>CM050520.1:64158088-64758088 GCA_027563665.1 Antrozous pallidus
GGATTTACTCTTAACAGTAGCGCATCTTGTTCATAGCACTTACCACTATGCAGCTAAACTCTTGTATGATCATTTTAGGCACTGAATACATATTTATAAAGTGCCCACTATGTGCCAATAAATGACTCCTTGCCAAGCTTGTAGTCAGACAGACAATAAGCAACCAATAGAATAACAAAATCATATTCGTTGGAAAGGTACCAACTGTATAGGCCCCAGTGGTCGGCAAACTCATTAGTCAACGGAGCCAAATATCAACAGTACAACGACTGAAATTTCTGTTGAAAGCCAAAAACTGACTTTTGTGCATGGGCCACAAAGTTTCAATAGCACTATACATGCGTGCCTGCATGTGGTATTTTGTGGAAGAGCCACACTCAAGGGGCCAAAAAGCTGCATGTGTCTCTCGAACTGCAGTTTGCCGGCCACTGGTATAGGGCTTTGCAGACGTTTATGGACTTCAGTCTTCACGTGAAAGAAACAGGAAGCCATTCGTGGGTCATAAGCAGCAGATGGCTTTTTTGGGGGATCACACTGGCTGCTATGTTCAGAATAGACTGGGAGGTCACTGAGGGAAATGGAGGCCCAGATAGTGATCTAGGTGAGAGAGGGTGCTGTCAGGGGGGTCAGTGCTGGAGGTGGAGTCCGTGCTCAGATCCTGGATATTTTTTCCAAAGGAGAATAAAACGATTCCTGTTCAGTTGTTAGGTCTGAGAGAAAGTGGACTGGAAGAATAGAGCCGCTGCTGACTAAGACTGGAGGGCTGTGGAGCAGAGGTAGAGGAGAGCTTAGCTTTGGACCTGAGGTTTCTATTAGAAGAACTAGGAGAGAGATAGACTAGGGTGACCCTTCTGTCTAGAGAGGGCTGGGCTAGAGGTAAGAAATGTGGGGTTGTCAGGATACATATGAGCCTGGAGAGAGTGAATAGGACAGAGCTTGGGACTCCCAACATGTATATCATCTCTGTTCCCTCTGCTCAGTCATAACTCCCATGATCCTCTCTTGCTCATGGCTCCATGCACAGAACCTACTCAGAGAACATCTATTAAGCTACGGAGGCTCACTTCTCTGACTATCCCTTTCATCACATGTGAAATGAACATGATACTTACCTTATAAGTTTGTTGTCAGGAAATAGACAGTATTTTTTAAAACTGTAGATTTGATTGTCTCATTCTTTTATTTATAGCTCCGGTTTAAAAGAACTTTATAGCTTACATAACAATGATAGCTTCACAGTTAATTCCTGGTGCATACAGGGCAAACACTGCTATGGCATTCTCATTCTGTAGGTGAGGAAAGCAGGCTTGGTGAGGTCAAGAAACTTCCTGAAGGCACCCATTCAGTAATACCAGTGGCTGACACATCTGAGCAAGTCTGTGTCAGGCACTGTACTGATGATTTTGCTTGCATCTTGCAACACTCGGAGGTGTGCATTATTATCTTTGTTCACAAACGAGGAACCTGAAGCTTAGAGCGGGCGATTAACTTAGCCAAGGTCACGGGTTGAGTGGGTAGCAGAGCCTGGGTATGAAGCCAGCATCCTGATCCTGACTTGAATGTTCTTTTTCCAACCTTGTAGCTCCTCTTTCCCACTCACATCCTAGACTGCTGCCAGGGCTGGGCCTTCCTATAAGTAAAGTGAGTGGCTGCCGATGTTGGCAAAATTCTCTTCTCACACTCCCCTCCTACCCAGTCTGCCTTAGGATCTGTAAGTTCAGTCACTCCTTGAGAACCGTGTGGAGCCAGCTGGATCAAAGCTGACTCATTGCTTCCTCTCTGAAATGTTCTTTCCCTCCTGTCTATACAGTGAACAACTCCTGGGTATCCTTCCTCATTCTGGTGAACTGTGGTGTGTTTTGCTAAATCCAGCTGAGATGTCACTTCTACTGGGAAGCCTTCTGTGCTTGCACCAGAGTTAGCCACCACTTAGTTCACACGACACTTTGTTCACACCTCTGTTGCAGTGTCACAGCAAATTGACAGTTTCCTATGGATTTGAGTGACCCCACTGGAAGATTGTGATTTCCTCTGGGAGAGCTTCTTATTGTTTTCCTGTCTTTGTATTAGACATGGTGTGTGCTTCATGAACATCTACATGAATGAGTGAGCCATCCGTAATTGCTATCAAGACACTCTTACGGATATTAGTATTGTTTTAGGGATGAGGAAATAGGCTCAAAGAAGTGACTCGCCCAAACCACTCAGCCAATTAAATATTGGAATCTGGGCTCCAGAGAGGTGATGAGGTTGTGCCTCATGAAAATCTCTTGACAACTGATGAAGCGAAAGGACTTGACGCTGCTGTTACCCTCTTCATTTGCTGCCACCCAAAGGTCCTTGAACTCACCCCAAATGATCCTGCAGGTGGCATCACAGGCCAAGAAAAGGTGCAGTGTCTGGGTGTGTGTGTGTGTGTGTGTGTAGGAAGGCAGAGCTCCCTGAGGGCAGGGGCACGGTGACAGAAAGATCCAGGCAAGGGAGAAACATCTCATGCCTCCATCGTTGTGACTCCGAGAGGGATTGTTGCCCCTTTCAATGTACACGCTAGTCATAAAGTTGAGTGAAGAAAAGGCAAAGCAAGTAAAGTAAAAGGCCCTCCCATAACAAAGCGAAACCTTATATTTGGATGGAAAAGCTAAATAATCTGTCTCAAGCCACAGAGTTAGAAAGTGGCCGAGGGGGGTTGTCTCAGGGCCCATTGCCTCATGTCACTTGTAGAGCAGGTCTCCACCTGATGGGTGAGCATGGAGCAATTAGGTGTAGGTCCAGGTGCATTAGATGGAACCCAGAGAGTGTTTGGTCATGGCCTGATGGCTCCCAGAGGGCCAAAGCTTCTGGCTTGTGGGGCTCTATTCCCAGCTCTGCCCTAATAAACATTTTTAGCCCTGGCTCATTTAAAAAGCAGAGGAAAGGTCATCGAGATCGCCAAGGATAGGACACTGAGTACTTAAAAGTGACCGTGTGGAAGAGTGGGAAATCATACAAATCCAAACAGTTGGAGGATGGAACAAGGTGTCCCAAATAATTGGTCAAAGTCGGCATGGGAGAGGCCTGGCTTCAGCGGTGGAATATATGGAAAAGAACAGGACTGGGGGGCCCTTCTGTCACAGCTCGTGTGTGTAGCATTTGTAGGGCATCTCCACGATCTCTTCACTCCTCATGACCCACTACGAGTTGGTAACGGGGAAGCTGAGTCTGGAAGTATCTTATGAGATCAAGTGGCCGAGCTATAGAGGGAACTGTGTTTCTGTAACTCCTGGACTACTTCTCTGCTTTTGGTCACATCTCCACGTAGGCTGCATGTTCTGCTCATTCTTTCTTCAGACTGTCTCTCACCTCCAGTCCAGCCATCAGCCCTGCCACAGGGGCATGTTCTCCATCTCTTTCTGGCTGTTGCACAACCTCCATGTTTGATCTCAACCTCGCTTCCTCCCATTAATTTGATATGAGAAATATGAGTAGCGTTGGGTTAAAAAACAAAACAGGATGTTCAACTAAGTTTGAAGTTTTAAAAATAGTGAATAGTTTTTAATGTATGGGACATAGTATATTTAAAAAAAATTTTTGTTTATCTGAAATTCAAATTTAACTGGGCATCTGTACTTGATCTGACAATCCTACGAGTGTTAATTCTGAAACATTATTTTCATTATTCTGAAAATGATCAATGTCCCCGTGACCTATAGAGCTGGGGCCACAAACTCAAATTCCTACAGGGCCTGGGCAGGTAATATAAATCTATAAAATGGGTGATCAGTAGGAGGAATGAGGCATGGAGCTAAATTGAAAATTGAAGAGCAAATTTTTCCCCATCCCAGACATTCAAATTCAGATTTTAAAAATATATAATAGCCCTAGCCAGTTTGACTCAGTGGATAGAGTGTCAGCCTGTGGACTGAAAGGTCCTGAGTTTGATTCCAGTCAAGAGCACATGCCCAGGTTGTGGCCTCAATCCCCAGTAGGGGGCATGCGGGAGGCAGCAATCAATGATTCTCTCTTATCATTGATGTTTCTATCTCTCTTTCCCTCTCTTTTCCTCTCTGAAATCAATAAAAATATATTTTAAATATATCTATACTAATAAGAGGGTAATATGCAAATTGGTCAGGACACCCTCACAGTAATGAGCGAACAACAGGCTGTGTGGGATGACAAGGCCGGCAGGAGGATTAGTGAGGGACAACCAAATGACTGAATAGCAGGCTGTGTGGGGCAACCAGGCCAGTAGTGGGTGGGGGGGATGGTGAGGGATGACCAGGCTGGCATGGGGGGACAGTTGGGGGTGACCAGGCCAGTTGCGGGGGCAGTTAGGGACGATCAGGCTGGACAGGATCGGGCTTAAAACAGTAGTTGGACATTCCCCTAGGGGTCCTGGATTGGAGAGGGTGCAGGCTGGGCTGAGGAAACCCCCCCGCCCCACAAATTTTGTGCACTGGGCCTCTAGTATCTACACTAATAAAAGAGAAACATGCAAATTAATCATCACTCTGCTACACCCACCAGCCAATCAGAGTGAGTATGCAAATGAACCCAACAAAGATGATGGTTAATTTGTATATGCAGTCAGGGAGTGAAGACTGAAGACAGTGTACAAGGAAGAGGGAGGGCCGTGCGGGGAGGGCGACGGCAGCAAGAGGAAAGCCCGCCTTGGTGGGCTTCACTCCCTTCTCGGCTTTGTTTAGGCCACAGGAAGCCCTATTCTTGCAGGAATCTTCCTGTAACAGGCCTCTAGTATATAATAAGTCCCTATGAAAGCAAAAAGCAAACACACACACACACATCCATGGCTTTCGGAATTGACTTCCTATCTGAAACTCAGGCTAAGCCAAAGCACTGGCCTGGCATTGGAGGTCCCAGTGAGACCCCTCCCCTACCCACCCCAGCAAATTCTCTCATCATGGCCCATTTCAACCCTGGCCATCTTCCACTATGCAGTCTTGCTGGCCACTCAGGTCCATAGCAATCTTTCCCTTCCCATGGTCAAAGTGCTCCTCTCTGCCCCAGGGAAAGCATTCTTGGCACATCATTCTCCTCTCCAGCAGTCCATGGGGAAGATAGGAAGTGACTTTCCGAGGCCCCTACCAGGTGCCACATCCTTTCTAATGCAGATATTTGCTTATTGTTGATCTCTTCTTTGTGAGATGGTGAATCACTCTAAGGTAGCAACCCTGGGTCATATACCTCCAAATTCTATATTAAGTTGTGATATAAAGATGTGTTCAGTGTATATTTACCAAGAGAGCCAAAATCATGCAAACTCCTGAACTTAGTTACTGCAGATTGGAAGCAAAACCATCCACTAGTGCTCCCCCCACCCCCACATTTCCCTACCAATCAATCTCCCACACCTCCCAATTCTAGTTACAGGCTTTTTTTTTTTTTTTTTTTTTTTTTTTTTTTTTTTTTTTTACAGAGCTGATTAGGACCTAAATTTGGAAGATGCTGGTTCTTTATTGGCCCTAATTCAAAAAAGTATTGTTCTATTGGAAAATTAGCTGTAGCACCTTCAAAGGCCTCCTCTTGTGGGTGTTGAATTGAGCCAGATTTGGGGCTTTGAAAGGAATACCAGCTAATCTTGGCCCAGCCCCACCTTTTGTTTCTAAGCGCGAGGGGGGGGGGGGGGGGACACAGATGACTCAGAGTAAAGGACCAGTTGGCCCCAGATGTGATCTGCTTCTGATGGGAAAGGGCATGAGTCCTGGAAATATATGAATTAGACTCGAAGCTTGGAAAAAGAAAGGGACAAGTGCCAGCCAGGCAGCCTTTCAGTTTTGCTAACTCCAAAGATTTTTCAACTATTCCCCGCCCTCCTCATGATTCCTGGCCTTCCCAGCTACTCCAGCTGTGATGTGCTGAGTGCAGGTTAGCGGGGCTGGCTGAGCTGCCACTCTGGGTCTGCTTTGTAGCCAGTGGTGCCTTCCTGGAGCTCCCTCTTCAAGGCTTCCTCCTGCTGCATGGGGGTGCCCAGGGGCTGCCCAGGCAGGGCAGGACACGTCTGGAAGCCCCCTTGCCTTTGGGATTTTTTATTACTCTTTTTCTTTTTAAGTGGAGCCCCTTCCTTTCAATGAAAAAGGTTGTCATGACAAATAATATGTCTCTTTTTTTATTATTAGGCTCCAAACTTCTCCATGGGGGGTGAGGAAATGCTTTTCAAAAAATTAAAATAAACTTGAAGACTTTTTTCTTTTATATATTCATCAACTTCAAAGAGACTATACTAGGCTCCTTGGGTGGGACTCAGAGCAGAATTTCTTAATAAAAAATCAGGAACAGAGAGAAAAGGAGACCAGGACACATGAGTGAAATTCACTGGATTAGTATTTTTACTAATGGTTTAGTGTCTGGAGGCAGGGAGAAGGAGTGCTCATGTGGGTGTTGCCAGGTACTGTGCTGATGCGGATGCATAAAAGAATGAAATAGTCCCTAGTTTTTCCATGCCTGATAGAGAAACTAGATTAGGTGCTCTGTGCCCAGAAGCAGTGCAGTGCAGTGGTTAGGGGCGCTACCTGCAGAGTCAGAAGGTCTGGCTTAGGCATCGGCTCTGCGGCTTGCTTAGGGGCTGAGTGGCATCGAGCAAGTCACTTACCTTCTGTGCCTTACATTTTTTTGCATCCTAAAACGGGGTTTATCATAAACCCTACATGATGGGGCTCCTGTGAGAATTTAGCATTAAAATAGTTAAAATTACTTTGAAGTTCAGTGCTTGGCACTTGTGTCTATTCCTCTCGGTTAGAAGGTGTGGAGGAAGTGTGTGGGAACAGAGGAGGGGCAGCTGACTGCCTGCATGTGGCAGGGGAGGCTGCAACGAGCAGCTGACAGCTGATTTGTACCCTGAAAGATGAGTAGGAGTTTGGTAGGCAAAGCTAGTGCCAGTGAACCTGGCTGGGATGGGGGGTAGGGGAGGGTGCTGGTCAGAGGCAGACGGAAGGCGGCGGCTGTAGCAGGAGCAGAGGCCAGTGTGGCCGCAGCCAAGGATTGTATCTGGACTGGGGAGGGAGTAAACCACAAAGGAGTCTGGAAAGGCAGGGTCAGGCTAGACTGGGAAAGGCTTTAAATTCTTTGTGATAGGTCATTCATTCATTCATGTAAATCACCTCAACTGTAGCTGCAAACTAAAAGAGAGCTTCAATATTAGCACTGTTATTACTGCTTTTATTATCAAGTTCTTTACAGACATCACCTCACTGAGTTCTCAAGACAGCCCTGGGAAGGAGGTTCGGTTGTCCCCATTTTATAAACAGAAAGAAGGCTTAGGGAAGTTCCATAATTGGCCCAGCCTCACTGAGCCAGTAGGGGGTGGAGCCAGGAGGTGGTAGAGCTGGAATTTGAACCTGAGTCTGAGGCTAGAGCCTAAGCTCTTAACCATGACTTGGTGCTTTCCCAGTGTTCTCACCGCTGCCTTAGAACAGTGCTTCCCATTTGTCTAGTTAAATGGGATTGTTTGTGAATACCCTGCTGTTTACTTTAAAAGCTATAAATTAAAGGAATCCAATAAAGCTGTCTGAGAGGGACCTTGGGTGAACATATGTGCCCTCAGTCTGTGTGTGTGTCAGGCAGCCTGAATGTGTGTCAGGCAGCCTGGGTGTGTGTCAGGCAGCTTGGTTGTGTGTCAGGCAGCCTGGGTGTGTGTCAGGCAGTCTGTGTATGTGTCAGGCAGCCTGAATGTGTGTCAGGCAGCCTGGGTGTGTGTCAGGCAGCCTGGGTGTGTATCAGGAAGTCTGGGTGGTGTCAGGCAGCCTGGGTGTGTGTCAGGCAGTCTGAGTATGTGTCAGGCAGCCTGGGTGTGTGTCAGGCAGTCTGAGTATGTGTCAGGCAGTCTGGGTGTGTGTCAGGCAGTCTGGGTGTGTGTCAGGCAGTCTGGATGTGTGTCAGGCAGCCTGGGTGGTGTCAGGCAGCCTGGGTGGTGTCAGGCAGTCTGGGTGGTGTCAGGCAGTCTTGATGTGTGTCAGGCAGTCTGGATGTGTGTCAGGCAGCCTGGGTGTGTGTCAGGCAGTCCTGGATGTGTGTCAGGCAGCCTGGATGTGTGTCAGGCAGTCTGGGTAGTGTCAAACAGTCTTGATGTGTGTCAGGCAGTTTGGGTGGTGTCAGGCAGTCTGGGTGGTGTCAGGAAGTCTGGGTGTGTGTCAGGCAGCCTAAGTGTGTGTCAGGCAGTCTGGATGTGTGTCAGGCAGCCTGGGTGGTGTCAGGCAGTCTTGATGTGTGTCAGGCAGTCTGGATGTGTGTCAGGCAGTCTTGATGTGTGTCAGGCAGTCTGGATGTGTGTCAGGCAGTCTGGGTGTGTGTCAGGCAGTCTGGGTGTGTGTCAGGCAGTCTGGATGTGTGTCAGGCAGTCTGGATGTGTGTCAGGCAGTCTGGATGTGTGTCAGGCAGTCTTGATGTGTGTCAGGCAGTCTGGATGTGTGTCAGGCAGTCTTGATGTGTGTCAGGCAGCCTGGGTGTGTGTCAGGCAGTCTTGATGTGTGTCAGGCAGTCTGGGTGTGTGTCAGGCAGTCTGGATGTGTGTCAGGCAGTCTTGATGTGTGTCAGGCAGTCTGGATGTGTGTCAGGCAGTCTTGATGTGTGTCAGGCAGTCTGGGTGGTGTCAGGCAGTCTGGGTGGTGTCAGGCAGTCTGGGTGTGTGTCAGGCAGCCTAAGTGTGTTTCAGGCAGTCTGGGTGTGTGTCAGGCAGTCTGGGTGGTGTCAGGCAGTCTGGGTGGTGTCAGGCAGTCTGGGTGTGTGTCAGGCAGTCTGGATGTGTGTCAGGCAGTCTGGGTGTGTTTCAGGCAGTCTGGGTGTGTGTCAGGCAGTCTTGATGTGTGTCAGGCAGTCTGGATGTGTGTCAGGCAGTCTTGATGTGTGCCAGGCAGTCTGGATGTGTGTCAGGCAGTCTGGGTGGTGTCAGGCAGTCTGGGTGGTGTCAGGCAGTCTGGATGTGTGTCAGGCAGTCTGGATGTGTGTCAGGCAGTCTTGATGTGTGTCAGGCAGCCTGGGTGGTGTCAGGCAGTCTTGATGTGTGTCAGGCAGTCTGGATGTGTGTCAGGCAGTCTTGATGTGTGTCAGGCAGTCTGGATGTGTGTCAGGCAGTCTTGATGTGTGTCAGGCAGTCTGGGTGTGTGTCAGGCAGTCTGGATGTGTGTCAGGCAGTCTGGATGTGTGTCAGGCAGTCTTGATGTGTGTCAGGCAGTCTGGGTGGTGTCAGGCAGTCTGGATGTGTGTCAGGCAGTCTGGATGTGTGTCAGGCAGTCTGGATGTGTGTCAGGCAGTCTTGATGTGTGTCAGGCAGTCTGGGTGGTGTCAGGCAGTCCTGGATGTGTGTCAGGCAGCCTGGATGTGTGTCAGGCAGTCTGGGTAGTGTCAAACAGTCTTGATGTGTGTCAGGCAGTTTGGGTGGTGTCAGGCAGTCTGGGTGGTGTCAGGAAGTCTGGGTGTGTGTCAGGCAGCCTAAGTGTGTGTCAGGCAGTCTTGATGTGTGTCAGGCAGCCTGGGTGGTGTCAGGCAGTCTTGATGTGTGTCAGGCAGTCTGGATGTGTGTCAGGCAGTCTTGATGTGTGTCAGGCAGTCTGGATGTGTGTCAGGCAGTCTTGATGTGTGTCAGGCAGTCTGGGTGTGTGTCAGGCAGTCTGGATGTGTGTCAGGCAGTCTCGATGTGTGTCAGGCAGTCTGGATGTGTGTCAGGCAGTCTTGATGTGTGTCAGGCAGTCTGGATGTGTGTCAGGCAGTCTTGATGTGTGTCAGGCAGCCTGGGTGTGTGTCAGGCAGTCTTGATGTGTGTCAGGCAGTCTGGGTGTGTGTCAGGCAGTCTGGATGTGTGTCAGGCAGTCTTGATGTGTGTCAGGCAGTCTGGATGTGTGTCAGGCAGTCTTGATGTGTGTCAGGCAGTCTGGGTGGTGTCAGGCAGTCTGGGTGGTGTCAGGCAGTCTGGGTGTGTGTCAGGCAGCCTAAGTGTGTGTCAGGCAGTCTTGATGTGTGTCAGGCAGTCTGGGTGGTGTCAGGCAGTCTGGGTGGTGTCAGGCAGTCTGGGTGTGTGTCAGGCAGTCTGGATGTGTGTCAGGCAGTCTGGGTGTGTTTCAGGCAGTCTGGGTGTGTGTCAGGCAGTCTTGATGTGTGTCAGGCAGTCTGGATGTGTGTCAGGCAGTCTTGATGTGTGCCAGGCAGTCTGGATGTGTGTCAGGCAGTCTGGGTGGTGTCAGGCAGTCTGGGTGGTGTCAGGCAGTCTGGATGTGTGTCAGGCAGTCTGGATGTGTGTCAGGCAGTCTTGATGTGTGTCAGGCAGCCTGGGTGGTGTCAGGCAGTCTTGATGTGTGTCAGGCAGTCTGGATGTGTGTCAGGCAGTCTTGATGTGTGTCAGGCAGTCTGGATGTGTGTCAGGCAGTCTTGATGTGTGTCAGGCAGTCTGGGTGTGTGTCAGGCAGTCTGGATGTGTGTCAGGCAGTCTGGATGTGTGTCAGGCAGTCTTGATGTGTGTCAGGCAGTCTGGGTGGTGTCAGGCAGTCTGGATGTGTGTCAGGCAGTCTGGATGTGTGTCAGGCAGTCTGGATGTGTGTCAGGCAGTCTTGATGTGTGTCAGGCAGTCTGGGTGGTGTCAGGCACCCTGGGTGGTGTCAGGCAGTCTGGGTGGTGTCAGGCAGTCTGGGTGTGTGTCAGGCAGCCTAAGTGTGTGTCAGGCAGCCTGGGTGGTGTCAGGCAGTCTGGGTGTGTGTCAGGCAGTCTGGGTGTGTGTCAGGCAGTCTGGGTGTGCGTCAGGCAGTCTGGGTGGTGTCAGGCAGTCCGGGTGGTGTCAGGCAGTCTGGGTGGTGTCAGGCAGCCTGGGTGGTGTCAGGCAGTCTGGATGTGTGTCAGGCAGTCTGGGTGGTGTCAGGCAGCCTGGATGTGTGTCAGGCAGTCTGGATGTGTGTCAGGCAGTCTGGGTGTGTTTCAGGCAGTCTGGATGTGTGTCAGGCAGTCTGGGTGTGTTTCAGGCAGTCTGGATGTGTGTCAGGCAGCCTGGGTGGTGTCAGGCAGTCTGGGTGTGCGTCAGGCAGTCTGGGTGTGCGTCAGGCAGTCTGGGTGGTGTCAGGCAGTCCGGGTGGTGTCAGGCAGTCTGGGTGGTGTCAGGCAGCCTGGGTGGTGTCAGGCAGTCTGGATGTGTGTCAGGCAGTCTGGGTGGTGTCAGGCAGCCTGGATGTGTGTCAGGCAGCCTGGATGTGTGTCAGGCAGTCTGGGTGTGTGTCAGGCAGTCTGGGTGTGCGTCAGGCAGTCTGGGTGGTGTCAGGCAGTCCGGGTGGTGTCAGGCAGTCTGGGTGATGTCAGGCAGCCTGGGTGGTGTCAGGCAGTCTGGATGTGTGTCAGGCAGCCTGGGTGGTGTCAGGCAGCCTGGATGTGTGTCAGGCAGTCTGGATGTGTGTCAGGCAGTCTGGGTGTGTTTCAGGCAGTCTGGATGTGTGTCAGGCAGTCTGGGTGTGTTTCAGGCAGTCTGGATGTGTGTCAGGCAGTCTGGGTGGTGTCAGGCAGCCTGGGTGTGTTTCAGGCAGTCTGGATGTGTGTCAGGCAGCCTGGGTGGTGTCAGGCAGTCTGGATGTGTGTCAGGCAGTCTGGATGTGTGTCAGGCAGTCTGGGTGTGTGTCAGGCAGTCTGGGTGTGTGTCAGGCAGTCTGGGTGTGTTTCAGGCAGTCTGGATGTGTGTCAGGCAGCCTGGGTGGTGTCAGGCAGTCTGGATGTGTGTCAGGCAGTCTGGATGTGTGTCAGGCAGTCTGGGTGTGTGTCAGGCAGCCTGGGTGTGTGTCAGGCAGTCTGGATGTGTGTCAGGCAGTCTGGGTGTGTGTCAGGCAGCCTGGATGTGTGTCAGGCAGCCTGGGTGGTGTCAGGCAGTCTGGATGTGTGTCAGGCAGTCTGGGTGTGTTTCAGGCAGTCTGGATGTGTGTCAGGCAGCCTGGGTGGTGTCAGGCAGTCTGGATGTGTGTCAGGCAGTCTGGGTGTGTGTCAGGCAGCCTGGGTGTGTGTCAGGCAGTCTGGGTGTGTGTCAGGCAGTCTGGGTGTGTTTCAGGCAGTCTGGATGTGTGTCAGGCAGTCTGGATGTGTGTCAGGCAGCCTGGGTGGTGTCAGGCAGTCTGGATGTGTGTCAGGCAGTCTGGATGTGTGTCAGGCAGTCTGGGTAGTGTCAGGCAGTCTTGATGTGTGTCAGGCAGTCTGGGTGTGTGTCAGGCAGTCTGGATGTGTGTCAGGCAGTCTCGATGTGTGTCAGGCAGTCTCGATGTGTGTCAGGCAGTCTGGATGTGTGTCAGGCAGTCTGGATGTGTGTCAGGCAGTCTTGATGTGTGTCAGGCAGCCTGGGTGTGTGTCAGGCAGTCTTGATGTGTGTCAGGCAGTCTGGGTGTGTGTCAGGCAGTCTGGATGTGTGTCAGGCAGTCTGGATGTGTGTCAGGCAGTCTGGATGTGTGTCAGGCAGTCTTGATGTGTGTCAGGCAGTCTGGGTGGTGTCAGGCAGTCTGGGTGGTGTCAGGCAGTCTGGGTGTGTGTCAGGCAGCCTAAGTGTGTGTCAAGCAGTCTTGATGTGTGTCAGGCAGTCTGGGTGGTGTCAGGCAGTCTGGGTGGTGTCAGGCAGTCTGGGTGTGTGTCAGGCAGTCTGGATGTGTGTCAGGCAGTCTGGGTGTGTGTCAGGCAGTCTGGGTGTGTGTCAGGCAGTCTTGATGTGTGTCAGGCAGTCTGGATGTGTGTCAGGCAGTCTTGATGTGTGCCAGGCAGTCTGGATGTGTGTCAGGCAGTCTGGGTGGTGTCAGGCAGTCTGGGTGGTGTCAGGCAGTCTGGATGTGTGTCAGGCAGTCTGGATGTGTGTCAGGCAGTCTTGATGTGTGTCAGGCAGCCTGGGTGGTGTCAGGCAGTCTTGATGTGTGTCAGGCAGTCTGGATGTGTGTCAGGCAGTCTTGATGTGTGTCAGGCAGTCTGGATGTGTGTCAGGCAGTCTTGATGTGTGTCAGGCAGTCTGGGTGTGTGTCAGGCAGTCTGGATGTGTGTCAGGCAGTCTGGATGTGTGTCAGGCAGTCTGGATGTGTGTCAGGCAGTCTGGGTGGTGTCAGGCAGTCTGGATGTGTGTCAGGCAGTCTGGATGTGTGTCAGGCAGTCTGGATGTGTGTCAGGCAGTCTTGATGTGTGTCAGGCAGTCTGGGTGGTGTCAGGCACCCTGGGTGGTGTCAGGCAGTCTGGGTGGTGTCAGGCAGTCTGGGTGTGTGTCAGGCAGCCTAAGTGTGTGTCAGGCAGCCTGGGTGGTGTCAGGCAGTCTGGGTGTGTGTCAGGCAGTCTGGGTGTGTGTCAGGCAGTCTGGGTGTGCGTCAGGCAGTCTGGGTGGTGTCAGGCAGTCCGGGTGGTGTCAGGCAGTCTGGGTGGTGTCAGGCAGTCTGGGTGGTGTCAGGCAGTCTGGATGTGTGTCAGGCAGTCTGGGTGGTGTCAGGCAGCCTGGATGTGTGTCAGGCAGTCTGGGTGTGTGTCAGGCAGTCTGGGTGTGTTTCAGGCAGTCTGGATGTGTGTCAGGCAGTCTGGGTGTGTTTCAGGCAGTCTGGATGTGTGTCAGGCAGCCTGGGTGGTGTCAGGCAGTCTGGGTGTGTGTCAGGCAGTCTGGGTGTGCGTCAGGCAGTCTGGGTGGTGTCAGGCAGTCCGGGTGGTGTCAGGCAGTCTGGGTGGTGTCAGGCAGCCTGGGTGGTGTCAGGCAGCCTGGATGTGTGTCAGGCAGTCTGGGTGGTGTCAGGCAGCCTGGATGTGTGTCAGGCAGCCTGGATGTGTGTCAGGCAGTCTGGGTGTGTGTCAGGCAGTCTGGGTGTGCGTCAGGCAGTCTGGGTGGTGTCAGGCAGTCCGGGTGGTGTCAGGCAGTCTGGGTGGTGTCAGGCAGCCTGGGTGGTGTCAGGCAGTCTGGATGTGTGTCAGGCAGCCTGGGTGGTGTCAGGCAGCCTGGATGTGTGTCAGGCAGTCTGGATGTGTGTCAGGCAGTCTGGGTGTGTGTCAGGCAGTCTGGATGTGTGTCAGGCAGTCTGGGTGTGTGTCAGGCAGTCTGGATGTGTGTCAGGCAGTCTGGGTGGTGTCAGGCAGCCTGGGTGTGTTTCAGGCAGTCTGGATGTGTGTCAGGCAGCCTGGGTGGTGTCAGGCAGTCTGGATGTGTGTCAGGCAGTCTGGATGTGTGTCAGGCAGTCTGGGTGTGTGTCAGGCAGTCTGGGTGTGTGTCAGGCAGTCTGGGTGTGTTTTAGGCAGTCTGGATGTGTGTCAGGCAGCCTGGGTGGTGTCAGGCAGTCTGGATGTGTGTCAGGCAGTCTGGATGTGTGTCAGGCAGTCTGGGTGTGTGTCAGGCAGCCTGGGTGTGTGTCAGGCAGTCTGGATGTGTGTCAGGCAGTCTGGGTGTGTTTCAGGCAGTCTGGATGTGTGTCAGGCAGCCTGGGTGGTGTCAGGCAGTCTGGATGTGTGTCAGGCAGTCTGGGTGTGTTTCAGGCAGTCTGGATGTGTGTCAGGCAGCCTGGGTGGTGTCAGGCAGTCTGGATGTGTGTCAGGCAGTCTGGATGTGTGTCAGGCAGTCTGGGTGTGTGTCAGGCAGCCTGGGTGTGTGTCAGGCAGTCTGGGTGTGTGTCAGGCAGTCTGGGTGTGTTTCAGGCAGTCTGGATGTGTGTCAGGCAGCCTGGGTGGTGTCAGGCAGTCTGGATGTGTGTCAGGCAGTCTGGATGTGTGTCAGGCAGTCTGGGTAGTGTCAGGCAGTCTGGATGTGTCAGGCAGTCTTGATGTGTGTCAGGCAGCCTGGGTGGTGTCAGGCAGTCTGGGTGGTGTCAGGCAGTCTGGGTGGTGTCAGGCAGTCTGGATGGTGTCAGGCAGCCTGGGTGTGTGTCAGGCAGCCTAAGTGTGTGTCAGGCAGTCTGGGTGTGTGTCAGGCAGCCTGGGTGGTGTCAGGCAGCCTGGGTGGTGTCAGGCAGCCTGGGTGTGTGTCAGGCAGTCTTGATGTGTGTCAGGCAGTCTGGGTGGTGTCAGGCAGTCTGGATGTGTGTCAGGCAGTCTGGGTGGTGTCAGGCAGTCTGGGTGGTGTCAGGCAGCCTGGATGTGTGTCAGGCAGTCTTGATGTGTGTCAGGCAGTCTGGGTGGTGTCAGGCAGCCTGGGTGGTGTCAGGCAGCCTGGGTGGTGTCAGGCAGTCTGGGTGGTGTCAGGCAGCCTGGGTGTGTGTCAGGCAGTCTGGATGTGTTTCAGGCAGTCTGGATGTGTGTCAGGCAGTCTGGGTGTGTGTCAGGCAGTCTGGATGTGTTTCAGGCAGTCTGGGTGTGTGTCAGGCAGTCTGGGTGGTGTCAGGCAGCCTGGGTGTGTTTCAGGCAGTCTGGGTGTGTGTCAGGCAGTCTGGGTGGTGTCAGGCAGTCTTGATGTGTGTCAGGCAGTCTGGGTGGTGTCAGGCAGCCTGGGTGTCTTTCAGGCAGTCTGGGTGTGTGTCAGGCAGTCTGGGTGGTGTCAGGCAGTCTTGATGTGTGTCAGGCAGTCTGGGTGTCTTTCAGGCAGTCTGGATGTGTTTCAGGCAGTCTGGGTGTGTGTCAGGCAGTCTGGGTGGTGTCAGGCAGCCTGGGTGTGTTTCAGGCAGTCTGGGTGGTGTCAGGCAGTCTTGATGTGTGTCAGGCAGTCTGGGTGGTGTCAGGCAGCCTGGGTGTCTTTCAGGCAGTCTGGGTGTGTGTCAGGCAGTCTGGGTGGTGTCAGGCAGTCTTGATGTGTGTCAGGCAGCCTGGGTGTCTTTCAGGCAGTCTGGGTGTGTGTCAGGCAGTCTGGGTGGTGTCAGGCAGTCTTGATGTGTGTCAGGCAGTCTGGGTGTCTTTCAGGCAGTCTGGGTGTGTGTCAGGCAGTCTGGGTGGTGTCAGGCAGTCTTGATGTGTGTCAGGCAGTCTGGGTGGTGTCAGGCAGCCTGGGTGTGTGTCAGGCAGTCTGGGTGGTGTCAGGCAATCTGGGTGTATGTCAGGCAGTCTGGGTGTGTGTCAGGCAGTCTGGGTGTGTGTCAGGCAGTCTGGGTTTGTGTCAGGCAGTCGGAGTATGTTTCAGGCAGCCTGGGTGGGGAACTCTCAGGCTGTTTCTCCAAGGCTTAGGCCTCAGAGGAGAGCCATTTGACCGCCTGGTGTCCTCAGCACAAAGACCGCCATGGCAGCCCCAGTTAGCATTTCTTTGCAAACCACTTGGCAGGGCTGGGCGGTACCTGATAGCCTCTGGAGTCAGTTTGCTTTGAGCAAGGACTTGGCTTCCTTAGGGGTCAGCGCAGGCCCGGGTGTGCAGGTGTCCAGGCCTTGGACAAGAGCCCAAACATCTTCCGAATGGACCAGGGCCTGGAATACCTTCTATTTCACCCTCTCACAGCCGACTGGCCACTTGTGCCCTGGGTCAGTTCTCCAGGTCCACTCCCTTCCTTGGGGAGACACTCATTGGTGGAAGGCTCTGAGTCAGCGGGCCCCCAGCACCTGCCGGGAAGTAGCTGGGGAGGGAAGGAGGTTCTCTAGGGGGGAAGCAGGCAGCAGGTGCCAGGGGATTCCCCTCCTCCACTTCCCTGTTCTCTGTGGACTGACTAGTGTCTTTAGTGCAGGAGATTAAAGGAACAAGCAGGGGCTTTTTGTGCATGGGGAGGGGGTTGGACAGGGAAGACGGGGTGGGCAGGGACCTTTGCTCTGTGTTTGTAGTGTTTGCCTTCAATCAAGATTCCAAATAACTTGATTCGAGGAGATAGGGGAACCTCACCTTTCTTTTTGGCAGCGGCCAGTGCGTTCCGGGTCCTGTGTTTGACAGGGAGCATTGGTAAAGTGATGGCACTATTTTGGGAAGATAAGTAACTGCCCTTTGGAGTGGAAGAGGGGAGAGGAGGACAGAAATGCATATTCTCGGGCACAGCTTTAGATCTGCATTAGGAACTGGTAGACGAATAGAATGGAAGTACCATTGGCCAGGTGGCCTGTGGAACTTGGTAAGGAATTACAGCCGGCCCTGAGCCTGGGCCGGTCTATGAAGACAATGTGGTCCTTGGACCTAGGAGGCCCAGAGAGCTTTCTCAGAATGCCTGAGTTGAAAAACTGAAACTAAGATGATACTTGGCCCTTTCATCCTCATGGCTGGATGAACAGAAAGCAGAAGCCCATGAGAACCTAGATGTCCTTTTATTAAACATCTATTTCTAATGCATTTATATTCAACCACAAAAAAAATCATCAGGGGTCCCGGGGCGTTTACCCTAGGACAGGGGCCCTGCATTGGCATTCCAGTGCTGATGAGCTGCTCTGAAGCAATGTCCCTCAGGTAAACCTTCTTGCCCCACAATTCACTCTTATTTTCTCTTTCCCTTTGCAACATTCATTCTAGTTTATCTGTATATATAAAAGCCTAAGCAATAGTACACAACTGGTTGACCAAATGACCATTCGCTATGACGTGCACTGACCACCAGGGGTCAGACACTCAATGCAGGAGCTGCCCCCTGGTGGTCAGTGTGCTACCATAGCCAACTTCCCATGGTCTCTCTCTCCAGCCAGCTGCCTTGATCAGCCCTAATCGCAGGTCAGACCGAGGGATCCACTCGTGCACGAATTCGTGCACTGGGCCTCTAGTACCTCTATAATATTATGGCTTTCTTGCTTAATGTCCCTGCCCCTCCACCTGACTGTAAACTCTATGCAGGCAGGGAACATGCCTATTTTTTCCCTCTTGTGCAGCCAGGTGGAGCCCATGGCTCTTTTGTCTGCATTTCTGGCTGTTCCTTTTCATCCTCCTTCCCTGTCTCTGGTGCCTTCTCTTTCTGGCCTTAAATAGCGAGTTCTTCAAGGCTGGCTCTTTGGTTACCTTCATCCCTCTTTTCCCTAAGCCATCTCACCCATGCTTCATTTCACCTACTTGATATCTTTGTCTGTACGTCTTAGCATTCACCCCAGGTTGTCAGTGACCAAGGCAAACATATGGTTTCTTTCCTAGCCTCTGGCCCTTTTTGGTGTTCTCAGAGTAAGTGGCTCCATGGGGCAGTCACATGGGCAGGCCAGGCGCCTAGGAGTCACCCTGACACCTCCTTACTATTTATCCTCCCCCTAAATCCAGTCACTGTTATCTCTTACTTATCTCCCCAGCCCATCTACTTCTCACGATCTCAGCGGTCCCCATCCTGGTCCTCACCACCTGCTCCTTTCGCCTGACTAGATTATGAACTAGCCTCCCCACTTCTATTCTGGTCGCCTTCACTCTTCATGCTCCAGCCAGAATGTTCTTGAAATGCGAATTCGGTCATGTCAGTATCCTTCTTCCCCTCTTCCACACACTCCCTTGAAAACTCTTGCTAGAGCTTCCATTGCTCAGCCACAGCCCAGACATAGACAGTGTCCCTTCAAGATATTGCCAGCCTGGTTACCTTTCAATTCTTTGCTTGGTCTATAGAGAGCTTGCACATCCTTGCCATGATGAAGGCTGGAAGAGTTGTTTTTGCTGCCCCCTGCCCCCTCCCCACCAGGCGGGCCTGCCAGTGAGGGCAGTTTAAGCCACAGTTCTTTCTAATTAAATCTGCCTCTTCAGTTTTGTCTTTTTTATTTTTAAATCCTCACCTAAGGACGTATTTTTTTCTGTTGAATTTTTTTTTTTGAGAGAGATAGATTAGAAGGGTGTGTGTGTGGGGAGAGAGAGAGAGAAACATTGACATGATAGAGACCCATGCACTCCGACTGGAGCCGGGGATTGAACCTGCAACCAAGGTACATGCTCTTGACCGGAATCAGACTTGAGACCCATCAGTCTGTAGACAGATGCTCTACCCACTGGGCAAACTTTTATAGCCTGGAGTAGGATTGAGGAAAGGCTCACAACAGGTTGTGTTGTTTTTTGTTTTGCTTGTCCTGAGCACATGGACCGCAATTTCACTTTGAGGTATGGGAGCACTTTGCCACATCCTAAATTCTTTTGGGACCACAGGCAGAAATGAGCAGAACAACTGTCAGTTACAGAATCCTGTTTTATATAGAAGCTGCTCACTGAAAGCAGTTGGTTAGAATCAACTGTTACATAAGAAGGGACATGTTCCTTTTGGAGAACTTGGGTAGGCAAAGCCCTGAGCAGTTAGCACCCCACAAGGGCACCAGGAAGCTGAAAGAGTGGGGATAAGGGCTAACTTGGCTCCATCACTGCCATGCCTGCTGCCGGAAGTTAGAGCTCAAGGGTATCTGAGGCCCTCGCCCTCACCCACCTCTGTTGACCTCCTTCCCTCTCCCTCGTCCCTGTACCTCATCTGAGGACCTTCCCCATGGACGCTGGCCCCTGTCTCAGCCCAAATGGGTTCCTTTTGGAGACAGCTCTAAGAAGTATCCACCAGCAGGGAGACGGCAATCTAGAAATGTGTACTAAGAGCATTGATTGTTTTTGCCTTTTGATTTAATTCCATTAGTTTCCAATTCAGGAGTAGTTTATAACAGGTTTATGAGTTCATTTTCCCCATGGGGAATCCTTTATTTATTTATTTATGTAGGTTTGTTAATCCTTTCTGGAGGAGATATATATATAATTTGCATTGATTTTTAGGGAGTTTAGGGAGAGAGTGGAAAGGAGGGCAGGTGGGAGAAAGAGAAACAATGATGTGAGAGAGACACATCCATTGCTTGCCTCCTGCATGAGCCCTGACCAAAACCAGGGATTGAATCTGCAACCCAGATACGTGCCTTTGATTGGGAATTGAATCTGAGACCCTTCCGTGTGTGAGCCAGCACTGTAACCACTGAGCACACTGGCCAGTTTGGGAATCCCACTTTGAGAGAACTTCTTCTAGATTCCATTTGATTTGCTGCTGTAATAAGATGGGAACCTTTTTTGGTTTTGGTTCTAGACTGAACAGAGAGGGTGAGGCAGTCAATGAGAATTTAAGCTGTCAAGGGGACCTGCTTCCAAAAGGTATCTGGGTCTGAAAAAGAGATTGCTGTGGTGCTGAGTGCATAAAAATTCGTGTGGGGAGCCCGTAAAAAGGGAAACTGTATGAGTCCGCACCTCCCACTCCGATTCAGGAAGTTTGGGTGGTTTCCAGGAACATCTATTTTTAAGAAGCTTCCCTGCAGATTTTGATGCACAGAGAAAAGGTTCTGAGAACCACGGCTTAGACCAACATCTACCCTAGTCCATTTCGTCTTTAAAGAAATCCCCGAGGTCTTATTTTCATGGGAATATGGTATGTCACATAGGATCCTTGCATTCAAGAAATATCTGAAATACCAGACAAGCATTCTTACCACACAGTTATTGGGAGAAGAGTAGCTACAAAATACATTATGTAACCCATAGACCATTTTTGTAAGTGCCCATGCTGCTCGATACTGAGAAGTCTAGAAAGACTTCCTTATGCAAACGTGTTCCGCTCACAAGTAAGGATGGACACTTGGCTTCGTCTCCTGGGGTCATGGCCATGGAAAATGGGTCCATGTTTCCATGATCATCCTTCCTGGCACTAAGATTCCTTCATAAAGTGACTTTAGAAGCCGCTGGGAATTCCTTTTTGTATCTGCTTAATCCCAGCGGTCTTCTCTGCATTTGGTCTGCAGGTCAGTTTGGCAAACCAGGGCTGTAGTTCTTCCCACTGTTAGGAAGATAGCTATTTGGTGGGTGTAGGGAGCGGTTATAGGATTAAGCCTCAGACTGACCTACTGGTAAAGTCACAAACAAGTCCCAGCTTAGCACAGCCCTCTTAGCATAATTAAGCTTGACCTTATGATTGCTCCCTAGATCTTTCCTGAGTAGCTCATGGGCTGTGGGAGGTGCAGCAAGTACTGCCAAACAAGTGAAACTCACAAGACCATTGTAACTATGGAGACCACTACCTTGTTTACCTCTGGCTATAAAGTAAAGCATCAGCTTGCAATCTGGATCTGTTCTGTGCTCTCAGTCACGTACAGAAGATTCACCTAGACTCAGCTTATTCTCTTTGTCTGTCTTCAACCTTCGAGGACCCTCCCTCAGGCTCGCCGAACCCTGGGCTGTTGCCACAGGTGGGAGGCGTTATGAATTTTGCCCACTGATTCTCACAATGTGCTGGGCATTAGAATCACTAGAAAAGCTTTTCAAAACCAAAATGTCCTGTATGTGCCTTAGACTGAGCCCATCAGAACATCAGGGTGTGGCATTGGTTCTCAGATATCAGTATTTTTAAAGTCCTCAGGGGATTCTAGCTGCAGGGTGATTGAGAACTATTCATTGGGTCTAAATGCCACCTGAGATAGGAATAGAAGCATGGCAAGAACTTCCATTGGAGATCAGGAGAAAAATAATTCTTTTCCTTGACTCCTACCTACATTTCTGACTTCATGGTGACTTTCTGTGTCTACTTGTCTTCCGGTGGTTTGTTTTGTTTCTTGTTCTTGTTCTTTTTTCTTTCTTCACAGCCTTCAAGTATTATCTTCCATGTGGCTCGCAGGTACCCAAGATATATATAATATGTATCATCGTATCTAATAAAAGAGTAATATGCAAATTGACCATACCTCTGCTATACCCACAAGCCGTGCCCACCAGCCATGCCCACCAGCTAATCAGGAGCAAATATGCAAATAAACCCAACCAAGATGACTGCGGCCACAGAGAGCAGGAGGTAGGCTTAGGTTTCCCCAGAAATAGAGGAAGCCAAGCTTCCCACCTGCCCTTGCTGGCTCAGGCCTCCACTCAATGTTACAAAGTTTCAATTATAGAAGATAAATAAAAATGACGGTAGTCATGGAGCTGGAGAGAGCAGGAGGCTTGAGTTTCACCCGGAGATGGAGGAAGCCATCCCACAGTGGGGAGCAACTGCTCAGCCAGAAGCTGGGCTCACCGCTGGCAAGCACAAACCTCTGCTGACTCCACGGCAGCACTAAGGATGTCCAACTTCTCCCCACAGGCCCAAGCTGTCATTCAGACATCCCCTGAGGGCTCCCGGACTGTGCAAGGACACAGGCCTGGCTGAGGGACCCCCGCCCTCCACCTCAAGTGCACGAATTTTGTGGACTGGGCCTCTAGTAATAATAATAAAAGCATAATATGCTAATTAGACTGGACATCCTTCTGGATGTCCTTCCAGGATGAAGCTGGAGCTGCAGTCATGGGATCAAGGCAGCCGCTGTGGCTGTGAGGGAAGAATCCAGGCAGCCATGGCTGCGAAGGCCTATTCTTAAGTGCATTTTGTGCATCAGGCCTCTAGTTGGTTAATAAAATTGTATAGGTTTCAGGTGTATAATTCTACATCATCTGTATATTGTATTGTGTGTTCATCATCCCAATTTAAGTCTCCTTCTATTTATCCCCCCATACCCTCTTTTACCTCCCCCTCCAAGGCTATCCTTAATAGATTGTGATATAAGCAAGAAATTTCCCAATCCCGATTATAATGAACTGCCAGCCACCTGCAGCATTTACATCATGTCGGTTATCTATTGCCACAATAATGCTGTGTAATATACAACCATAAAACCTCAATGGTGCACAATAAACAGGGAGTTGTGCTCAGGAGTCTGTGGATGGGCTGGGTCTGGGCGATTCTGCTGCTCTGATTTGAGCTTGGAGAGGCAATCCCATGAGTCAGCATCTGTTGCAGGTCTGCTGAGTTGATCAATACCTGGGGCAACTCAGCTTAACTAGTTGACTTGTCCATCAGCAGGGTAGCCCGGCGTGGAAGGATTCTAGAGAGTGGAAGCTTTCGAGGACTCTTAAAGTGTAGGTCTGCAATGCGAGTCACAGGATGAACCCATAGTCAAAAAGTGGGGAAACGGACTTACCTTTGGATAAAGGAAGTTGTTAAATTATAGTCCAAAGGTTGTGGCTGCAGGGAGGACAGTAATTGATGCCTTTTATGCTAACATTTGACCATAGCCATTCCCTAACTTTCATTCATTTAGGTAAAGTGTAGTTAGCACAATATTCTGAAGGCTCTCCTCTAGACCCTGGGCATGGGGGGTGGGGAGTGTATGCACATAGCAGGAAGGTAAGGCCTTATATGTCAGTAGTCTACTTTACCAAGCAGAGCCTGGTGTGCATCGTCAAGGGTGTGTGTGACAGTACTCAGGGGATTATTTCAGATGTCCCTATCACTTCCCAAAGAGGCTTCCCAGTTACCTTGCAGATCCTGCTTCATTCCTGCACTGAAATTTTAGTCAGATTCCGGTGAGCAAGGGGGCACATCCAGCCCAGTGGTAAAAACCCATTGAAAGTGGCTTCCATCTTTTCCAAGTGAATCAATACAAGTGGTTTAACCTAACCTTCCACATTCTGCACAGTCTGACCAAACAACACTTTCCAAAGTCGAGTCCTAATGGAAGTCCTACACATCCGCACTATTACAGGGGGCTTTCCCCATCTGTCCTCTTTGCCTAAATGTCTTGTTCCTCAGTCTCTGCAAATCCAAATCTCAGATATTCTGAAGGTCCCTATTTATTACTTGCTCTAAAAACTGTCACTGGTAATAGCAAATACAGTGCACTACTTCCTTATGTATTTGGCAGTGAGGATAAAGGGTATTAAAGTCATACAAATCTGAGAACAGTTCAACCATCAACTTGTTTGATCTTAGTTGCTTAATTGTGCTAAGCCTATAATTTTAACTATCTAAAATCAGGATAATACCCACTTGCAGGATGATTATAATAAAAATAATGTATTTAAAGTTCCTAATATTGAGAAGGTTCTTGAGAAATGATGGCTATTTTATGACCCCATTTTACAAGCTATTACCTTATTCTTTGCAATGTTGGCAGATGTCACCCATCTTTTCTTCTTCTTACCCACACTTCCCCTTCTTAAGCACAAGGGCTGCCTTCGTTCTTATTACTGTTACCTGCATTTTACAGAGGAAACAAAGGAACCCCAATGTTCGGTGACTTGCTCAAGGTCAGGTAGTTAGCAATGGTGGTACTTAGATTTGAATTCATTCCAGGGTCTGTTTTCTAACTCCCTATCCTTTACTGCCTTATCTTGGCCTGGGCTCCCAAGGGAGCAAAGCCCAAGATCAAGGCTGATTTGAGACCTAGGGGGCAGGACTCCAGGCCAGGGGGGCTGAAACAGGAAAGGAGGGAAGACTGATAGATTTGGCCTGGTACTCAACTCCACCAGATCCTTGGAGTCTCCAAATCATGGCCTGGGGAAATGAAAGGAGGAAGCATTCACGCATTGTCTCCAGTCACTGCTCCTGGGTTAACCATGAACTCCCTGCACTTCTGGTTGTGCACACTCAGCTCAGAGGACATTCCCTCTGCATTCCGCCACAGACTCCAGCAGCCCCAAGGCAGGAAAGCAGACAGCAGTCCAGGGCCACCAAAGGAACTTTCCCACCAAACCTGTGAACACCTGGCCACAGCCGGCATGGTACTGGTGGCCACAGCAGCAGGACGGGAGAGTTAGAGGGACCACGGTGACTGCGAAGTGGGGTCTGAGAGGCATGCACCACCTCCACAAAAGATGAAAAGTACTGCAACCAGGAGAATTCTCTGAACTTCATCTTGATGCAAAGGAAGATTTACTTAAGTTTATTTTGGGAACAGGCCAGTATAGGAGGGAGTATTAAGAATTCTTGCCTCACGTTCCTTTTAGAGCTCTATAGGAAGGCCTGGGCTCACCTGCATTTTGAAACATGAAGTATGTGAGATCCTGGGAGAAGTCTCTGAGGCTGACTTTCTTCTCAACTGACAGAAACTTAGGTGCATAAAAAACTATGACTTTGAATTGGTAACTTCCAGCAAGCAGCAGCATGCCCTAAAAATAACATGGCAGCAGTTGCAAGCTTTCTTGACTCTTTTTAGCATCAGTCTGTGCACCTTCCCCTGTGGGACCTTCTTCTAACTCAAAGGGTCCATTCAGGACTGGAGGGAAAAACTATAAAAGTTGCACGTTAGCCAGAGAGGAAAGTTATCTAACTTCTTGCTGGCAGTAAAACGTCATGTTGATAGCATGGTCATTTAGGTCATTAAGCAAGCCACTTGGGCTTACTTGAGGTAATGAAGTTCAGTGGAAAAGGCAGTAACACAAAGACCGAAGTACAAATCTTCCCCAAGTCCATTCCAGGTGCCAGCTCTCAGGCAAACAAAGTTCTCTTATGTCTCAGTTTCCTATAAAATATCACTTCTTTACTATTTTAGTAACAAGAGATAATAATAAAATTAATTTCTCTCTTGCTGAGTTCACAACTGATATTTAGAAAGGTAACATAACTATATATTTTCCCAATTTATACTATTGCAATAGTCTAATGTAATATTGAGTGAATATAAGCAATGTCATGAGACAACTGTGGGTCGGGAAAAAATGAGAAAAGGGACATATGATTCTGATGTCTTTTACAATGCATGTCTATACTCAAGCAGAAGCAAACCCAGGCAAGAATGCTACTCCAATCCTATCTAATAAAAGGGTAATATGCAAATTGACCATCACTCCAACACACAAGATGGCCACCTCATGTGGTCAAAGATGGCCACCCCAGTGTGGACACAAGATGGCCATCACAAGATGGCCTGCAGGGAGGGCAGCTGGGAAGGACCCAGGCCTGCAGGGGAGGGCAGATGAGGGGGGATGACCCAGACCTGCAGGGGAGGACAGTTGGGGGAACCCAGGATGGC
This sequence comes from Antrozous pallidus, assembly GCA_027563665.1. Lineage (NCBI taxonomy): Eukaryota > Metazoa > Chordata > Mammalia > Chiroptera > Vespertilionidae > Antrozous > Antrozous pallidus. The sequence continues at coordinate 64,183,619 of CM050520.1, forward strand.
ATGGGAGAGCATTTAGGGACCACTAGCTTGGCAGGGGAGGGCAGTTAGGGGTGACTGGGTCAGCAGAGAGCAATTGGGGGGGAACAGGCCTGCAGGGGAATGCAATTGGGGGCAATCAGGCCAGCAGGGGAATGTAGTTAGGGGTTACCAGGCCAGCAGAGGAGGGCAGTTGGCATTGACCAGGCCTGCAAGGGAGGACAGTTAGGGCAACCAGGCTGGCAGGGGAGGGCAGTTAAAGGCAACTGGACTGGCAGGGGAGCAATTAGGTGTCAATCAGGCTGGCAGGGGTGTGGTTAGGGGGTGATCAGGCTTACAGACAGAAGCAGTTAGGGGCGAGCAGGCAGGCAAGCAGGCAGGTATGCAGTTGGGAGCCAGCAGTCCTGGATTATAAGAGGGCAATTGGACATCCCTTGAGAGGTCCCAGATTGGAGAGGGTGAAGGCTGGGCTGAGGGACATCCCCACCATGCATGAATTTAATGCACCAGGCCTCTAGTGAAAGTATACATACATAAATATGTAAGAAAGCAAATAATCGGGGTTCAGTTTTGCCAATTTTATTGAACCAATAAAATTCCTACTAATAACAATGAAATAAACTTTTGCAAGTATAAATGTGATACAGTTTAACAAAACCCATTGTTCTGTACCTATAAATAGATTTTCAAAATGTCATAAAAAGTGCAGTTATGAATTGTTAACATGTTAATACACAGTTCCTTTATTTCAAAATGTGTTTGTCTTGACTCACTAACAGTTCCTTCTGCATCTGTTCAAATAATATTACCTATCCCTCCAAAAAAAAAAAAGGCATTAAAGCACTAGAATATTACACATACACTGATCTATTCAGGTCAGCTTTAGTCAAGAGTTGTAAAATCAGCAACATAAGAAAAATAAAACCTAGTTATACATACAAAAAGCTTTCATGGGTTCTATAATCTCCTTAACTGCTGACTCATGTGGAGGGCATAACAGTGGAGAAGGTTTATATGGGTAACTACCTCAGACTACATCTACAGCAGGGTCTGGTTCGCCAGAACACGTTTAAAGTGGCTGTTTCTCAAGTTTGCTATTTTTGGAATTGAAACTATAAATATAAGACTGCCATTTGACAATGCAAATTGTGTAAATCCTAAATTTCATCAATGATATATTTGATAAAAGCTTATTCTAATGGAAAACCTTATATAGTAAGAGACTGATACATATCTAGCAGTCTTAACGATCATCCGCCTCACATTAGTCCCAAGTCACGTGCTTCATAAAAAAACATTACAGTAACAAAGCACAGGACTACAAAGGCAAACATCACAGCTTCTGATTACATTGAATAAAAAGTACCAAGGAACGCAAAAGATAGTTCTGTATTAATACTGATGAATTAAAGAACTATAATAGACATTTCACAGCATGCTACATATATCGCTCACGACGTAAGGATAAAATGAAGTCTAATTTTGAAAGTCAAGAAGTTGGCAATCTGATTTCATGTGCAATTCAGCTACAAAGTCTTAATATATACATTCATTGTGTAGCTGCCCTGCAAAATCAGGATTAAAAAAAAAAAAAAAGATTTCAAGTTCAAATCCGGTTTCATAAGCTAAAGGATACATCCAGTTCTTCCATGACCAGAAAAGGTATTTTCAGGTAAGAAAGGGCCAATCCACGTAGCAAGGCCGTGTTCCACATGCCGACGGTCCTTTTGACCTTGCTCAGACTGTGCCTGTGGTCTCTCTGGCCCGGGCCACACTGGCTTGTGGTTTGCTTTCTCTACCTCTCCTATCTTAGGTTGAGAAGAGTAAATGTGGAGAGAAAGAGGGAGGGGAAATTGTATTTTCTTTCCAGGGAAGATGTATAGAGTTTGGATAACTTTCCTTGAGGAACAAGGGTACCACTGAACTCTTGCATTTTATTTTAGAGAAACGGTAAAATTCAGACAGGAGAAAACAGCCTCCACATTACAAAGGAAACTACCTACATTGGCCACCCAATTGATGTGTTTCCTTTAGCCTACATTTTGATCCTTCCATATCAGATTTAGAAGCCAGATGGAAAATTTGTGAAGACTGATTAAGGAAGAGATGTACAATCCACTTCATTTGGTGTCATATTGGATATATCTAGCTAACCAGGATTCAGATATTTGCTTCTAAGAGGTTAAATTGAGGGGCAGAAGACAGGACTGTTTTTGCAAATTTATATACCAAGAATTATATTTGTCACATTTAAACTTACTAATGTTTGATACTGTCCTATGAGCTATAAAATGGGGTGTCTAAAGACTATGCATTTATAGTATGCATTTCATTTTTCCAGAAATTCCACAAGCACTGCAAAGAATCAGATATTATTCTTTCCCCCCACTTCTTATCTCCTTTTTCAATTCTGTACTGCATGGTGGTGCAGCTGTGATGAATTTAAAGCTAGAACAAATACTTCATTACATACGATTTAGTAAAAACCATTCCTTCGGTCTCCATTATTGTCTCATTCCCTAGCTACGCATTGCTCCATTCCTGGGCCCTTAAAAGCATTTACTAGACTCAGCTGTCAGGTTGGGTTGCTCATGAATGGGGGTGGAAAGCATCCAGATGCCACCATTGATCATAATAATACTTTCAAACAGGTGGTTCGTTCGTCCCCAGGCCAGACAACCGTCTATAGACAACCCTGCCCCATGTGAGAAACCTGACGGGTTTTCCTCTGTGATGACATCGAGTACACACTGGCGGGAGAGGAAGAACTGCTGCATCTTCCTCCTCTGCATTTCCTGCTCCTCACAGATACTGTACCTAAGTGCAGCCAGAAAGTACAGATGACAAAGGCAAAGCGTTCCCTTTCCATCCCATAGGACGTTCCCCCCAAGAGAACAATAGAGTCGACATGGGGGTGAGAAGCTTAGTCTAACCCAGGAAAGCTTCATCAAACTCATGCAGCCAATTTTGCGGTGGGTTTCTGTGATCCAATAGGACCACCTAACCATCTTTTAGCAGATATCCTTCTATTAGACATGTGTTTCAAGGCCCAGATACCACCAAATACAACAAGTGATCTGAAACACTGCCCTATTGTATGCCAGAACCCCCGTTTCACTGAAGGGTTATAGATCTGTCTGGACTCCTAGGGAACTTTAATTTCACATTCAAATAACTTGGACTAATACCAGTATTAGCTACCTAATACAGATCCAGGTTAAAATGGCAATGCGATCACTTTAAAATCCTGCCAAATGCTAAGTTCTGCATGGTAGAAATAGTTCACTTTCTGTATCATGTATAAATATAAAAATTCCTACTTTGTTAGAAGGCAAAAACCTTCTATGATTTATTTTAACTATGGAAGTAGTATTACTGAACAACAGAGAGTGAATCCATGAAAAGGTCGGATACTCTGAATTTACAGGCTCTTTGGGGATGAGGTAGAGGAGAGCAAAAGATTTTGGCAGCTGGGAAAGGTGGAACAGTTTGGGATGGACAGGATTACACTTGGTGCTGTGCAATATTTGGTAGGGCATCTGGGGCAAGGATTAGCCAAAATATAGTGGGATGGTTGTGGGATTTAGAGGGAGCTGCGACAATGGAGAAAAAAATGACTTGGTAAAGTAAATGCTGGTGACTGTCAGCATGTGCTGGTGATGTTTGGTTTGTAGTGTGACAAGGCATTCAGATCAAGATGGGCTGAGGGAAGGAGAGGAGAGGGAGTGGGTAGAGATTGAGGCACTTGGAGCATGAGAAAGCAGGTGGGAAGGGCGGATGGAATGCAGGCAGGAGCTCCCACAATGGGAAATGTCCTTTATAACAAGTGTATGATGCTGAAGACAGCCACACTCTTAGAATTATGTTCCATGTGTTCTTTGAAAACCTTTTCCTTCCTCAACAGGCTCTGCCTTGACATATACCTCTACCTCTATGACCCACTTCACCCCTGCTGTTTTTGTTCTAGGTCTCACCTGAGCAGACACTACTAACTAAGCCACATTAGCATGAAAATAAGCTCCACATCCAGGGGGCATGTAAGTTCTGTTGACTGAGATGAATACATTCATGTGACAGCACTGCTTCGAGGAAAGACTACTTATTTTGATTCTCAGTCTCCAGAGGAATATTATAGGGAAACACAGTTTATGACGACGGCCACCTAGAATAGGCTCTGGTTATACAGATTAGCTAACTTAAAACTTGATCTGAACAGTACAGCCATATGTCTTTCAGTTCGCTGTTGAATTATCCTAAGAACATTTCATATACTTTTTATGTAACATTATGGTTGCCTATGTTTATTCCATGTAAGACCATCTATTTGCATAAAAAGGAAAAGTCCTATTAGCTAAAGAGGTTAAGGTCTTGCTTTCTGGAGGAATAATTCAGAATTGTCTTTAAACACAACTAAAACAACACAAAAATCTCATTCTATTAGTATAGTGCAGATCATTTTTATAATATGCACTGAAACTTATTTATTTCTCCCTGATGAATTTCTTTAGAATTTAAAAGAATGTTATCTTCATATACACATGCACTCTGCACTACAGTGGAGAATTATTTTTAAGCACAGATCTTTATTTGTTGATTAATTTTGTTTTGCTGTGGCATAAAAATCTAAGTTTTTTGATTAAAAAAACTCTGTAAGGTGGAAAAGAAAGAGTTCTGAAATAACGTTAGCTTTCAGAAGCACTGAAAAATTTTAGGGAGCGGTAACACAATTAAAATAGGGGTTCTGGTTCAAATAGCATTTTGATATAAAGCTTACACCGAGTTCTCTGTTCTAAAACAGCCCTGTGAAGCTTGGCCATTATTTGGGTGAAGCCATGATTAAAGGCCAAGGCCATGCCCCAGATTCACACTGGCTATCTTTTATTTTAAAAGTACCCCAAATGAGACGAAGATCCTTCCCCAGACTAAGACTATATACTTAGTTCAAAAAAGTGAGGAAGGTAGCAAGTTGTCCTGTCTCAAAAGCCTCTTTTCCTCTACATATTATGAGTCTGCCCAAGAAGGCCTAATCTCAAGGATCCCATGAGGCCACTTCTGGCCACTCCCAGGGTCAAGGGATTGGGCTAAAGGACAGACTCACTTTCAGATGGCAAAGTATTTAGATATTTCTTAAGGGGATCTGAGAAAGGAAGAATTACAACGGTAGCTGGAAAAGTTGAAATTCAAAGTAAATCGACATTGGTCAAGCATTTACATCAGTGGGTGACTAAACTAACTTTAACATAACAAGCTATGAAGGTAGAGAATTCACATTCACATGTGCTTTTTTTTTTCACATACACTTGCACATTTAAAGTTTGGCACGATGTGATCCCATGGGATAGGTTAGCATCTTGTATAACCACATCACTTCACCAATTGAACCAGATAGCTCTTTTAAAAATATCACATTTTAATATAAAAAGCTATACTATAAATTACTACATAGTAAATTCAATACTCTGAAAAAATACCACCCTGGAAAACCGCATCGGAATTTCAAGTCTGCATTAGATAAAGTCCACAGCAAGCTCGCTGTAAAATGGTATCCAAAACCTGGAATGCTGCGCATGCGTCTGAGTAGGTGCTTAATTAAGCACCTCCAGAGGTCACCTTCTCTAGGCTGGTTCACTGAGGTTCATAAATAGTTTTGTTTCTGTTTATAGTTCCAAGCCAACTTATTTTCCTGATTACTGATGAGATGGATCAATGCTGAGCTGGAAAGAAACCTTGCTAGGAAAGAGATCTAATAAAGGCACTAAATTTCCATAACCCAAACTCCAACTACTTTTTCTGAGGGAAAAAAAGCAAAAAACAAAAAATGAAGTGCCCCTGTTAGTTACTTAAGCCTTGTTTCTCCTCTTTTGGTCTAAAGCTCATAATGGTGTTCTGTGAGAATTTCTCCTCCTTTGCAATATGTAAAAATCATTTTCCTCCTATAATAGAGGTCCCCTGCACAAACATAGGGCTATTAACTGAAGGACTCCTATGGAAAAAAACACAAATGTCAAAAATAAAAGAGATCCTCTTGAAATTTTTTTAAAGTTTGGGAAGTTAAATGGACATTTACGTTGTCATCTGGGTTTTGCCATTCTCCTATATACTTTTAAAATACATATCTATAAAATACAATATTGAGTAAAGCCAATAAATGGCATATCAATAAACAAAACTGAAGAAATCTGGCACAAGTTCTTTAAGTAATCTCTTTAAATAAGCCACCCTCATCTTTAAAAAATTAGTAATTTTTTCCTCACATGGAAGTTTTCAAAGAAGATCCTGGAATCCAAAAATGTAGAACTGCCTTATGTTACTAGGCTCACAATCTTCTTCCTATTTTCTCATCTGGGACAAAATCTAAAAGAAAGCAACCTACTGCATTGAACCAGAAAAGGATGATAAATGGAAAGGGGGGAATCATTACACAAAACACTAGACCACTATTCTTTCATGAGAGAGGAAAAAGAAAAAGTCCTATATCACAAGTCTAAAATGAAATCTTTGTGGGAAATCTAACAAAAATTTTAACTATTTAATATTATTTACTAGGAAAAAATTGATCTGCTTTTAAAAATTAGCATGTTGGTATACACTTCAAGTCACCATTAATTAACCACAAAGTGTTTAAGCCGTGCAGTTGTGTCCCGCCGGATAGTTGTAAGCATCTCTTTAGGCACTTCGCTGGTTCATTAACGTAACACAAATTAAAGCTATAAACACATAATGTTGTGCTCTTTGAAGATAAACCAATGCAAAAATGTGACTTTTTGGATGCTTATATTCCTCCCCTAAGACTTATTCATTTTTTAAAAACTTGTCGTCCAACGAGATTTTTTGGGGAAGGGGATGCTTTGGCTTTATGAAAGGAACACTGTTCAGCCCCAGTAAGGCGAAAGCCTTGTGCAATAAAGAAATCTGAACCAAATTTCTTCATGGCTCTATCTTAAAGGACACTTCTGCAGTGACATAATAAAGGGGAAGTTTAGTTTAGTATGTTTTTTAACATATTGCACTCTTTTTTGTTCTTGTTGCTGTTCATTCACATTAATGCATAGAAACACAATTTTTAACTTTGAATAATAAACCATTTAACCTATTATAATAAAAATCATGGAAAATAAGTTCTAAAAGCCTAACAGGAAAAAAATATAGGTAGAGTAACCTTCTTCTGCTTACTGCAATATAGAAAACACTATGAGAAAAGAAAAATGTGCAAAGAAAATTTTTGGTCAGCCTAGTGTGGGAACAAGTTTACATGTGCCAACTAAATGAACTATGAGCAGCACTGTGAGCACTGATAACTGAAGATGACGGAGGATTACTGTCAGTGATAGGAAGGATTGTGCATAATTCCACCTTTAATATACACATCTGACATGGAAAACTGAAACTTCTGTTTCAGAAGAGAAAGAAAATAGCTGAATTTGGCATTTCAGTAGCATGCTATAGAATTCATCACGATTAATTTCACATTAAATTATGGACAATGGCTGTATCACATTTCACGTTATCGCCAATAGCAGTAAAAAAACAAAAACAAACAAAAAAACCAAACAGTGCCTGACAATAATCTCCTGGGGACACAGGGCTGTGTCTTGTGAGCAGCTTAGTTCAACAGCACATGCTTTTCCTCTACCAGATTTAGGACACACCATGAAAAGTGGAGTGGCCAGAGGTTATTTTTTGCTGAATTCCAATATCTGAATAAACAATTGCTTGAGCAGACTGTAAGCGCTTTTCCTTATTTAACAACAACAAAAAAAGGTGGGGAGAGAAATACACATACACACAAACCCCAAAGCGCTGAAGTTAAGCATTAACAAACCAGGTTCATGATTTATGATCAGTTTCCAAAACTCCAACTATAAACAATGCAAAGTAGTGCTCCTCAGTATTATTTTCACAATTGTTAGTAATGTTAAGCATCAAGAAAAAGAAAACACATCATTGCACATTACAGCCGCCCCCCAAAACGGCTAAACTTTGACACAGAGAATTGAATAACTTTTGATGCTACATCACAAACTGCTTCTGATGTATATATCTTATGTGAAAAGGTCTTTAAACACATCTGACATTTTCCCTGGGTGAGGCTTCAGGTCAAATGCCGAGTTATGGCACGAAGAGCATACAGAAGTTCAGCTTGCATCCGGGCTTCCATTAACAGTAAATTGAGATGAACCTGGAAATGAAAAGGTTATCAATTTAATGACCATTATAACCAACTGAAAAACTTTAAACTTTTTTCATGTAGCAGATATTCACATTGTTTATGAAGACTCATTTACAAACATGCACACCTGGGCATTGCTATACATGCACATGATGTGAAACTCACAAGAAAACTGTTTATAAAAAAATGGCTCTTGTGCTCAGCTGGTGTCACTCAGTGGAATGAGCATCATCATAAGCACCAAGAGGTCACCAGCTTGATTTCCGGTCAGAGCACATGCCCAGGTTGTGGGCTCGATCCCCAGTAGAGGCAGAGGGAGTGCAGGAGGCAGCCAATGATTCTCTCTCTCATCCTCTCTCTCTCTCTCTCTCTCTCTGTCCCCTCCCCCCCCTTCCCCTCTGCCTTCCTCAGCGATCAAGCTCCTAGCCTGGGTATGTGTCCTGACTGGAATCAAACTCAGGACCCTTCAGTCCACAGACCATTGCTCTATCCACTAATCAAACAGACTAGGGCTATATAGAATGACAGTAATATACAAATTGACTGTACCTCCACTACACCCACAAGCCCTACCCACAAGCCAATCAGGAGTGAATATGCAAATACACCCCAACCAAGATGGACATGGCCACTGAGAGCAGGAGGGAGGCTTAGGTTTCCCTGGCAATGGAAGAAGCCAAGCTTTATGCCTGCCCTTGCAGCCTAGGCCTCCACTCAATGCTACAAAGTTTCAATTACAAAAGATACATAAATCCCAGCAAAAGGCAGCCACAGAGCTGGAGAGAGCAGAGCCTAGGGTTGCCCCTGGCAATGGAGGAAGCCAAGCTTCTGCAGCCCTGGCTGGCCTAGGCCTCCACTCCAGGCTACAAAGTTTCAATTATAGAAGGTAAATAAAACAGAAATGGCTGCTGCCATTGAGCGAGCAGAAGGCTTGGCTCCGCTCCAGGCCACAAAGTTTCAATTGTATAAGATAAATAAATTCCAGATACCAGGGCCTCTGCTTGGGTCGCTGGGGGGCGTGGCCAGCCTGCAAACCACCACAAGCCCCTCTCCCAGGCCACCCCATGCCCCAACGGAAACCCCACCCTGATCTGGGATACCCTTCAGGGCAAACCAGATGGCCCCCACCCATGCACTAGGCCTTTATCCTATCTAATAAAAGAGTAATATGCAGATTGACTATCACTCCAACACAAAAGAGGGCTGCCCTGATGTGGTCAAAGATCCTGCCTGCATGTGGACACAAGATGGCTACAAGATGGCCAGCAGGGGAGGACAGTTGGAAGGGACCAGGCCTGCAAGGGTGGGGCCGTTGGGGGTGATCAAGCCTACAGGGGAGGGCAATTAGGGGTGATCAGGCTGGGAGAAGAGGGAAATTGGAGGTGACCAGGCCTGCAGGGAAGGGCAGTTGCGGGGGGACCCAGGCCTGCAGAGAGGAGCAGTTGGGGGGAACCAGGCCTTCAGCAAAGGGCAGTTAGGGGTGACCAGGCCTGCAGGGGAGGGCAGTTAGGGTGACCAGGCCAGCAAAGGAGGGAAGATGGGGCAAACAGGCTGGCAACGGAGCAGTTAGTTATCAATTAGGCTGGCAGGGGAGTGGTTAGGGGGTGATCAGGCTGGCAGGCAGAAGCAGTTAGGGGCAATCAGGAAGGCAGGCATGTGAGCAGTTTGGAGCCAGCAGTCCTGGATTGTGAGAGGGATGTCCCAGATTGGAGAGTGTGCAGGCTGGTCTCAGGGACACCCCTCCCCATGCACAAATTTTGTGCACCGGACCTCTGGTGTATATATATATATAAAGTTGGCTAGATTATGCCACTTCCATTTCTATAATGGCACTAATTTATTAATATTTGCATAATCATTACTTCTCATATTGAACATCTATCTATGGTATAATGTTTAGTCATGAAACACACCTTTTCTGAGTGTTTGAACTGACGCCAGTAACTATCATACATGCGCTTGGTAGTTCTCTCAGGATAGCAGGTCACTGTCTTAATGTAAACCTTCAGGCTTCGTTCAAGTAATTGATTAACTTCTCCATAATCATAGTCATCATACCTATGAGCAATGACAACAGCTTTATAATGACAAAATCAAAATTTGATTTCTAAAGCTGTAATAGACACACTTATTGTCCAGTAATTAAATACCAAAAGCTCATTAATTAAATTCATCTAAAATATTTATTGAGTGCCTATTATGTGCCATGTGCTTTCCATGTACACTTCTAGGCACTGGTAATACGCAAATGAATAAAATAGACAAAAGCCCACAGTCTTGTAGAATTTAAATTCCATGGGAGGGAAAAAAAAGTTAAAAAGATAAACACTATGTATGTTAGATGGTGAGAACTGCTATGGAGATAAAGTGAAACTGGGGGCTAGGAGGAGAGGAAGTGTGATTTTAAGATAGGAAGGCCTCTCTCAGAGGTCAACATCTGGGCAAAGACCAGGAGCAAAAATAAAGCCCTAACTAGGAGTCAAGTGTTTCAAGGAAGAAGGAATAATTACTCAAGTAAGATAACTGGAAACTGACCACCAAAGTAGCATGTACACAGGTCACTAGCAACCTCAAAGATAGTGGTTTCAAGAGAGAATGAGAGTTCAGAAAATGGTGATAATAAATATACCACCAAAGAGATTTGCTGTGCACAGGAGCAGAAAAATGAGGCAACAGTCAGAAGGAAAAGCAGGATGAAGAAAAAGAATCTCTTTAGCCCAGCCAGTGTGCTTCAGTGGTTGAGCACAGACCCAGGAATTAAGAAGTTTCTAGTTTAATTCCCGGTCAGGGCACATGCCTGGGCACAAGCTTGATCCCCGGTAGGGCATGTGCAGAAGCAGGAGATCAATGCTGTTCCTCTCTCATCCATGTTTCCATCTCTATCCTTCCCCCTCTCTCTAAAAATCAATAAAATTGTATTTTAAAAAATAATCTGTTTACAGATCAGAGAAATGCATGCTTATATATAGATGGGAAAGATCCAATAGTGAGAGTAAAGGTGATCACGCAGTAGAGGGGAGATTGCTTAGAATAAGGATCTTTATAAGAAGAGAGGAGATGGGACTTTGTGCCCAAAGACAGTTCATCCACAATAAGAGAGAGAAGCCAGAAGAAGTAGGCACAGAGGCAGACTGGAGGGTAATGCAGTAGTGGGGGTTTGCAGAATTTCTGGTCTATATTTTCAGTTAATATTTAACCCAAACACAATACTTAAAAAAGAGTATCTCAAGGATTTTACATAAGCTTTATTTAGTAGCATGTAAGAGATAAAGTCACCATAACATTTATTATTGTCATGAATAAACATTTATCACAACTGAATTAAATTCTATTGCTGTTTATTTTTCTTAATTAGGTAGGTACAATATCTATTTTAAAATGTAATGATTCTGTGATAACGTATTGCCTAGGATGGTAAGTGGGTAAATAGCAATTATTATTTATCATCACAGTAGTGTCTTCTAGGTAGAATGTTGATTTTTCAGGAATTTTTTTTTTACATTAAAATTATAGAAACTACTTCACTTAAATTCTAATTCCACTTCACAGAGACTTTCTGATACTATATCAGAAAGAACATAGTACAGAGTCAAAGTGAATGCATCCACATCTGGGGATTTCTCTTTCTACAAATCTATTTTCATAAAAGCCTCAAAAGAGATCTCAAAAGGGTACATTAAAAATAAAAAGCTTTCCTGATTGCAACATGATTAGACTCTCAATCTGTTTTATTCAGTCCTCTCAATGCTCATCTTTAAAAAATTGAGAAGCTATTAATTTACATAGACTGATAGTTTTCTAACAGTGTTTTTATGTGAACTTATGCAAGCTTTATGAGAGGAGAATCTATTTTAGTTTTATTTATACCCTAATTGTCATCCATTCAAAATAACTAACTAACCAGCATTTATTAAAGTGGTCTAAAGGAATACAATAAATGGTTTTTAACTATTATTTCTTCCAGGAAACATTCTCAAACTGAATCTGATTTTATCCTATCTCCAATGATTCCTGATATTTTTTCACTTGTTAGTAAATTGTTACTACTGTATTTACATATGCATATTAATATTCACAACAGTTTACCATAGAAAAATGCTTTTCTATAAAATGGAATTAATTTTCCAAAATCAGAAATCCACATGTAGTATTTTCTCCCCAAAATACATACTCCTCAACAGGACAGGAGTAAGGCTAGTGTCAGAATTTTCTTTTAGAAATGTGTAAAGCAGTCTCCACAATGAGCATACCTGATTCCAAACATACAGTGGACATAGTTAAATAAAGCTCTGCGTAGCATGACATCTTTGTGGGTAGCCACAGTGTTATAGGTGAGACTGTAGACCATGCGAAACTTTTCATCAAGAAGATGTCCAATGTCAGAATAAAGTCTGTTCACCAGGGAGAACCCATGGTTTTCCCAGGTATAGTCCTAAAAGAGTGAAACATATACATTTAAGTAAACTCTAGTTTTTTATTAACTATAACTACTTAAGCAAGAAAGTGAAGCTATTTCAAATTTATTTCTAAATTTGTATCTTTGCTAAAAAGCCTTCACATCAGTTTGTAGGTTGGAATGCCATACTATTTCCTCAGAGGGTTCAGGGGTAGCATGTTGGTGATAAATTGGCTACTTCCTGTGCTCAAGTGCTATGCAAACTACGCCTTATCTGGAAGAACCCCAGAATATTGTGGCCTATTATGTGAGCAAATCTATTCAATGACATGGACAGTTAGCAGATCATCTGAAATAGGCACAATGGAATTTGTCTTAATTCATATTTGCACCCTCTTTAGGGGTCACATCATTATTGTGATTGTTTTTCTAGGGGTGGAGAGGGGATAACTCTGAAGCCATTACTATTGACTTAGGCTTGTATTAGAAAATGTCTTTTTATTATAAACGTGATGTGATACATCACTGGATTTTTTCTCTGCTATGTTCCTCCCCCTAAAATGGTATGAATATTATACAACTACAATGTAATAATGCCATAACTGAAGGAAGCCTTTTCCTTTTGCCTTCTTAGTGGGGAAAATGTTGAAATATTAAGACATCAAATTAAACTAGGCTGACACAAGATTAAATAAAATGATTTACAGACTACCAAAATGACCTACTGATTTCTTTAGAAGTCAATTTATTTACCTTTAAACATATCACAGTTAAAATAACAGTATTTATTCTCTAGTTTTTCTGAAATACAGACATCTCATACCTGAGCTCGGAATGTTGGCAAATGTTCCTCTCCTCGTCTAGCAAAGTCTTCATACCCAAAGCTGGGGTCTTCAATGTATCGGGAGACATCAGATGTTATAATCATATCATCCTCAAAATCTAAGAGCAAGAACAATCTAGTGTTAGGGAAACCACATAGTTAGAACAATGAAACTCCGTCATTTTCCTTCACTTTTTAGCTTTTCCATGGATTTCCAGAGTGACAATATTGACTACCTGGCTTAAATTCAAATAAAATATTTACTACTTAAATTTTAAATACAATTTCATTACCAAATCCTGGCTATTTCAGCATTTAAATATAGTTACTCAGTCAAAAAATTGATGAAATTAAAATACCTAAATAGTAGTAGCACATTTAGACAAGAAAGATAGTCAGACATCTGCTTAAAATGCTTAAACTTTTGATCTCTCTGGGGATGAAGTGGGTGGGATGTGGGGAAAGAAAAGAGATGAAGGTAAAGAGCACTTTAAGGGAGCTGAATGTTAAGATAGATTTGTTAAAATTAGATAGATGGTGTTTCATCTGGATTCCCAGGGAAAAGTAGTTCATTTTTAGTTTACCAGGAGGCATATAAGGAGAAGGAAGGGAACACAATAGGGAGGACAGTGGATTTGTAGGCGTCACTATTATTATTAGTTGATTTGCTGTCAGTTAAAGAGGAGGTTTCTGTTTGGGAAAATTCATTGAGTTCCACACCTAAGATATGTGTGCTTTTCTGTGCACATGAAAAGAGAAGGCATACAACATATGGAGTAAACAATATGCTAATGAGATTGTGAATGGAATACTATCAAAGTGGCATTAAGGAAGACAGGAAGACTACAATACCATCATAAGACAGCTAATTTCTGCATTCTTGATAATATTAAAAATTCACCTCTGAGAAATTGTAAAAATTCAAAGCATGTTAATTTAATTTAAAGATAATTATCTTTTAACTCACTTTTTAAAAATCTTTTTATTTTATTTATTTTTTAATTTAATAAATATTTATTGTTCAGATTATTAATTACAATGTTCCTCTTCCCCCCCCCCCCCATAGTCCCCTTCCAACCAGTACCCATCCCACCATCTGCCCTTACTTCCCCTCCACTGTCCTCATCCATAGAGGTATGATTTTTGTCCACTCTCTTGCTGCACCTCCCACAACCCTTTTCTCCCCAAGAATTGTCAGTCCATTCCCTCTCTATGCCCATGATTCTATTATATTCACCAGTTTATCCTACTCATCAGTTTTTTAATTCACTTGATTTTTAGACTCACTTGTTGATAGATGTGTATTTGTTGTTCATAATTTATATTTTTACCTCTTTCTTCTTCCTCTTCTTAAAGAATATCTTTAAGCATTTCATATAATATTGATTTGGTGGTGATGAACTCCTTTAGCTTTTTCTTATCTGCAAAGCATTTTATCTGACATTCAATTCTGAATGATAGCTTTGTTGGGTAGAGTAATCTTGGTTATAGGTTCTTGCTATTCATCACTTTGAATATTTCTTGCCATTCCTGTCTGGCCTGCTTAGTTTCTGTTGAGAAATTTGCTGACAATCGTATGAGTGCTTCCTTGTAGATAACTTTTTTCTTGCTGCTTTTAATATTCTCTTTTTGTCTTTTGCTCTTGGCATTTTAATTATGATGTGTCTTGGTCTGGTACTTTTTGGATTCCTATTTTTTTGGGTTCTGTGTGTTTCCTGGACTGTTAAGTCTATTTCTTTCACCAGGTGGGGGAAATTTTCAGTCAATATTTCTTCAAATAGGTTTTCAGTATCTTGCTCTCTTTTTCTGGCACCCCTATATTTCGGATGTTTGTATGTTTGAGGTTGTCCCAGAGGCTCCTCACACTATCTTCCATTTTTTGGGTTCTTTTTGCTTCTTGCTTTTCTAGCTGAGTGGATTTTGCTTCTTTGTATTTCAAATCTTTGACTTGATTCTTGCGGTGTATTTCAAATCTTTGACTTGATTCTTGCGGTCCTCTGGACTGCTTTTATGTCTCTGTATAGTGTTTTTTTTTATTTCAGACAGTGTATGCTTAATTTCTAGTTGGTACTTTTTCATATCCTTGAGGGTCTTGCTCATATCCTCAAGGGTCTCGTTAAATTTATTGGCCTTTTCTAGAAGCCTCTTGAAAAACCTTATTAACTGTGGTTTTGAACTCTTATGTCTAGTCATTTTTTCCCCTCCATTTCTTTCAAATGTGATTTGTTTCCTTGCCTCTGCATTTTGGCTGCTTCCCTGAGTTGATCTCATAACTTTGTGTGGTAGATGTCCTCTAGAGGACAGTGGCTCAGACTCCCTAGTTACCTGAGGTGGACACTCTTAGTGCAGCTCTTTATGGGTTGTATAGTCTTAATGTAGTTATGCATAGATTGTTGTTGGTATCACTGGGAGGGGTTGACCTCCAGGCCAATTGGCTGTGAGAATCAGCTGTGTTTAAGCTGGGAGAGCTATTGTGCTCAGCTTGGATGGGGCAGAGTTTTCGGGCTGAGCAGACAGCCTTGGTTTCCTGTCACCTCCGCCCTACACAGCACCCAGGTCTCTGTGCCCCGTGGCAACAGCTGCATGAACCTCTGAGAGAAAGCTGCCCAGAGCTCTGCCCACTGCCTGATAGTTCAGGCTCTCCCCAAATGAGTCCGCACACCCCAAGTCTCACCCAGAGCTGGAAAACAATGCAGTCCAGTGGTAGTGGGTTTTTTCCCCTCCTGAAAGAGCCAGCCACGCATCCTCTCTGCGAGCTCACGTACCTCTGCAGCTCCCGAGTTTACACACCCTCTCCGCAAGCTTGCGCACTCATGCAGCTCCTAAATCTCAGTGTACTTCCTCCTTGCAGTCCAGTTTCACCCCATATGAGTCTGGGTTCCCCAGGACTCATCCGGAACTGGGGAATCAGTGCAGTGGGATGCCTTTGGCTCCCTCCCCATTTGAAAAAACCAGCTGGGTATTCAGCTGCCTGCCCTTTCCACTCACGCGCATGGCTCCGCATCTCTTTTTCCGCGTATTTCTGCAACTCTGCCCTCCACAGCTCCTCTGAGTCACAGCATCCCTCTATCTTTCCTTCTTATTTGCGAAATTTCCACTCAGCCAGCCTTCCGGTGTTTCTGGATAATGTCCGTTTTGTCCTTTAGTTGTAGTCTTGAAATTGTTGTGTGGGGAAGCAGTATAGGTATTTACCTATGCTGCCATCTTGGTTCCTCCCATATTCTTAACTCACTTTTTTGGGTTAATCTTTATAATTACTTTTCCTTTATTTCAACCACTAAAGGAAATAAACCTTTATTTACTACCTTCTGCTATAATAAACAAGCATGTATTTTAAAAAATAAGTGAAAAACCTAGCTCCTTCCACACAAAGAATATTTTAATTAATACTAAAAATACATTAAATATTTAATAAATAAACATATATTAAATAGTTAAAACAATTTTATGGTATAACAAAAAACTATAACTCTTAATGGACAGTGTTGATAGGCTTAAAAAACAAGTGCAATTATAGTAATTCATCTGAAAGACCTGGTAAACTAATAGTACCTTCATTATCTTTATTGAATCTTTGTTATTTTATGAAAAGCCTCACAATAAGTATTCTTTTCCAACAAGTTTTGACCTTCCTTGGGTTATTAGCAGGGACTAATAACCTTTCTTAAGGCAAGAAAGATCAAGTGCCCAGACTACCCAACCTAGAAAATATTTTATGAAATTCTTAACTCCTTTATTACACCAATGAGACTGGCATTGTTGAGTACTTACTCTACACCAGGTATTATGCTATGTAGCTGTTTGTTTTTGTTTTGTCTTTGTTTCATTAACAGTAAAAGAAGTATCTACTTAACAGGTAAGTAAACCAAGTAAGTTACAGATACTATTGTTGATCCTGAGTGTCAGAAAGAAATACTATGTGGATTAGTTTAAGATGACGTGGAAAACTTGTAGACATTAAATCACTGAAATTGGTCTGAAGCTTCAAAGTGACTTTCAGTTCTAAAGAGAAATCTCAGGCTTCGCCTGGCCTACTCCTCAATCACTCTGTTGCCTCCTCCTTATGCTCCAGTTCTCTATTCTGGGTAAATAGAAATACTTCATAAATGGCGTTTTCAATGCATTATCTCTTAACATAGGTTAATTAAGCTTGTCCACCCCATAATAATCAACAAAATAAAGCAAAAAAAAAAAAAAATGCAATTGCTGAGACCACAATGAAAGCTAGGAGTTTTGTGGAGTGCAAAGTAAAATTAAACCAAGCACAGTGAGTGATAACTAAACTCTGTAAAACAGTTTCTCTCTTGAAGTGATTTCTCCCCCACACTGTATAGCCTGGTGGTTTCATTTTCCAAAAATCAACACTGGAGTTGTTTTTACTTAGCTAGTTCCTTTGACTTTAATGTTAGTTTTTGTTTTGCTCATATAAATTTTTGGATTGTCATATGACTTTTAAACATCTTTAAACAATAAAGAGTAACCAAATAACATAAAAATGTATACTATGAATACTATCCATTTATTCATTTTTAAATTAGGAGTCAATTGAGACCGGTTTTCTAGACAATGTTGTCTATAGAAAAAAAAAAAGATACAAAGATCTCTCATACCACAAATAATTTTTTTCTAAATTTATCTTAAGATGTTAAAGTTTAAAAAAATTAAAATTAGTACTGTGATTAACAAATCTAAAGCTCTCACTTTAATTCTACCTAAATAAATATTTCAAAGTCTGAACTGAAAGGAAATAGTATTTTTCACTTTGTCTGCACTCTTCCGCCCCTAAGAAGTAGCTATTAAGACAATACAGAAAATGTTATGCTATAGTAATGAAACACCTTTCTAACTTGAAAAAAACAACACAATAAAAGCTAGTTAACTCTGTTACCAAGTTACAGAATATCACCCTCATATAACACTCTAAATATTCATTTTCTTCAAAAGACTTGAAAAACTATTGTTAGAATCTCCCCATAGAATCTGGAATGCTTTATCACACTGGTTAAATCAAGAAATTGTTTACTTTTTAACTTTTTTATTTTTATTTTATTTATTTTATTTTTAAAAATATTTTATTGATTTTTTACAGAGCAGAAGGGAGAGGGATAGAAAGTCAGAAACATCGATCAGCTGCCTCTTGCATGCCCCCTACTGGGGATGTGCCCGCAACCAAGGTACATGCCCTTGCCGGAATCGAACCCGGGACCCTTCAGTCCGCAGTCCGACGCTCTATCCACTGAGCCAAACCGGTCTCGGCACTTTTTAACTTTTTTTAAACCCAGATATTTTGCATAGGAAAAAATAAATTTCTATTTTAAAACTTTGTTAAGTTTATAAAAATGACTCAATTAGCCAACGTATGAAGTTATTTTTCTAATTTATCTTTGTGTGACCAGCAAATTTAGTACTGGGAATGTTTAAGAGTAAATAATGAAATGATTTATTTCCTTGAATTATTTACAAATGATACAGCCTCTACTATTAAAATTAGAACACAGTTTTTGACTAGGGTCTAAGACTTGCTAATCAAAATTCATTTTAGAAGGTAGTAGTCCTTCTGCTCAAGGGTCCAAGAAAGATTTTCTGTAGTAAAAAACAAAAAAACAAAAACCTATCTTTTAAACTCTAGTGATCTTAGAGAAGCTCTTAAAAAGTAATGTTTAAAAGCAAATAGATATTAGTAACTTTAATAAAAATGCTTATATTTTAGAATATTGGCTTACCTAGAAGATTAACGCTAGGCTCATTATTACTATTATAATAATGATTTTTTTTATTGAGTTGAGAGAGACACAGAAAGGGAGGGAGGGAGGAAGAGAGGTAGGAGTTTCCTTTCTTCTTTAAAGCCTGTTAGAGTATTAGATAAAAATGTGTTTTTAAGACTACAGCAAAGAAGCCTAACTTTAAGTATGGAATAAATTTCTCCAAATTCAACCTAAGAAAATAACCCAAGTAATATATTTTTACAAATTCCAAAGATTCCTCCAAAGAAATGCAAATGCAAGTGAAATGTAATTTTAAACTAACCTGGAAAAGCAGCAGTGTGAGAATAGGCTCCCACACACTATCCACCCACAAAAAAAGGGCAGAGATATTTTTAAAGAATTATATCTATTGAAACAGGATTTCACTGATCATGAAAAAAAAATCACAAACGTAGGATGAATTAAATATTTCTATCTAATTTTATAAGCACCTGGTCTGCTTTGAATTATATTTTATCCAGGACAGAGTATGGAGTATCCCTCCCAACTGGATCTGAAATATATTTAAAGATGCACCAACATAACAGAGGAAGCCAACAGTGTCAGGTATACCGTCTATAATGCAGAGGATGAGAAAGAAATAAAAGGAACCTGTACACAATCATTTTTACAAATCTATGTGGAAAACACTGAAGGTGGCCTGTCAGGGTTCCAAGAACAACTAAAAGATAGTGAAAAAAAGGCACCTGAATGAGGAAATGAATGAAAAGCATCTCCAGAGACAACGAAAAGACTTTCTTTCGTCTCCTTCTCAAAACGAGTGGTCATTTCTTCCTGAGATGTGTCTCCATCTTCCCTCTCTTCTTGAAGCATTTTCATTCTTTCCATCAAGGCCTCCAGCTCACTTAGGGAACCTACAATCTGAAGCCGGGAAGGATGAAGGTGTTATTGGTATTAGAAATGGGTCCAATAAACATCTCCACCTCCCACTGTCACCTTGTTATGTACAGAGGTATGAGTATTATTATTAAGTTCCTAAGTGGGTTTTTTACTAACTCCAAAGAAAATCATTTCACAGTTTTAAACATTTTCAGAAGTAGGATGTTTTTACCTCAGTTATAAATATAGAAAGTTTATAGATACATTCGACCTAGAATTCTAGCATTTGGTATATATTAAAATCATATTATGGTTTATTTTTAAAAGTGAGGCAGCTACAAATTCTTTAATTTTTCTGTCATAAGACATATTTGTTATTGGTTAGTCCAGCATCTTATGGACCATAGATAAACTGTTTTAGGATCTGCTGTTCAAAGGGTCTAACATTAAAAGCCTAAGATCACTGGAATGCAGACTTGTTTTAGTCTTTATGATTTGTAGTGATATCTATCTGCTGTAAAAGCCTCTTCAAGACAATCCAGAATTTCAGGTACAGGTTACATTTTTATATTAAAAATTATGCTAAAATATGTCAAATATATATATCCTATTTCACCAGATAATAAGTTATCTGTATATATCTTAAAATGTTTTTATTGACTTTTAGTGAGAAAGGCAGAGATAGGGATAGAGTTAGAAACATTGATGAGAGACAAACAGCATCGACTGGCTGCTTCCTGTATGCCACCTATTGGGAATTGAGCCCACAATCCAGGCATGTTTTCTTACTAGGAACTGAACTGGTGACCTCTTGGTACACGGATCGACACTCAACCACTGAGAAACCCGGCTGGGCCCTCTAGATATTTCTAATGTTAGAAATTATAAAAGCAAAACAAGAAGAAGAGAAAACTGACCCCAAAGTTGTTGCCTGTAAGGGATGCATTCTCTATGTTGTTGTCATTAGCAAGGTCACAAACACAGAAATTGTTGACCGATATTAGCCTGAATCCATTGGAGATTTCTGGATCTCTCTCCGGATTGATGCCACTACCAAAAACAAAGCTTGCCAAAGCATGATAATGTGTCAATAGGACCACAGCATGTACCAGTTCAGGCAGAGACCAATTATTTTCTCCAGTTTTGACAAGTTTCTAAAATGAGAAAGCAAATCAGAGTAAAAATAAAAATCACAGAATGCTACAAAGCAATAGAGAGCATAGAAAAATCTATTAAATTTCATTATGTTCATTTATGTGAATAAAAGTTAAAATTCTCTTTTAAAAATGTTTCCTATATTAAAGATGTGGCTGTAGTCAGATACTATTACATTAAAACTATCAAACCTAACAATATGATTTTGTTGTGGCTTCGCCTAAATTCACACACACACACACACACACACACACACACACACACACAGACCCGGTACATGAATTCATGCACTCGGGGTGGAGGGTGCAAGTCCCTCAGGCCAGACTGCGAGAGGGTGTAGGCCAGGCTAATGGACCCCCAGTTCTCCCCCTCCCCGGTGCACGATTAGGGCCAGGGAAGGATGTGGGAGGTTGGCCAGCGAGGGAAGAACCAAGGGAGGGCTCCAGGGTGTGTCCAGTTATCTCGTTCAGTACTGATTGGTTGGACCCCAGCAGCAAGCTAACCTACCAGTTGGAGCATCTGCCCCCTGGTGGTCAGTGCACGTAAAATAGCAAGTGGTTGAGTTGCCTTAGCATATCATTTGCATATTATGCTTTGATTGGCTAAATGGATGACTAGACAACTGAACACTTAGTATATTAGGCTTTTATTTTATTCACTAGAGGTCTGGTGCATGAAATTCGTGCACAGGGGGTGGTGGATGTCCCTTAGCCCAGCCTGCACCCTCTCCAATCTGGGATCCCTTGAGGGATGTCTGAGAAAGACAGACATCAGGATCGGGCCTAAACGGGCAGTTGGACATCCTTCTCACAATCCAGGACTGCTGGCTCCAAACTGCTCACATGCCTGCCTCCCGGATTGCCCCTAACCACTTCTGCCTGCCAGCCTGATCACCCCCTAACCACTACCCTGCCAGCCTAATTGATGTCTAACTGCTCCCTGCCAGCCTGTTTACCCCCAACTTCCCTCCTCTGCCAGACTGGTCACCCCTAACTGCCCTCCCCTGCAGGCTTGTTCACCCCCAACTGCCTTCCCTTGCAGGCCTGGTCCCTCCCAACTGCCCTCCCCTGCTGGCCTGATCACCCACAACTGCCCTCCCTTGCAGGGCCTGGAACCTCCCAACAGCCTTCCCCTGCTGGTCATCTTGTGGTGGCCATCATGTGTCCACATGGGGGCAGCCCTCTTGTGTGTGGAGTGATGGTCAATCTGCAAATTATTCTTTTATTAGATAGGATAGAGGCCTGGTGCATGGGTGGGGGCCAGCTGGTTTGCCCTGAAGTGTCCCAGATCAGGGTGGGGGTTCCCTTGGGGTGAAGGGTGGCCTGGGCGAGGGGCCTGTGGGGGTTTGCAGGCCAGTCACGCCCCCCAGTGACCCAAGCAGAGGCCCTGGTATCTGGGATTAATCTATGTCTACAACTGAAACTTTGTAGCCTGGAGCAGAGCCAAGCCTTCTACTGGCTCCATGGCGGCAGCCATTTCTGTTTGAAACTTTGTAGTCTCGAGTGTTCCTCTGTTGCCAGGGAAACACAAGCCTTTGTTCTCTCCAGCTCAGTGGCTGCCGCCATTTCTGTATCTTCTATAATTGAAACTTTGAAACATTGAGTGAAGGCCTAGGCAGACAACTGCTGGCAGAAAGCTTGGCTTCCTCTGTTGCCGGGGAAACCTAAGCCTTACTCCTGCTCTCTGTGGTGGCAGCAATCTTGGTTTTTTTTTTTTTTTTTGCATAATCTGTTCCTGATTGGCTTGTGGGCATGGCGAAGGTATGGTCAAATTTGCATATTGCTCTTTATTATTAGATAGGATATGTGTATATACACCAAGTGGCCAGATTATTATTGTCTTTGAAGGCATAATAATCTGACCACTCAGTGTATGTATATATATGTTTATGTGTGCATATATATATATATATATATATATATATATTTTTTTTTTTAGAGGCTCAGTGCATGAATTCGTGCATGGGTGGGGTCCGGCCGGCCTGGCCAGGGGAGGGTACATGGGCAGTTGGTCAGCCTGCCTGTTGGTCGAACTCTGGTCTAGGGGACGATTTGCATATTAGCCTTTTATTACAAAGGATATATACTGAGTGGCCAGATTATTATGCATTCAGAGATCATAATAATCTGGCCACTCAGTGTATATTAGAGGTCCGGTGCATGAAATTCCTGCACTTGGGGGGAGATGTCCATCAAACAGGCCTATGCCCTCTTGCAGTCCAGAAGCCCTCGGGGGATTTTCAACTGACAGCTTAGGCCCACTCCCTGGGAAGTCAGGCATCTTTGCGCTTGCCAGCTTTGAGCCCACTAGGGGTCAGCTCCTGCACTGAGCGTCTGCCCCTGGGTGGTCAGTGCATATCATAGTGACTGGTCGTTTCACCGTTCAGTTGATTTGCATATTAGCCTTTTATTATATAGGACAAATTCATATATGTAGTATCTCCCAAAATGTATATATACTTTAACAGCTGATAGCTGTTATATGAAAATG
Organism: Antrozous pallidus; assembly: GCA_027563665.1. NCBI lineage: Eukaryota > Metazoa > Chordata > Mammalia > Chiroptera > Vespertilionidae > Antrozous > Antrozous pallidus. The sequence continues at coordinate 64,207,213 of CM050520.1, forward strand.
AAACATATTTTAATAAACATTGCCTTTATAATTATTCAAAATGTTTGTATACATTTTTTTGGAACACTATCCTATATAATAAAAGGCTAATATGCAAATCAACCACAAATTTTATTAATATATTATAATACTATTATGAAACAAAAAATACAAAAGAATGACATACAAATACACACACACACATAAGGACTGTCTTGTGCACTCTGTGAGGTACCATAACTTTTTGAGGGTAAAACACAAATTCTTTAATACAGTATTCATTGGGTCATACCATATGATCCCAATTCTTTCCATCTCCTGTCCCCACTGCACATACCCACTCCTCCACTTAAGTAACTAAAGTTGCTAGCTACTTTTCCAGCATATGGTAATATTCCAAACTCTGCTCTCAGTCTCTACTCCAAAACTCCCCCTTATTCTTCAAGCCGTAGCTCAAATATGACCTCTTTCATGAAACCTCAGGGTCAATTCTCTTTACTCACACATTCATACACTATTATGCTGCAATCACTGTCTCTCTTCCTCTAGACTCCAAGCAGGCCCTAGGGCAGTGTCCATCCTTTTAGACCCACCAGAGTTTCTCACGCGAAGTAATTAACACGTGACATAAAAATAATGAGTGACTCCTTTATCTAACAAACATTGCAAAACCAGAACATAAACACAGGACAACATTGTTCTTCAGAGATTCCCAAACAGGTAATTGAAGTCTGAGCACATATAGATTGACAAAAATTAAGTGAATGTAACTGGGCAAACAACTAATACAAATGTAATCTAGTAATAATTTCTAAAAAGACATCTCAATGCATTAGAAGCAGAGATTTTAAATGCCTTAGGCTTGTATTGATAATAATTTAAGGTGATCATTCCTATTTTTAAGTTACTAAGTGCCCCAGACAGTGTAAGAATATTCTATAACCACCTCACCCTGCAGCCTTTGATGAGTCCTTCTGAAGGTCCTTTTGAAGTGTAAGTGTTTTAGTCCATCACAACTCTAAATGCCAACACAGGCATTTAAACATTCACACACACCAGCTGGAAAATCACTTCCTATTTGCAAAACCATTCTGTGAAAGTCTTAAAATGATTAAATGGTAGAATTGAAAAAGAGCTTAGAACTCATGTAATCTAGGTCTCTTATTTTATAGCAGGGGAACTACTGAGGCCCCAATAAGTTAATTTACTGAAGGTCACAACCTTGTGAGTAGCAGAGGCGAAACGAGACCCCAGCTATCCTATCATGCTTGTGTATTTTCTTTCTTCTACCCACTGCTTTTCTCATTAGTCACTCAAAGCACTGTGCAAGCTAATTATTGATTACTCAAAGAGAAGCATTCATTCATACTTAGAGTAAACCCACTGACTTCCTAAATTTATTTTTCTACATATATTAATATTCTATTTTTCAAGTTTAAAAAATTGAGTCTTAAGCAAAATACTTAACCAGAAAACCACTCAGTTGGAATCATTAGTAAATATCTTTTTTATTTTAAAGAAATATTCAGTACCTGAATGTGCTCTTTCGTGATCAGCCAGGGTCGATGTGCTAGCAGCTTATTTATTTCATTAAGGTTTTTCAGTCTTTGTGGTACATATTTCAAACCATTCAACCACTCAGCGATACCTCCTGTCTTTAGGAATTCATCCACATGCATGTTTATTAGGTAAGAACACTGATGTCTAGCTGCAGCCTAAGACAGAAAGAGTTGGTTGATAAAAAGTCATGGTAGAGTCTTAGTCTACTATTTCTAAATAAAAATACAGATGGAATTAATCATTTTTGTAGCCAGTAATTCTTATCTTACAGAATATTCATCCTTCTAAAACTTCCATCAGAATGATGCCATAGATTCTTGAATCAATACAGGAAGCTGACACTTGTACTAGTATATGCCCATGAAGTGTCACACAAAGCTAATTACTCCCTCATCTAGAAACTGGTGCCAGTCAACCTAAAAGCTACTTTCTTATTTTGTGAAGAAAGTACATGTTTGTTTCATTATGGTAAATTACATAAACTGTAGTCTATTCAAAACAGTAAGATCTCATTAACTTGTATTCTACCAATTCAGGATGCATTCTAATTTGGGTAATTCTCTTATTGCCTTTAATATAACTGTGACATCAATCCTGAGAAGTAACTGAAGGTCACTGATTCTTTCCTTCCTATGCAGCCAAAATCAGCCATGATACTGAAAACTAGATAAATCCACACACAGCAAACTGTTGTAGTTCCTTTCCTCAGGGCTCCTCAGTAAAACACTGTTATTTTTATTCTTTGTTTTCTATATTCTTATTTCTTTCTTAGTTTATGACCATCTAGGTCTGTTTTCACAGCCTTACTGTCATCAAAACCTTAAGCTAAAATTAAATTCTTAGTCAAGTTCATCATTCAATAAAACACAGAATGCTGCATTTTCTATTGAAAAACACAGTGAGAGCATAAACAAGATAATCAAAGTAAACCTACTAAGACCAATGTGCTAACTCCTGGTCATCTCAGCTAGCTCTGCCAGCCCAGCTGGTCTAAATCTCCAAATACAAAGCACTTGCATCACATTCATTCCTCTTTTTCTCTGGTAATAGTTCAACTGTAGCATTGCTTCTTTCTACCCTTCTCATTCCTGCTGCCTAATACCCCAATTTATAATTCTCTCCTACAAACATTAACTAGTTAACTAGTGCCAAGTACTATACTTAAAAGTATTATCATTCACTTAAGAATTCTTCTCTTCTCCAGAGTCTCGATTGGTGCAGACTGATATTTTCCTCTTAGCCAAAATAGTAATTATTTTCATGTATAAAATGACTACATAAAATGTCACAAACTAATTTTATACTAACAATAAAAACAAGATATCAAGAGCAAAAACAAAACTTGTGGGATATTACTTTGGCCCCTACAAGCATCTTTGATCATAAGAGAGTAAGTATAGAAAATGATTTTAGTGAAAATTAAATGAGAAGTTTTCAGTACATTAAGTGGTTTAAAGCATTCAGAATATACCCAAGGGGCCTGGTATCCAAAACGTCACAGCTTTCTATAATTCTTATGTCCTTAAAATTACACTTAGTTCTACACACCCACACGCATGCTAGGGAAGAAGGAAGAAGTGAACGCAGTGTCACCATTATTGCGATGTAGTGCCTGTGTGGTAGAGGAAGGGGGCCGTCCATGCGCAGCATGTAGAACTGGCTCCGCAGGAAAGACTCCAGGTACTGGGTGTGCAGACTCATGACCTGGGTGATGTTGTCCAGACGACCGGATGTAGAATATTCTTCCACAAGGAAGTTAGTACGTTCATTCGCTGTGTTTGCTTGAGCAACCTTACAACCAAGAAACCCAATACAAGATAATTATTGAGAAGTAAACACATTCTTGGTTTACATAAATTATGCCACTACTGAAGCAAATGAATGTTCTTTTGATATTAACAGATGCTGGAATTACACAGTTGCTCATATGGGAAACAGAAGTAAAAAGAAAGCACCACTCATTTTTGGCTCTGGTACCACCATTTATTAAACAACAAATGTCAAATTATCAAACATTACACACACAGCTATGAAATCAGAAAAGAAGCTTCCATCTGCTTTGCCAGGAACATAAGGCAAATATTTCAGAGCCCACATGCGTGGCCATTGTCACACCAATTTGTGGTGCGGCAAATAATGGCATTTGATTATATACATAATTTTATGTCATAGCCTATGTAGTTATTTAATCACATCTTTAGACTAATATTTTCCATCTGATCCTTTGCTTTTGTTTTTTAAAATTAAAAAGGGGGCTTCTGAAGTCTTTTTTAGGGAAAAAAATGATAATTTGTAGGAAAGTGTTAATTAAAAAATTAATAACATGAGAATACTCTCTTTCCTATTGTGAGCCTTTCATGTTAATTATAAAATCAAGGTAAGTTATTAAAATGGACATCTTCCATCCTAGGGAATTAATAGAGCTTACTCAAAAATAGCTTATTTGTATTAGTTTTATACACAATGACAGGTTGGGCATCATACCAAGAATTGGCTTGGAAGGTGTAAAGAGCTTATTAGCACCTTGTAGAAGAACCCAGCTCTGTGGGAATGAATAGGCATGAGATGCTATTTCTAGTATTGGTTCATTACTTATTGATTTTAGAGTTAGAGTTCTAGACTTAAGAAGAATGCATTCCTCGTTTAAATGCAAGATTAAAAATTCAAGCTCATGCACCTCGTTATTAGCAGAGCCTGATCTGGAAACAGATTTCCTAAAGGCCAAACTAATAGTCTTTCCAAAGACCCACACTGCTCATAAGAAATCCTGTTAACTTACAGAGCTCCACAGTCTCTTCTTAAAATAAATTACATAAAAGGCACTACTGACAGAAAAAAATTTAAACCCAAAGAAAATATAATGTTTGAAAAGTGTAAATTGCAAGGAAATGCTAATTACAATGGTGTAAAAAAAGCAATTTCACTTTAGTTCACTAGAAAGCCAAAATATATGTTCATTTACCCATTTCCCCCATTTTGTTAACTATAGGGACCAAGATGATTGTTAAAAATAATAGGATCCTGATAAATTACGTATAATAAGGATAGTATACCAGTGTACCAGTTAATATTGCGGATTTTCTCAATAGCTGGAGTTACACATATGTTGATATATATGTGATTTGATATGTATGTTATTTTGTTGTATTGATAGCAAATTTCAAAACTTTACATGTAAAATTTGCTGAAGGTGTTAACATCATATATATTTTTATGCTTAAAATGTCGAATTTCTGCCAAATAAGGAGCATTTGTGTGAAATTTTAATTTATTATTTTGAAGAAAAAGTTATCATATACTTTGAGAAGCTTATGGTGAACATGCTCCATTTCAAGATATTTGTGAATGCTGGTTTAAATGCTTTAAAAGTAACGATTTTGATGTGAAAAACAAAGAATATTCAGGTCAACCGAAAAAGCATGAAGACCAACAATTACAAGCATTATCGGATGAAGATGCATGTCAAACTCAAAAACAACTTGCAGAAAGATTAAACATTGCTCAGCAATTTCCGATCGTTTAAAAGCAATGGGAAAGATTTTAAAGGAAGGAAAATGGGTGCCACATCAACTGAAAAAAAGACAAATGGAAAACTGAAAAGTCACCAGTAAAATGTTGCTTCAACTGCACAAAAGACTTTTTTTTTGCATCGAATTGTGACTGGCAATGAAAAGTGGATTTATTTTGAGAATCCCAAACACACAAAATCATAGGTTGATCAGGTCAACCATCAACATCAAATGCAAGGTCAAATCGCTCCAGAAAAAGACAATGCTCTGCATTTAGTGGGATTAGGAAGGTGTGGTGTATTATGAGCTTCTAAATCCAGGTGAAACTGTTAATACTGATCGATACCGATAACAAATAATCAATTTGTATATGTGCTGCTGAAGCAACCATAACAAATAATCAATTTGAACCACTCTTTGATCGTGAAACGACCAGAATGGGCCAGAAAACACAGCAAAGTAGTTTTGCTTCATGATAACGCACCATCACACACTTCAAAACCAGTTAAAGACGTTAAAAGATCTTGCCTGGGAGGTATTAACCCACCCGCCATATTCATCAGACCTTGCCCCTTCAGATTACTTGTTCCGATAGATGGCACACACACTTTTTGAACAGCACTTCAAAATGTATGCAGAAGTGGAAAATTGGGTCTCTGAATGGTGTGACTCAAAACAAGAAAAGTTCTATGGGATGATATCCACAAATTACCCGAAAGATGGGGAAATGTGTAGCTAGTGATGGATATTACTTTGAATAAAACTTTTGATGTTTCTTTTGAAATTATCGTATTTTCTTTGATTATAAAATCCGCATTATTAACCAGTACACCTAGTATGTATTGTTTTTGTTCCATTTCCCCCAGCAGAAGTTTCTTCTGTTAAACGGATGTCTAACATACATTAACAAATGATTCATATGATGTAATAGATCCTGAAAAGTGATAACTTTTGCAGATCCGATTACCTTCAAATACATACTGTGAAAATAATTCATTCAGGAAGTCTTTTATATAACAGCTATGCTATATGAGGGAACTAGGTGCTAGCACAGCAGTTTCTCTATAACGCATGGCCACCACCTAGGTCAGCTGTAGTCACTGAGCTCCTAAAACATTACTGTTAGCTTCCATTTAAATTGTAAGGTCACTAAAAAAGTGAAATGAAGGTAAAGGAACTGCTGACTTTGGCAATGACCTAGAGTGTCTTATTTGAATTCTACTCATCCCTTAGGACAATGCCTGGCACAAAATAGAGGCTCTACAAATATTTGTTGACTATTTCAGAAAACAATATGGGAATTCTGTTGGTGCTTTGAGATAAGTGCTATCTTTGCAATACACAGTGAAACAGTATATATAACCATATTCAATATGAGTTAATAATCCCTTGAAGCAGAGAAAAACTCCTTAATTAGTGGTTCCTAAATGTTTCTTAGCCCAGTGTATCTGAGAGGCATCTAGGAATCTAGACGGCCCTGAACACTGCTGGATCCTCACAGAGATGCACACCCTCATAACAGGCACAAACCCTGTCCTGATTTTAATCTCCTTTGTGTCATTTTACAATTTCTTCTTACACTCCCCATCTTCACTCCCCACCCTCACCAAAGGTACAGATTTTATCAGGGACTCGGTAGCATTTTGTACAATCAAGACTTAGAAACAAATGAAAAGAATAAGTACCATTGATGTAATATCATGTTTTGTTTAATAACTGGTTTAATAAGGAAACTTAACAGGTTTAGTTGGGAAACTTACTTTTTCATTTCAAAATATATTTTCTTAACATTTAGTAACCTATAATCAACATGACAGTGGCCATTTTAAAAACTAAAACCTTCAGATTAATATTAAATTTTATGACTGTTAGTAGCTTTGCTCAGAAAAGTTGTATTTGAAATCAAACATGTTAAAATTTGTTTCTAATCTTACTAACAATAACTATTATTTTAGGCAGATTATTACACACACAATATTTTAAGTGAACTTGAAAAGAAAATAAATATTTCTGTAGTTTTCTGACATAGAAATAAGAAACGAAGCAAAACACATATTTACTTCCATATTAAAAATGGAGATATTCTTTGATATAATTATTATTTATCACACTTTCATGTACTTTATGACAAACTTACTTCCTTCTCTGGAATAAAGGCACTTGGTCCTCTTGTCAAGGGCTGAGATACTCTGATTCTTTTATCCTATTTTTAAAAGAAAAGTTTTATGTATTAATGATGACTTTCTAAGAAAAGTTAAATTAGTACATACTTATTATTGCTAAAGTACTAAAATAGAATTATGTAAAATCAGAGTGTTAGGTCTCAGATAAAAAACAAACAAACAAAAAACAAAAAACCATGGGGCCACTGGATGAATGAGATAGTGGGGCCAGCTCCTAACCAATGCTTCATGCACTGTAGGCTCCCAAAATGTCACTTCCTCAGGCACATTCTACAGCATCATAGACTTTTAGCCCATAGTTGACATGACTGAAAACTATCAACTTCCATAATAAAGACCTACCTAATAGTACCTCAAATTGAAAGCTAAAGGAAAGGTTAAATTCAAAGAATTAAATTCCATGCAATTCCCCAAAGCAATGAATGACCTGACCTGTGTGGTTTTTAAAAATAGAGTAGAAATAATTATATCAAAAATAAAGTTTTGAGGGTTTAAGGAAAAAACAAAGTAAAACTTGGATAAGTAGAAGTTAATTTAACCTAAGAAATAGGAAAATTCAAGAATGCTTATCGTTACACTTGCTATTCTATTTAGTATTAACAACTGGTAGCTTACCAATGACATGTTGATCTGTGAGATATCTTTACATTTCAAATTGTTGTGATTATTTTTTTATTAAAAATATTTTGGTGTCCTCATTTAAGTGTGATTATCTGTAAGCCACAAAAATTCCAATCAGGGACTAACTTCCTGGCAGGAATAGTCAAGGGAGGCCCTCCGGCTTTGAAGTTCTTGGGCAGGAGAAGAGATTGGAGAAATGGCCACTTAATTTTCTATAACGCAAGTAATATTTTAAAGTGCTGAAAAATAGGCCCCCCAAAACTGTAATATAAAAATAGGGACTATGCCATGGTTTATAAAAATTATAAACACTGAGTGGGAAATTACAGAGCATGGGAACCGGAAGAGAGTGAATTAAATTTTAGGTGTTACTAAGGCCTCCTCAGGAAGTATAAATTGAGGAGGTAACTCCAGGTGGTTTTTCTTATCTGAGGATAGCAATATCTCTCACATGGCCACAACCGACTAAGCAGAGATTTCAACCTTTTTTATCTCACGACACACATAAACTAATTACTAAAATTCTGCAGCACACCAAAAAATGTATTTTGCCGTTGTGACAACAAAAGAAAGGTATATTGATTCATTCGCATTGGAGGACTATTGTGTTGGCTGTTGTAATTTTTTTTCTTGACAACCTCAGGGAAAAGAAGTCAGTGCCCTAGATGAAATAGTCAGGTATTATATGTTTTAAGAATTCTTGTGACACAGCGGTTGAAAATTGCTGGACTAGACCAATAAACATAGAAGCTGACCTGCAGCCCATAGGTGCCTTGGTGAAAGAGTTCTGCCCAAATAGTTGAGGGTAATTAGCTGGAGCAGTAGGATTCCAGAACACTAGAAGTCACTCTAGAGTACTGGAGTTGTATGAAAGCAATATAACCTGATGGAGAAGAGGAACAAATAGTGCTCAGAAGCAGGAGCAAAGAGAGAATAATGAAGAGGCACCAGAGTAAGCATCAACCATGCCTGCTTCTAAGGGGAAAACCACTAGTTTCCATGGAGTCACTAGAGAAAGCAAAGCCTAATCATAGCTCTCTTCTCTCCCTTCCTCTCTCCTCCTTTAGCTCTACACAAAGTCATCCGACTCTTTTTGTTCCTTACAAGCAGCCTACCAAACGTAAAATAGTGGCTTAAATCCCTTACTTTATTAGAAAGCAGTCACCATACAAGTTGGCAAAAGTAAGCAGTCAGGCATTCAATGATTTTTAAAAGAGCTTAATCAGATCTTTAATCACAGGGTGAATAAAACAGATATGGTCCCTGCCCTGATGGGTTTGGCACAAAATCATCATCAAATTTCAGGGTTCTATAGAAGTAAATATATTAAATAATGATAAGCTTAAACTGCTACATTCTCAGAAGAAACTAGGCATCATCTGTGTTATATTTATAAAGTGATGACAAATATATCTCAGTTTACAGGTCAAGTACATTAGAGCACTCCATGTAAAAACAAATAATTTCAAATTTTTAATATTGGCATTTCTTGCCTACATCAACCATAAGCAAGATTTACCCAAAAAAATAACTTCAAAGAAAACAACAGATTTCTTCCCTTTGCTACTCTCTGGAAGTTAAGGAAAGTAAAAATTCAAATACTCTCCATTTAAAATAGTCTAAAGCACTAATATGTAAAAAGCAATTTTCTTCACAACTGATCATTTCAAATAAACAATGCAGTCAGAGAAACTGATTCTGAGGACAAATAATAAGTTTGAGGAGAAAAATGCCAATAGGAAAGGTAAGTGGAATCTTTTAATTACATTTATAAAAATACATAAAATTAATAAAAATACAGGGAGAAAAAATAAGTGTACAAAGAAAATTTGGAGATGCAGAATGATTTACTACTAAGATGATTTGTTTATAAAAAAAATCACTATCTGATACACACACATTTAAACTTACCTTTAAGTGTTTGAAATTGTTATTTTGCTTACAAAAATATTTTCTGGAATAAGAGATGTTTGCATCTGAAATACATTTTCAGATTACTGAAAATTACTGCACTTAAAAGAACATCTCTTAGTTTTAACCAATTAATAAGCAAATGAAACAAAATTTTAGTTGTGTCAACATTCATTTATTCAGCAAATTATTAAACATTTTACACTGTGCTTGGCACAATGGGGACACAAAGAATGGTTAAATGGGCAGAACTGCATACAACTGATTGTATATAGCATATGATATATTCCACAGTGGATGCATACACAAAGTGATGTGGAAAGACATAATTTTTGCAATTACAATTTACTTTATTTCCCTATTGTTGAATATTAAAGTTGTGTACAGTTTTCACTATTATAAATAATGCTATCCTGAATATCTTCGTACAAAGAGATTTGGGGGGGCATATTTTGTGGTATTTAGCGTAGTTTCTTTAGGAAGATTCCCAGATGTGAATTTATTGGGGTTTGGATTATAAATATAGTTAAATTCTTGTTGCCAATATACTAACAAAAATGTTTTACTGCCCTGCCTGGCAGCTTAATTGGTTAGTGTCATCCAGTTATGCCAAGATTATACATTCCATCAGTGGATCAACAAATTGATCTTACTCTCAAATCAATCAATAATTTTTTTTTAAGTTTTACCAAGTTTGTTTCCTTCAGCTGAGTAAATGTTCACTTAGCCCATTAACTACAAAAGTGAAAAACAACATCCAAAAATGTGTGTGAAACTTTTTATTATAAACTGATTTTAGGCAAAATTTCTTAAGCAGATCTGTGCCGAGATCTGTTTTCAATAATATAATTCTGGGGGTAGCCTCTGGGCCTCACACACAAACACAAAACAATAACCACCACCCCCCCCCCCCCCCCCCCCCCCCCCCCCCCCCCCCCCACACACACACACACAGGCACAAAAACAGCTGGGAAGTTACTGTAACAGCCCAGGTGAGATGATGTGGCCTGATCTAAGAGCTGTTCAGACACTGAAGAGAAGAAAAAACTAACATTATTTTTAAAAAAATTACTTTAATCACCTCCTTTCCTCCCCCCGCTCCCGCCCCAGTTCCCCAACATACTCCTAACATTATCTTTAAGTTTCACCATCATGTACCCTTCTCCTCGGTTGCAGCATTTTTGAAATGGCATCACTACTGGAAACATCAGCCTGGCTCCTGCTTCTGTCAGGAGCACCTTTTCTGGTGAGGACTCCACAATTGTGTCAGTTGGTTGCTTTGGATATTTATATGAAGGTGGAAAACAAAATTTTAAAAATGACCAAAGCAGCTAATAAATCTTACTATAAATCCATTTTACTGAAAGTTTCTTTTCTCCACATACTTTCTAACAACTTTTCAAAGTTCATAAGATCAAACACAAAAGAAATGGGATTGCATCATATCCAAAAGGTTCACTTTTAAATCATAGGCTGAAGTTCTGGTCTCCTTTCTTCAGCTTTTATTTCAAATCCAAAATAGTTAGGACTGAATTTCTACTTCATTAATACCCCAACTAGCTTGTCTGAAGTCTCTTGACCTGTGTTGCATTATATGGTAGTAATCAGCCACATCTGAGTAAATTTAAATGAATTAAAATTAAATAAAGTTAACAATGCAGTTTTTTCTCAATCACTCGTCATAATTCAAGTGCCCAACAGCCACATGTGGCTATGGCTATTGTCCAGGAAAGGGCAGATGATTCCATCTGGCATCGCGGAAGGTTCTACCAGCTAGGGATGCTCTAGACACTTTAAAATTCACATCTTCAAGTATTTTAATGCCTTTCTGAAATGTTAAATGACTGTTCTGCAGAGTTATTGCTTTGATTATTACTCCTACTCAATCCCATAACCAAGCATTTTAATGTAATTGCAAAAGTCCTCTCAACCAAACTAAGAGTGAATCCAGACATGAGCAATGCAGGGGGGAAAGGGAAAATAAAAATCAGTTCCAAAGGATCCTTGTCTCAATTTCTGCTAACATTACATTCTCCAGAAAAATATCAAGGAATTTCCCCCCTCTTTTGCCCTTTTTAAACAATGATGGTAAAAACCACACGAGGGCTACCTTCTTAACAATTTAGTGTACAGTACAGTATTTTTAACTGTAAACACAGTGTCGTACAACAGATGTTTAAGATTTTTTCATCCTCCTAACTGCAATTTTATACCATTGAACAACAACTCCTTTTTTCCCTCACCTCTCAGCCCCTGACAACCTCTACTTCCTGCTTTTTATGTAAGCACACCCTTCAGATCCCAGCTGAGACAATGTGTAATCACCAGCCTTCTTCACCTCCCAACACAATTCACATCTGCCTCTTCCTGCGCAACTCTCCTCCCCTTGCTGGGCTTCCATAGCACCGAACCAGCCACTCCACTTCTTTGTCTACCTTTACACTTTCCCTAGATGTTCCCTACGATTCTTTCATCAATAGTCATTTTTTTTTTCAAGTGTTTCTTACAACTTTTATTGCACAAACAAAATTCTACTGAACTGTGTGACAGTCACTATATTGGGAGAAGAGAGTAGAGAGGGTAAAGTAGAAAAAAGGGACATGTGATATGAAAACGAGCAAGCCATACAACTGACCCCTTCATCTTTTATATCCATCTAGGAGCTTAGTCTTTTGGTCCGGCTTTTGGGCATTCTGAACTGCTGTGACATCATCTGCTTATAATACTAGCACCTTCAAATCAACATATCTAAAACTAATCTGCTACCCCAAACCAGCTGTTGCTGCTTACTCTCCTCTATAAGTTATAAAATTGCCTCCTGCCCCCTCCCCCAGCAATCCTGACTTCAATTTACAACTATCCCTGACTCTATCCTAGGAGTCTGCATTCAAACAGTTGCCAAATCCTATCATTGCTCTGACCAAACTAAATCTTCGTCATCCTTTCAACAGACCAGACCCTTCAACCATAAGAGTTTCTCTTGGCTGAGGAATTCTTTCCTCTCACAACCGAGAACGATATCAATATCAGGTCTTGGCTTTCCCTCTCGCTTGGAGGCTTTGAGAAGCCAAAACGTAAAAAATGTAAAAAATCCAAAGCATAAAACAAAATAAGGTCTTATTTGTATTTTTCTCCTGCCAATTTTCCCTGATGTAAAACAAGACACCCCAAACTGGAACGGCTGTGTTTTCTCCGCAGAAGCCACTCCAACAGAGTAAGTGACGGGTTGTCCTGTAAGTGAAACAACCTGCCACCCCTCCTCTCCTCTCCTAGTTTAGTATAAAGCTAATGTCTTATTCTGGGGAACAAATGACTTTGATCAAACTAGTGCTGAATCTTGTACAACAGCTTTTGAATCATAAGCCTTGTTTTGTTTCTATGAAAATCTAAAACCAACAAGTAAGCCCTTGAGGCTTTTTAGCTGTACAGTCCATTTACAGTAGCTGCTGGTCACATGTAGCTATTTAAATTTAAGATGATTAACATTAAAGTTAAATATTTAGTGCCTCAATTGCACTAGTTACATTTAAAAGGTGCCATAGCCACATGTGGCTACTGGGTAACATGATGGATAATACAAATCTAGGATTTTTCCATCATCGCCAAAGGTTCTATGGTACAGCATTGCTCCGTAGCATTATCAGTCCTGATTCTAGCTACTGGGCTGATGAAAAGATATAAAATGGCTAAAAATTCAGGAGTTAAATAAGCACAATAACATGTACTAAGCTTACTTCATAGACATAAACATTGATTTGAATACTAAAACTGAAAAAAAATCACAGTAAAATAAATGAACTACAAAGGCAAGTTACAGACGATACCAATCTTTAGTCTTAATTTTAAAAAATATGTTTTTATTGGTTTTAAAGAGAGGAAGGGAGAGGGAGAGAGAGATAGAAACATCAATGACGAGAGATAATCACTAACTGCTTTCTTTTTTTCTTTTTTTTTCTTTATTGTTCAGTTTATTAATTACATTGTTTCCCCTTTTTTATCCCCCTATATCTCCCCTTCACCCTGTACCTATCCCACCTTCCACCCTCAACTCCCCTTCCCCAATGTCCTCTCCCATTGTTGCCAGATTTTTGTCCAATCTCTTGCTGTACTTCCCACAATCCTTTTCTCCCCAAGAACTGTCAGTCCATTTCCTCTCTATGTCCATGTTTCTGTTATATTCACCAGTTTATCTTGTTCATCAGCCTATCAATTCACTTGATTTTTATGTTCATTTGTTGATAGATGTGTATTTGTTGTTCATAATTTATATTTTTACCTTTTTCTTCTTCCTCTTCTTAAAGAATATCTTTCAGCATTTCATATAATACTGGTTTGGTGGTGATGAACTCCTTTAGCTTTTTCTTATCTGTGAAGCACTTTATCTGATCTTCAATTCTGAATGATAGCTTTGCTGGATAGAGTAATCTTGGTTGTAGATTCTTGCTATTCATTATTTTGAATATTTCTTGCCACTCACATCTGGCCTGCATCGTTTCCATTGAAAAATCCGCTGACAATCGTATGGGTGCTCCCCTGTAGGTAACCAACTGTTTTTCTCTTGCTGCTTTTAATATTCTCTTTATCTTTTGCTCTTGGCATTTTAATTATGATATGTCTTGGTGTGGTCCTATTTAGATTCCTATATTTTGGAGTTCTGTATACTTCTTGGGCTTTTAAGTCAGTTTCTTTTACCAGGTGGGGGAAGTTTTCAGTCACTATTTCTTCAAGTAGGTTTTCATTAACTTGCTCTCTCTCTTTTTCTGGCACCCCAATAATTCGGATGTTGGCATGCTTGAGGTTGTCCCAGAGGCCCATTACATTATCTTTAATTATCTGAATTCTTTTTGTTTCTTGCTTTTCCAGCTGAGTGGATTTTGGTTCTTTGTATTTCAAATCTTTGACTTGGTTCTTGTGGCCCTCTGGACTGCTTTTAGGACTTTGTGTAATATTTTTTATTTCAGTCTGTGTATGCTTGATTTCTAGTTGGTCCTTTTTTTTATCCGTGAGAGTCTGGTTCGTATCCTCAGAGGTCTTGTTCATTTCCTTGAGGGTCTCATTCATTTCCTTGTAATTCTCATTCATTTCCTGGTTGGTCTTGTTTATTTCCTGGTAATTCTCATTAAGTTGATCGGCCTTTTCTAGGAGCCTCTTGAAAAGCCTTATAACCGTGGTTTTAAACTCTATGTCTTGAAGTCTTTTCTCCTCCATTTCTTTCACACCTGATTTCTTTCCATATCTCTGCATGGTGGCTGCTTTATGTGGCGGATATCCTCAAAGGGACAGTGGCTCAGCCTCCCCAGTTACCTGAGGTGGGTACTCTTACTGCAATCCTTTATGGGTTGTATTCAGTATTTTTGAATTTAAACCCAGCTTGTTGTTGTTAGCCCTAGGAGGGTTTGACCTCCAGGTCAATTGGCTGTGAAGGGAGACTGTGTTCAGGTTGGATGGGCGGAGTCTCTGAGCTGCGCAGGCAGCCTCAGTCCTATGCGGCGCTCCCGTGCTTGGGTCTCTGTTGGATGGGGATAGCTGCAGACACTTCCAAGAGAAAGCAGCTAGTCTCTTCCCCTTGCCAGACAACTCTGCCTTTCCCCAAATGTGTCTGCACACCAAAAGTCTAGCCCAGGGTTGTAAAATAGATGGTTTCCGGAACCAGGAGACAAGTTTCCAGGGGGCAAGTCGCGGGTTTGCGCGACCCTTGCGCGGAAACTTCTTTTCCCCGCCTCCTCCGGGTTTCTCGCAGACTAGGAGCCTCTGCAGTGCCCCGCTTCCAGGGTGCGTCCCCCGGACCTCGGACCTCACCTGGCACTGGGGAATCTGTGCAGCGGCACGTCTCCACGTATCCCAGATCTCGGTCCTCGCCTGGCGCTGTGGACTTCATGAAGTGGGACATCTCTGCCCTCCACGTCTGGCGAAATCGGCCGGGGTTGCTGCTCCAGCCCCAGGCCTGGCACACGTGACCAGGACGGCTCCTAACCTGTTTCATCTGAAAGGCTGCGCTCCCGCCGCTCCTGGGTCTCAGTGTCCCACCTTTACTCTTATTTGTGGAGTCTTCACTCAGCCAGCTTTCTGGCGATTCTGGGTGCTGTCTGTTCTGCCGTTCTGCTGTAGTTCTTAAATCGTTGCGCAGGGCAGAACAATAGGTGTTTACCTATGCCGCCATGTTGGTGTTCTCTCCACTAACTGCTTTCTTGACTGACTGGGGGTTGAGCCCAAAACCTGAGCTTGGGCCCTGACCTCCTGGTTCATAGGTTGATGCTCAACCACTGAGCAACACCGGCTGGGATCTTGCCTTAATTTGATGACAGTGTTCAAATAACTAAAAAATCTCATAATTTCAATCAAGAAAAAACTGTAACTATATAATAGGAACTGGTACTTTCTATATGTCAGTTCTATATGTTCTGAGATATATTTTTCAAGGGTGATCTCATAAGGGAAGTTTTTTTTTTTCAGATACGTTATAGTTGAAAGAAGTTACACTTGAAAAGATATCAGTTGAAAGTATGCCTAATTATCTGCTGGAAATCAAAACACTGAAAGGATAAAGATAAATTATATTTAGAAAATTGCTTATTTTGACACTTAATTGCTAAACAATTTACCAGATCACTTTATATAAATTAATCTCAATAGAAAATTAAGAAACTTACAAGTTACAAATTCTTAAAGTTATTTCTTTACATGTAATCAATAAATTACTTTCCCTGAAAGTGCTGAATGCCAAAAATAATTAATTGCTGCATTTAAAGCTACTAAATACTTTCAAATAAATTATTGAACTTAATTTTACTTTTCTTCAGTTTATTTCATTAAAAAATAAAAAAGTAAAAACACATTCTATTCATTAAAATATCAAAGCTTATGAATTTATCTTTTTATGAAAGAATATTTTTTGGAAATGAACTTTAAAACAAGACAAAGTTTACTAAAAAGAATAGCATTGTTTACATTTGTATAAATAATAGATCCAGAGACAGAGAAACACTGAATGGACCATCAAACCTCAGAGGAAAGGCTGGGTAAGGGGGTGGAGGTTTGGGGAGGAGAAGAGATTAACCAAAGGACTTGTATGCATGTATATTAGCATAACCAATGGAATGGACACAGACACTGGACCAGTGGGTGCTTGTCCTGGGAGGTGGGAGTGGCCAGGGAGGGGTCGATGGGGGAAAAAGGAGACATATGTAATACTTTAAGCAATAAAAATAAATATATAAAATAAATGTGCCACTTCAAGCTTAAAAAAAAAATAGCCTGTACTTTAGGTTTCAATGTTTGTATCATAAATGCATAGTTTTCTACTTACTTCAAAATAAACAAGACCATTGATATGATCTAAGCATCACTAATTTTTAAGTATTAAAATGAGAACCAGAACATTGAACATCTATACTAATAAAAGGGTAATATGCTAATTAGACTGGACGTCCCTCCAGACAAAGCCATGTTGGCAGGGGGTGAGGCAGAGGTGGTTAGGGGGCATTCAGGCTGGCAGGCAGAGGTAGTTAGGGGAGATTAGGCAGGCATGGGAGCAATTAGGGGCATCAGGCAGTCAGAGTGGTTAGGGGTGATCAGGCAGGCAGGCAGGTGAGCGGTTAGTAGCCAGCAGTTCTGGATTATGAGAGGGATGTCCAACTGCCAGTTTAGGCCTGATCCCCTAAACTGGCAATCCTCCTATCTAATAAAAGAGTAACATGCAAATGTGACTGTACCTTGGCTCCTGATTGGCTATGCTACCAGCCAATCAGGAGTGGGGGGCGGGGCCACACAGTGCACGATCCTGCCTCTCTCGCCGCCTCCGAACGGCCTGGGGAATGAGCGCCATGGGCCTGGGGAGCGGGCGCTGCACTGGTGGTCCTGGCAAGCCTGCAGTGCCAGTTCCTCAGGCCGTGTGGAGGCACAGCAGGAAGGCTGGCCACTGCTGTGCTTTGCCATGGGCGCCTGGGGTCCAAGATCGCGAAGGGCGTGAGCACGGGGGTCCCAGATCACTGGTGCGTGTGCGAAGGGCGGGGCCACGGGAGGACGGGGGGGAAGACCGGCTACCGCCACGCTTCGCTGGGGGCGCCGGGGTCCCAGATCGCCATGGTGGAGGGGCCAAGGCAGAGGCCGTTAGAGGTGATTAGGCCAGAAGGGGTGGGCAGTTGAAGGTGATCAGGCTGATGGTGGGGGCAGTTGGGGTTGAGCAGGCCGGCAGAGGGGACCAGTTGCAGAGTGGTTAGCAAGCAGAGTGGTTAAGGGTGATCAAGCAGTCAGGCAGGTGAGCGGTTAGAAGCGGATTACAAGGAGGTTGTGCAAGTGCCAGTTTAGGCCTGATCCCACAGGGATCTCAGATTGGAGAGGATGCAGGCCAGTCTGAGAGACAAACCCCGCCCCCACCCTCCACGTGCACGAATTTCATGCACCGGGCCACTAGTTAAGACATAAAAAAGCAATCAGACATCCTGGATTGGAGAGGGTGCAGGCTGGGCTGAGGGACTCTGCCCCCCTCTGCACAAATTTCATGTACCAGGCCTCTAGCTCTAAGATAAAACTGCACATTCAAATCAAAGAAAATACCTACCAATCAGTATGCCCTAACTAAAGTCTCCATTATTAAACAGTTCCTGTAATAGCTCTTTTAGGAACATAGAAAGCACCCTGGCCAGTGTGGCTCAGTTGGTTGGGGCATCATCCTATGTATCAAAAGGATCCTGGTCAGGGCACATGCCCAGATTGCAGGCTCTGTCTCCAGTTGGGATGCGTATGAGAGGCAACCAATCCCTCACATTGATGTTCTCTTATTCTCTCACCCCTGCTCCCTGCCCCCAACTCTGTTTCTCTCTCCCCCTCTCCCTCTCCCTCTCTCTCTCTCAAAATAAGTAAACAAATAAAAAATCAATAAAAAATATTTTTTAAAGTTCAGAAAAAGAATAAAGACAATGTAATGGAGCTTAAATATTCATTAAAATTAGACAACTTGAACAACAATAAACAGAACAAATATAACTGAATATTACAGGTATAGTGATGTAATGTAAAGGGTGCTAAAAACCTGAGTTCTTTTCCCCTTCTTAAGCATTGAGAGACCTTAATCAATCTTAAGAGGCATCAATTTTCTCATCTAAAAAAATAAGAAATGTGATCTCCAAGAATCTTTAACATTTTCTGGTTAATGTGAAATGCTGTGAGTTTCTAAATGCTGGTAGAAAAGTTTTCAGAAGCAAAATAATCAAAATGCTTTAAAAACTGTCTTCTCATTAATTGTACTAGTTTAAAATATTATTTTTAAATCACCACTTTACTTAGTCTATTAATAAATTGATAAACTTAGATTTGAATTTTTGGTAAAATGTTATAAAACCAAGATTAAAAAATAACCCATATTATAGATATCTACTATATAATTTAAACATTTTTAAAACAGAATGACTTTAATTTTAAATATATCTAAGGTTATTTTCAATGTTGTATACTCTATATCCTCTATAAATGATCTAGTTAAGAAAACATAATATTCTAAAAAAAAAAAAAGTAAATATATTAACAATAAACATTTCTTTTAAGGATCTATGTTACTTAATGATTATCTTCCTTCTCTAGTTTTTATTCCCAAAATAAATCAAGGGATAATGATAAATGATTTTATGTAAATAATGAGTAGTCTTGTTAATAATCTTTATAAGAACAAAAATCTTTATAATCTATTATCTACACTAATAAAAGAAAAACATGCAAATTATCATCACTCTGTTACACTACCAGCCAATCAGAGTGAGTATGCAAATTATCCTAAAAGCATGGCGGCAGGCCCCCCCCCCCCCCAGCTCCAGGCCTGTGGGGGTCTGTGAAGTCAGGCGCCAGCGCCTGAGGCTGTCTACAGCCTGGGAGACGAAGAAGCCCTGTGATCCTAGGCCATAGCCAGCAGCAGAAACCTCAGTCCACCTGTCCCATGTCCTGGAGGAAACAGTGAAACCAGGCCCAGCACCTGAGGCTGCGTGTGGTCCTGAGACAAAGAAGCCACCTACCCCATGATCCCAGGCTGCAGCCAGTTGGAGAAGTTGTCCATATTGCATACCAGGGAAGATGGAGAAGCTGCCCGCCTGCGGCGTAGGTGCTAGTACCTGTGGCTGGCTACAGCCTGGTAAACGGAGAGGCCGCCCACTCAAGGTCCCAGGCATTAGTATCTGTGGCTGACTGTGGCCCGGGAGATGAAGAAGCTGCCTACAGCACAGTCCTGGGTGCCAGCACTTGTGGCTGCAGTCCAGGCAAAGCCACCTGCCCACCATCCCCTGTGGCTGCAGCTGGCTTGGGCGTCTATGGCTGACCATAGCGAGGGAAGCCCAGATCCTGGGTGCCTGTGGTCAGCTGGAAGAGGAAATCCTGGATCCCGGATGTGGTGCTGAGGCAGAGATGGTTAGGGGCAATCAAGCTAGCAGGGGAGCAGTTAGGGACAATCAGGCTGGCAGGCAGAAGCAGTTAGGGGCAATCAGGCAAGCGGTTAGAGGCCAGCAGTTCTGGATTGTGAGAGGGATGTCTGACTGCCGGTTATCCCCTGAAGGGTCCCAGATTGGAGAAGGTGCAAGCCAAGCTGAGGGACACCCCCCCCACACACACACACGCATGAATTTTGTGCACTGGGCCACTAGTTGTAAATAATTTTTCAAAGTCCTCACAAAATAATGTATGGACTATTGTTCTCAGATAATTCTATTAAAAATGTATTATAGAATTTTAGCTTCAGCATTAATGAGTACTAGGCCTGTATATATTACTGAGTTTCAATTTTCAATAACCTTTTTTAGGGGGTTCAACTAGGTTTTCAAATACAACTGTTTCTTCACTAGGATGCAATCTCAAAAAAAATACAATTTTCTCTTCTAAAAGAAGAGCCATATGATCATCAGTATACCAAACATGTATACAATCATCAGAGCATAGGAGTTGGCTGCTGGGTCAAGATGCCTCACTCAAATGCTGGCACTTGGCGCTGGTTGTTGACTGGGTGCCTCGCTTCTCCACATAGGGCTGCTTTTACTTCCTCCAAGTATGGTTGCTGGGCTCCCAAAGGAAGCATCCACCAAATAGCAAAGGTTAAAGTTCTAGCTCCTCCCCATGAGTTTTTATTAACAGCCCTTCAAAGCCTAATTTTACTTTCTAAAGCAAAGATTTTAGTTTCTCTGGTTGCACTCCAAACTATCTTTCTGCTAAGATGAGTGTATTACAACGGGAATAACTCTGAGTGCTTTCATCCCCATTACATGAGTGGTTCAAGACCTAAGTGACTAAGTTCACATGACAAGGTACATTTCCAAATCAATAAAACCAGTCCAAGTGATGGTTTTTAGAGGATTTAAAGGCTAATCCAAGGGTGATTTCATACAATGATCAAGAGGAGAAGTGTACCTATCATCGTTGTCACTCATACCCATAATGTAAATAAGATTATTTTAAATAACAGTTTGAATAGACATGTGACTATTTAATCAGCAAAATTTAGTTGGCAAATAATACTTTCGATGTACCAAAGGACTTCTGCATTCCAGATAGCCAGTAATTTCTTTTTTATTTTGTTAATGTCAATATTAAAGTGCTGCTTTGACATCTGACACAATTGGGAGAATCTCAAAATACCTAATTTTAAGTACCTCTTCCCAATCTGCTCATGCAGAGAAGGCCCCTGCAATCCGCCTTATATCAGAAGGACCAGATAAAATTCCTGTTTATCCTCAAGTAGCAGGTTTCAGCTCCCTACCAGCTGATGAAATTATTTAAACAAGCAATATAGCTTCCCACAGAAACCCTGGGGGTAACTCACCCTCATCATGCTACAAAGCCTTTTCCCCACAGCCCCCAATTGTTCATTCCTGAGTGAAACCTCAATATAGCCCTGCATGTTTTCTTCTCCTGCGAGTCTATGTAACTAATAAACCGTGGATCTTATTTGTTCAGTGTTGAATGTTGTGTTTGACCACCCCATGGACCAAAGTTGGAAAGAGGGAGCGCACCAATGGGGTGAACAGGAAGCTCGTAAGACTATTATCTGAGTTAATACCTGAAAAACTCTTAAAACAGGGGTGCATTATTTCCTACATTAGAGGCCTGGTGCATGAAATTTGTGTACTGGGGTTGCGGGGAGGGTCCCCCCAGCTGGGGGTCCTGCCTCCACAACACACAGACACGGGACCCTCAGGACTTGCACAGAGCATCAAGCCCCCACCCACGTGCGCGCGCACACCTGCTGCACACGCAGCCTCCTGGTATTGCTGGTTGCGGCATGAGGGCGTGACGACCACATAGGCTTTTATTAATAGGACAGGTATTTGCTATTATTAGAATTACATAACACTGAATTCATAAAATGTAAACTAGTTCATAAATGTAACTAGTAAAAATGCTTAAACATTATCTAACAAGTTAAAGAAAAGATTTATACAGTAGATTAGATGTAAGAAAACTATTAGTTGGCTCACAGTAGTTTCTTAATTCAGTATTTTGCTCAACAAATGATGCCAAGAATTTAAAACAGAAAACCCATTTCGAAAATAAAGCCACTTAAATGAGAAACACATTTATAAAATAATTGATTATACTCTAATGAGCAGATGATCATTTTCAATAATTAAAATTTAGATAGAAAAAAATCATTAAAATGTAGGACGTCATCAAGATTTTCTCTCTTGACCTTAAAATAAATATTTAATACTTAACCATTATGCTTTTCTATATAGTAGCATATTTATTTGGATGATTTGAAATTTTATTCATGCCTTCACAGTTGTTAAAAAGGTAAATAATAATCTATGAATTCCTATAAAAAGCTAAAAGGGTATATATTTTTTATTCTTAACTCCCTTCATAATTATTTAGAAAACATCTCTCTCTCCAACCACACATTAAACTCTCTAAAAACTAGAGTATATTCTATATACTTTTTTTTTAAAGTATGCTTTTATTCATTTTTTCTTAAAACAGAGGAAAGGAGAGGAATTGAGAGAAACATTGATCAGCTGCCTCCTGCACTCCCCTTACTGAGAATCCAGCCTGCAACCCAGGCATGTGACCTGACCAGCAATTACACTAATCTCTTCTTGGTTCATGGGTTGATGCTCAACCACTGAGCCACACCAGTCATGCTGTATACCTTTTTATTGTTCAAAAATCCTAAAAGGTAGCCCTGGTCAAGTGACTGTTACTTGGAGCATCATCCTATACACTACAAGGTCTCAGGTTTGATTCCTGGTCAGGCACATAGGTTAAGGGTTAGATCCCAGGTTGGGGTATATACAAGAGGCAGCTTATCGATGTTTCTCTCTCTAAAACAAAAAATCAGCCCACCTGGTGTGGCTCAGTGGCTGAGGGTCAACCTATGAACTCGGAGGTCACAGTTTGATTCCTGGTCAGGGAACATGCCTGGGGTGTGGCTTGATCCCCAGTAGGAAACATGCTGGAGGCAGCTAATTAATGGTTTTCTTTAATCATTGATGTTTCTCTTTCTCCCTCTCCCTTCCTCTCTGAAATCAATACAAATATATTTAAAAGAAAAGAAAAAGAATCAACACGAATAAACATTTCCTTGGGTGAAGATTACAAAAATCCCTAGAAAGCAAATATTAACCGTAAAATAAAATAATTTCATAAAACAACCATCTTGTCCTATGTATATGATTGGATAAGTTCATTAAGTTTGTACAGAAAGTCTATTTTAAAAACTTAAATATTTTATTGTTTGAAGTATTACATAAGTCTCTCCCCCCGCACTTCTCCCCGGCCACTCCTACTCCCCAGCACATGCTCTCACCCCCCCACCCCCACCTTTCATCTGTGTCCATTGGCTATGCTCCTATGTATGCATACAAGTGCTTTGGTTGATCTCTTATCCCCTCACCCCCAACCTTCCCTTATAGGTTGGACAGTCTGTTCGATGCTTCTATGACTCTGGTTCTATTTTTGTTCATTAGTTTATGTTGTTCATTATATCCCACAAATGAGTAAGATCATGTGATATTTATCTTTCTCTGACTGGCTTATTTCACTTAGCATAATGCTCTCCAGTTCCATCCCGTGCTGTTGTAAATGGTAAGAATTCCTTCTTTTAAGAAAAAAGAAACACCAATCAGAAGAATATATATACCCCCCTATATTCATAGCAGCACAATTTATAACAGCTAAGATTTGGAAATAGCCTAAGTGCCCATCAGCAGATGAGGGGATTCGAAAACTGTGGTACAACACAATGGAATACTACATTGTTGTATACAGCAAGTCTTAACTACCAGAAAAAGTAAAGCAAAAAATATTGTAGCTATCTTTTAAATTCAATATTAAAGAGAAAAAATCAATTTCCTGATTAAATATTATCTACCTCTGTCCTATAAAGAAACCATGAAATGACTGATACAGCATGAAGGAATATGCTATAGAGACAGTTATACCATCCTCATTCATTTCCTGATAGTATACATCTATGTCTACACATCTGAGTTCTTATTAGCCACCTACCCAGACATTATTATTACCTTGGCAATTTAGCCATAGCTTGTATGGACAGCTATTAAATCTATAAGCTTTTGTTTTATCTCAATGTATCTTTAATTTACTATCCCACTTAATTTACCATCTCATTTGAATTTCCTCTGTGCATTATCCTTCACTTAAATTATTTGTTTTACTCTTATTATGTCAAAATAAAACTCTTGAATTTTTATCAAATACATGTTTCCTGTTAAAATAAACAAAAGACAATGAAGAGAAGTAGATGGCAATAATAATTTCCAGAAATTCCACTACTAGAAATTAATACTTTAATTTTGGAGTACATTCTGTCTATACCTTTTTACTTTTTTAAGTGCAAATAAAAACTTCACACCTTTAGAAAGAAAATACCTACTATGGACCTCTGTTCTCTTCAATACATAGATCTACATCCTAAAATGCATCCAGTACTCCATTGTATTTATGTCAAATCATTCGTTTAATCAAATAACCTCAGAGTATTAAGCATTTACTGATACTTTAAAGGTGAGAAATGATTCAAGTGGAAATTAACCCTATACTGAGATAAGGCTTACTCAAGGAGGAAATAAATATAGAAAAGAACCAAAGAAGATTACAAAGGATAATGTGTTATATTTCAGTTCTTAATGCAGCATTGGCCCTGACCTTCACTGAAGGCTTGGTGGCCCCACAGTGAGAAGCAATGGGCTGTGCCTCTGCAGTGGGTGTGGCTGCAACAGGGAGCAAAGGGGGGGAGGGGGGAGAGCTGGTTAGGCTACCCCCAGTCTTTTAAGTGATCCTTAGACCCCAAATTGCAGGTACCAGCCAGAGAAAAAAATGGCACAAATTGTTGTTTTGTTTTTAATCTTGTCATTGCTTCCAGTGTTCCAGAGATTATTCTGTTTAAATATAAGCAAGAATGACCCATCATTTTGTCAGTATTTTTATTTTTTATGAGAGCAGAACTACAACCAGCACTAGGCAATTTTTTCCCCTAAATTTATACCTGAGCTTCTCAAGTTTTTTTATTAATGTAAAGATATTACCACTTATTAATTAAGGGAAGGAATTGTATAGCATTCTGAAATACTCAAAATAAAAAGTGCTGTTAAAAACACACACACACAACCCTATTATTATACTAGCTTAATCAGTCATGCAAAAACTGACAGGAAATATTCTTATACCTTACTTTGCCATACTGCTATTTTAGACCATGAAAGTGCTTTCTAAATTTTCCTTTTTTATGAGTCTCAAAGTCAAAAGCTGACTGCCCATTGCCATGGAGACAGTTCTATTTAAGGTACTATATTAATTCTTTCCTCACAGAAAAAGGATAGGAAAGTGGTCAATAGAAAAACATCACTCTCTGGGGCTTAGAATTAAGTACTCGATGTGCTTCTGGGGCAGCTGACACATAAGGAATTGGAATGTAGGGTTGGACATAATTTAATACAGTCCCTTACCTTTCATTAATCAGACCAACAGAGGTTAAACTTTAATATTAAGCTAAAAGCAATATGAGGAAAACTCTCATTACCTCAAAATTATATGCAACCAAATAGTTAAAAGAAATTACTTATATTCAGTACCCTAGATAGAACTGCAACTAACTGAAATAATCTCTCTTTTTCAAAAGCAATCTTTTATCCCTTTAAGGTCCATATACGATATTCATTCCTTAGGTTTGTTCTGTTTTAATTTTCAGGCTTCCTGATGTGCCTTTCTGACATCCAACTTGTAATTGTAACTGAAGAGTAAGCTACCAGTTTACAGGTGAAAAAGAATATCCATAATTTACATGCATATTTAATGTTATCTAAGAGACTCAGAACAATAAAAAGACTCCACAATGTATCAATACTAAAACTATCTTTAGGACATTGTTGTTTTTTCTGTTTAAGAAAAAAAAAATCCTTGAGAGGTATAAATTGCCAGTTAGATAGTCACTGGGATGTAAATTAAAGCACAGCATAGGAAACATATATATATATATATATATATATATATATATATATATATATATATATATAAAAAAGCCTAAGCAACTGTTACAACAGGTCACTGTGATGAGCACTGACCACTAGGGGGCAGGCACTCAATGCAGGAGCTGTCCCATGGTGGTCAGTGTGCTCCCACAGTCCCTCCCCCTGCTGACCCTCCCCTTGGCCAGCCAACAACTGGGACTGGGAAAGATGGCCCCAATTGCTCGCCAGGCCAAGGGACCCCACCTGTGCATGAATTCATGGGCCTCTAGTGCATGGGCCTCTAGTATTGTCAGTAATATTGTAATAACATGTATGTTGTCAGATGGGTACTAGCATGAAAACACTTACTTTTATATAAACAAGCAATTCCAAGAAAAACTGTCACTTGATTTCAGTCATAACCAAGCTTTCAAAGCCCACCTCTCTTCTTTTTCTTTAAGCTAAAGTTCAGAATCTAGCAACAATAAAATAAGACTTATTTTTCTTAAGGTTAGAGCATATTATACCTGAAGGTCCCAACTTACAATTATTTTTCTAAAACTAGCTAAAGGAATCTTGACTCTCCCTGGTTCTAGAGCTGTACTGCCATTATTATCTATAAAGAGAACTGTGTTGATTTAATTTCCTGTTTTCACCATATTGCTCAAACAATTGATAATGCATGCTGAAAATAAAATGTGTGTACGTGTGTGTGTGTGTGTGTGTGTGTGTGTGTGTGTAAAATTCTGACTTGAAGAAGCATTTGGTTAACAATCCTTGAACAGTGGTTCTACTTTCTCACTTGTGAGCTTATTAAAATACCAATTATTGGGCACCGCTTCCAGAATTCCTAATTCAGCAGGTTTGGGGTGGGTCCAAAATTCTAACACACCCAAGTTGTGCTAATGCGGCTGGTTCCAGGACCACATTTCAAGAACCACTGTCCTAGGCATTAAGCAAGCTTATTAGTCTATAGAATTGTTATTCCCTGTTAATAAATTACTTCAATTTTTCCCAAAAGGAACCACTTTCAATTAAACAATAGCTCTAATCTCTAGGGGAACAAACAGCCAATTTGGAAAGTATATTAATTCAATAAAAACCAAGTTAATTCCTAAAAATTGCTATCCAGTGGTTGGAGAACTGCTGCGAGTTACAATGACATTGAGGAAAATGCCTGTGTCCCCTGTGAATTCAATTGGCCTTGAAAAGCTAGCATCTACTATAAAATTTTGAGGAGGAATTTATTCTTTTAATGTAAATTTTTCTTAGAAATAACTGTAAAGCAATTATGCATTATGTGTTCCAGAAAAAGGCATGTACCAAATTTCTGTGAGTCCAATCTAACTTCCAACTGACTTACATCTTTATTTTAGAAATCCCTTATCTTAAATTGATCTACAGCCCTGGGAAATATTACATTACATTTTAGTTTTCAAGTGCTCCAACTCATCAAATAGTTAATTATCCATAGACACTAAACTGCATTAAAATGACTATAAAGATAGAATAAAAGGAAATGGCTTTGTAGAACAAGAAACTCCTCTCTTGTTTTATGGTCATGAAATGCATACCTGCCACTGAAAAGTAATGGAGGAGTTCTAGAGGACAAATTACTTTGTTTTTATGACATCAGAGTACCATTCATGAATGGTAACAGTATCTTAATAAAAGCTAGAATTAATAAATGCACACTGCCACAACAGGTTCTAATTTTAGAGGCACTAACATTAAAGAGGTAACACTTGTAGCACATTGGTGGCAGGATCCCAAGTTAATTTCTTACTTGGCATTTTAAAAAATCCAATTGTTTCTAAAAATATCTGAAGCTAAATGGAGTTTTCATAAAGATAATCTTTAGTGATCCATTCTTTCCATTTGCCATTGAGGCAAATGTGTTCTCTGCAATAGTTTTAATATTAACCAATAATAAAGGACACAAGAGAAAAAACATGTCAATGAAAAGTAAGGTATTTTCTACCAATGGCTGCTTATACATCATGGGAATTTGCTTTTTAAAATTAAGTGCGGCAGATTAGTGGTTACTTCATAAAAGAAGACAAAAATGATCATCCCTATCAGTGAATGTGTTATATACTCTTAATTCTCCCATAAAGAATCACTAGAGGCCTGGTGCACGAATTCGTGTACAAGTGGGGTCCCTCAGCCTGGCCAGTGATCAGGGCAACCAGCCAGGGGGGAAGGGGACACGCAGGACCATGACCAGCCAGGGGAGGGACTGTAGGAGGTTGGCTGTGGGAGCGCACTGACCACTAGGGGACAGCTCCTGTGTTAAGCGTCTGCCCCTTGGTGGTCAGTGTGCATCACAGCTACCGGCCGGTCGTCTGGTCGTAATGGTTGCTTAGGCTTTTATATATATAGATAATATACAAACATAACAAGAGTTGGTCAAAAGAACTCCCTACTAGATCTAGTATGAACTACACATTATGAAAATGCATACTAATAGTTGTCAATCTTCATTTCAACAAAAATTCCAATTGACTGAACAGTGTTTGAATCTTGCACAATACACAGCCTGTGTCACTGCTCTGGGTGTCATTAGACCTCAACCATGGAAACAGCATATACTGATGCTTTTACAAAATGTGCAACCCAAATAAACGGTCCCATATTATACTTACTGATAAAGTGCTCAGTGTGAAATTTTTAAAGCTCGTCTCCATAAAAATATTTCAAATAACTAACAATTTCCCATTTTTAAATTACTGACAGCCATCACTTCTGCTCATTAGAGGTGTCTGCTTCTTCTGAATTATATTCTCCCCTCATGCACATGACCCAACATCAACATTTAGTATCTCTGTCTTCAGATATATCCTACCCTTGACAGCTCCTAAGTATGTGTTTGGTTCACTTATTACATAGTGGAATTTATTGAGTGCCACTATGTTAATGTTGGTTGAGGAAGTCAGTTATGGAATTAGGCCTTCAAGGGAGTAAGACAATTATTTACTGTAGAAAAACTACTCTGCCTGTTTCACGTCCATCTGTAGTCACAGAATGTCTATAGAATTACTGCATATTATCTTCACCAGAGATCTCAAAGACAACATGAATAACAAGAGTTCTGGAATCCCATCATGGGACCAGCATAAAACTCAGTCTGATTCTTAAGGGATTCATTTTGTACTAGGACATATAAATTAAGTTTTAGGAAACAGACAAAATGTAACTTTAATTAAAATCTAAGGCTCTCTAATATATAATGGCACTTTCACTGAAATCAAATATTAATAAAGCATAACAACTTCAAAAGAAGTAAAAAAAACATTCTATTTATAGTGCTAATAATCTGACATATGTACTTTCAAGTATATTCAATAACTATACATTTTTATTTTATTTATTTAAATGTATATATACTTACAGAGAGGAAGGGATAGAGAGTTAGAAACATCGATGAGAGAAACATCAATCAGCTGTCTCCTGCACACCCCCTACTGGGGATGTGCCTGCAACCAAGGTACATACCCTTGATCGGAATTGAACCTGGAACCCTTCAAGTCCACAGGCCAACACTCTATCCACTGAATCAAACCAGTTAGGGCAGATTCTTAAAGTTTTACTTTGGACCCATCCAAATTATATGGTATTTATCCAGGTACTACCATCTTTTCCCGAAAATAAGACCTACTTCCATTTTTGCCTCTTGCCGTAGTATAAGGCATCCCCAAAAATAAGACCTTCCCGATAATAAGGCCTCCCCCCGAACATAAGGCCACCCCGGAATATAAGGCCCCCAAAGCTACGGTAAGGTGTCTGACTCCTCTGGACCATAGCGGTGGGCACCACCACGCAGCTCATTGATTGGCGCAGCTGGAGCTGTTCAGGCAGTGCGAGGTCTCTTTAAATCAGAGAGCCCGCCATCAGGACAAGCGGCTGCCTGCTGCTCGCTCTGCCCTGACAGAGTCTGGCTGACGCACAATTAGACAGTGAGTCGCGTGGGGCAGGAGTCAGGCACATTGTGTAGGAATCTGGTCGGCACAGACACACAGGGGTGACGAAGGTGGGGGGGATGTCTAATAGAGGGGTGGGGAAGATGTCTGGTAAAGGGAGGGGAATGTCTGGTGAAGGTGGGAGGGAAGGGAGAGACTAAATAATCCACTGTCCATTGGCACAGGGGTGGGGGGAGGGGGACTCACTTAAAATGACCCAGGGTGGATTTGAGGAGGGGGGGATCAAAATGGCACAGGAGGATCAGAAGGGGGTACTAAAATGGTAATCCCCCCTCTGATCCTCCTGTGCCATTTTTATTGATTCCCCCTTCTGATCCCCCCTGTGTCATTTTAGTGATCACCCTCCCCCAACCCTGATACCCTTGTGCCATTTTGATTCCCCTCCCTTCTGATCCAGTGTGTCACTTTAGAGGGTGACTGCTTTTCTGCTGAAGGGTCTAAAGTACAAGAAATACTGATAAACAGTGCTGGTATATTTTTACCCCTAGACATGAGCACAAAAACTAAGAGCTACTTCATGGAATACAAGAAAGGAATCATGGAAGACTCTTGGGGCCAAAATCTTACTGCTTTCTGCAAAGAGGTGTTGAGTATCCGATTGGTCCGAAAATGGTGAGCAGAGTACGGTAACCTCATTGAATAAGAGGACAAGAGAAATGCTAAAAAGCGCAAGTGTGGATCAAGTCGGCAACCATTATTTTCTGAGCTGGAAGATCTGATCTGTGAATGAGTTGTTGACAGGAGAGCAAAGGCTCTGGTTGTGAATAGGGCTCAGATTCAAGAATTTGCCCTTGCAATGGCACCACAGTTTGACATAGCCCCGAAGACTTCACAGCATCACAACACTGGCTGGATAATTTCCTTCAGCGAAGTGAACTGTCTTTAAGAAGATCCACAACACTGTCTAGGCAGAAAGATGCTCAAGTTATTAAGCGAGCACTTGCATTCAAGTCCTTTATTGATGATGCTGACTTCTCTAAACACAATCTTTCCAACATGATTGCTATGGAGGAAACCGCAGTGTTTACGGCCAATCATCTCAAACAACAACTGAACAGCGGGGTGCCTCCTCAGTGTACACTCCCTCCACTGCTTACGGAAGTGCACGTGTTACCTGTATTTTGGCAATTCACCTGGATGGCACTAAAATCCCACCTTTAATCATTTCTAAGGGCAAGAAGGAACAGATTGAACGTGTTTCGGGCATTTTTATTCTTGAAACTAGAAAAGCCTGGGCCACAGCAGCAGTTATAAGGAAGTGGGTCGATTTAATGCTGCCGCTTGTTATTCGAGGGAGCCAAAGAGGTCTGCTTGTCTGGGATGCAGCCAGCACTCACCGCGCTAAAGACATGAAGAAATTTCTTCACGAAAGAAAAATAGATCAAATAATGAGTCCCGCAGGAATAACGTCCTATCTCCAGACTCTTGAAACAAGCCATTCAAGGACAATTTGCGCATGGAAATTAATGACTACAATGAAAATAGAATGGAGAGAAATCAGCGTGGAAACTTTGTGAATCCTAAACTGCAAGAGGATGTGACTTGGGTGAAGAATTCATGGGAGAAAATCACTGACAGTTGCATTGCAAATGCACTACGAGCAGGCTACCTTGACAAGAAGTACTCATTTAAGGACAGTGCTATTGCTAAACATGAGAGATTTGATCCACTGATTCTGAAAGAAATGGAGTCACAAAAAATTCACCAGGAAATTCAGGGTTTGGATTGTTATGATGATGTTCCAGACGATGATGACATGACTGTCATTTAATAAATCTTACTTTGTGTTCATACCGGTAAATATCAGTATCAGTAAATGTACATGGAAATAATGGTAACAAGAAATCCCTGATACCATAGGATTCACAGTTCGTCTGGTTATGCTGGTTTGTGATGACAACTACTACCGTACCGTATACAGGTAATAAATTTCCTTTTTGTTGTTGTTGTTCAACAATAAATGTGTACCGTATTCTTCTTCATAGAAAAATAAAACATCCCCTGAAAATAAGACCTAGCGCATCTTTGGGAGCAAAAATTAATATAAGACACTGCCTTATTTTCGGGGAAACAGGCTATGTAGATAGGTCACTCAAATTAAAAGTTTTAACAAATGACAGCGTTTATCATATAGCTGCCTTTTGATTAAATTTGCACACCAATAGAAGTATAGTTAGAATTAGACAGGAAACCTTTTTTAAAAATAGGTACTCTAGCCATCTAATGAGCAAAATACAATTTAGGAAGGTCATATACCCTAGGCCTCTGATGTCAAATTCATTGCACTCTCTTTTATTCCAGGAGGTAAGCAAACTATGGACTGCTGGCCAATCCAGCCCACTGTCTCTTTTTATACTGCCTGAGAGCCAAAAAGGATTTTATATTTTTAAGTGATTGGAAAAAAATGAGAAAAATGTTCATGGAAACTGCATGAAATTAAATTTTCAGTGTCCATAATAAAGTTTTATTGGAACAAAGCCACATCCTTTCTTTAATGAGCTGGTTATGGCTGGTTTCATGATAAAAGGCAAACTAAAGTAGATGTCACAGAGACAACTGTTTAGGCCATATACCTCAGGCCTGAAGCCTGACATTATTTACTATCTAGCTCTTTACAGAGAAAGTTTACCAAACCCTATTCTCTACTCTTTGTTAAGTGAGGGGCATAATCTTGAAGATCTCTTTGTGAGAGCCACGTGTATGCTGCAACTCACCACACTGTTTGGGCAAGAACCCTGATGTCCTCACTGTCTGTGTTCTTTCAGTGCCTAACATTAATGTTTGTTGAATGACTAAATAAATGAGTAAGACATATTCACACTAGTGGGCTGGTGCACGAAATTTGTGCATAGGGGTGGTGTGTTTGTGTGTGTGTGTGTCTCCCTCCCTCAGCTGGCCTGCATCCTATCCAATCTGGAACCCCTTGGGGGATGTCCGAGTGCCCGTTTAGGCCCAAGAGCCTAAACGGGCAGTCGGACATCCCTCTCGCAATCCGGGACCACCGGCTAACCACTCACCTGCCTGCCTGCCTGATTGCCCCTAACCACTCTGCCCGCTGGCCTGCTCACCCCCAACTGCCACCCCATGCCAGCCTCAGTGCCCCCAATTGCCCCCCCGCCAGTCTTATTGCCCCAAACGGCCCCCCTTTGCCGGCCTGATCACCCCCAATTGCCCCTTCCACCAGCCTGCTAGCCCCCAAATGCCACCCCCCCCACCGGCATGATCACCCCAATTGCCCTCCCCTCCTGGCCTGATCGCCTCGCTTATGCCTTGGCCCTGCCACCATGGCTATGTCCAGGACATCCAGAAGGTCTCCAGGCCTCATTAGCATATTACCCTTTTATTTATTCTTATTTTTTTAAAAAATACATTTTATTGACTGTCTACAGAGAGGAAGGGAGAGAGATAGAAAGTCAGAAACATCGATGAGAGAGAAACATCACTTAGCTGCCTCCTGCACACCCTCCACTGGGATGTGCCTGCAACCAAGGTACATGTCCTTGACCGGAATCGAACCCAGCACCCTACGGTCCGTAGGCCGATGCTCTATCCACTGACTGAACCAAACAGGTTTTGGCAGCATATTGCTCTTTTATTAGTATAGATAGTGTATGTGTGGCTGGTTTATAAATGTGTACAGGCTTTACATTTCTTGATTGCTTAAGAATATGAAGGCCATTAAAGGGTAAGTTTTGAGACATAGAATAGGCATGTAATGGCAATCTATATATTTTTACCAAAAAGAAAGAGAACTGTTTTTATATTCTCATTTACCAAAACATATATTTTCCTTCGTTTTTAAGGGCCCTAAATACTAAATAGGTATCTTGCATAATCAAAAGAATACTTATAAGTTCATGCTAATCTTGGGTGTTCAACAACCAATGCATTTGGCTAAAGAATATTAGAAAACTGTACCTTGTAGTTATTTTAAAGCTACACAATATAAAACAACTAGGGGCCTAGTGCATGAATTCATGCACCTAGAAAGGCCGTGAGGCTGCAGTGGGTACAGGGGCGAGTCTTGGCCCATCTTCCACACCCCCACCTCATCCCTACTGCGACGGCCTCTGCCCCATCTGTCAGCAGCCCCACTCCTGGTGCCACCACTCCCACGCACTGACGGTGACATCAGCCCCACTTGCACCTGCTGATGGCATGGAGCAACTGGGGCCCGCACCAGCAGTGGGTGCGAGCAGCAGCGGTGGCTGCTGCCCTGATCGCCCTTCAGGAGCCAGGGGAGGTGGAGAAGCCCTGAGTGGTGATCAAGGCCAGCTGCCGCTGCTCACCCCTTCTGATGGTGCTGAGGGATCAGGGCCAGTGCCAGGTACCAGCAGCAGGTGTGAGTGCCAGGTAGACTGCAGTGCGTGGGAGCAAAGAATCTCAGTAATCACCAGAGGCTCGTTCCGAAGACAATGACCAGCGTCTCACCTTGGTTAAAAGCCTCCGCTCACCTGCTCCACCATCCCGCCACAGCCAACGCTTGCCATGTTCCATGTGCGCCCTCTGGTGGTCAGCGCTGCTTGTTCCACTGTTCAGTCTATTTACATATTAGGGATATATATATATATATACATATATATCTTATATAAATCATACTCCATAGAAAATAAATAGGTATTCCATAACCAAACTAAACAGTCACTAATTTTAATATATTATACAAAAAGTTTTGATAAAATAATTTTCACATTACTTGGGGTTCAGTGCCAAGGTACCTTTAGGTTTGGCAATTTTGTTTTGTTTTTATTTTTTTAGTGGAATAAATCTGCTGGGCTTGTTTTCCTTTATTAATTTACTAGAGGCCCGATACATGAAAATTCATGTAAAAGTAGGCCTTCATTCCCCTGGCTGCCAGTACCAGCTTCCCTCTGGCACCTGAACCCAGGCTTCCCTCAGGCCCTGCCAGCAGGCACCCAGGACCCAGGCAGCTTTCCTCTGGCCCTGGCTTCATCCTGTCCAGTCTAATTAGCATATTACCCTTTTATTATTATAGATACCCCAAATTAAGTTATACATGTTAAATTCCTTATCCTATATAATAAAAGAGAAACATGCAAATTTGACCATACCTTCGCTCCTGATTGGCTATGCTACCAGCCAATCAGGAGTGGGGGTGGGGCCAAGTGGCATGTGCGCCGTGCCCTCGGGGTGGAGTTGAAACGGCAGTGGCAGTGAGCACCCAGCCCCCAGGCGCTATGAGGGGAAGTGGTGGTGAGCACCCAGCCCCTGGGGCCGGGTGGTCTCAGGCAGCCAGGGCTGAGCTGAGCAGGGCAATGGCTGGGTGCTCAAGGCCTAAAGCCTCGCCAGAAGCCTTGGGCAGGCTGGGGGTGAGCCATCAGTTGGACATCTCCTGAGGGCTCTCAGTATGTGAGAGGGAATAGGATGGGTTGGGGACCACCCACCTGCAGTGCATGAATTTTGTGCACCGGGCCCCTAGTTTCATATTAAAAGAAAACATCCTGCAGAGTTAAAATTGATTTTTTTAAAATTTATATTACCTTAAAGACAATGATGGGTAGCAAAAAATAGGTCACCTAGTTTAAAATGCTGGGCCAGAGCCTTAGTACAAAGTGAACAAGGATAAGCCAGCTTGATGATGGTCCTTGATTGTCCCCACACCCTGCTTATCACCCAATTTTTATCCCTTTCTTCATTTCAACTCCTTCCTGAATACTGAACGCAACTGCATTAACAGTTTTCCTGTTAGTCAAAACAATGACCAAACATATCCTCAGAGTGAATATATTAAAAATGTTTTTGACAAAATCGTCACCATTTTTATAGTATTAAGTGTAACAAATTAGGAAAGATAGCCTCCAGTGAATCAATTACTTAGATTTCAAGATGCATTTTCACCTGGAAACAATATTGTACCTAGTGGTTAGGTTTGCAGACTAATCAGTAAATGCCTATCCTATCTAATAAAAGAGCAATATGCAAATTGACCGTACCTTCACCACGCCCACCAGCCAATCAGGAGTGGGGGCGTGGCCGAGGGGGCCAGGGCTGAGGTGGGTGGGGCCAAGGTGGCCATGGCCAATGGGGGTGGGGCTGAGGCAGCCCAGGCCAATGGGTGGTGGTGCTGAGGCAGCCAGCACGCACTGGCCAGGGAGAAGGCCTGGACTGGGGGGCGGGGCCGAGGCCTGTGTTATCTGGGTTCGAGCTGGCTGGGGTGAAGACCTGGGCCGGGGGGGGGAGGTGTTGGTGGTGGTATGTGGCTGGGATGGAGACAGCCATCAGCCCCAATGCAGGGCAATGGCTGGGTGCCCAAGGCCTAAAGCCTGTGGGGTGAATGGTTAGTAGGCCATCCCCTGAGGGCTCCTAATATGTGTGAGGGGTAGGTTGGGCTGAGGGATCACCCCCCCCCCCCCCCCCCGCCCAGTGCACACATTTCATGCACTGGGCCCCTAGTTAACTATATCTGTCATGTTAATAATTCTCTGGAACTTAACTAGATATTTCACTGTGTTTCCATAGAAAACGCTCAGTTCTAATTTACAAGTAGCAGAACCACATCTCCCCACAACTAAACCTCTGTAATACTGGAAACTCTTCTCTAGTTGTAATAATTATTATAGGGGCTATAAGTAGAGAAAGGCCTATGGAAGGATACCAGGATTTCCTTCCGTTGCCACTACTTCTGCCTTAACACAGAAAGCAAAAATGAATGGTGCAAATGAGCATTCATGTTACTTATCTTCATAAATAAATCATTTTTACTGAAAAAAACTTTACTAGAAAGGGAGAACGTTTCTTAGAGGTCCCATTCAAAAGACAGTATTAAACTCAAAATGTTTCCAGATAGTTCTTATGCCACAGATTCTATAGCAACACTGATCAATGCTATGAACTAACAAATGACTGACTGACAAAAAGAGGAAGCCAAAATTTGCTGGCAAATTAGGAAAAGTATATTCTGGTATTAGGAAAGAATGGCTACATAATTAACAAGAGACTTACATAGATAAAAGAGCTAATTAGAGGGATCAAATTGTGCAATAAGAACTTCAATTTGTTTCTCAAATGACTTATTATAGATAGAAAAATTTGCATTTCTAATGTAAAAATAAAGTAGAAAATATTTGAATTTGAAATTCCTCCTGTTATTCTCTCAAACAATTAGGTCCTATTAAGTTTAGTTAATTTTACACTTTATATCTTTTGTATAGAAGAAAAACATGTATAATGTAAGGCAATACAGTGTTTATACCTGTAAAATGAGCCAGGCTTTGAAACTCAGGTTTCAAAGTCTGCCACTTCTTGGTACTCTGACCTTAAGCAAGTAACTGAAATTCTCTGAGCCCTTGTTTCTTCATCCACAAAACATAGTAATTCTTCATAGGTTCATAATAAGTAAATGTGATACACAAGTAGGGCTTAAATACTTAGCACAGTCTATGGCACATAAGCAGTAGGAAAGCTATTGTTGTTATTCATATTATAAAATGCATTTCAAAGCTAAGAGTTACAGAACCAGAGAATTTACAATAATGTGCCACAAAATCTAGCTTTAGTTAGCCATGAGGTAAATCTTACACATCTCCAGTATTTGGAAAGACATCTCATTTCCTCCACTGACTAGTTCTATCTTTGCAATAGAGGAAGATGTAAAAATAAAATATATATCTAGAAACAAGAACATATACTTCCATTACAAGTAGCTATTAATTAGTAGAGGAAGTCTTACACAAACACATATTTTATACTTGTTAAAAAAATCTCTGGTTCAAGAAATAGTATCGCCCAATGTAGCGGGCCCCCTAGGAATGGACATGGGCATTTCTTTAAATCATGTCAAGTGAATCCAAGGTGGTGGGCACAGCCACGCTTCGGAAACACATCTAACCAAGAAGACGATGTGTTATCAGACTGACTCTTGACTTTGCCCACGGGAGATAGATCCCCGCCATACTTGGCCCCTGCACCACATCTGGTGCCCCGCAGCCCAAACCAGCCATTTAAAAAAATATATATATTTTTATTGATTTCAGAAAGGGAGAGGGAGGTAGAAACATCCATGAGAGAGAATCACAGATTGGCTGCCTCCTGAGCCAACAATCTGAGCCTGTGCCCTGACTGGGAATCCAACCTAGGACCCTTCAGTCTGCAGTCCAATGCTCTATCCACTGAGCCAAACCGGCCAGGGCAAACCAGCCATTTTCATAATTGGTCATACTTACTCAAAAATATGCTTAATACATTTGTTATGAAACATAAAGCTAAATGCCTGTCACTCCTTTCAGAAGCTTTGAGTAGCAAAAAAAAAAAAAAAAAAAAAGTATTTAAAATCATCATTGAATAACCCATAATATTCATGTGTCCCTCAGGAAGCAGTCAATATCTTGGCCCACAGACCAATGAAAGACTCACTTCTAGGTGGATCTAAAAAGTAAAGGCTAACTAAGGGGTAGTCCAGGCCTATGAACAATTCTCTGGTTCAGTTACCAAGGGAGTGCCTGCTGGCCAAGGATATCACAGCTGGCTTGGGATACTTCCAAAGTAAAGGACTCGGGGGGTGGGGGGGGAGGTGGAAAAGGAAATGGTTTGAAAATCTTGGAAGTTTGAAGGTATGCCTTGAACTACTCTAAAACAGCCACTCCTTACAGAATACTAGAAGATTCCAGGAGGCAGAGCGTTTGTCCATATCAAAGCAATGGCCATTTTACATCTCTAAGAAGAATCAACAGCCAATGCCAGTATCCTGACCCTCTTAATGAACTAACATTCTTTCTCCCTATCAGAACTCTGTCCAAAATGTGGTATAATTCTATATAATAAAAGGCTAATATGCAAATTGACAACAGCGGAACGACCAGTTGCTATGATGCACACTGACAACCAGGGAGTAAATGCTCAATACAGGAGCTGCCCCCTGGTAGTCTGTGCATTCCCACAGGGGGAGTGCTGCTCAGCCAGAAGCCCTGAGCCAGGCTCATGGCTAGTGAGTGGCGGTGGCAGGAGCCTCTCCTGCCTCCATAGCAGCACTAACAATGTCCAACTTCCAACTGCCACTTAGGCCCGAGGGTGCAGGCCAGATTGGGGGACACCCTCCTCCTCGCCCCTGCAAGTGCAGGAATTGCTCATGAACCAGACCTTTAGACCTATCTAATAAGATAGTAATATGCAAATTGAGCATACATCTGCTACACCCACAAACTACGCCCACCAGCCAATCAGGAGCAAATATGCAAATAAACCCAACCAAGATGGCTGCCAGCCACAGAGAGCAGGAGGGAGGCTTGGGTTTCCCTGGCAATGGAGGAAGCCATACTCTCCCCCTGCCCTTGCTGGCTCAGGCCTCTACTGAGTGCTACAAAGTTTCAGTGACAGAAGATAATGAAAGCAGCCATAGAGCTGGAGAGAGTAGGATACTAGGATTGCACCCAGAGATGGAGGAAGCCAAGCTTTCCACTTGCCTTGGCTGCCCCAAGCCTCCGC
Organism: Antrozous pallidus; assembly: GCA_027563665.1. Taxonomy (NCBI): domain Eukaryota; kingdom Metazoa; phylum Chordata; class Mammalia; order Chiroptera; family Vespertilionidae; genus Antrozous; species Antrozous pallidus. The sequence continues at coordinate 64,246,836 of CM050520.1, forward strand.
TTAAGGATATAAAGTTTAAATTGTAGAAGTGAAATAAACCCCAACAGAAATGGCTGCCGCCATGGAGCGAGCAGAAGGCGTGGCTCTGCTCCAGGCTACAAAGTTTCAATTATAGAAGAAAAATAAATCCCAGATACCAGGGCCTCCACTTGGGTCACCAGGGGGTGTGGCCAGCCTGCAAACCACCACAGGCCCCTCGTCCAGGCGGCTCTATGCCCCAGGGGAACCCCCACCCTGATCCAGGACATCCTTCAGTGCAAACCAGCTGACCCCCACCCATGCATCAGGCCTCTTATTCTATCTAATAAAAGACTAATATGCAAACTGACCATTACTCCAACACACAAGATGGCTGCCCCCATGTAGTTAAAGATCCTACCACCATGTGGACACAATACGGCAACCATAAGATGGCCAGCAGGGGAGGGGAGTTGGGAGAAAGGCCTGCAAGGAAGGGCAGTTGTAGGTGATAAGGACAGCAGGGGGAGGCAGTTGGTAGAGACCAGGCCTGCAAAAGGGAGGGCGCATTTGGGGGAGATCAAGCCTGCAGGGGAGGGCAGTTACGGGTGACTAGGCCAGCAGAGGAGGGAAGTTGGGGGTGACCAGGTCTGCAGGGAAGGGCAGTTGGGGGTGACCCAGGCCTACAGGGGAGGCAGTTAGGGGCAAACAGGCTGGCAGGGGAGCAGTTAGGCATCAATCAGGCTGGCAGGCAAATGGTTAGGGGTGATCAGGCTGTCAGGCAGAAGCAGTTAGGGGCAATCAGGAAGCAGGCAGGCGAGCAGTTGGGAGCCAGCAGTCCTGGATTGTGAGAGGGATGTCCGACTGCCTGTTTAGGCCCGATCCTACTGGGTAGTTGGATATCCCTCAATGGGTCCCAGATTGGAGAGGTGCAGGCTGGGCTGAGGGACACTCCCCCCCGCCTCGTGCACTGGGCCTCTAGTTTTTAATAAAACTGTATAGCAAGTTAAGTTTACTGGTAGAGTTTCAGATTCTACATGGCAACTAACTTTCAAGAAGCTCTACTTGTCACGTTTTGGTGTGGTTATCAATGAAGAATATTCACAATTGGGTTTTTTTGGTTTTTCAACTACCTATCTGTGGGAGGCCATATTTTCTTCACTTGAAAGCACATCACAAGAGATTGAATGAAGAAGCAAATATGAAATTCAGCTGTCTTAAACAGAGATTTGCAAAAAAATATAAATCGCATGCCTTACTGTTTTTGTTTTGGAAAATTTATTTGTATAAAAATATGTGACTTAAGTTAACATTAATGGATTATTCAAATGAATCAAACATCTACATTTTTATGTTTTAATGTATCGTTAAATAAATATTGACATTTATAACCCACACATAACCAAAAGCTCTTTGGGTTCTTCAATCCATAAGAGTGTGAAGGAGTTTCAAAGCCAAAGTATTTGAGAACTGCTCAGCCATTTGTCTGTCCTGTACTTTGAATCGATCTTTTACCCATGTATGATTTTGATAAACATTTTCTCAAAAATGAGTCAAGTAAGTGATCCTGAAAATTCAAGGAAAACAACTGACAGTATTTATTTCCTGTGATAAAAAAAAGAATGGTCAGATGACAAAGATTATGCCCATTGTGCTTAACTGGCTTGTTCTTAGCTGAAAAAGAAAGGCTCTGAGTAGCAATGGTTTTATTTATTGGTCATCTGGAAGATATTGGTGATTAAATTATTCAGATCTTCAAAATGTAGACACACTTTGTCATACAACATCAAAAAAGCATATCCATTAACATCACCTAAGAGAAATTCTGCCTTTAAGAATTGAGATGCTTTCAGGTTAATGATGGGAGATACACATTTTCCAAAATTCTATTTCCTTGAAAGTTTGAATTTCTTCATGGCAATGAATATTGTCAGTTTTTTCTTTGAATTTTTAGGGTCACGTAATTCTTTTTTAAGATTTTTTTCCTTTTTATTGAATTTATTGGGGTGACACTAGTTCAGTGGTTGGCAAACTGCGGCTCATGAGCCACATGCAGCTCTTTGGCCCCTTGAGTGTGGCTCTTCCACAAAATACCACGGCCTGGGTGAGTCTATTTTGAAGAAGTGGCATTAGAAGAAATTTAAGTTAAAAAAAAAATTGTCTCTCAAAAGAAATTTCAATCGTTGTACTGTTGATATTTGGCTCTGTTGACAGAGTTTGCCGACCACTGCAGGTTTCAGGTGCACAATTCTACAACACATCATCTGAATACTGTATTATGTGATCACAATCCCAAATCATCCCCCACATACCCTTCTGCACCTTTCATCCCCCATCCGATCTCCCCTGGCAATCACCACACTGTTGTCTATGTCCATGAGTTAGTTGGTTTTTGTTTTTGAAAATTTAAATAAAATATCCAAAGTTCTTTTAAATAAAAATGGGGCTACAGTTTGAAAATGTTAAAATTAACATATCATAAAATTAACTTTTTCGTATGTGCAGTTCTGTGTGCCTTAACATATTTGTCTTTCTACCTCCACAGGCAGGACACAGCAGTTCCATAACCCCTGAAAAAACCCTTATACTGCCCCTTTCTAGTCAAACCTTCACCACCAATCTGTTCCTGTAGATTGGCCTTTTCCAGAATGTCAAATACACAGAACCACAAAGGATGTAACATCTGGAGACTGGCTTCTTTCGTATATAACATCTTTGAGATTCATACATGCTTGCTTTTTATGGATAAGTTTCCACTGTATGGATGTAGTTTGTTTTACATTCACCCACTGAGAAATATTTGTGTTTCCAATTTTTGGGCAATTTTGAATAAAACTGCTATAAACATTTTTTAAAATGTGGTTACATTTTAAAAGTGGTTAGTTTAGCTTGTAACTAAAATAACTGTACAAGTTTTTCCCCCCATGAAAATGAGTATGCTATGCAATAGAAGTGCTTTACATGCTTCTCATTTTGTCAGACAGGATATTTTAAAAAGATGGACACTCAAGGATCAAGATATTAAATTTAAAATTTTTACTGCTTCAGTCACTCTTAAATGAAACCGGCATTTTTTTGACTCAATATATGGCAGTGAAGAATACAATGATAACTGTTTGGTGCCACTACCTTAACTTACACTATGGGGCCAGCACAGTTTTACTTTTAATGCTTTTGCACACAGTGTAAAAGGCAATAAAGTCTTATTATGATCATAAAAATAGTTTGACCCTTTGATCTGAAATTCATATTTGACAAGTGCTACTTTACCTTATTAAGGAATATACCAAACAACTGCTACAGAGATAATAAAAATAGCCAGCTATATCCTCTCCTTTCCCTCCCAGCTGATCTGCAATAATGTGTCAGGGTAGTTAAAATTCATACTTCCAACCAATATTACCTGGAGAGTTTTAGGTACCTATAGACATTCCCCACATGCAAATCTGGGAGTGGAGAGATTCCCCAAAAACCTCAATACTGCAAGAGACAATAGAAATAAGGAAATATGGTTTAATTATTATAGAGGCAATAATGAGAATTAAATGGGCATCTTACTAGTTATATGGCAAAGTCCATGGCACTTGAATTTTCTCAGTTTGTGACAATCAATTAAGAGTATGTGAAAACACTCTAAACATTGTAATGGCGTAGAGTAGACAAACATAACCCCCAAAAAAGGAAGGGATGACAAGATAGGGGGAAAAGACAGAGGCTTTTACTTCCATAACTTTCCCCCAAAATTAAAATAATTAAAAATTACTTGCTTTATCCTAGATTTGTCCCAACTTCTATTAAACACAACCATCCTTAACTATTAGTATTTTCAAATTGAGTACCAATTTCCCTCAACTGTTAAAAGTGTGCAAAAGGTAATTTTATTTAATTATTTGAAAACCAAAAGGTACTCAATGAATTATTATTTAAGGGGGAGTTGGATACAAATATATATATGCAAATTTTAAAATGTTCATCATTCTAACTAAAGGCATATCTTTACCTCTCACTTACAGGCAATAAGGAAACAGGACAGAAAAGTGAAGACTAACCAAATTACTCAGTATGTATGAAATATATTGCCATCACACACATATAATTAAGGTATCTGGATAAAAGAAAAATAAATAGGCTTGACTTTTTCTTTCTTATATTTATAGTTGTACTTTATGGTTTATAAAGTATTTTGACACTCATTACTTCTCTCAAGCTATGCAGCCAACTATAAAGTAAGTAGAAATTAACTATATTTTACAGAGAAAACTAGGCTTCAAGGAAGTTAACTAACTTGCCCAAAATATAAGAACTTATCAAAGACCTAACTGTAAGCACATTAGCAGTTATGTTTTAGGAATTTATTTGGTGATGGGGGAGGAAGTGAGAAGAGCAGTAGGATTCCTTTTATAAATGAAATCTTACATTGAGCCTGAACTATGAAGTACTTAAATATATAAAACCATTATTTATATGTGTTTTTGTGACGAAGTAAGAAGTACTGATTAGTTTGTGTTCTCACAAATAAAAATTTAACATAAGTAGATATGTACAGAATTGAATTTTTATCAAAGGCCAGTGCCTTCACAATCAATGACAATCTTTCTTATCAATGTTATATTAATCAAAACTTTTGTTCAAATATATATACAAAGGTAACAGAACATTTAATTCAAGCCCTGTACCAGAATAATCTTGTAACAAAATACAACTTTTTAAACAATGTTAAAATTTGATAAAACATATTTTGGGGTAGCAACATTTTTAAATTGTAATTTTAAAATATACTTAAAAATTTAATCCAACTCAAGCATTTTTTAACACAAGCATTTTAGGGCTCCATAAAAAGCAGCTTGCAAATCATTGCATATTGAATTGCTGTCATAAATTCACTGCTTAGTTCATCCTATATAATAAAAGCATAATATGCAAATCGGCCGAAGGGTGGAATTACTGGTACTTATGAGGTGCACTGACCACCAGGGGGCAGATGCTCAACACAGGAGCTGCCCCCTGGTGGTCAGTGCGCTCCCACGGAAGGAGCATTACTCAGCCAGAAGCTGGGCTCAAAAGTGAGCCCAGGTGGGTGCTAAGAACGAGGGGTCCAGAACTGTGAGGCGGCAGAGGCTGGGCTCAGCCCCCTTCCCACCAGTAAAAAACTGCTTTTGACAATCAAAATTATGTATGTAAGAAACCTGATTAACCAAGATAGAATTTAACCACTAATCCTTAGTCATAGCAATTCTATTCTATTGGTTGTACCATATAAAATTGCTATCAACTGAGAAATTTAACTAGAAAAATGAGGTCCATATAGCTCACTCCAATATTTCCCATTTTATTTTCACAGTCTCTTCACTTATAAATCCATTAAAAAAGGTGTCAAAATAAGCAAAGTGGAAAAATGCACCAACAAACAAACATACCACTGGAACTACTGAACATACTAAGAATTTTTAAATGTTGAATCCTTTAACTTATAGTGCAGAGTTTTATTCACTCCAACAGCACTGCTTAACAGCCTATGGTAATAGGCCACCTTTTATTTATTGGAAAATGAGTGAACTGACAGTTACCTACCTTTCTTAATGTAGTTTAGCACTCCACTTTAAAATATATCAGCTGTTTCTGGAATTTCTTCAAGTAAAATGTATTACACTTCAAAAAGTCATTAACTTTTCCTTAATAAATACAGGCATTTCCACTTTTATTAGAAACCTTGTTGCATTATTTCAATGATAACAGGGCATGTTAGACTTAGTAGGAGTTACAGATTTGAGGACAATGTTTTTTGTTTCTCTCTGTGGTTTACTTGTCCATTCTTTTTACTGACCAAAGGTTACCAAATTATATTCAATATTTTAAGAAGTCTCCTTATTTTGGAGGACACTGAATCAAAACTGTAAAGGCACTTCTAAGAATAAATGTGATTCTCATACATTATACAATTCAATTTTCAGATACAGAGTTAAACCAAATTATTTCATGTGAAGGTGAATCCAGTTCCTTTTGTAGATACCCCCAGATCAACACACTGCAACAAAGTAAGCCACTTAGAAAAAGGCATCATGCCACATATAAAGGTGACTCTTCCCCCATCATTAATGAGGATTATAACTGCAAAGAGTAATTTACACTGGGTGTGCATGAGTTTCATTCTTCCCAACAAAAAATTCAAAATGCTATGACTCACTTGGTTATTACTGAACACATTATTAAATAGAAAAGAGGATAAATTTGGAGAGTAATATTTCATTGCAGATGAATTTTAGAGTTATATACTTTGTATCAAAAAGAAAACCATCTCTTTATTAGAAATAAACTCTTACATGCTTTTAGAATGATAAAGAATTTAAAATGCTAAATACTTGATATTTTTAAAGAGTACTTAAGAATATTACTCTTAAAAAACTACTTATGTTGCCAAGTCATGTCATAACTGGCTCAAACAATCCCATTTCCATCTAAAGCTATTTCATGCTACTGCATGAATCAATATTAAATACCCCTTGGATTTCTTAAAAACTGGAATATTGGCAGATATGCATAGTAATTATAAACTATGAAAATGGTGAATATCCATTTTCCATATAACTTTTTCTTTTAATAATGGCTAGAAATGAGGATGTTCTTCCCTTTTAGAAAGGGTTTTCTAAAAGCTAAGAGAAAGACATAAAGAATGCTTGCGAAGTATGATGAGTCCATAGCCATGGTTCTCACAAAAGGAAAAAAAAATATTTTGAAGCTAATATCACCTCCAAACATTTTATTAGCTTATCAAATTGAGAAAGCCACTTAAAAAAAACAAAACTTATCTTAACCAAGTTGGAGTGTAATCAAATGTTTATCAAACAACACTTTTTTTTTCAGGTTAAAGACATAACTTACCACTTTTAAAGTTAGGAAATAATCAGTATTTTTGTAAAAGTTTAGTTCAGAGGACATCTGGCCCTGAAGTGAAAGAGTTAACATTCAACTAAGCAGAGCTGCACTTCTGATCCATTACATTTCTCACAAGCTGCCCTACAATGAGCTGAACAAGTATCAACTGTAATTTGATCCCAGAGTTTATGGAAAAAAATAACTGCACATACTCAACATGAACATTGAATAAAAATCTGTTTCAAGAAAAACAACCCCAATAAACACAATTTAAGACATATTTAACTGTTCGATTAACTCCAAATCTGCAATCTCTTTGCTTTCTTCATGCCCTCCAATAAAATGGGGGGGGGGGGGGGGCAGCAGCCCTACTGCAGGGAAAAGAGGCTTGAAAAACAACTTTGATTGGCACTTGGCCTGACCCACAGAGGAAGAAAACAGTTTTTGGACAAAGAGCGCAAATATTTGAGCTTGCTTACTTATACACTTTCTTTCTTTTTTAATATGTAAAGAGCAATCACAACTCAACTGTATTTAGAGAAATTGACTAAAAACGGGGCCCTATTCATCTTAGTCCTTCAATCCCCGATGCATTTGCACAACTCAGCAATTCTAATTCATTTGTACTGGGCAAACAGAAGCACCTCAACTAATGTTTCCACTTAATGAAATGTAAAAATAGGGTTTGGAAAGGAATAAATTGATTATCATATTACCCAGGGGCCAGTGTTAAAGTCTGATTAAAAGCTTTTCTCGGTCTAAAGCACATGCCCTCCCCCACACCCCCACCCCAATTGCCCTACTCCCCCTTTAACGGAGCGATTAAGCCAAGAGGGCTAAACAATACCGGAGTAAACTTTCTATCAGTCACTCAGAGAAGCAATAAGCCGACGGTGCGTCTGATTTTTCTGGACCCACGCGAGCGGGGGAGGGGTTGCTAAAAAGGGATAACTCCCGCTCAGCCCGGTCTCCTCCCCGCCCCATCCCTGCCAGAGGAACTGTAAGGTCGAATAGCATTTCCCATGGGCATAAAGTTCAAGCTGCTTTACCAGTTCTTTTCAGGATGGAGTTCTAGACACAAGACGACCACCAAAAGATGTAAAAAAAAAAAAGGGGGGGGGGGTGGCGGTGGTGGTGGTTTTGGGGGAGAGCCTGCCAGGAAGGCAGAAGGGAACCGAGTAAACAAAAACACCCGCAAGAGAGAGCTACGGCGCAGAGGGAGCCAGGTTCCTCCAGACCAGACCTGGCAGTTCCGACTTCACACCGGCCTCCATCAACAGCACCGGCAGGAGAATCGAACAGGTCCCTCTGCCTGCGCCCGGGGAGCAGGCTGCTTAGGTAAGAGGAGCCGAAACAGTGCACAGCATCCCCTTACCAAAAAAACAACCCCCCCCCCCAACCCCTCGGGACTAGAATCTGTCCCCGCCGAGATAAAAAGCAGCAGCCTTTAACCCTCCACCCTCAACCCACGCCCCCCTTTTCGGTCTCGGCGTGGGGAAGGTGCCCGGGGTCCCCTCGAGCCTCGCTCCAGGAGTGCGCCCGGCCGAGCAGCCCGAGCCCGGGCCGGCGGAAAGCGCCCCTCCGAGCCGGACCCCAGGCCGAGCCCGTACCTTCCGCAGCACTTTCCGGCAGTTGGTACAGATCAGGTAGTTGGTAGCGGCCGACGGGCTGCTGCCGCCCCGGTTCATCGTGGCTGTGGGCACCCAGGGCGGGCGGCGGGCCGGGACGGGGCTGTCACTGCGGCCGCCTGCGCCGCTGCGGAGCCGGACGGTCCCCGCGCCGCCGGCCGCGCTCCTCCGGCGGGATATCGGGATGGCAGACGAAGACCCGAGAGCAGGCGGCGCTGTCCGAGGCGACCCCTGCAGGGGCTGCCGAAGCGACGGCGGAGACGGCGGCGGCTGCTCCTCACCGGCCCGTTGTTCCACCCGCCCCCATCCTCCAGACCCCCGCCCCCGCCTGGCTAGGACGAGCAGCCGCCACCGCTGCCTCCGCCGCCGCTGCAGCGCCTCACTGCGGCCCCGCCCCTGCCTCCCCACCACCTTCACCACCTCCACGCTCCGGGACCGCCCCCTCCCACCAATCGGACAGCTCCGGCCACGCCCCCGGGCGCTAGCCCGCCGCCTATGAGCAACTACAGCTCGGGTGGGAGCGGCGCCGGCCAATCACAGAGGCCGAGGATGCCTTGAATCTCTGGGCAAGTTAAGTTCATCCCGGCGGCTCAGTACCGAAGGGAGAAGGCGGGTTAGTTAGGCTGAGAGATGGGAGGGAGTACAGTGTGTGCTGCTCCGCCAATAGGAGGGAGAAGGTGTGTCATATGCAAATTAACTCGGGAAGCCCAGTCCCTCCCCGAAGCCAAGCCACACCCCCTTCTCTAGGTCCCTGCAGGAATACTGTGAGATAAATAGCTGGGAGCTAGAGCTTGCTAGTTGATCTAAAACTGAACTGAATATTCCCTGATTTCTTGAGAAAGGTTTGGAAGGTGGCGTGGGGGTGGGGAACTAAAATTTTCATATCATCACGTCAGTGGGTAGGCTTTCTCTCAGCCCAAATGTTAGTAGCTTCGCTGTAAAGAAGACTGCAGTCACGTAGCGCTTCGCATCCAGGGAGCTCTAAGAACTTTATGCATCATTTATTGTGAGTCTCGGTTTGCAAAACACCAGTTACCTGAGGCGTGGGCGTAAAGTAGGGGATGCTTGAGGCATATTTACACCATTAACCAGTTAATTGGGGGGAAGGACACAAAACCTCTGGTTTCGCGGTTTCCTCTGCATCTGAAGCCCCTTTTCGCAGTCCTCTCGGTAATGAAAGTTCCTTTATTTGTCTAGCACTAAAGGAGCAAAGAGACAGGTTTATTTTCTCACCCAAAAGTCCTTTCTAAAGCAGCTGGTCAAATACCCGCAGCATGCATAGCTCTGTTCTGTAAAGGTTCAGAGAACAAATTGCCTTTTAAAATTATTGGTCTGTACCGGCCTCTTCCACTGCTAAAAATGGTGAGTCAGGATTTTTGCGTTCGCGCCCTGGAGAGAGAAGGCAGATGTAACTGGGGAAAGCTCTGGCTGACCGGATGGGAGGGGGACAAGGCCAATGGGAGAGCCAGTTCGCCCGTGAAGGCCTGCAATGCGCGTGCGGGTCGAATGCGGTTCCCGAGGCTAGACACCCCGAAACCTGTTCCCCAGGGAGAACAAAGGCGGGCGCCGAGCAAGAACCTGATTGGTGCCGGGTCCTCACCGGTGTCCTGGGGCCCCGGAGATAACTTGTTTCACCCACTGACGCGGAGCTCTGTGTTCCCAACTCCCCGCCCGGCCTGGGCTGCAGCCAGACAGGACTGTGCGTTATGACATCACCTGTTTTCCCTCTTTAGAACACGATCAGCATTCTCGGCTTCTCCAGTTTTAAAGGTCGCTAGTGTACGCAGATTTGTGAAGGCCTGCAGTGAGCAGAATGAGTCTGTGATGATTGAAAAGAACCGTCTTACTGGTTTGCATTTCTTTCTTTTCTTTTTCATTTAAAAAACGATTCCGGTTTCCTTTGGGATTCAGTGTGGTGTTGTGATGCAAAATCAGAAAGGTACACTGGGAGGAGCTAGCAAGTTTAGCATATCAAAGCTATTAGACCAAACTGTGTAGTTAAAACTGCCAATCTCGTTTTTTTTTTTTAAAAAAAAAAAAACAGCTGCCTCCTCTCTGTCCTTTTTAGAGACCAACAGGCATAAAACAAAGTCTACACAAGGAACAAAGGAAGTGGAAATCTGCCAGTGTTGGGTTTAGATAGATTAAAATAGACTGGAAACCCCCAAAGGGTCTAAGTTATACGTTTGGGTAAATGTGTTGATCCTTTAAACTAGTGATAGCTAAAAGTCTCTTAATGCTATGTAGACTAGAATATAGCCTAGAATAGCAATACAGTGGACAAGGTGCTTAAAATTCAGATAGGAGAAACTGTAAAAGCAAGAAAGTTCAGCAATGGGGGAAATTACCACATACTTTCCAATGGGGAACCTCCACTCCCACCTCCCAGCCCACATACAAGAAATTCAGGAAGAAAGTTAGCAAGGCCCAGTTTTCCCAGAACTTAAATACCTATGTGTCTCAATTTAGTGGTAAATTTCTTGGACTATATTCCTAACTGGTTCTGTCTTATAAAGCAGATTTTATGTGAATACATTTTAAAGGAAAGGAGATGGAGAGATGAAGTGAATTTTTGTGCAGAGATTGAAATTCCTCAAATAGCACATTAGCTTCTAATTATTTTTTTTTATTTGTTTTAGAAATAAACACTTCACAAGCTTTATTTATTGATTGATTTTTGGAGAGAGAGAGAGAGAGAGAGAGAGAGAGAGAGAGAGAGAGAGAGAGAGAAACATCAATGTGTTGTTCCACTTATTTATGTATTCATTAGTTGATTCTTATATGTGCCCTGACCAGGGATGGAATCCGCAACTTTGACATATCAGGAAGGTGCTCTTCAGTGGTAGCCAAACTTCATTAGTCAACAAAGCCAAATATCAACAGTACAACGATTGAAATTTCTTTTGAGAGCCCAATTTTTTAAACTTAAACTTCTTCTAATGCCACTTCTTCAAAATAGACTCGCCCAGGCCATGGTATTTTATGGAAGAGCCACACTCAAGGGGCCAAAGAGCTTCATGTGGCTCGCAAGCCGCAGTTTGCCGACCATGGCAAACTGAACCCAAATTATTTTCTATCATATTCTTTTTATAACATTTCTTTTTTACTTAATAGATAGAATTCTTTAACAACGAAGCCCTTTAAGTTCTTCAGTAACTACATTTCCCAGAAAGAATGGCAGGAGAGTTCATCCCTACACAGTTATTCCCTCTAACAAAATTGTTAGAGGGAAGTTTTAAAGGAATAGAATCACTAATACATGGCCAGATACAGGTATGTGGCCTAATATGATGGTTCGCTCCACTAAACTTCCCCAATCACATTAATAGTCTATAATACCATTTATTGACAGTTAACCATGTACTGTATTGTGGCATTTCTATGTTGAACTGTTACATATGTGTTTATGTTACATTCCTGAAGTTTTCAATCTAATAACTCATTTTCAATGTGCAGCAACCACTGTTTTTCTGTTCTCACACCCTCAGGCCTACCATACCTTCTTCTCCACTCTATGGTAATTTTCAGCATCTGGACCCTTTCTGTCTCATCCATTCCTCACCTGGCCTCCCTTCTTTTCCTAGCTAGCCTGGATATCATCAAGAGAGTGGGATCTAGAAAATAAACAACTTGCAATTAAATTCTGGATCACACTTGTCTAACCAACTCAAAAAGAGTCTGGGAGATTTGCTAGAAATAACTGATAAAGATTTATTAAAAGTTCTGAGTTTGCATACTGGAAACACAACCAGGCAATAGCCAGGGTTCTCCAAAGAAGAAGAAGAAAAAAAAGCTGATGTTCTTATAGTAAAAAGTACATTCTTGAAAAGAATCAGTCCTGCAATCTTAGCCTCTGGATTGGGGGGAAATGGTAATCCTGTCAATGGCCCATGGTCTAGACACTGGACATCAAGTGGTCTGGATACATGAGCATTCTTTCTTTAGTTCTTCAGGGCGTAATCAAAGGCTCAGCTGGAGGCTTGATATATATATTCAGACATTGACGCAGCACAAGAAAGTTTAAAAATATATAAGCTCACAGGCTAGTTAGAACAAAAATAGATTGTTTCCTCAACCTACTTGATTTTAGTAATTCAGCAGTTTGGCTATATTACTCTATTTTATTTCTTGATTCTATTCCTCATTTCCCCCCTTTGATCAGGATTTTCCTCTCAGAAAGCATCATAGATCCAACAAAACATTTTGAAGGAATCTGATGCCAAGGAGGCAATGCCTTCCTTAGGATATCAGAGGGGGTGTATGGATTAGAGACATGCTTGCTATATATGAAGTTATAGTCAGCTCAATACTTTAGTTTGAGTCATTGGGAAAGGACCAATGGAGACATTATGATTATATATCAGTTTTAGAAACCAGTCTCAGTCTTGAGAATAGGTCAGTTCAATTAAACAGTTGTCTCTCATCTCAGGAGTTGACGGTACAAGCAATCAGGTATTTAATAATAAATATCTCTATAAAAACAAAAGAAAAACAATGTTTGAGTTAAGTACACTGTAATTCTACTTCCTGAATGTTAAAGGTAACTAGTTGAGAAGATTTCGAGATGTCTGGATTGAAGCATCTTCAGATGGAGTGAAGGCAGACAGTGGCAATCTGATAGATCCTCTTGGTTTTCAGTTTGGATGGCCCTGGTGATTACTCTGCAAAAGGCAAAATATCATCTCTATATGAAAAGTTTATATTAAGTTGTCTCATTTTAGCTTGCATCGTGTTGGAGAAAGGGCAGTTTTACACTGGATGGCCAAATTATTATGATCTCTGAGTGCATAATAATCTGGACATTCAGTGTATATCCTATATAATAAAAGGCTAATATGCAAATTATCCCCTTGACCAGCAGGCAGGCTGGCTAACTGCCCATGTCCTCTCTCCCCCTAGCCAGGCTGGCTGGACCCGCACCCATGCACAAATTCATGCTCTGGGCATGTGTGTGTGTATATATATATTATATATATATATGTATATTTTTTTCAGTGCATGCATGAAAATATATATACATATACATACTGAGTGGCCAGATTATTATGCGCTCAGAGATCATAATAATCTGGCCACTCAGTATAGTTCTCAATGATTCTTTATCAGAAGGGTGAGAGAAAAATTGGAAATTTAGTTTGGAGAATAAGCCAGATGCTGGGAGAAATTAGAAGAATTCAATATCCAGTCCAGTTTATGGGTAGGAGCAAAACCTCAAGACATAATGAACAGCATTAGACTATAACATCCACAAAAGTATATGATTGAAACAATTTTTCTCTCTAAATTATTCTCATTTTTACCACAGATAGCCAAATTAATACTAAATTATTTCTAAAATGGGTCTAGTTTCAATAAACAGCCTGTTATTAATATAGAAGCAGAAAAATAATAATTAACCTTATAGGCTCTAGTAAATCTGTCTTTCTGGAATTTTCCATTAAGGAAACTTTGCCTGCAATACCTATATAGTTGGGTGAGTTCCTCTCTCCTCAATATCCGCCAAATATCTTAAGATTCCTGCACTGCCAGCAACTGGGTAGTGACCTGGTAAGGCTGCTCTGAATCTTATAAGCAGTGTATATCCCCAAAGGTTTTACTGTCTTTGAAAGACAGTTCCTTAAAGCTGTCTGCTCATATCTGAGTCTATATGCATGTCTTTGTCAAATATGACATTTCAGTCAAAGCCTTGGTAATATAACCAGTTTGCAATTATGTCCTATTACAAGAAGAACAGATTTTTATTGAACTTATGCAAATTTGCCATAAAAAATAAGAAGACTTACTCAGAGTTTCTGAGTTGTGGAGGTATTAAGTAGGGATAAAAAGACAAATCTTTCATATCTGCTCACATAGGGTAGTTTACCAAATTGTTCAAAGACATATGTGAGGGCGATCTGGCTGCAAAATCTGTCACCCCATTGATCGCCAGGGTTGATTCGGCTGATCTGGCTGGTTAAGCGGATGTCCCCTTCCTCCCTCACCAATCCTTGTGCGTCCCTCCCAAAGCTGTGTGCTCGGTCGAAGAGGAAGAGGACCTTACCCTCCTGAGGAGAGGACCGGTCTTCGGTCAAGGGTATATGAGTAGCTGCGCTTCCCTGCTAGAACCTCCAAACAAGCTCTCAAATTGCTCTAAGTTATAGGTAGCATGAGAGAAAAGGTTTCCTTGAATTTGGTAAACAGAAGATTAAAGACTCAGTAATATTTCAAACAAGAAGTCATAAAAATGATAATAATCCTTATCAGTCCCATATTACTAATTCTTGTTGCTCTTGATCTTTTTGTTAACAGTTTTATGAATCCAGTTTTTCCATTTGTTCTCTCAACTTTGCCTGATGATTAAGGGTGTTAGTGTCAGTGATAATTCCAGGAAGTTTGTCAGGCTTTCCATCACGGCTTGTATGATTTTCTCAGTGAACTGTGCCCTACACTAGAAATTGTGGAAGATATAGCCCAAGTGGGAAATACGTTTTCTACTAGTTTCTTTGCTACTGTGAGGACATTGGCCTTACAGCAGAGGAAGGCTTCACACCATCTGGAAAACATTCATACAACAAGAACATATTGGTAACCTATACTGAGTGGCAGTTGGATGAAGTCCAGCTTACACTCACTATGCTAGATGAAGGAATGCAAAAATTGAAAATGGGGTATGCCATAGTTTGTCTTGGGTTTCCCTTAACTCCAACTGATCATTTAATGTACAGCCACTGTGTCTCCATCTTAGTTTCTCTGATTTAGGAGCAGACAATTGCCATGGTACAAGGGCATCAAGACAGCTAAAGTCTGGCACTGAGGGGTCATTTTTTTTTGCAGAAGCCAAATAAACTTCATCCACATTTGCCACAATCTTTATAGATTCTGTTGCTGCTGCTTTTGTCTGAAAGCCAACCAGGGCATCTCCCTGATACTCAGGTTCGGTCCTTTTAATGTGAGCCTCAGGTTTGATGACAGACATCTTATGCCAGGACATATCGGTCTTTCAGATTTTCACACAATTTCTGGAGCAATTATAACATGCACTGTACAGAAACAACATAAAGAAGGCTTAATGTTTATATACTTAAATAGAATCACAAATTATTATGAAATAACACAGTTATCTATATGACCAAAGTAACAATAAAAGATTTCAAAGACAAATACAGAATGCTAACTCTTATCATTGAGAAGATTCACTTTTCTGAACTAATCAAAGACTTGATGAAGGCAACATAAAACAGAATTTTTTTTTTTTTTTATGGAACACAGAAACTTAGCTTTATTAGGAGGAAACTTTTCACAATACCTTATCAGGAGTAGACAAATAGTCCAGGAAGATGTTTTTCTTTTAGCAGATGAAAGAACATTATTTTAGTACACTATTAATATTAAAGCTTATTTATAAAAAATGCTTTTAACAAATTTCTTCAGTCTTATTCAGCTTGGTCACATATTAGATATCACAAATATTCTACAACTTGCCTTGTCTCTCTTAGTTTGTCTTTTCTTACTCATTCAGAAATAATCAATTTATTTTAGATTAAACCATTTTCTTTTAAGTTTCTTAAAAACGCATATCCATACTTTATTTGTTTTTAATATATTTATTGATTTTAGAGAGGAAGGGAGAGGGAGAGAGAGATAAAAACATCAATGATGAGAGAGAATCACTGATTGGTTGCCTCCTGCACAAACCCACCTGGGATGGAGCCTGAAACCTAGGCATGTGCCTTGATGGGGAATTGAACTGTGACCTCCTGTTTCATCGGTCGACACACACCACTGAGCCATGCAGGCCAGGCAACATTTCCATACTTTTTACCTTCTTCTCCTGAAAATGCATTATTTCCTTCCATATTAATTAGAACTCCTAATCTTTAGAAACCTTAATTTTTAATGACAACTAAACAGTAAGCGATTAGCATTCTCCATAGCTTTTAGAAACAAAGTTTCTTTTAGTGACAAATATATTTCCTAATTTTTAGAAACGTATGCTTCCTCAACAAAACACAAGACATATTCGTTAGCAAATCCAAATTTACCTTATAGCTTCTCTGTAATAAGAAGTCAAAAGTAGATAAACACATACTTATTTAATACAACAATTAATGGTTCAGTATTTTATCTTACTTGAAAATTATCTTGATATTCAATGAATTTAACTTATTTAACTTAACTTAGTAAAACTAAAGTTTCAAGTTATCAAAAAATTTTGGGAAACTATTTTAAATATATATATATCTAAATTTATTTTATCTTACATCTATTTAGATTATTAGTTCTTAATAATTATTACCTATTAATGATTACCCATTAAAACTCTAGGAAATATCAGGCAATAATTGTTATTGACTAGTTATTATCCTAAGGTATATTTACTGCTGACAAATTTTGTAATAGAGATCATATGACCTTCTTTTTGTAATCCCAGGTAAAATAAAAGTATTATACTGAATTCTTATAACTCTAAAGACATTCTTATTTAACCAGACCAAATCAGAACAGCTTTACTATGAAATATTTTCTCAGATCAAGTGATCTGAAAAGCATGTAGATTAGTTTCTGTTATTTTTGAGAATTTTTATATAAGCACTTAATTCATTTAATCCAATTAAATAGCTTTACAAATTAGCAATATCATCTGAAAGTAGAAGATAGCACGTAACACAGACAGATGTATACAGATACCTGATAGATTTGTTTTTAAAATTTTAGCCGTGAGACAGGTATAATAAAGCAAAACCCACTAATTTATAACAGTTATGTTTGTTCATTCAGATGGTTAAGGCTTCTTATTAATATTTCTGCAGAAGACAATTAAGATTTGTATTTGCCCTTGGCAAGGAGTCTTGAAGCCGGATCAGCAGTTTGTGTTTTTAAAAACCCTTGTTTTCTTTTTTCTTTCAATCTGAGGAATAGAGGATGGTAAAGATAGATAGGCTTTGAACTACTTTTAGACTTGCATTTCTGGTTTCACAAAGATTTGTAAAATTATGACAGTTGCTCTCAATTCCTCCAAAGAATTAGATTGTAGCTTAACAGCCATGTAGTTTGGGTATCTACGTATACAAGCACATCTTCCTAATTTGCTTTTTTCCCTCTGAATACATAGTTTTATTTTAGCTTAAGGGAGAAGGCTTTAAAATTTTTTCTAATAGGCTTTGAATCTTTATTTTCTAATTTTGCCAAATTTCTGATCATAGAGTTACTATATTTTTTGAAGTATTAGGTTTCGGAAGGGAGAAATAGTCAAATTTTAAAGCACCTGCAAAGTTTCTTTTAGGGTCCTTTCAGAACTATTTTGAAAGTCAGTTTGTCTTTTAGAATCTGTGCCTAGCAATGAAAGAATGCATTTTGTTGTCCCTGAAAGTTTGGAATTCTCTCTATGGAGGGCCCTTGAGGTGTAGACTTAAAGGATTTCCTGAATGGCCACTAGAGTTTTAAATTATTTTGGCTAAGTTGGTCTGTTTGATTAAAAAGGCACAAGAGAAGGAACCAAAATATAACTAGCTGGAGTTCCCAACTAAAAGGTGAAGGTCCCCGAAAGTTGTCATGGCTGGACACAAAGATCAAACAGCAGTTAAAGGGATTATTTTTGAATCATTTGATTTCTTAGAAGCCTCTAGGTACCAATTAATAAATGCTTCTCATTCAGCTTGTTTCTAAGATTCTCTAATTGTGCGCAATAAATATACTCATGTAGGAATCTCAAAAAATCACCAGAGTGACCACGGTAAACTCAAATTGTCCTTCATATCAGAAGCCCATCTAAAAAATACTCAGCAGAGAATGGGGTTCCTCCTCCATAAAAACCTCAGAAGCAGGGCACCCCATTTAGAAGAACCAGTATCAAAAGACCCAAGAATAAAAGCTCTGAATCTCAACTGAAGCAGGGAGGTTTAGAACTGAGAGAACTCTCCACTGAAACCCCAAAGCCGTTCGGGGAACAACAGAGCACCGGGGCTCAAGCCCAACTGGTGGCACGGGAACTGAAGCCGAGTGCTCTTCAGATTCCATCACACTGACACCGTATGTGCGGAATGAATTGAAAAAATGTTTGGAAGCTCTGCTAGAAATAACTGATAAAGATTTATTCAAGGGTCTTAGGGTTTGCAAACTGGAAACACAAGCAGGCAGTGCCCAGAGTTCTTCAAAGATGAAATAAAAGCTGAGGGTTCTTGATAAAAAAAAAAAAAAGTACATTCTCTAGAGGAGTCAGTTCTGCAATCTAAGCCTCTGGCTTGGTCCAAAATGGTAATCTTCCAGATGACTGGTGTCTGGATACAAGAACATTCTTTCCTAGGTCCTTCAGTCAGTAATCAGAGGGTTATCTGGAGCTTTAGTCTATATCCTGGAAAACACAAAAGTTTAAGTTCCCAGGCTAATTAGAATAAGAATAGAATTGTCTCCTCATAACTCAATGTACTTGATTTTAGTAATTCAGCAGCTTGGTTATAGTGACTCCATTTTATTTCTTCATTCTATTCCTCACACTGTTAAGAGAGAATGAAACAAAAGCCACTCCTCAAGATTTCACACAGAGCAAAGAAAAACTCCAGCCCTCTTGTAATTTGGTATGTCTAAATAAGAAAGAACTTTACGAATGTGAGGTATGAGTGTAAATTGTAACCAATGTTGAAAACTACTTAAATTTTTTGAAAATATTTTTTGTTGATTTCAGAGAGGAAGGGAAAGGGAGAGAGAGATAGAAACATCAATAATGAGAGAGAATCATTGATTGGCTGCCTCCTGCATGTCTCCCACTGGGGACCACCTTCAACCTGGGGATCAAACCATTGACCTCAGGGTTCATAGATGGATGCTTAACCACTGAGCCATGCTGGCTGGGCTTAAAAATTTTTATTACAAGATTAGGTAATATTTCATTAAATAGTGTATGTACATCATTTAAAAAACTCAATTTTGTTTGTCTTGAAATATTCTTTTAAAAATGTTTGGGTTTTTTTCTTACAAGTACTTCATAAAATCACATGGCTTGGATGTACCATAACTTATTTAACCACTAATCCCTTGTTGAACATGCAGGTTGTTTCCAATTTTTTATGATAATAAATACTGCTTTGATACGTTTCCTCAGACATAAGTTTCTGGCAGCATCTCTGATTCCTAGACATGGAATTTCTAACTGAAAGGATATGGATATGTTTTGAGGCTCTTGATGTAATTTGCTAAAATATTTTGTGAAAAGGTTTGGCCAATGTGCACTTATGTCACAGTGGATAAGAACACCAGGGAGTCTTTGAAAGCACAAATCTGACCTGTCATTCTCCTACATAAGGCCCATCAATAGCCCACTTCCCTCTGCTTCTAATGTCTTCTGTCTGGTGAGTTTTCCTGTTGAAAGATCGCCTGGAAGAGTCAAGCACTCGTCAAGTTGTCCATGGTGCCTCTCATAACTCTTCTTTAGCATCAAGCTCTTATTGAAATGATTGATTTAAATTCTGTTTTTCTCATTAGGTTGTGAATCCCTTGAAGATAGGAACAAAGTTACATTCATTCACTTTATAGTCTCAACTTCTAGCTCACAGAGAAATGCTTAAAAAGCAGTAGAGAAAAATAATGAGGTTTTGCTCTTATTTTCCTAAATACATTATACATTCTTCTAGGGCAGTGGTTTACAAACTTTTTAATGCCGTGACCCTTTAATACAGTTCCTCACATTGCGGTGACCCCTAACCATAAAATTATTTTTGTTGCCACTCCGTAACTGTAATTTTGCTACTGTTAATAAATCATAATGTAAATATATGTGTTTTCGGATGGTCTTAGGCGACTTGCTAGTGACCCACAGGTTGAGAACCGCTGCTGTAGAGCCTAAGACCATGGGACAACATAAGGGAAGTGTATTAAAGGGTTGTGGCATTAGAAAGGTTGAGAACTACTGTAATCTAGGGCATCACTTTTAAATCTCTAATAATAGCTACAGGATCTTATAAAAGGAGATTGGATTTATACCCTTTTCTGTCACCAATTTTTTTTTCTGATATTGAATGTAATAATTATAAGAAGTCCAGATCTGCTATCTCTTTTATAAAATGAAAGTTCTTGGCACAAACAAAGGTTGGGGCAAATTTTTATATTCAGAAAGAAGTTATTCTGTTAGTAACAGGCTGTGACTTTTGGATTTGAAATTGTTTACTTTTCTAGATATCTTGATTCTACTGACCTCAGAATGGGGCCCCTTTATAGTTTCCGAAATGAGGATTCAATTGAAAATCAATTGTTTTTAAAATTACATGTCTTGAGACAATAGGTCATTTTCTAACGTTTTGCCTCCTCAGACTTCTTTGTCTCAGCACCCAAAGCCTTTGAACTACAGGCAAAGTGCTGTGTTATTTACAAATTTACAAATATGGTTATTTGTTTTGTGCCCAAAGGAATTTGAACTTCACACAGTTTCAAATTGATTACTTCCTTTGAGCTTTTAATTAGAGTCCTGCTATTTTTCCCCCTAGGGCCCAATACCAATATTACTCCAAAGGAGACATGAAGAGGATCTCTTATAAAAAGGCCACTGCTTTGGTGCCCATTCCCATCCCCGCCCCCCTCAATCCTCCACCTTCACTGAGAAGATTATTTATACCAAAGCTCATTTTTCAAAGAGCAAATATTCCACCAGGATCCAAGTTTCTGTCAGTCTTCTCTTCTAACTTCTCCTTTCAGAACTTCCTGTGTTTAACCCTGTGTAGGGGAGACTATGACTGAGAGGCCTAAAGATGTGGGGTTTGTTGTTGTTTGTTGGCCTGCACAATATTAGCCAACAAAGTGTTTAAAAAAAAATCAAATTACTTTAAAATATTTACAATTTAGGAGATTTTACACCAAAAATCTAGAATTCTAGTTTCTCTTGAAAAAAATGTGACATCTGGCCACACTGAATTGATACGGCCACATGGCAACCATTTACTGGGGCCTAGTACCTGCTATTTGGGTTTGGATAAATACTTTCTAGTTTGCCAAGGTTTCTATCACTCCCTGGAGGCTCCATTTTGCCATTTTATTTACATTATTAGAGGCTTGGTGCATGACATTCATGTACAGGGGTTGTGTCCCTCAGCCCAGCCTGCACCTTCTCCAATCTGGGACTCCTTGAGGGATGTCTGACTGCCTATTTAGGCCCCATCCTGCCTGGGCCTAAGCAGGCAGTCAGATATCCCTCTCACAATCCAGGACTGCTGGCTCCCAACTGCTTGCCTGCTGCTTCCCTGATTGCTCCTAACTGCTTCTGCCTGCCACTCTGATCACCCCCTAATCACTCCTCTGCCAGCCTGATTGATGCCTAACTGCTCCTCTGCCAGCCTGTTTACCCCTAATTGCACTCTTCTGCTGGCCCTCTCCTGCTGGCCTGGTCAACCCTAACTGTCCTCCCCTGCAGGCCTGGTCCCTGCCAACTGCCCTCCCATGCCAGCTTTATCACCCATAATTGCTCTCCTCTGCTGGTCTGGTCAACGCTAACTGCCCTCCCCTGCAGGCCTGGGTCCCCCCAAACTGCCCTCCCCTGCAAGCCTGGTCCCCCCAACTGCCCTCCCCTGCTGCCCTGGGTCCTGGGTCCCCACATCAGCTGCCCTCCCCTGCAGGCCCAGTCACCCCAGTCACCCTCCTCTGCCAGCCTGATCACTACTAACTGCTCTCCTCTGCAGGCCTGGGTCCCCCTCAACTTCCCTTCCCTGCAAACCGAGTCGCCACCAACTTTCCTCCTCTGCTGGCCTGGTCAACCCTAACTATCCTCCCCTGCAGGCTTGATTGCCCCCAACTGCCCTCCCTTGCAGGCCTGGTCTCTCCCAACTGTCCTCCTATTCTGGCTTGATTGCCTACAACTGCCCTCCCTTGCAGGCCTGGTCCCTCCCAATGGCCCTCCCCTGATGGCCATCTTGTGGTAGCCATCTTGAGTATTGGAGTGATGGTCAATTTGAATATTACTATTTTATTAGATAGGATTGTAGGGATTTGTCCCACCTCCACAAATTTTCTTCAGCATCTAAGTTACTAATCTGCTGGTTGTCACTTTATCATAGAATAGAAATTAAGAATAAACTTGCCATCTCTAGGTTAGAGCAAAAGTGAGGACAGGTTTCAGATGCAATATCATGATGCATAGCTGGCATTCTGCCACCACATATATGTTTGTGTTTGTGTACACAATGGGATGGAGAATATATCTTATCTAATAAAAGAGCAATATGCAAATTTGACCATACCTTTTCCACACCCATAAGCCACGCCCACCAGCCAATCAGGAGCATATTATGCAAATAAACCACAACCAAGATGGCTGCCGCCACTGAGAGCATGGGGAAGGCTTGGGTTTCTCCGGCAACAGAGGAAGCCAAGCTTTCTGCTTACCAGGCCTCCACTCAATGTTACAAAATTTCAATTATAAAAGAAACAGAAATGGCGGCAGCTATTGAGCTGGAGAGAACAGAGGTTTGGGTTTCCCTGGCAACAGAGGAAGCCAAGCTTTCAGCCTGCTGTTGCTGGCGTAGGCCTCCACTCTAGGCTACAAAGTTTCAAGCAGAAATGGCTGCTGCCCTGGAGCAAGCAGAAGGCTTGGCTCTGCTCCAGGCTACAAGTTTCCATTGTAGACATAGATTAATCCCAGATACCAGGGCCTCCACTTGGGTCCTTAGGCGGTGTGGCCAACTTGCAAACCTCCACAGGCCCCTTGCCCAGGCCGTCCCTCACCCCAAGGGAACCCCCACCCTGATCTGGGACACTCTTCAGGGCAAACCAGCTGGCCCCCACCCATGTACCAGGCCTCTATCCTATTTAATAAAAGAGTGATTTGCAGATCGACCATCACTCCAACACACAAGAGGGCTGCCCCCATGTAGTCAAAGATCCTGCCTCCATGTGGACATAAGATGGCCACCACAAGATGGCCAGCAGGGGAAGGCCATTGGGAGGGTTCCAGGCCTGCAAGGGAGGGCAGTTGTGGGCAATCAGGCCAGCAGGGGAGGGCCATTGGGAGGTTCCAGGCCTGCAAGGGAGGGAAGTTGGGGGAGATCAAGCCTGCAGGGGAGGGTAGTTAGGGGTGACCAGGCCAGCAGAGGAGGGAAGTTGGGGGCAAACAGGCTGGCAGGGGAACAGTTAGACATCAATTAGGCTGGCAGGGTAGTGGTTAGCAATTGACCAAGCTGGCAGGCAGAAACGGTTAGGGGCAATCAGGGAGGCAGGCAGGTGAGCAGTTTGGAGCCAGTAGTCCTGGATTGGGAGAAGGATGTCCGAATACCCGTTTAGGCCCGATCGATCCCAGTCGGTCATCCCTTGAGGGGTCCCAGATTGGAGAGGGTGCAGGCTGGGCTAAGGGACATCCCCCGCCCCCCTGTGCACGAATTTCATGCTCTGGGCCTCCAGTATATATATATATATCCATATCCTAAGAAGGAATTACCATGTTCTTTATGTTGCTAATCTCACTCCTTATCCTAACTCTGACCACATTCCCATTCTAATTATAGGGTTAGGAAAAGGGAACCACAGGGAATGGGGCTATCGTGGAAGGACATTGGGGAAGTTATCTATGATGGACATAATCATGTAGAGACAATGAACCCTGGTTCTGGAGTCAGATGTGGATTTGATGCTGACTTTACTCTTTGCTAGGTATATGACTCTGGGAAACTTAATTTCTCTATACTTGAGTTTTCTCATCTGTATAATGGAGTAATAATGCTACCTGTCTTTAAGAGTGAGTATAAAAATTGAATAAGATAATATAATATAGTTCTCAGCAAAGTGACTAGAACATTGTAAGCCCTCAAAGCATGTTTGCTGCTGGAGCCATAATACAAAAGATGTTATGCTTTCCACAAACTGTGTGGCCTCGGTCTATTTACTTAACCTTTCTCTGTATCAATTTTCATCACCTGAAAAACAAGGATATTCATATTAACTTAGTCATAGAGCTGTTTGAGGATTAAATGAGTTATTTAGAGAGCACTTTTAAACAATGCCTTGCATATAAGAAATGCTATTTAAATGTTTGCTATTATTGTATACTATTGTCTTTTATTTGTTTCTCCCTCCACCCTCAGTAGAAATCTTTGATTTTTGAGGTACTCCGCAAAACTTAGATAATGTGGGGTTGTAGAAATAGTAATAGAAAGTCAGGAGACCTAGGGTCCAGTTCAGTACTGCTGTGAGCTATATGATTTTGGGCCTCAGTTTTCTCATGTTTAATATGGAGGGGTGATTAAGTCAAGGCTCAGGGGTAGATTCAGGTTTTAGCGTTTTTCTTTGCTTTTTTTAATAAAAAAAATAAAAGCAGAGATGAAAAATTCATTAATACATATTTTAAATGAGCAACAAAATCACAATACATTTTTAAAAGCTGAAAAAAATCACAAAAATCCAAATAGATAAATGATGATTTGTTTGTTTGTTTGTTTCAGTCCTAAGGGAGAATTTCCTTTATTTGCCAACCTTCTTGCTGCTCAATAAATAACTGATTATTAATTATCTGACTCAACCTTATGTTACTTTTTCTCTGCAGGTTTGGGGCTGTATAATCTGACTTGCTCTTCTTGTGACAATGATGTTTGCAATATTATCTATTATGGAAAGAATTAAAAGATTATGTTTCCCCTAGCACACATTTCTAGTACTCAGTGCTCTGGGACACAAAAACATCATGAAACAAACTCTAACACTACATTTTGGTGACATGATGCTGGTGAATTGGCCTGTTGGGCAGTGGAAATATTCCTAGAACCCATTCTTACATGGAAACAATTTGAAATAGCAACCACACACTGAAATGATTGACTCACATGTATCTCTATAACTCACTAAACCTGAGCTAAAAATGTCCCATCTCAACTTCTCCTTAGCTAGATAACAAAAATATCCACAGCTTCCCCAATTTCTCCAGGAGGGAGGTGAGTGGGCATGCAAAGAGATTGTGGTCTTTACCAACAATGGTTAAAATATCTTCCTTTTGACATTTCATAAAAAATCTGGCCATGTGAACTCTTTGCCCAGGCCTCTCTCAGGGCCTTGGGGAGGCACCAATGCCAGTGATGGGCTCTAAAGTTTAAACTTCATCGAATGTATGGTTAACTCCTGTCTGACTAGAGAATTGCAAAGATCTTTTCAAACTTTAAAATTTTGTGAAGTTGTTTTGACTTGGCATTTTCATGAGAACCTAGCATGAGCAGGATGTAGGAGAGGTGGGAGAATTCCTTTAAGGAGGCAGGCAGGAAGAAAGAGCCCCTCCAGCCCCAGAGTTGTGCTGGTTTCCCTCGGTTCCTTCAGTGATCATTTCTCCTGTTAGTCTGTTTATCTCCTGGATATTCCAGACTCACTGTCCCAAATCCTAACTATCCTTCTTTTGGAGTTGAGGAAACTGAGACAGAAATATTTCATACATGTTAAATATCATTGTGAAATAAGCTGGCTGTCTGGGTGTTAATAAAGTGGATGAATAAAATTAAAAATCCATATGAGAGTAAGAGACTTTGGGAATAGGCTCTAATTAAGGGAGTACAAAGGATTTATAATTTGTAGACTCAGAATTTAGATGCAATAATGTTCTATTGGGACGGACTTGCAGGGAATCAACCTGTTGGACAGAGGTGAGATTGAAGGGGCCCCTAGAATAGTCTACACTTCAATTTCCAAACCCTGTGCATGTGAATACAGTAGGTAGGGACAGAGTATCTTCAGGGATGCATCTTATTCATCTGAATATTCTAAGTACTGGGAGCCTAAGAGGCATTCAGAAAAGCTTGTGTGAAATGATTAGTGGTATTAGAGTTTAATTAGAAAGGAAGTGGACATATTATGTTTACCAACAAAAGCTCCCAAATTTGTCTTAGAACTGTAAAAATGTTTTCATGCAAATGTAAAGTGTGCCTTGCTAGCAAGGATAAACTTTCAGCATGTATGTGCATAGTAATAATAAAGACAGCAATTTCAAAGATAACATGTTGACTTGGGATAGCGCATTCCTACATGAATTGCAAGCTTGGAATCACAAAGCAATTTGTGAGATTCTGGGAGGCTACAAATTTGGAAAAACATGCTTTGAAATATATTCTATCCAGATATTCTTTTATTCACTCATTTATTTATTGAACCCTTACTAGGTAGTGAGTCCTGGTGATAAAAATAATAAACAGTTCATAATCTAATGGTGAAACTGATGTATAATTTCTGCATTGGTTGGAGATAAATAGAAAATAGGAACTAGAGGTAAAAGGATTATTAGCAAAGAGCTCAGAAAGCTCTTTTGAGCACTTATGAGTATGCCTGTAACCAGATACCTCTTTGTAACAGTGATGGAATCATGATGTAGAAGATTTTTTGTGTCTCAATGCAACTTACAAGTCAATAGGAAGATAGGATTAACTCTTATAAGTGTTAGAGTCATTATACATCAGCTGGTGCATGATGAAATTGCCTCCTAATTCCATGTTCATTACTTAATTCATTCTTGCATTCATGAATTAATTCACTCAGGATATCTTTGTGGAGTATCTACCATGTGCCAAGCACACTGAGATAAAGTGAAGGACTGAGAGTTGGGGTCTTATAGAACTTAAAAACTGTATAATGCCCATATGTAGTGAGTATCAGAGTAGAGAAAACATAGAAAGGGAATATGCAGCGGGGAAATCTAACCCAGCCTAGGCTCCTCTAAGGAAGTGAAATGGAAACCTGAGTGGGCTATCCCCTAGTTTCTGACAATGACTTCCATTGAATAGGTCCTTTCCATTTGCAACTCTCAATATTTCAATTCTCCCTTTAAATATACTTCATGCTCCAGTTATAAAATCCTTAGGAATCCTGGATTTTTACATTACAATAGATACACTTTCATGCTGGGAGCAATCCTCTTTCCTTTTCTAAGAGGTACTATTCACCAGCATTTTATTTTATCTTATTTTTATATTTTTATTAATTTCAGAGGGGAAGGGAGAGGGAGAGAGAGATAGAAACATCAATGATGAGAGAGAATCATTGATCGGCTACCTCTTGCATGCCCCACACTGGGGATTGCGCCCACAACCCAGGCATGTGCCCTGACCAGGAATTGAACCATGACCTCCTGGTTCATAGGTTCTGGTTCAACTGCTAAGCCATGCCAGCCAGGCATCAGCATTTTAAAAGAATATTGAAAGATATTTCCTGATTAAAGAATATCACTGAACATCAATATTTTATATTTAACATTCTCATTTAGTTCACCATTCTGCTGAGTTCCACTTGTGTATGTGCAAGTTACATGCATGTACTATTTCTAATATATACATTTATATTATTCGCCTTAAGACTGGAAAGTATTTGAAGATTACCCTCATATTATTAATCTATATTATCTGATCCCCATAATACCCATGATAATATTATAATCATAATAGATATAGTAATAGAAGAGACTACTACCATGTACTGAGTGCTTGCTACATGCCAGTTTTGCAATAATCTACATAAATAATCATTTTATATTTATAAAAATCTATGAAGTGGTTATTATCTCCATCTTACAAATGATTTATGTGGATTAAAAGTTTGGTTAGAGTCACACCATTATTACAAAACAGAGCTGATTTGGACCTAGATTTGGTTGGTGCTACTGTTTATAGTGTTCTGCAATCCTGCCTTGGCATTATATAGCCAATCATTATTGTAAATATTCTTTGAACTCATTCTCTGTATTAGGCTACCAAACTGTGAGGTCCACTGACTTAGATCTCCCAAACATGTACCAAATATAGTTTGTCACCTGTATTATTGGGATTCTTATTGAAATAAACACTATGGGAGTAGGAAAAGAAGTATCCCTTATTTCCCATTCTAATATTTTATTGTCCACCAGCATATTACTCTAAAATACACCAATAGAGTGATCCTGGGATGTGAAAAATACTTCTGTTGGTACTCTAGGTTGAAATTCTAAATGTTTTGACATGTAAATGTAAAGATTTCTAGGGACTTGGTTAGTGTAAAGTGATGGATGCAATGGAGGTAAAACTGATAAAATTGAGGAAAAGTGGAAAGGAAAAAAGGCACTGTTGCTACCCTCATGATATAGGCTGTATCAAGGATGCCCCAGTACTAATGTGAATAGCTAGGATGAGCTCCTCTAAGAAAAAAAGATGAACAAACTGGCTTCCAATTACTCTGCCTACATACCTGTCCCATCCATATTCTCCTCTAAAAAAAAATCTTTCTTCTTGTGGCCTCATTCTAAATAGTCAGACTCTATACTGTGCGTTTTGCTCCTTGTTTCAGATGAGTGGACCAAGAGGTAGACACTTGACTTCAAAGACAGCCATTCTGGGACCTGGCCAGCCATCTATATGGACTAACTTAAAATGATAATCTGGGCCAATCAGATGCCTTTCTTGGAAACTTGTCAGTGGGAGATTAAGACACCAAGCCAATTGGCAGCAAAGTCAGAGTGTGAGAGGGTGCCACGAACCATATGCAAGCTAAAACTAGGAAGGAACAGAACAGATAGAGAGCAAAGGTTGAGGAAACTGCTGGGGTTAGGAGAAGGGGGCAATGCATAGACAAAAAAGGGGAAAAAAGCAAAGACACTACCACACCAGTAACTAGAGCTGCCTTCAGTCCTGGTGGTTTCCAGTTCCTGTCCTTGCTGTGTATTCTTGTAACAATCCCTCCTGCCTGCCTCAATCAAATCTTCTCTCTGCTAATTTTGGGAAGTAACTTGAATGTGTCTTTGTTTCTTCAACCAAAAGAGACAGACTGAAACAACCTTCATTTCCACAGCAAGAACTTACAAATATATCGCTCTTAGTTCTCATTACTACATGGATGTGAAAGTCAGACACCTAAAAAAAATAACTAGAACTCACTGGGCCAGAAATCCCTGTTTTCATGTCTGTACATAAAAAAGTCCCACAGCATATGTTTTATTAAGAAATTCTGCTCTGCAAAAAGCTCAAAAATTTCAGGACCTTTTTGTGTTCCCGGTTGGAGAATGGGTTGGTTATCTCTTACCCAAACTGCTCTTCTGCTCCAGGCTTAATATCAAAGCAACTCTGGTGTGTCTACATAGCAACTACCTCTGAAGAAAACTCAGAGACAAAACTTTCTCCATTCCTACTTTTTATCCTTCATTCAATGTAATGCCTGCTGGCCCAGTTTAATGATTTCCTAAGGGTTTTTAGCCAACAATATTTTCTAAAAAGTAAAGACAAACAAATCAAAATTAAATTTTCTTAAAAGTTTCCAAGAACTGGGTAGTCAAGAAAAAGACTCAGTGAATGAGGGGGGCTGCATCAGTTTGCAGGTTAAACCACTGTGGTTGTCTTTATGGGGTGTAAAGGGGACCAGGCATATTCTAGGAGGTCATCTGTTTTAGAAATATAAATGTGCATAAGTGTTCTAATATGATCCAGCTTCCCAGATGTGGAATAGGCCTCAACAACTGAGTCCCATTGCTGTAGAGCCAGTCACTAGCCTTAGAGGAGCTCATCTCAGTTAACCATATAGATCCGACTTTTCTTGGCTTCCATTAATTTCTGTGCCTCTCATGCCTTGTCTTTATAGGAACTATCGCTCTTTCTTCCCGTTTTAAGTCATTCTGCCTCTCCCTCTCCCTCTCCCTCTCCTTCTCCCTCCCCCTCTCCCTCTTCCTTTCCCTCTCCCTCTCCCTCTCTCTCCCCCTCTCCCTTTCCTTCTTCCTCCCCTTCTCCCTTTCCCTCTCTCTTCCTCTTCCTTCCCCTCTCCTTTTCCCTCTCTCTCTCCCATTCCCTCTCCCTCCCCCATTTATATTGGGTTTATTCTGAGCTCAGCAGCCGTTGAATCTGTTCTCTATTTTACAGAAAAAATAGTTCCTGGGATTTGCATTTTGTTAGTTAATTTTACAGAAAAAAATAGTTCCTGGGATTTGCTATGACCTTGAAAATAAAGGGGGCACTTCACTTTACCAATGAGGAACATCTTTTGCCAGATCTCTGAAAACTTTGTGTTTGAGGAAGAAAAGGAAATAGTGCTTCTCTCTGGGTAACACCAGATAGGTTGTGGTTGTTTTGGACTTGCTGTTGATGAGATAATTCTGTTATTTCTGTATATAGAATACCTGACACTTTGCATTTTATATTTGTCTGAGAAAACACGCACATCTAGAGATGCACATGGTTAGGGGGAACTAGAATGCTGAGGGTTAGAAGCAAATGGACACATTTTGTACAAATTGTTTTTAGCTGTGACCTGAAATGTCTTTCTGTACTGCAAGGGTGAACTTGAAAACTATTTTTCAATGATGATTTCATATAATCTGGTGACTGTTTAAAAAGCCTTTAAATTTCATTTTCTAGTACTTCCTTTATAGATTTTTTTTTTTTTGAGGATTAAATGAAAATAATGTGTAAAGTGGTTAGAACAGTGTCCCTCCTAGGAGAACTCAGTGTTAGCTATAATTATTTCTATAAGATTTCACACCACAATCATATATTTTTCAATAGCAATTGAAATTTACTTAAATTTTAATGTTTTGGGTTTCCTGATACCATTTACCACTGTTGGTTAGATTTAAAAGCCCCCCCCCCATACTTGATGCCATGCAAGATTTATCACCGAGCTTCTTTATTACACTTGTGTTTGAAAGTGCATTTTTGTCTTCTGTTAGTCTATTCTATCATATTCCAAGATAGAGAACTCTGTTTCAAAGATACTATTGAATAATGCAGAAGTGAACTGCTTGGAAAAAGTAGATGACTACCTTTCCCCCCTCATTCTAACCTCTCTAGAAATGAAGAAAGACAATCTTCTTTACCAGTAGAACTTGGATTTGAACTTGTATGTAGGTGAGTGTGTGCACACGCACATACCCACAGACATTCACAAAGATGAATATATATCTTTATGTGTCCTGCTCTCAAAAAATTCTTTTTTTCTATGCTAGTGATAGGATGTTATAACTAACCTTTAAGCTTTTAACTGAAGATTTTCAGTTTTCTAGTTAATGAAAAGAAAATAATATTTCCATTTAAGAGTTGGAATTCTGAGACAAAGAGAGTGCCTTGGGATACTTCGACCTTTGCCTGCTAGCCAATAGCTTATGATTCCCAGTTTTACTTTCCTAGAGGTGACTACCTTCCACGATATGAACAAAATCATGAAAGATTATATATCTGATACATTCTGTCTGACTCAGGAAAGAACCTAACCATAATTATAAATAAGTCTGCTTTTTGAAAATATAGGTCTGGGTAGTGTAATGGGCTGATGATAGAAAGCATGGACCAAGACACAGGTTCGGTCATCCTTGCCTTTTACAAAGATTGCCTTCTGTTTATAGAAGCCTATTTGTGAGTCTGCCTTGGTCATCAGGCAAAATGCCTTATTTATTTCCTGGTTGTTTATATAACCAAGGAACCAGACTACAGGATATTTATACTGTTGTCTATCAAAGCGTTCACTGCGAGAGGAGATAAGCAATTCATATGCCAAAAATATTGTGGCTTACAAAGTATGAATGCACATGAAAAAGGTCATTGCATTACCAGGTCATAAGTAAATGATTTTGTAATCTTGAGCAACTGACGCAACTCATGTACATTTATTTCACCTTCTTCAGATGTTAGGAACATAATTTTTTGCTGTTTCACTATCATTCTGAGCCCAAAGTGCAGTCACACCTCAGATAAAAAGGGGCTGAAACAAAGTCTTGAGTTGAATTTTTCTGAGAGCATCCAGAAGAGTTTCTCCCTGTTTCCAAAGAACTGAGGAGTGTCTTGAGCCAAACAAAGATACAGTTCTAGATGTGGAGGGTAATGAGGAGAGGTCAGATTTTTTTAGGTAGAAAATGTGAAGACACATCTGCTTGGGTGTGTTGATGCCATAGTTTCTGTAATCCAGCTGCTGTCTAAAGTAGCTTCTGAATGAAGACCAGTAGTCTGCTTTCCCTAGATAGGACAGCAATCCGAGGTGAGCAGAACCTCGAGCTCCAAGCTGCCAGCACCTGAGCTCCTTCAGCACCATCTCGAGTCTG
The DNA here is from genome assembly GCA_027563665.1 of Antrozous pallidus. NCBI lineage: Eukaryota > Metazoa > Chordata > Mammalia > Chiroptera > Vespertilionidae > Antrozous > Antrozous pallidus. The sequence continues at coordinate 64,279,260 of CM050520.1, forward strand.
TTCTCTTTGCCCTCTGCCTTCAGCAACACCCATTCTAGCCTTCACCGAGTGAGGTCAGGCGAATTTATCAGGGTCCATAGATTCCAACGGCATGTTAGTGACACTGACTTTATGCAGTTGAATCTGCTTCGGGGCCTCCAGATTTAATAAGGCTGCATGATTTCAAAGCCTTTCACTGTCTCTCGGCTTTGGTTTTGTCACTTATCTGACCTAATTCCAACTTTTCATGTTCCAGCCTCCTATCCCTTTTATTGATTGATTGATTGATAATTAACAATGCCCTGTGTTGTAACTATTATAGTTGTCTATGGGTGTGTAGTAAATCACTTCCAAATAGTGATATTAAAAAAATATATATATTTTTATTGATTTCAGAGAGGAAGGGAGAGGGAGAGACAAAAACATCAATGATGAGAGAGAATCATTGATTGGCTGCCCCTTGCAGGCCCCATACTGGGTATTGAGATTGCAACCCAGGCATGTGCCCTGACCGGGAATCAAACCGAGACTTCCTGGTTCATAGGTCTTGGCTCAGCCACTGAGCCACGCCAGTTAGGCTCCAGTCCCTTTTATTAATCTGCTTATTTTCCACATTATCAGCCCTACTCCCTGCCACCATCTAATTATAACAAACTGCTAAAACCAAGCCCCTTTGCTCTTTAGTTCATAATCTCCTCAAAGTCACCCTATATATATATATATATATATATATATATGTATTTTGGTAGGGAAAAGCCTAGCAATGACTTACCTCTAGCATGGCCTATTTATCACTTGATGAAATTCTTGCTCCTGCCAGGGGGAAGGTACAGGTAGGATTTTGCTCAGACATAGGTTGGCTATTGTGTTTAGTGCTGCCCATTCTGAGTCAGCATTGCTTAAACAAAAGGCAGGTGTCCTTGAGAAATGGTCATGGAGACACTGGTAGTATCCACATGGTGGGAAACTTAAAGGTTGCCTCTGGCCCTGTTCACGAACAGAATCTCAACCCTAGCCACATGCCTCCAAAAGAAAAAATCATTTTCACTCTTAGACTGTGAACTTCAAGGGCACACATCCCTGTGGGACTGCATTCATTCTGTACCTCAGATGCACAGAATGGAGTTTGTCCCATTGGAGGTGCTCAATAAGTCCGTTAACTTCAATTTCCACCTGATGAAGTTGTTGCTCTAGTACTGGATTTCAAAAAGGCTCTTCTCCATTAAATAGCACAGTATCAATGGGTACTGCAGAATAAATTTTGATATGCTCATTAAAACACACAAAAAATGATCATTGTTTCCATCATGGGGCTTTGAATGAACATGAGCTTCTGAGGGCTATATGTGTGTATTGGAGGACAGCATTAGACAAGTAGGAATATCTCAAATGTGAAGGGTAGTTGATAAAGAGAAAATTTAATTTTTAATTATAGAAATGTTAAAATTGATACAGTTTTCTGTTTATCTGAAACACCTACTGTTTTCTTAGGCCCTTAATATGTTATTCCTAAAAATAGGTGCAGGGGTTAGACTAGATTTAAAAAAATCCCTTCCAAATTAAAAAAATTATGAGACTGTGATTATGGATGATCAAAAACTGTAAAAAAGAGAGAAACCAAGATGGCAGCATAGGTAAATACCTAAACTGCTGCCTTGCACAACAATTTTAAAACTACAACTAAAAGACAAAACAAATATCATCCAGAATCACAGGAAGGCTGACTGAGTGGAAATTCTACAACTAAAAGGAAAGAGAAAAGCACACCGAGACTCAGCGGAACTACAAAAGGCAGAGGTACGGAGGCACGCATATGGAGAGGGCTGGCAACTGAGTACCTGGCTGGCTTTCTCAATCAGGAGAGAGACAAAAGCTCCTGACTGCTCTGAATTCCAGTTCCATGTGAGACTCTGGGGACCCAGACTCATTTGGGGAGAAACTGGACTGTCTGGCAGCAGGTGAAACTCGAGGGCAGCTTCTTTCAGAGGTGCTTGCATCAATTCCCGTTAGCAGGGCTGATGGGAAGCCATTGCTATCTGCTCTACCCTGAGACTCCACCCCATCCAAGCTGAGCACAGAGGCTTTTGCAAGTCTTATTTATAAGGGTATCCCAAGCACAGTTCTCCCAGCATAGATACAGCTGATCCTCACAGCCAATTGGCCTAGAGGTCAATTCCTCCCAGGGATACCAACAATAATCAAGGCTTAACTACAATAATACTGTGCACACAACCCACAAAGGGGTGCACCAAGAGTATCCACCTAAGGTAACTGGGGAGGCTGAGCCACTGGGCCCTATAGGACATCTAGCACACAAAGCCACTCTATCAACTCAGGGAGACAAAGAAACAGTTCACAAATGAAAGAAATAGACGAAAGCAAATGACTGGATATGGAGTTCAAAACCACGGTTACAAGGTTTTTCAAGAATTTTCTAGAAAAAGGTGATAAATTTAGTGAGATTCTCAAGGATATGAAAAAGTACCAACTAGAAATTAAGCATACACTGACTGAAATAAAAAATAATATACAGAGATCCAACAGCAGACTAGAGGAACGTAAGAATCAAATCAGAGATTTGAAATACAAAGAAGCAAGAAACACCCAACTGGAAAAGCAAAAAGAAAAAAGAACCCAAAAATATGAAGATAGTGTAAGGAACTTCTGGGACAACTTCAAGCATAGCAACATCTGAATTATGAGGGTGCCAGAATAAGAAAGAGAGCAAGATATTGAAAACCTAGTGAAGAAATAATGACAGAAAACTTCCCCTACCTGTGAAAGAAATACATTAAAAGTCCAAAAAGCACAGCTAACCCCAAACAAAAGGAATCCAAAAAGGACCACACCAAGACACATCATAATTAAAATGCCAAGAGTAAAGGCAAAGAGAGAATATTAAAAGCAGTAAGAGAAAAACAGTTAATTACCTACAAGGGAACACCCATATGACTGTCAGCAGATTTCTCAACAGAAACTACCCCTTTCCCCCAAAAATAAGACAGTGTCTTATATTAATTTTTGCTCCTAAAGATGTGCTAGATCTTATTTTCGGGGGATGTCTTACTTTTGGGAAAACAGAGTATGCAGGCCAGATGGGAGTGGCAAGAAATATTCAAGTGATTAATAGCAAGAACTTACAACCAAGATTACTCTACCCAGCAAAACTATCATTCAGAATTGAAGGTCAGATAAAGAGCTTCACAGACAAGAAAAAGCTAAAGGAGTTCATCACAGACAAACTGTTATTATATGAAATGCTGAAAGGTATCCTTTAAGAAGAGGGAGAAGAAGAAAAAGGTAAAGATAAAAATTATGAACAACAAATACATATCTATCAATAAGTGAATCTAAAAATCTAGTGAATAAAAAATCTGATGAACAGAATAAACTGGTGAATATAATAGAATCAGAGGCATAGAAAGGGAGTGGACTGACAATTCCCTGGGGGGAAAGGGGTGTAAGTGGTGTGGGAAGAGACTGGACAAAAATCATACATCTATGGATGAGGACAGGGGGGGGGACCTAAGGGCAGAGGTCGGGATGGGAACTGGGTGGAGGGGAGCTATAGGAGGGGAAAAAGAGGAACAATTGTAATAATCTGAACAATAAAGATTTATTTTAAAAAGAACTGTAAAAACATAAATCAACTGAGGACTTTATTTTCTCTCTTGGAAATGGGTCTAGCCCTGAAACAAAGGCTATTATGCTAAAGTCTATTACTGTACAGCCTTGTCTCTCTGAATCCCTGACACTGTGCGCAAAAATCTTGAATATATGCTTTTTTTTTCTCCTTGAGAAACAAAGACCCAGAGTTTTTATTAAACTCCCATGGTAATTTGAGACATCAAAATCTTGATAAGCCATTGGATAATAACATTTGAGATTGTCTTCTTATAAGGCTCAGCAGGACGCTTTCTAATATCAGGCATTATGCTAAACAGTTTATGCGTATTGCATCATTTAACCTCAGCTTCACAATATTGCTGTTTTCCTGAAAGTCTTGCAGCTGGCAAGTAGTGGAGACTAACCCAGGCTGACCCAGAATGCCAAGCTTTTATTCATTATGTAGAACTATCTGCATTTTCAGTAGGTAGAACATTTGCCCAAAGCCAGAGGCTCTTCAGTCTTAGCCATCATTCCCCCTTTACTAGTAGATCATCTTTTATGTTTGTACTAGAGGCCCAGTGCACAAAGATTCATGCAAGAATGGGCCTTCCTTCTCCTGGCTGCTGGCACTGCCTTCGCTCTGGCTGGAGCCTCCTTTCCACCTTCCCAGAGGCTCAGAGTGGCTGGGGTGGTGCATAATGCCTGTGTTGTTGCTATGGTGATGATGCAAGCATCCTGCCCCGCTCCTGGCTGCTCAGCACCTGTGTATGCAAATTAACCTGCCATCTTTGTTGGGTTAATTTGCATACCCCTGATTGGCTGGTGGGCATCATGAAAGTATGGGCAACTTGCATCTTACTCTTTTATTAGTGTAGATAGTAACTGGATCCTAAGCATCCTCAAGCCTCACCATACCCAAGCAGCATTCCCCTTTGGAACCAGCCTTCTAAAGCACAGAAGCAACCCTCTCCTGACCATTCACCTCCATTTTTTTCCCATTCTACAACTAGGCAGCAGTAAGCATAAATGTCTATTCTAGACTCAAGTCTGGCCACATGGCACAAATGGACAAGCCATACATTTGGAGAGACTCCAAGAAATCCAACCCAAGCACTGAATGGTCTTGGCCCTGTTCCAAAATATAACTGTCCACAAATTGTGATTCCAGACACGTTTATACCTTGGCCTCCAGGATAATGGAAACCAAAAAAGAGACTGAAATTAACGTGTCAGCCCAGCTGGGCCCAGTGTGGGCCAGCGATTACATTGGAACTGATTGCCTCTTAGATCACCTGAGTGTGGCACACCTGTGCTTTCAGCAAAAGGGTCAACAAAACAATCCAGAGCAGCTTCCTAATGCTCCTCAGCTCAGGGTATATACAGGGCGCTACTTGACAGTAGCCGCTAAGCTGTTAATGAGCAGCAGGAAAACTTAAAAAAAAATTAGGTGACTTAGCAGAGGTCAGAATTCTGGTAAGCTCTGTAGTTCAGTGACCACTGCCATCAGTCAACAGCAATGGAGACAGAAGAGACAAGTAACATAAAGTCTGGCTGTGGCCTGCCTGAGAAAAGTGTATCACCTGAGCCTTCTCACCTGCTGCAGATTCGGAAGGACGAAGAGCCTGCCTCACCTGCAGACGGAGAAAAGGCTGTCCCCAAGCAAAGATGAAACCTGAGGAGCCATCCACTTTGTGGTATCATGATAGGCATTCAGAACATGAACCTGAGAAAAAGAAGTGAAACTGAGGACCAAAGTCAGAAGTATGGGTGACATAAGGGATTCAATAGTGTGAGAATTGAGACACTGCCAATCTCCTTGCTTTCTTCTTTATTTTTACAGACCCAGCCACTGATAGAAGCCGCTCATTTCCCCTGAAGTAACCTGTTGTTTTCTTTGCTCTGAAGATGCAGATTTCAGTGTCTGCAGTATTACATCCTTGAGTCTTGCTAGGCTTGAAACTGAGTGCTTTGAGCAAGTGGATACCTTTCCTTCTTCTGGAAGGCAGGACAACAGTGAGATCACGCCAGAACATTACCCTTCCTGCCAGTCTGCATCACAGCACTGAGAGGCAGCTGGTCAAGTGAACAAAACACAGCTAGTCTTGGAGCAGCTGGATTCGCTTTATCTTTTCATATCTTGACACCACAATATGGAGATAGGTTACTTCCTTACACAACTCGCCACCTGCTTTGTCATTGTTGCTTTCCTTGACTACCTTCTCCAAGAGTTTATAGACTTTGTGAGGACAGTTTTCTTCATCATTGCATCCTTCATACAATAAAACATTTTGGAAGAAATGAATAGAGAAAGTTAATGCAGAAAGGTCTTCTGTTCTGTGTTATAAGAATAGTGAATTCTTATCAGGTTAATAAAATGTGGGTTGAAATGCTCAGGAGTTTTTAATAGCCAGTGGTTACACCGCAATTTTTATTATGCACAAATGCTATATTGAATGCGGTTATACATTCTAGGATAAGAATAAGCATTCAGGCCTCGGTGGCTAACTGCTGTTTTGTCCTCCAGCTCTTATATTTTCCTTTGAGTAACTCTTAGCTAGTTTTACTGTGGGAAATTGCCCCCCCCCCCCACCTCCCTCCTCACCTCCCTCAGTCTCAGCCCTGTCCTTGCCATCTTCCCGCTGGTGCAGCAGCTGCAATGCCAGGTTCCAGCAGAGAACTGCCTTCCTGGAGCCATGGGGCTTGTTCAGCCACAGTTACAGTTAGTCCTGTAAGAGGGGTGCTGGAGTGGGAGCATGTCCCTTTTTTTTTTTTTTTTTTTTTTGCTTTGGAGAGAAGTGATCTTGAGCTATGGAGGTCTCTACACTGAAGTCAATACGGGGAGAGGGGGTAAAGGGAGAGAGAGACATCTTCAGAAGCAATAAGGCACTCGCACTTTTTTTTTTCTGTCAACTGCCACAAGAAAACCTCTTAACTGGTCCAGAGACTGGGCGTGTGACTTAGCTTTTGTATTTGTAAAAGAAAGAGATCATTTAGATGGGTCCTAGAGGAAGTAAAGTTTGGTACATCTTGGTCTTATTGGTACAATCATTATTTTATTGGACTGAGATCTCTGCCTAGATATAATGTTGGCGCTTCTGGAGCTACAGGTAACTCATAATGCATGTAATTAATGTAATTAATCTCTTTTGTACCTGACATCTTCATATGAAGAGAACTAGTAGGACTTACTTGTTCATTTATTCAAAAACATTTATTAAGCACCTACTAGGTGCAGACATATATTTTCTCCAAGCTTCATTTTTAGACTATTTTTGGAACTGTTTCGCATATCACGGGGCTCCTGGACCAATGCTGATATTCCTTCCTTAGAAGGACCCCACTGTGTAAAAGCAACCCCCATAAAACATGCATCTGAAGCAGAGCACAATAGCATCATTCATTAGTGTTTCACAATCCTTAGGTGCCAGCCACGCGCCAAGCATGAAGGTTAAAACAGGGATGAATGAGACACTGAGGAATCACTGCCTGGAAAGAGGAGGCTGCCCTGTAAATACGCTAGTCCAGTGGTCGGCAAACTGCAGCTCGCGAGCCACATGTGTTTTTTTTGGCCCTTGAGTTTTTAGCAAAGGCCAGCTTAGGAGTACCCTAATTAAGTTAATAACAATGTACCTACCTATATAGTTTAAGTTTTAAAAATTTGGCTCTCAAAAGAAATTTCAGTCGTTGTACTGTTGATATTTGGGTCTGTTGACTAATGAGTTTGCCGACCACTGCGGTAGTCCATCTCAAGGAGCTACAGTGGAACCCAGATGTGGGAGTGACCAATTCTCCCCGGAGAGGGGAATCCTCAAAGTGCTTCCTACATGGGGAGTTGAGTCAGGACAGGAATGTGGACTTCCAACAGACAAATGAAGCTGGGGGTGGGTGGCGTGTTCCAGAGTCAGCCACCTGAGCAAAGGCTAGTTCAAAGCACTGCAAAGGCTTTGACAGGACAGGGGTGTAGGGTGTGAGATGGGGCTACACAAGAGGTAAGACCAGAAAAGGAGGCAGGGTAAAGACATGAATGCCTACTGAGAAGCTTGGATTTTCTTTCCACAAGGTGACAAGGAGTCTATAAAGTCTTTAAAGGAGGGGGACAACATGATTAGGTTTAATTGTAGAAAGGCATTTTGAAGGTATACAGTCCAAGGGCTGGACATCTAGGAAAGTGAGGCAGAGAGACCAGCTGGAAGACCAGGTCATCTGGGAAGAGATGCATAAAGATTCCATTAAGGCAAGGGTTTAAGGATGGAGAGAAGGGAGTGGTGTAAAGACAGAGAGGACACGGACATGCTGCGTCACAGGAGTTGGCCACTCAAAGTAGATCAGAGAACCACTAGCATCAACACCACCTGGAAGACATGCAGGGCCTCCCACCACAGACTCAAGGACTCAGAATCTGTGGATTAACAAGACCCCCCAGGCCATTCATAGGTGCATTGCAATCAGAGGAACACTAGCCTGGGTTCTCGGGATTCAGAGGGGAAGAAAGATTCAGAGATGAGGAAAGGAGAGGTCCCTCATAGAGTCTACACACTATCAGGGGAGGCCGATTTGCAACAATAGTTCCAGGGTTAGCAGTGGATGATGACTGTGATAAGGGCTAGAAAGGGGACACATGGGGGACCAGAAGATCATGCAATAGCATAAAAGGATTTTAACTGGGCTGTGGGTCCAAATAAATGGTTTCCTGGGTAAGTTAAAGTGGCACGCAGAGTGAACCCAGAGAAGCAGGTGGAAAGTTGTATGTGCGAGGGGTTGGGGAGTAGCCTTCCATGCGGAGACCAGGACTAGATCCAGCTGGAAGCGACACTGGGACTTCGGAGGAACTCAAAGAGCTGGAGCAAGGAAGAGCCTGTCATGTGGGACTGGAGGTCAGAGGGGGCACCAAGTCAGCCTTCCAAATCATGCAGAAGATTTTGATTTTGATCTTAAGAAGAAAATGAGAGAAGAAAGCCCAGAGCAGTGTCAGGCAGGTTGTACATCAGAGGAGAGCTGACAGCTCTTCCCAGTGTTCCTACCACAGCCTGTTCATTAGTGGAGACTATTGCTCTAGGCTTTTTTCTTCTTCTTCAGTTTTGACTCCATTTAAGAAAGTTCTATTGAACTCATACTCTGTATTAGGCCCTATCTCGGCAGAGGAGGGATATTAAAATATTCAAGATGTGATCTTTGCCCTTAAAGATACTTCAGTTTAATAATGACATTTTGCTGCATTGAGCTTCTGGAAAAACCAAGCACTTGCAAATTGGCTTCCCCTGATAGAGTGCAGTTGATCATTCCCTATGTCTTCCCTCATAGACTGCTTCGGAGCCAGTTTTCTCTCATCCTGTTTTTATATGTTTAGTTTTTTAGTACAAATGTACATTTTCTTGGTTTCAGGCCTTTCTTCCAGCTTGCTACATCTTTTCAAGTCTTGCTTCAGTCGTCTATTTACTTCCTCTCTCTAACAATGTTATGCCACATGCAGACTTAATGAACAGGTCTTCTTTTTGTTCATTGAAGACCCTACTTTACACATTGGTTACAGATCTCAAAGGGTTCTTAAGCCCCCAGTATGGCAGGAGTAGAAATGCCCTTCTGGATGACTACTGATTGATTAATCAATACAGGTTGGGTACCATACAGCATTTTTTTCCTGGCAGGCGTCTCCCTATCTTGTAGCAAGAGGTAAGTGCACTATTGATGGAAACCCACAGCACCTGTGAACACCCATGTCACAATGCCCATGAGTTGAATTTTAATTCTGTTACTTCTCTATCATCAGTATGGGACTGCCATTTTACTCATCACCATATTCCTCACACCAAGTACAGCGTATTGCGTTTGGTGGATACTCAATAGACATTTGCTCAGTGACAGTGTGCATAGTTTTTATGAACTTGAAGAAATTATACAAACCAGGCAGGCTATTTGATACATTTCAAGGATTAAAATGTAAAGTTTATCCCCTCAGGTGTTTCCCAAGTCTATAGCCAATTCCCAGAGAAGGTTCTGCAGTGCCATTATGCTTTACTCTCTGTTACATCTCCTGGTACTTTGTGAAAGTTTTCTATCTCTTTAGTTTATCCTAGGAATTCTGCAGTGAAATCAAGAGAAAAGATCTGTGTAACTCCTTCTATACATCACTGGTCCCCAATTTAACAGGAAATGTCAAAAGGTTATGTCAACTAGAGCTCTATTGGATCTTGCCAATGGAGCTCTAGTAAACAGGTGTATTGAATACAACAGACACCACAGTTTAATTTGGCAAAGTTCATTAATAACAATCACCAAAAAATTCTCCTTTTGGCTGTTAATCATTTAGACATATTTGTAGTTTTTCATACTATTCCTGATGATCTCACTTTTTTTTCTTTAACTAAACTATGGGTACCACTTATATTGAAATTTCTTTTCATTAATTCCTCACTACCTTGACTTTTTGTCCTCTTATTGTATCTAAGTTTCTGTCAGTTTGGTAAAAAACACTTAGTGACACTTACTGGAGCTTTCCTGCATCCCACATCACAGTTCTACAATATGGACTTCTCAGTCATTATCTTATTTAATCCTCTTCTGTAGGAAGCACATATGTAACTAACTTTGCTTTATAAAAAAAAATCAGAGATTGGGGAGGTGAAATTATCCATACATTTCTATTGATTTCCTTCCCTCCTTGGGGGAAGAGGGTGAGACAGCTGATGTGTTTCAGGGCTCAGGGTTTGAATACGGTCTGATTTCAGAGCCCAAATTCTTAGCCCAGCACATGCAACTTTGCAAAGTGCCCAAGACCAGGAAAACCATGCTGGAAGGCCCTTGAGAGCCTCTTGCTCCGAACAGGATGTGTGCTTGTGGACCTGATTTGCTCCGTCACTTTCTGGGCCAAATAAATCTCCCAATGGAAAGCAAAAGGCAGGAAGGGGAGATGGGTGGAGTGGGAGATGGGGTATAACTGCAGGATCCTCAGAGTTTTCATGTCTGGAGCTATGGAACCGAATGGATATTGCATACATTTCTTAACCTACATGAACATATTTCTTCATCAATAAAATATTTGTTTAATAATTGAGTAAGGTTGGGATCTAATTTTAGTTTTAACTGCCACCAAGTTGCAATATGGCCATAGGATTTTTTTTTTCTTGAACATTATTGAGTGCTAACTCTGCCTTTTTTTTTTTTAAGACAAACATTTCAGGCAAAGGAGCAGTAGGAGCAAAGATGTGGTGAGTTCACCAAGCAGAGAGCAGGACAAGTGGGAACTGTTTAGGTTCATGCTGGAGAATCCATGAGACTAAGACTCAACCAACCTTCCTTCTTTCCTTCCTTCCTTCCTTCCTTCCTTCCTTCCTTCCTTCCTTCCTTCCTTCCTTCCTTCCTTCCTTCCTTCCTGCCTTCCTTTCCTCCCTTTCTTTCTTTCAAAAAATGCATTTTGATCAACCAAAGGACTTATATGCATGCATATAAGCCTAATCAATGGACAGTCAACAGGGGGGTAGGGGCATGAATGGGAGGTGGGAAGGGAGGGGAATGGGGGAATAAGGACACATATGTAATACCTTAAATCAATAAAGAAATAAAAATGAATTGATTAAAGAGTGATAAATAGTTCAGAAAAAAAACACAAAAAATGCTTTTTTATTGATTTCAGAGAGGAAGGCAGAGGGTAAGACAGAGATAAAAACATCAATGATGAGAGAGAATCCTTGATTGGCTGCCTCCTGCACACCCCTCATTGTGGACCGAGACTGCAACCGGGCCATGTGCCCTGACCAGGTATCGAACCGTGACCTCCTGGTTCATAGGTCAATGCTCAACCACTGAGCCAGGCCAGCCAGACTGATTCTCTTTGTCAATATGAAAAATTATTTACCTTTCAATAACACAGAAAAAAAATCAGTAAGGTTGTACTTCCACCAGCAGCGAAAACCTGAACACCTGAGCAGTTCGAAATGAAGCCAGTTATAGAAAGAGCATTTTACTGAAACTGAGAATGACCTGTGGGTTCATAAGCCGAAGCATGAGACATGAGGATATAGGGGGACACACAATGTCACAAAAGGGAAAAAGATGCAATTATTGGGAAAGTGACAGAAGCAGAAAAAGTACATGGAATTAGCGATGTCAATTGTGAAACTGAAGTCACAGTGCTCTGTGTTTGGGGGCTGCAGTCATAAAGACTAAGAGAATAAAGACCTGCCTTTTCAGATCTGAGTCATCTGTGCCCCTGGCTCCCCCGTCCCCTCCACCAGCATTTCACTCTCCTAAGCCTCTGTTGAAGGATTCTCTTGATTCATTCGAAAATAAGGATGGGTGTGGGCATATGGTTTTCACGTGAGCAAACCAGATGTGGTGGGCTCCTGGTAGAAACTCTGTGGTTTTTTTTGCTCCACTCATGTAAAAATAACTCAGGGACGCTGAAATATTTTTAAATGTGTCTTAAAAGCCAAGGAGAGGAAGGCTTTGGAGCCATGAATGAAATGAAAGGAAAAGCTGTGCCAAGCAAGGTGAAAGTCAAGATCAAAGGGAGAAAGCCAGCATCCCCCAAAAGGTGAGCGAGAGCCAGCTTCCCGCCAGAGAAATGTCCCTGACTCTCAGTTACCGAGCTGGGTGCTAAGCCTGCAATGTCTGCTCTATCAAAGTCATTCCATTAAAACATAAAATGAGTCTCCAACTAGACTCCAGTTACTAAATGATCTCACCCCTTATGTAATGTATGCAAATATGCACCTGAATTATTAAGCTTCTCCCCACCTCCCATCCACCCCCCTCCCCCAAACCTGCTCTGAATGAGGAAAAGCTTCTCGATTCCAGTAATTACTGGCTGTTGTTCCTTGTGATTAAGCCCCATCCCAGTGGTCGGCAAACTCATTAGTCAACAGAGTGGCAAACCGCGGTTCAAGCCGCATGTGGCTCATAAGCTGCAGTTTGCCGACCACTGGAGAAGTTTCTAAGATAAATATGTGTCTAAGAACATCTTGAAGGAAAACCTGAAGAATGGGGTTTTGAGAGGCAGAAGAAAGGACTCTGGATGGAGACCAAGGATTGCTGGGTTGGCTACTTACTTTGAAAGCCATTTAGCCTCCTGGGGCTGAGATGCTGTGTTCCAGTCGGAAGAGTTCAGAAACAAGGGTCATGAGTCCCAATCTTGTCATTTATGAGCTCTGTGGCTGGCTAAAGTTTTCATATCTGGGGGCTTGATTCTTTATCTATGAAGTGGGGGAAGCAACCTATCTGGTTCATAGGGTTGTTGTGAGGGACAGATGAGAAAGCGTTCGTGAAAAGTGCTCTGCAGAATGTAAAGGGCAATAGGCAAGCTGGCCTTTGCCATCACTTCCTCCATGTGTCTTTGCCTCTCAGAATACTGGGACAATCAATGAGAGCTCGAAAGGTGTTTATTACAGAAAGTCACAATCCATTGTAGCAAGTAAGGACACACACTTTGATTCTGTTGATGAAAGCAAACATAAACCAATCACAAGGCCAGCCTCACCTGGGAGATGTGTTAAACATCTTCATCTGCATTCGGAGGAAAACAGTCAGTTCTCCAGAGGGCCTTGGGGGTGGGGTGGCTGGGAGGAGGGAGTGCCACACCAAAGCCTTCGCTAGGCTATGGGGTGAGGGGATGCTCACTAGGATTTAAGAGGCATAAAATGACTGAAACGATCACACAAAAAGGAGATTTTCTAATTCCATTCAAACTATAATGTGATTTTGCTATTGGGTACAATATCCTCTTCACAAGACTGAAGTCAGTAGCCAGGGCCCTGCAGCAGAAGTTTTCCACCCAGCAACAGGATGATGTCAGCGGTCTGGAGAACAACCAATCAGCAGGCAGAATGAATCAGAGCGTGCTGGGATTTTGCTCAACTGGTCTCCTAGCAAAGCAAGCTCAGCTCTGAAGTGCAGGAGCTATTTGCACTTCCTCTGCACTTACAGCTGAGACAGAATGTTTCCTTGCTGAAAGGGTACGAATGGGTGTGCAAGCAGTTAAGATTATTTGCATCCGAACAGCCAGTCCTATGGGTAAAAAAGAGTCCTATCTGGTGCTTTTCTGCGAGTGTTGTTTTGCAATAAAAATGTTAGCCATTAATAAATATTTTAAAGGCTTGATTATACATTATGCCTTATAATTGTTTGAAACCTGTTTTGTTCCATACATTATGGGGCAGTTGGGCAGCTCTAGGCACATGAGCTATATATAAACTTCAATACTGTACCTTATAGAATTTGAACTTGCTTCTGATGGTTCCTGTCTTCTCTCAAGCAGTCTGGTAGCCAACAGCTGTTTCATTTCTGGGTCAAAAGCTCCAGTTCTCTAATTCCACTAAAATGTGTTTTGTGCGTGCTTTAAAAATAAGTCTAAGTGGGAAGGTTATGATGTAAGTTGGTGGTGGTGGTGGGGTTAAAGCTTTGTAACATTTCAGAGAACATGCCATTATGTCCTGATACTTTGTCAGTTTTCTTGACCTAGTGAACAGTGACAGCCATGCTGGAAAGGGGCTCAAAGGGTTAAACAGCCCATTACACATTCTGGCAGGTTCTTACCTCTCCAGCTTGCACTAGGACAAGACAATGTCTGCATGAAGGCCAGAGGCAGTCTCTCCACTGAATGGTGACAACGGGTCTTTCCAAAAGAAAAAAACCTCTATAAACGAAGAGGGAGTGACTTTCCACACCGCTGGTTTCAGGAACAACCAAGGATTATGATTTCTGCTGCAACCTCTCTCTCCTAGGAGAGCTTCTTTCTTGGCCGAAGGCCTCATTTTCTTCACTCCTGTAATGAAAACAGTTTACAACAGCTACGTAGTCTGGGCTAATTAGGGACAGGCCATTCTGAAATACTCAGAAGACTGACTGACTTTGGGAACATACTTTAGAGAAAAGCAGACTTAGTTCGTCCAAAGATTGATGACCCGCTGGAGGAGGGCAGGCAGGTTCTGGAGTTAAGGCTAGCTCGGTTTTACAGTCCAGCTCCAGGATTTACAGGCTCTGCCCTCTGGCTAAATCTCAGCTCCACAGGTGCAGATGGGGCCAAGCTTAGCTCCAAGGATGACTGTGAAGATAAAGATACACAATCTCTCACCCAGCTCAGGCAAAACACACTGTAGCTCCTCAATAATTCATAGACCCTCCATCCCCTTGAAACTGGAAATAAACAACTTGTTGGCAAATAGAAATCCCAGAGGGAACAGCTTTCACAAACTCAAAGAGGTTGTAATTAGCATGTAAAAGGATTGCTTCCAAGCCTTGAAAGCAGGTTGTTCTTTCCAGGCTCTTAGGCAGACCTGGAAAACCTTGTTTACATGCCAGCATTAATTTGCTTAGCAAATCCTCACTGCTGGGCAAAATTAAATTTCAGGCTCTGTTTGAATGACCCCCAAACTCCAAACGAAGGTGGCATTAATGTGACCTGAGTTTCACTTTTCTGGGAGCTTGAGATGAATGCAATGAGCCTTTTAGTGATTTTACATATAAAGCCCTGGCTATCTTCACTAGAAAGATGTAACTGAAGTATCTGAACCCACTCTGTCCCTATCCCTCTCCCTCATCTAAACTTCCCTCTAGGGGACCTGCTCCCGATCCCCAAAGGGGTTTAGAAAAGCTTTTTGGAGACTGGGGCAGAAGTGGGTGGGGATGTGAAAGCCCACCCAGGGCAGGTTCGAGGTCAGAGCAGCTGTGATGGCCAGAGGGGAGACAGGAGGAAGTGGTGGGGATGCACTTCCTGGGCGAGACCCAATCAGCTATTTTAGACTCTGGTTCCTTATTAGTCAGCAGTCAAGAAGACTTGGTACATGGTAATATTTTATTATTTCCTTTCTCCTGAGACATACACTTGTTGTATCAGATAAAATGCCTGTTCACTCAAAGTTACTGCCTCATGGAGGAGGAACCTGGAAGCTGTCTCTTCCCACTTCACAGATACACTGATAGCTGCGGGCAGGCTCACGGGTCTGGGAACCATCACTCCACATTACGACAGCAGGACAGAGATGCTGAAGAGGGAAACAATGCCACAGAAAGTTGAGATCCCCTCGCAGCACTTCAAGTGCAAGTGGAGAAGATTGAAATAGGTAAATTCGCACCTGCAGCTTTAATTAAGCATCAAGACCTGACTTTTTTTTTTTTTAATGACTACACATTGGTATATAGGTCCTACCAGATTATTGTGTGTAATTGTTTAAGGAGAAGCCAATTTATTCCCAGAGAAAGCCATTTTGTGTCAGAATAACCCCACATAGTGTTATGAGTTGAATTGTGCCCCTTCCCTTGCTACCACAGAAAGACAGGTTGAAGTCCTAACGCTAGCACTTCAGAACTTGACATTATTTGGGAATAGGTTCATTGCAGATGCAGTTATTTAAGTTAAAATGAGGTCATACTGGAGTAATGTGGGTCCCTCAGATATAACTGGTGTCCTTATAGGAAAATGACAGTATGAGGATAGGCACATCGAGGGAGACTGCCATGTGAAGACAGGGGACTGGAATAATGCACGCACCAGCCAAGGGCTGGCTGCCCAAGATTGTCAGCGACCAGAGAAGCCAGGAGGGGCAAGGGTTCTCTTGGAGGTCTCAGAGGGAGCCTCCAGAACTCTGAGGCAGTGCATTTCTGTTGTTGTAAGCCACCTAATTTTTGGTACTTCGCAGCCCTGAAAAGCTAACATATACGGCAATAATGAAAAATGAGTGATATCACTGCAGACGAGGTAAAGCTGGCAGCTGTGAGGTCTTGGACCAATTTCTTGGCCTCTCTGGAAGAATTTCTTCTTATCTCTGTAGTATGGCTGGAGTAGGTGACTCAAAAGGATGCTGAAACCCTTTGAGGATATTGCTGTTATCTCCCAATATTTTGTAGCTTTTATTCCTCTGATCTAGATTTTGAATCTTCCCCCATCTCCCCATCTGCACTTGCCGATAAGGTTCATGGCCCACTTTTTTCTTGCCTGGAAAATTGCAAAGCGATTCTCCCCTCCAACCTACATATATCACACAGGAGCCTGAGGGATTCCTGTAGAGACAAATCTGATAACATCATGCCCCCACAGCCCTCTGCTGCCTTCCACTGCCCATAGCACAATGTCACAACTCCCTCCTTAGGTTGACAGCCAGGCTCTTCAATGTCTAGACCAAACCTCTGCCTTCAGGCTTGTCTCCCATCAATGCCCTCCAAGTTCTTTGCACCCCCACATTTTCTATTTATATATTCTTGCTACACTAAAACACGTCTCCTAAACAGCTGTAAACTTCCCTTTTCTAAAATCCTACACTATCTACTCCTCAGAAACTTCCCCCTACTCTTTTTATTCCCCCCACCCTCCAGATAGTGAACAATTTGAAGGCAGGAACTGTGTTTTATTCGTTGTTTTTTCTCTGATACCTAGACTTTCCTTAGCATAGAGTAAGAGCTTGATAATGTAAACTAAAGGAAGGGATCCTTTATTCTTCGAGACCTGTTTCAAAGGGTTTTCTTTCCCCTAAATGAATATCTGAACTGGGAGTTCCCTCGCAGCTCTCATTGCTTGGTTACAATTTTATGTCAGTTCTCCCAGCCATGCATCCTTTAGCTCTTGTCCATAATTCTTTGCACATGAGTACTAAATAAATGCTTGTGAGATTATACCTTTTGTATATTTATTACTTATGGACAAATACATAATGGACATATTATTATTGTAAATGTTTGTGTGTATTTTTTGTTTTGTTTATTTAGTGCAAAACTCTGAGTCATCTGCTGTAAGTGGACAAGTTTAGCCTTAATTTGGTTGACTTGTCTTATTTCGATGGACTGTGGCCATAGCAGTCTAGTTCAGCTGGCCAGAACATGTGCCAAGGGTGGACTTCTTGACTCATCCTGCCCTTACCTGGGGCAAGGCACAGCTACCTTGGAAAATATGGAAAAGGAACTCCGGATGACACTGGAAAACTTTGCGGGTAGGGTCTCTTCTTTGCATACTCAGGAGATAAAGCAGAAAATCCAAAGGGACCACCTTAGCATGAGGATCAGCACCTGGTGGGAGAGTAGTGGTCAGGAGCTGAGAAGACCTAGAAACGAGCTCCATGCAATGGATCTCTCCTTTGGTCTGCCCCCTTTCTCCTTCTCCAGGGCTAAGTTTGGTCAACCAAGGCCTGTGGGAGAGGAGGTGAAGGCTCCTGCAAAGTGGGGCACTTTGCTCTCCAGGCTGGTGTTCATGGCAATTGTCTCCTGGTGTGATCACATGTATATGACTAAAGTGAATTGTAAATAATTCTGCAAGGTGCCTATTATTATCCCCATTTTCTGGATATGGACATTGAGATGATGTGTGCAAGGTCACATAGCTAGTTAGTAGCAAAAACAGGACTTTAACTCAGGCCTGTTTGACTTCATAAACTTTGCTCTTGACTATGAAACATTCTACTTTCCCAGTCCATTGGAGCCTATCAAGTTGATAAATTAATTAACTAAACAATATTCATTTAAAACCTACTACATACCAGTTGCTGTTGAAGGTCTAGGGGTAAAGTGGCAAATCTATATATGTGAAAAGCCAGGGACCAGAACGCAGGAACAACTGGAATGACCAGTCGCTATGATGCCTAATGCAGTCAGTGAACTGTCCTGATCAGGCGATGGGGCCTGCTGGCCAACCTCCCTCGGCCCCTCCCCCAGTCAGTTCTGCCCCCATCACCTCCCCACTCTGATCAGGGGCAGGGCCAGCCAGCCAACCATCTATGGCCCCTGCCCCAGGCTTCTGGCCTCTGATCAGCCCCACCCCCCACCCCAATTGGGGGCGGGGCCAGCCAGCCAATCACCCTTGGCTCCTCACTCCAACTGGTCCGGCCCTGATTGGGTCTGATGGGGGCTGGCCAGCCGGCCAACCTCCTGCTGTCCCTTCCTCTCAACAGGCCTGGCCCTGATCTGCCCTGACTGGGGCTGGGCAGCCAGAAACCACCTGTGCACGAATTCATGCACTGGGCCTCTAGTAGACAAATAAAGTTGCTGCCTTCATGGAGCTTACATTCTAGAGGAGGAGACAGACCATAAAAACATAAGCAAATATTAGCTAATGGTAAGTAGTATCGAAACAAGAAAATATGGAAAAGGATAGAGTGTGATTGGCAGCCTCTGAGACGGTCCCTAATAAACTCTGTCTTCTGATATTCAGGTCCTGTGTTATCACCTGAGTGAGAACTGGACCAGAGTGACTCACTTCAGACTAATAGAATATGGTAAAGATGAAAGGATGTCATTTCTGAGCTTTGCAAAAATACTTGTTAGAGGACTTTGAAGTACTTTATGCCTGTAGGATTCAATGAGATGCACACATGATATTAAGTAACAATACGATATTAACTTACATGAAGTTACATAACACTAAGTCCTAGAAACAAACCTGGGATTATAAAAATAGTCTTTAAAAAGAACTCCAACTGTTGATATAGCATGTGTTTAACTTCATTGAGCCAGAAAACCAACAGATTTTCTATCATCTGCCCAATTTTGTTTAATGCCTCTGCCTAGGTCATTTCAAACCCTCAGTTCACACAGTGGGCCCATTTTGATGTTCCCTAATAAGCCAGATTTTTGAGAACTGAGTGTCTTAAAAGCCTGACCTTGACTTTTATGGATACTAAATGGCAACATTAAGGCTTTCAGGGAATATTTTTGCATTTTCTCTAGCTATAAAGAGGTATGAAATGAGAAATTTCTTCAATTAGACTAGGCCTGAACAAGAGTTTAAAAATTAAACATTTATGGATAATAAATATACAAAAGGTATAATCTCACTAGAAATTAAAAAGCACAAAAGAAACAATGAAATATAAATTTTCACCTTTCAAATTATTAGAAATATGATTCTTAATCTATGGAGGATTTAGTGAAGTGCAAAGTCTCAAACAGCTCATGCAGGATAAATTAGTAGAGCAACCTTTCAAATGAAGCACTTGGCCACATGTAGCAAGATTTCTAATCATAGTCTTCCCTTTTGACCAGTACCACTGACATTGTTGTAATTAGCTGGTTATTAATACTAGGAAAGGAGCAAAAGAAAGGGAAGGCCAGATATTACAGGCGTATCATTTGGGCAGCTTCACCAGGAAGCTACACCCTTACACTCCACCAGGATTCCACAAAGGGAAGATAGCCTCATACTCATTAAAGTTGGGGGGAATAGGGAAGGTGCTTTCTGTCAATCACACCTGGGGACAGAAATGTTTGGTCAGAATGGGTGTGGCCACTGCAAGAGTCTCAGGGGTAGGGATGTGGGGGGAGATTTAGGATACATAAGCCCCTAAACAAAGGAATTCACTCTCTTTGCTCTCTGGGGACTTGTGTGACTATGGGCTTATGGGGCTCTTCTGCCCTGCTTTCCTGCATTCGCCCACATGGCCCACAGCCTTGTGGAACTAGGCCCAATGGACTAATTGACTTTAACTAGCCTGATGCTGAACTGGACCCAGCTGCAACATGGAGCCATGTGGACCCTGGCTTTGCTTCTAGTTCTACTGACACCCCTGCTACATTTCTTCTATGACTGGACTAAATGAAATGGGACTTTGGAACCCAGAGGTGTAATTCCATAGAAATAAAGCTTTCTGCATGATCTCATCCTCCCATGGGGTATCTCAAGAACCCCACTTCCATGGATAACAACACCATGGTATCTGCAACCCTTCAATTATAGTTGGCACTTTGTAGATACTTAGTAAACACTTATAGAAAGAATTAAGTAAATCTTATCATCCTAATAAAGTCTACAAAAGTAGTATCAGTTATAAAAATGTACAAAAATTCTATTGAAAAAATATTTATTGAAACATTTTTTTAATAAGGAAAATGGAAACAGTCTGGGCGCCTACGATAAAGGCTTGATTAAATAAATTCTAGAATACTCATTTGGTGGTATAATTTTCTGCCCTTAAAATGAGGCTGTGGAAGAATTTTTAATAAAGTACACTGTGAACAAAGATGAAGATACTAAATTGGGTATACTGTGGTCTCTAATATTCATATAGAGTAGGCAAATACATATCTGTAATTAAAAAAAATAATGGAGGAAGAAATACTTCAATATATAAATAGTGGTTGTCTTACAAGTGATTTGTTTTCTTTTTTATCCTGTATTTTAAATTTTTCCACGGTGACCTTGATTTACATTTACAGTTATGAAACTAGCAATATAAACACTTTAACAATAAATTTCAAATCTAAGGCTACGAAATCCAGACCATTAAACTATGACTATGTATTGAACTGAAAATGTATATGCAAACAAACTAACAACATTTTTGGCTTTCCCTAAATATTACAGTCACGCTAGTTTTCCTTTGTCAGTGCTTTAAACCAGGTGGCATGTGGAATAGTGGTGATGGCATATTTTCTAGACCCAGGCTTTCCTAGTTTACACCTCATCTGTGACACTCATTAGTGTGGTTGGGCACCTTTGGTAAATTATTTAACCTTTTGAAGTCTTAGTTTCTTCGTCTGTAAAATAGGAATATTAATAGTATCTGTCTCATAGGATGATTTCATGTATGGAATGAGAATAATATTTATAACGTAAAGCACTTAGAGCCCTGCCTGGCATGTGGTGAGTGGTACTTGTATTTGCTGTTGCCATAGTGTGAATTCTAACCAAGCACAGCTCTGTTTAGTGTCAAAGGTTTAAAATCTAATCCTTCTTTCTGGTCTCTAAGAGGAGAGACATGACCACAAGCCTTCTGTATTCTTTGGATGTCCATGTGTGCAAGATTTAGAGAAGAAATGACAAAGATGATGAACTGAACCTTAAGTGTCATGGCTTTTTAAATCAAGCACTTTGAATGTATTTTATTTTGGCCTTTGCATTATCCAAAATAATATCAAGCTCTCAATTCACAGAGAGGGTCTCTCAACCGTAATGGAGAAGCAGGAAAAGTTTAGAAGTTTTGACCACTGGGCAATAGAAAGGCCTCTGCTTTGAACACTGAATGGATACTTGGGGTCCAGATCATGCTCTTCCTCTTCCAGGAAGTCTCTTGGCTTACTCCGCAAGATCAACTCCTCTCTCTCCCAGAGTCTCTGAGCCCTTTTGCTATGACTGTTTCTGTTTCTATCATGTATTATGACCATTATGTGTGTGTAACAAACAAATCTTAAATTTCATGTTTTATTCTTTCTGTTGGTAGAACCTGCATAGGAATAGAACCTCAATTTTTTGAGTAAATGAAATAATAAATTATGTAGGTATTTAGATGTGGGAAAAGATCTTAAAGATGTCACTTTAGAGCCAAATGTCTGGATGTGTGGAGAGAGCCATATCTGCAGTCAGAGAGACCTCCGTTTTAATGAGACTTAACTCTCACAAGCAGAGTGATCTTGGGGAACTTTCTAACCTTCCTGATAATCATTGTCCTTGTCTGTAACTATGAGGATAACAATACCTATCTCACAGAACTGACAAGAGACTAGAAAGATAAGTAACTTGCAAATGGTAAGTGAAAAACATTCCATAGATTGATTGGTAGCTGCTGAAACCACAGCATTGTGTTTACTCTTTTGTTTACCTTTCTTTATTAACTTTTAGGATTGGCCCAAATACTGTGGCTGTGAAATGAGGATCTTTCCTAGGAGGAGAGTGAGGCGAGGAAGTAACATTGGTTGAGAATCTGCTATGTACCTGGTTACCTGTAGCTTTCCCCATGGAATTAGGTGGGAAAAATCAAGTGAGCTGACATTGCATTCTCATGTTTCAAACACTCTTGAGGGTTTTCTTGAGATCTTGCTCACTTTATTCCTAGGAAACCTTGAGATAGTAGATCAGATCACCAAACTGAAAACCTCTAGAAAATGAGAGTAACATTCACCTCTGTGGGATAATTGGAACTCTGGTTACTTGAAACTCCCTCCATTATAAAGCTTTCAGAGCTAAAGGGCTAAATCGACTTACAGTCTTCCTGTGACTCCTGCAAGTATTTCAAGCAGGACAATTACCTGACCAGAGCAAGACAATGTGTCACAGGCCAACTTCCTGGGAAGCAGGCTAACTCAGCACTTCTTAGGCCCGTCAATGGCATTTTTAAAATTATGAGCACCTGTGCCTCCAAATGACGAGATTTTTTAAAGTAAGGGTAATAAGAGTTCACTCCAGACCTAATCTGGCTCTTTTTACTTATATATTTTTAAAAATGTACCCAACCAAGTGTGTGTTTTTTTAATTGTTGTTGTTGTTATTATTATTATTTATTATTATTTTTTTAAAAGGAAAGAAACATTAGTGAGAACTTTCCATGTACCAATATTATGTTGGGTATTCCACCATGTTATTCCATTTTTTCTTCTCAATAGTTAAGCCAAATGATATTATCCCCATTTTACAGCAATGACAAAGCGGTTTATTCACTTGCAGGATGACTCACAACAATATACATCTTAAGTAGTAGAGCCAGGATCAAACTCTTCTTTTAGTTTTTTAAACCTGCAAGTTCAATGTTAAGTTGAACATCTCATTTTAAATTACTTTCAGAGTGATTAAAAAATAAATTACTCATTATTCATATATTTATACATAATTTATCCTTGCAGCTCCCCAAAGACATGGGCTTTGCCTTTCTAATCACCTGTACAGGTTCACGGTGGCAGTCAATAAATATTTGTCAAATGAATAAATTCATGCGATCAATCACTCACCTGTTAGTGTCTACTGACAAATGCTGTAAGTTTTGTGAGAGACACAGCGATGAATAACATAGATTTCTTTTCCTAGTATATTATGCTAAATTAGGGGAGAGAAATGTATACATAGAAAATGAGGCTGTAAGTAATTCTTTAAATGAGATAGGGACTCTAAGTTAAGAATTCAGAGGAGGAAGTGGGACCTGGGAGAACAAGAGAGAAGCTTTAAGGAGGAGTGATATTTACATTGAGCTTAAATCCATAGGAAGAATATCGATAGGCAGCAGTCATAGGCATAGGGAGGGAGAGCAGGCAATGAGGATGGTGTCCCAGAAAATGAACAGTCTGAGCCAAGTTTGAAGGCCAGAAAAAATCAGGTATGTTTGGGGACAAGGAGAAGTACAATCCTACTAGTAAATAGAAAAGTGGAAGGGTACTTCAAGACAGAGACTATGATTCTGGAACATGTTGCACAAAACCCAGAAGCCCATCCAACGTTTAGTAAACAAGCTATGAGTCACTGCAATGGAGGGCTGTGAAATGAGCATCTGGAAGGCCCAGGGAGAGCTTGCTTCGCCACAGGAGGAAGGAGAGAGGACTCAGCTGTAGAATTAGCTACAGACAAGGGATGAAACATGAAATTGATTAGTGTGTTGTTTCTAAATCCACACACCCACAGTGTCTGGGAGGATTTTATCAAATTCTAGAAAATCAGGAGTTTGGAACTCTGTGTTCATTGGCTTGGGACTAGCCTGCCTCTGCATTTTGACTCTGAATAAAGAAAACTGGTGCTTCCATAAAAATGAATTTGTTTGGAAGAGCACAAGTCCTGAAGAATATCTGAATAACAGAAGCTGTCTAGCAGGTGGCATTCAGCCTGTCCATGCCTCCTAAGTTTGGAGGTTAGAGCTGATAGAAATCCTGTCTAAATTCTGCACCACCGAAGAATACACAGCACTGAGCTGCAATGGACAAACTGCACCTTCTTCAGATGTCTGTGATGTCTATGTCAGCTCAACCCTCCGGTGATCCCTCCTGCCTGAACTAATGGAGGATAATGATAACAATTAATGTTTATTGAGCACATACTATATGCCAGACACCGCATTATTTTATTTAATGTAATCTTCACAAGAACTCAATGCAGTGGCTTCTATTGTCCCTGCTATTGTATAATTGGGAAAATAAGGTTAGATTGTTACAGTAGTCAGAGCTTGGACTCAAAGCCAGGTCTGTTTGTTGAGTTAATTGCATTTCATTGCAAACATAGGACATTTTCTATTTAAAGAAAATTTTAGTACAAAGAACTGAAAAAAAAAAAAGCAAATTTCCTAGAATTAATCGAGTAGGAGGGAAAGTATCGGAATGCATAAGGGGCAGAACCAAAGGTCAGCAAATGGAAGGAGATAATTACAAAAATAATGGCTGTGCTGGCTTTTTCTCCTAGGGTGACAGACAATAGCTCTTCCGCCTCCCAGTCAGGTGGAGGTGGTGGCTTCAGACGGATTTCATGGTCTGCCTGGCAAGGGATATTTTGAATAAAATCTACATAGTACCTTGGTCTCATGTTCATGGTCAGAGGGGCAAGGTTGTCAGGCGTCCATGAGGTGCAGCTGTGCTTGAATCCTGGGCACCCCTCTTGAGCAGGGCTCTGTTGTCATTCTAATTAATCATTAAGCCTGGGGATTTGCAGTTACCAGACATAAGCCCTGTGTATGACATAGGAGCTTGCATTTCTATTGCCACACCCGGCCTGGTGCACTTCCCAGAATGAGCTCTGCATACCAACCGGGGTCTGCAGTCACCTCTGCAGCTGAGGGAAGGGGGTGGGGCTGCTCCTGTGAAGTCTGAGGCTCCTGGGCAACAGGACATCTAGAAGGAAACCAAGAAGGCAAAATGGAGTTGGCAGTTCTAAGATTTCCCCTCTGGAAAGAAATCGGCATTGTGGAGTGAAGGCAAAACCCTCCTGTTATCCACATGGTTCCATGTTGTGATACTGAAACTCCAGCAGTCCCCTTTCTGAGTGCTCAGTGGTACCTGCTCTTAGAAAGGTCAAATTTCCCCAAAGACTCCTATTGACATTTGGTCTGAAAGTTGAAGTGGGTAGAAGCAGAAGCAGTCCCGGACAATTAAAGTGAAATGTGAGGGTGGAAGGGAAGTGGGTTAAAATGCAGACCCTGCTCAGCAACACTTACATTTGGGGCGAGAGCAAAACAAAGCAAAAGGGAAACAGATCTTTGAACTAATCTGCCAGCTGAGAGATGCCTCCCTGAGATAAATAATTGGGTGGTGTTCAGACTTTGAGATCCATCCAGGAATGACATTCTGTTCATCGTTCTCTTCTAAAATGGCTTTCCTTTGCTCTTGGGAGAGAGAATATCCTTAACATGCCCACAAGGACAACAGTCTGGGCCCTCTCTTCTTTGTCACCAGGTGGTAGCCACAACAGCTCATGGAACACTCCATCACCAGGTTCTGTGTCATACCTAGCCTTAAGCTGTTCTCTCTTCTTGCACATTGTCCACCCCACTGCAATTTCCCCCCACAAAACAAAACAAAACAACCAAAAAACAAAATAAAATCATTTTTCTTCCTCCCCAAAAAAGAATGTTAGCTCTTTTAGTGAAGGGGCCATGTCATTCTCATTAACAATCTCTTCCCCAGGTCTAGAATAGTGCCTGGCATGTAGTTAGTGCTCAGTAAATATTTGTTGAATGAATAAATGAGTGGAGCCAGATAATTCCAAACAGTCACAGTTTATCCCGTAGGATTGTTCTGTTGGACAAACAGTATAAACAAAAAGGATGGTTACATGGCATATTTCCACAGAACATTGCAAACTGGATGCCAATCAACAAACAACTGGCATATACAAGGTGCCAAGTGCCATGTTTGGTGCCATCAACTTGACAGCTGAAGAATCCTCTGAGTGCAGAAGCATCCAAGGAAAGTCTTAATGGGGATAGAATCTGAGGAACGTGCCCCGAATCTTTTCAGCATGAGAGAGAGGATTTAAAGTAATCAGTGTAACATTTTACACTCAGGCAGTTGAACCAGCTCATCTAGAGAGAGTATCTTTGATTCCACATTCACCTAGTAACTATTTATTGAGAATTTATTGGATTCTCTGGTGACAAAATAGAAAGCAAACATGACAAACCCGGTAAGACTGAGAGTCTGCTCTGCAGAACCCTCAAAGCCGGTGCTGCCACACACGCTTGGTTTCTGGCTCACATGGGCCATTTGGATATTTATAACAGCATTTGCAGGCCATACAAAATTACCTGCTATATTTGGTCAACCATTTAATTAACTCACTCCTAATACTTTGGCAGGGCCAGACCAAATGATTTCATAGGCCTTATATGGCCCATGGGCCAGATGTTTCCCCACACCTGTTTCAGGCTGATATTCATTGAATATTTGTCATCATTGGCCATTGCTTGAAACATTCAACATTCTGAATTTCCTCTCAAGTTCTTTTTCTACCATTTCCCTCTATCCTTTTAAAAATCCTTTCTCTTTTTCCTGCCGGACAGCCTTGTCCTTCTCTTTATTGAGCATTCTCCTCCATTGTCCTCAGTAACTTTTCCAAATCTGCACCATTTAACTTGTGCCCTCTACTCTGACTCCATTCTACCCATACCCAACAGATGATTTCAACTCCTACTTGAAGAAATGTGAGGCCATAAGGCTTGGAATGCCTCAACTTCCTCTGTATCACTATCCTCATCTCTACCCAATTTTATTTTCTTCTAATTTTGGAAGACTTAGACATTGAAGTTATAGAGATTAAAGAGTCTCTCATTCCAACATGTTTTAAAAATCTATCTATCTATCATCTATCTATCTATCTATCTATCTATCTATCTATCTATCTATCTATTTCAGAGAGGAAGGGAGAAGAAGAGAGAGACAGGAACATCAATTATGAGAGAGAATCATTTATTGGCTGCCTCCTGCATACTCCACACTGCAGATCCTGCCCACAACCCTGGCATGTGCCCTGACCAGGAATCAAACCATGACCTCCTGGTTCATAAGTCGATGTGTAATCACTGAGCAATGCCGGGTGTTTTTTTTCGGTGTGTGTGTGTTTTTAAACTTTAGGTCCAGATCTATTAGTAGGATATAAGATCAACGGAGTAAATTGTGACCAGCATTTGTTAATGAAATAGAATAGAATACAATAAAATACTATAGAATAGAATAGAACTTCAAGGTATAAAATATATAGAAAGGACAACTATTATCTCATAAGCTTTATTTTACATATAGTATCATGTGTATATCTTTGTGTGTGTACTGGGTCTTGAGTGAGGTGTATTCCTTATAGTGGATCATAGTAAAAAATATTAAAAACATCATCTTATTTAAGACCCCTATTCCCACCCCTTCACATTTCCACAGCATTCCCACTTCTTCCACTGTCTTCTGTCTTCTCTACATATTCAATTTGTTAGTTTCTAGTGATTCTTCTCCTTAGCTTATAATGCACTCAATTTCTCCAATGTAAAACTATCCTACCTTGACCTAGATTTCCTTCAACTCCCTTCCCTTCTTAGTCAAGAAGCACAATCTAAATTCTAGCTCCTTCTTTACTCCTCCAACCCTGACACCAATGAAGCTTCTTTTTAAGCAAATTATCTTCATATTGTTAATGAAATGTGTATTATTTAGACCCAAGGTGGAAAACCCTTTTTCTGCCAGGGGACATTTGGATATTTATAACATCATTTGTGAGCCATACCAAATTATCAACTTAAAAATTAGCCTGCTATATTTGGTCAAACATTTAGTTAACTCACTCCTAATACTTTGGCAGAGTCAGACTAAATGATATTGTGGGTCTTATATGGCCCATGGGCCAGATGTTTCTCATACCTGTTTTAGACTAATGTTTGTTGAATATTTGTCATCGTTGGCCATTGCTTGAAACTTTCCACATTCTAAATTACCTCCTAGGTTCTTTTTATACTATTTCCTGTTGTCCCTTCATGAAGTCTTTCTCTTTTTCTTGCCCTTTAAGTCTGTGTCCCTGAGAGTCCCAATTCACCTTCTGATCTTTTATTTTCATGTTTTCCTGGCTTCATTTTGTCCCCATCAGTTGATGACTCCCAAATCTGTATGCCCAGAACATAACTCTCCTCTGAGCTTTTTTATTTTTTTATTTTTTTAATTTTTTATTTATTTTTATTATTATTATTTTAATCTTTATTGTTCAGTTTATTAATTATATTGTTCCCCCCTTTTTTTTTCACCGTATAGTTCCCCTCCACCTGGTACCCATCCCACCCTCCGCCCTCACCCCCCTCCACTGTCCTCTCCTATAGTTGCATGATTTTTGTCCAGTCTCTTGCTGCACTTCCCACACTCCCTTTCTCCCCAAGAGTTGTCAGTCCATTCCCTCTTTATGTCTGGGATTCTGTTACATTCACCAGTTTATCCTGTTCATCAGCTTATTAATTCACTTGATTTTTAGATTCATTTGTTGATAGATGTGTATTTGTTGTTCCTAATTTACACTTTTATCTTTTTCTTCTTCCTCTTCTTAAAGAATATCTTTCAGCATTTCATATAATATTGGTTTGGTGGTGATGAACTCCTTTAGCTTTTTCTTGTCTGCAAAGCACTTTATCTGACCTTCAATTCTGCATGATAGCTTTGCTGGATAGAGTAATCTTGGTTGTAGACTCTTGCTGTTCATCACTTTGAATATTTCTTGCCATTCCCATCTGGCCTGCATCGTTTCTGTTGAGAAATCCTCTGACTATCGTATGGGTGCTCCCTTATAGGTAACCATCTGTTTTTCTCTTGCTGCTTTTAATATTCTCTCTTTGTCTTTTGCTCTTGGCATTTTAATTATGATGTGCCTTGGTGTGGTCCTCTTAGGGTTCCTATATATTGGGGTTCGGTGCACTTCTTGGACTCCTAAGTCAATTTCTTTCACCAGGTGTGGGAAGTTTTTGGTCATTATTTCTTCAAATAGGTTTTCATTGTCTTGCTCTCTCTCTTTTTCTGGAACCCCTATGAGGATGTTGGTATGTTTGAGGTTGTCCCAGAGGCCCCTTACACTATCTTCAATTTTTTGGATTCTTTTGGTTTCTTGCTTTTTCACCTGAATGGATTTTACCTCTTTGTATTTCAAATCTTGAACTTGGTTCTTGGGGTGCTCCAGAGCACTTTTAGGTCTTTGTATAATATTTTTTATTTCAGTCAGTGTATGCTTAATTTCTGGTTGGTCCTTTTTCATATCCTTGAGAGTCTCCTTTATATCCTTGAGGGTCTTCTTCATTTCCCTGTAGGACTCATTCATGTCCTTTTCAGTCTTGCTTAATTCCTTATAGGCCTCGACCTTTTGTTGGAGCCTCTTGAAAAACCCTATAACCATGGTTTTGAATTTTATGTTGTTGTTTTTTTTCCTCCATTTCTTTCACATCTGATTTCTTTCCATGTCTCTGCATGGTGGCTGCTTCCCTGAGTTGGTCAATTAGCTTTGTGTGGTAGAATTCCTGCTAGGGACAGTGGTTCAGCCTCCCCAGTTACCTGAGGTGGATATGGGTTGCACAGTCTTGCTGAAGTTAAGCTCAGGTTAATCGTTGTTAGCACTTGGAGGGGTTGCCCTCTAGGCCAATTGTCTGTGAAGTTCAGCTGTGCTCAGGTTGGATGGGCGGAGTCTCGGGGCCAAGCAGACAGGGTTAGCTCCGCCCTATGCAGCCCCAGGGACTCTGTGTTGGTGGCAATGGCTGCCAGCACCTCTGAGAGAGAGCCGCTGCCAAGCTCCACTGGCTGCCGGGGAATTCAGACTCTCCCCAAATGAGTCTGCACACCCAATGTCTCACCCAGGGTCGTAAAACAAAGCAGTCTGATGGTTTCCCGAATGAGAGGGCAAGTCGCAGGGAGCTCTCTGCTCAGTCACGCAGCTGAGCTGTTCGTGCAAGCTGCCTTCTCCACAAGCCGGCAGACCCGGCAGCACCCAAGCTTCGGCGTGCCCTCCCACTGTCCAGTTTTCACCCCGTATGATAGTGGGTTGGTTCCCTGGACTTGGCCCAGAGCTGGAGAATCAGTCCAGTGGGACGTCTTTGTCTCCCCGTTCGAGAAAACTGGCCAGTTTTCAGCCGCCCGCCCTCTCCACTGGCGCGTGCTGCAAACCTCTCTTCGCGTGAATCTTTCAACACTGTCTGCCGCCACTCCTCCGAGTCACAGTGTCTTATTTTCACTTTTATTTGTGGAATTTTCACTCGGCAAGCTTTCTGGTGATTCTGGAAGGTGTTTGTTCTTTCGTTAAGTTGTAGTATTAAAATTGCTGAGCATGACTGCAAGATAGGTGTTTTACCTATGCCGCCATCTTGTTTCCCTCTGAGCTTTTTTATTATTATTTTTTTAACATATATATCAAGATGCCTCCTCAGGCCCTAGCTGGTTTGGCTCAATATAGAGTGTCAGCCTATGGACTGAAGAGTTACAGGATTGATTCCAGTAAAGGGCACATGCCCGAGTTGATCCCCAGGAGGGGGTGTGCAGGAGGCAGCCGATCAATGATTCTCATCATTGATGTTTCTATCTTTCAGTCCCTCTCCCTTCCTTTCTGAAATCAATAAAAATATATTTTAAAAAATGCCCCCTCAGTTTACTTCATTCTTCCACGACACATCTCTAACTGATCTCTTTGTTGTCTCCAAATCTGCCCTTCTCTGCTTTATTCACCTGGCTGATTCATATATGCCATTAAAATTCAATGCAGGTGTCATCTCTTTGAGAAAGCCAAGGTGTACTGAAAGTTCCACATAACCTGTAAATCTTTCTAAATATTTAACACATTGTGCCAAAATGGTTTGTATATCTGACTTTCCCATTAGCTTCTAAGCACCTGAAGAGTGGGGAAGTTTAAATCACTTTTGCACTTCTATTATCTGACACAAGTGACTGGTCCATTATAAGTGCTCAATAAATACTTCTTAAAACTGCTATCAGAGTGGAGGAGCAGAAATTATTACGTGAATTCATCCCACAGACAGGCCTTTGGGTAATTTTGAATGAAACGGTCTACTATAGGCAGTACCTTCCCAGTTAGCTTTCCCAGGCTTACTGTATACTTGTTCTGCTTTTTCATTGCTTTGTGTTGTGTAGACATAGAGACAGAAGCAATGAGGCAGGAAGAAGGAGAGCCCATCAAGACAAAACTCTGAGTGACCTTTCAATGTAATGCAAGTGCACAATAGGATTTAATCCTGAGATTAGACAGACAGACATGGTGTAGCTCTACTACAGGGCTGCAGTGAAAAGCAAAATAAGCTACTCCTGGCACAGTTTAGGAATGTGATCAAATCTAATAAAGGGTGTGTACAATTTTAAAGAGTTTCTCTAATTAGATTCTAAATAAATGTGACCACATCTTGACTTCCTTCCCTTTTGGGTTTTCAATAACTTAGATAAGGTGTCTATTCTTTAAGGCAGAGATTTCCAACTGTTGTGCAAGAATGTTTAAAACATGCAGTACCTAATTATTTAGACAGGGCCACTGGCCTCTTTTCCCTTAGACTTTCAAATTAAAAACTGACAAAAGCCAACACAACAATAGTCATCCAGTGTGAATGATTCAAAATTACACTTTTTTTGTCTGATCCACAAAAATATATTTTTGGGTGTGCCTCAGAATTTTAATAATTAGTTTATGTGTGCTTTGAGGTAAAAAAGGTTGAAATGATCTTGAAGCCATTAGTTTTCCTAAACAACTAATTAAGCCTTAGTTTTTAAATTTTTTTAAAAAATCTTTATTGTTAAAAGTATTACAGATGTCTCCTTTTTTTTCCCATTGACCCCCTCCACCCTGCATCTGCCCCTTCCAGGCCTTCACCAGTCTATAGTCTGTGTCCATGGGCTATGCATGTATGCACATAAGTTCCTGGATTAAACATCCCACCCACCCAACCTCACCCTTGCCTTTCCGCTGAAATTCCTCAGTCTGTTCCATGCTTCTATGTCTCTGGATCTTTTTGTTTATCAGTTTATTTTGTTCATTAGATTCCATGTATGAGTGAGATCATGTGATACTTACCTTTCTCTGATTGCCTTATTTCACTTAGCATGATACTCTCCAGGTCCATCCATGCAATTGCAAATGGTAACAGTTCTTTTTTTTTTTTTTACAGCTGCATAGTATTTCATTGTGTAAATATTCCACAGCTTTTTTATTCTCTCATTTGCTGATGAGCACTTGGAACCCTAGTTTTTGATATCAAATTTCCCTTTATACAGCTTCATCAGGATTAGACATGGGCTCAAAAATAAGGGAAAGAGAAGCTTCTTTGCTTCACTCTTTAAAAATATTAATAATTTCATATATTAGACTAGTATTGTATAGTTTACAAAGAGTTTCACACACGTTATTTCATTTAATTCTCAAAATAACACTCATGATTACTCCTGATTTATAAATGACTAAGCTAAAACTCAGAGAGAGGTTAGAACAACTTGTCCAAAGTCACATGATTGGTGTCATTATGACTTTTCAACAAAGGGATTTTAAAATTCTCTTTTAAATCTAGACTGATCAAATACAAGTTTTAAGATAAGATATTTTTAATACCTAAATTCATCAACAGGTATTACCAAATAATAGTTAGTTCTTTCTTTCTGATTTCTGGTTATTATAAAATATTTGAGGTAGATTTCTTCTAATGCTTCAGTTATTTCCTTACTGTCTCTGTAGTTGGTGATGATATAGAAGTATACTCAGTTTTACTTTCGGGGGAGGTTGAAATGACTTTGTTTTTGTTTACTCCATCTCAAACCAATGATAAGAAATTCTAACCATCTGCCTCTAAGCACCTCGTAGAGTTAAAGGCTGTTATAACTAGAAGATGCAAGAGACCATACAATGCCAGGTATGGCAATTCATCTCTCCTTCTTACATCTCTATAGCATTGTGTTAACAAGGATTGTGAGACTGTGTTGATACAGTGGGAACAGGGATGATAATTAACTGTACCAGCTATGGGCTCATTGTAGTGCTGCGGTCATCCTTTATTCTTCTCTCCAATCTGTCAGAAAGTCCTATAAGCTGTGAGCTATATCCTCAATCTGGTTACTTTCTACCATTTCTTATTGATATCTTTAAAAAAATGTGTTTATTGGTTGGTAGAGAGAAAGGAAAGGAGAGGGAGATATAAACATAATGATGAGAGAAAATCATGGATTGGTTGCACCCACCTGCCCCCCACTGGGTAACAAGCCTGAAACCTGGGCATGTGCCATAACTGGGAATCAAACTGGACCTCCTGGTTTATGGGTAGATGCTCAACCACTGAGCAACACCAGCCAGGCTCTTCTTAGTATCATTATTGGTTAGGATACAGTAGGTTATTTTATGGTAACAACCCCCCAAATCTCTGTGGTTTAAACAGCAAATGTCTATTTCTTACTTGGGCTATCTATTCCTTGGGCTACTTATACACTTGCAGGGGATAAGTAGCCCAGGAAGGTCTCACTCAGCAATCAAGGGCTCTAGTCTGGGAATGTTACATACCACTTATGCCACCAGTCCATTGGACAGAACTATCACATGGCACCACCCAACTGCAAAGGGAACAAGGAGGCATAATTCTTCCATGTGGGTGGAAGGTGAGGAAAACAGATAGATATGAACATCAGAATTCTAAGTCATCATCTCTCACTTGGATTCCAAAAAAGTATCCTAGTTTCTCTCTTTCCATGTTCACCCCTGAAATATACTCTTCATAAGGCAACTAGGAGATTTATTTAAAATAGAAGTCATAATACCCCTCTCCAACTAGTCAATTGGTACACAAGAAGAATTCTCTTTTGGAAAAGGAACCCCTATTGTGTCCATAGCATCTTTTGTGTTGCCATGTATTTGTATAATAATAGCTTTTAGATCTTTTTCTTCTTTTTTACGAGGAATGGGTCAGAGCATTTTCCCACAGGAGCCAGATGAAGATGGATAAGAGAGAGTCCTTACACAGTGTGGCCTTCTACATTGATCTCTTGTGGGCAGTCCAAGAGGGGTTGCTGTAAAAGAGTTGAAGGCTATGCTATTGTGTGGAGTCTTCTGTCAGAGTGGGGGTTGTGGCCCTGCCTTCATTATCCAGATCATGTTCCCTGGTGCTAGCTCTA
The DNA here is from genome assembly GCA_027563665.1 of Antrozous pallidus. Taxonomy (NCBI): domain Eukaryota; kingdom Metazoa; phylum Chordata; class Mammalia; order Chiroptera; family Vespertilionidae; genus Antrozous; species Antrozous pallidus. Next base: position 64,313,601 of record CM050520.1, read on the forward strand.
CTGGTTCAGCTTGGTGTGAGAATGAAAGGGAAGCAGGGAGTGGCTTGTTTTCTTTCCATATAGGGCCCAAACAAAATACATGTCAAAGAAAGACATATTGCTTTCCCCTTTCTTATCTCATCTCCTCTCCTGCCTCCAGTATCTCTAAATTATCTGAATCTTCTGTTGTTTTTTGATGGAAAGTAATCCTCCAAAATTTTTGTCAGTATCTTACTTGAGGCAGTATCTTACTTCATCAGTATTACTTCTCACGTTATTTTGACTACAATGATCACCCCTGGGCACAGCTACATATAAATATAAACAGCATATAGAGAAAATAAGCTATGCCCTAAAATCTGACTTCTCTTTCATATTTTCTGTTTTTTGGTACTATTAAAATTCATTGTTCAATCCCAAACTGTCTACTCTGACTTACAGCATGTATTCTACCCTTTCTGCATTGGCTGATTTGTTTGGACTTGACTTCTAACTTACCTAGGTTTATATTGTCTATCTAGCCTTGTTAGTCTCGAGTACTCTCCAGAATCACTACCCAGATCTTTACTCTTATACAATTTCCTTTCTGCATGCCTATCATCTTTTCTTTGTTTATATATCTGGTCTCAACATACTTTCAATAACAATATCAATATATTTGATATAAGCAGATCTCAACATGACATATGTTTCTTGGGGAGAAAGCTATGTATTCTCATATAACCACAGCCTAAGATAAAATTCTCTGAGAAATATAATTCATCTAATTTGGAAAAATTATTTCAGAGGTTCTGAGATCATCCTCCAAAGCACTTAAACTATTTTTATTATGATTTCACATAAAGATAGAGCTGAAAGAAACCCTAAGGATTGTCTTGTTCAATCCTCTCAATATGCAATTGAAGAAATGGGAACCAAGAAAGAATAAGTAAAATGTCCAATATTACAGAATTAGGTTGTGTTGGGTGGAATCATAGGCCCCAACATCCAGAGCACTGGTCTTTGCACTCTATGACACCACCTTTGAGGTTCACATTGTAATCATTGTTTGAGATGTTGATATCCAAGTATACCTTATTGAATTGAAAATGTTTTTGAAAATATTTGTTTTGGGAGATTCAATTTTAGAGAATGGAGTCATTCAAAATAAGGAAAAAAACTATACCCATAGGAGAATGCAGTTACAGATTTCGTTTTTTATACACTGGAGATTACTAGTACATTGCAATTCTCCTGTTTTACACTGGAGACCTATTTGAAATCTCCCTTTTGTATTTTTAAAGTCTATTATTGTACAATGCAACTCAAATCTAGATGGGACTGAAAATCTACAGTATTGTTTTGATAGAAACAAAACATAATCAGTGATAAAGAGAAGAATACAGAAATCCATATCTAACTAATGTACTTTTTAAAAATTCCATTGAAAGAACCAGCAGCATCTATGAGCACAATTTCAAGATAATTTTCTATTCTATGGGTATTATGTTTGTATTTTATCATTCTAATCTACATTTTCCCTGAAATATATTTAGCTGCTATTTTTCCTTTCTCAGATCAGCAAAAAAATTTTTTTAAGTGTTTAGAAGTTCACAATCTTCTTTATAAGAATACAACACACCTCAAAAATAGATAGGTTCTGGAAGCAAAGTAGTCCCAGTATTTCAAGTAGAAAAATGTTCAAGTTTCCATTTCTCTTTCTTTTAAATACTTTAAATATTTTAATTTTACTTATTACCCATCACAAATTTCATATTTCAATCTGATCTTTGAGACTGCAAACTCTGTCCGGAACAATGGTTGCTTTTGTCTTATACAAATTTTTGCTCCATTCTTGACTAATAGAATCAAACAAGAGTCAAAACAGGTTTCTATTGGAGTCAGCAGTAGTGAAAGCAGAAATGGTGGATTCGTGCGAGATAAAAATGTACAAGTCTGAGGCATGGAGAAGGAATTTGAAATGCTTGGTGCTGATGAAGATGTGTTATGTAGCCTCAAGGGATATCACTCAACATCTGGATGTCTTCATCAACCAGCAGAACAGGTAAACATGTACCTGCTTTCCCATGGTGCTAAGAATTCACTTGAAGGTCTAATGCATTGAAAAATACTGAAAGACTCCTTAAAACGTCAACTCCAGTTGAGTGTCTACTGTGCCTCTCATCAGAATGTGATGGGAAAGACAGTTTGAGGCAAGAGAGACTACTTGGTTAGCTTGCATTTTTGAGATTGGGTGATTATGATTAATTTCATATTTTGGTTAACTGAAGATCACCCATAAAATCTTATGTACTTCTCTTTTTGTCATTAAAAATGTTTCAGAAATATATGAGTGAATTCGTACCCTAATGTAGTATAATATGAGGCACAGAGATTCTGGAGGTAGGTAGGTCAGGGTTCAAATCCCACCTTGACCACATAGAATGTATTCAACTTTTATATATCAGATTGAGCAATTCACAGATGATAATAACTGTCCTGAAAATTGGTTGTGAAGGTAATATTGGATTAAATTAAATTTTAACGTGGATGTGAAATTTCATAAATAGTGCATGGCACATAATAAATAATCCCATTAGGTCCTGAGACAAGGATTTTTATGGCGGTGATTTATTGGGGGAGTGCTGTCAGGTAAAGCCTGTAAGGGACTAGTGAGAGAAGCAGAGTAAGGAAGAGCCAGGGAAGGTGTGTATGCAGCTGAAGGCTGCTTTAGCTTGATCTCAGGAAGAACTATAGATGAATAATGACATCACAGAACTTTCCATAGCGAGGCAACGGTGATAACTTTTTGAATTCCTTTTTTAGTCAATCATTGGCTACAAGACACCTCCCGAGTCACCCTTGAAGGCCTTTCTTGGAGAGATGTTCCCATCCACTGAGGCCAATTCGCAGAAGAAGAAGGAAGCTGCCAGTTATTTGCAGCCACTTTCAATAGCTGGGGATTAGGGGTTCTGGTTGGTAAAGGGGATCTGGGCAGGGCACTGAAAGTGTCTTCTACACTACAGATAACTAGAGGCTATAGCATATTTGTTTTTTGTTTGTTTGCTTGTTTCCTATTAATCCATCATTCACTCATCCTTTCAGCAATTATTTATTGTGTGCACCTCTATGCCATGCACTTATTATAGGCATGTGGGGTGATACATCAGTGGGTAAAACAAAGATCATTTCCTCATGGAGCTCATGAGATAATAAACAAATAGATGTAAGAAATGATTATATACCAGATGATATGGTGGTAAGTACTATAGGGATGGATAATAGAACTGACATTTTCTTTTAGCAAAGTAAAATTTAATTCTTTGTTGAGTTCCAGTATTTCTTAACAAGGTTGTCTTTTAGTCACTGAAAATGCATTGCATCTTAAGGCTTGGAATACTGCAGCTCTATAAAGCATAGAATCCCATAAACACGGGCTTTGTTTAGTGGAAGAAACCTTAGAGGTTAAGGTCAAGATTTGAATGAATTTGTACTAACCTCTGACATACTGTAGCTTATATTTTGACTCTATGTTTGATATGATCTAAGTTCTCTATTTGTTTTTCCCCTCTCTAATATTGAAGTATTGATACTTTTCAATTAATTATGCTTCCTGAAAATTCAAATTTACTCATTTATTTATTAAATCTATAAATAGCATTTGAGTATCTATTGTGTGTTAAACTCTAACGACGTTTGCAAAGAATATGACAAAAGTCTCTGTCTCCAGGAGCTTACAGTCTACTAGGAAGGATAAGCTGGGTAATACTAATAGCTCTATCGTAAGGCAGAAAGCACCACAGCCTGGAAACCTACATAGAGGATCCTGAGAAGGAATGAGAGATTACTTGTAACCAAGAGGGTTCTATCTGGAGGAAGTTTCCAGCTGTGGTTCAAAGCTGGCTGGGATGTAGACACTTGTGTTATCATCATAGTTAGCTAGTATATTAACATTAATAATAGAAAAAGAGCAAAGGGGAGGCTAGACATTGTAAGCATGGTCATCTGGAAACTACTGCTTCATGCCACTCAGGGATTCACTAGTCCATTCCCTGCAGATCACTGGGGGAAGGGGTTGAACAAGGGGGAGATGGGCACACACGCAGTGAAGTCAGGGTGACATAGGGAGGTGCTTATCTGTCAGTCTTGGCTCAGAGGATGAAGCCACTGCAGGCGCACAAAATCTCGGAGAATAAAATCCCCACACAAAAAGTTCCCTCTTTCTCTTATTCTCCTTGTTTCTTCTTTTGTCCTCTGTGACCCACCCTCACCCCCGTCTCTCCATAGCACATGGCCTTAAGCAGCCACATGGCCCATGGCCATGCAGACCCCACATGCAATGAACTGCTGCTGGGAAGAGAAGCTAAACTAGCCAGATGCTGAACTGGACTGGACTTTAATATGGAGCAGAAACTTCAGTGGCCTTAAAACTGGCCCCGCTGAAGACAAGATTAGACTTTTTCCATGGGGAGATTGAGGGAGTGGACCTTGGAAGGGAACTCTCTTAATTTTAAATAATCAACAACTCGAGGCCTTAGGAAATTCTTTTCCCTGCAGCACCTCAAGAACTCTATTTCCACCGACAACACTTGGACATAGATGATGGGTGTTCCAAGCGATGAGAGCCTGTCAACCAAAATATAAAGGCATCAAAAGGCTAGATGCATTTGTGGGATAATGAGTATCTCTGGTTAAAAATAGTGGATTAAAAAGGTAAGTTTATGACTCAGCTAGAGAAGGATTTGAAGTATTCTTGTCAATGATCTTTTGGTAGGAAGAAACAGAAATCTATTCCAGGTAAAACACATAAAATAGTTTATTACAATAAATAGGGAAACTGTACAGAATTCCAGAAGAAAAAGACAGCTGGGTCCCATGGGAACACGTTGTAGGAAACTAGGATGTTTCAAGGGCTCTCTCTGCACCTCCCAGGGCAGTGAGGTTTTGCCTCTTTATCATTACTTGTCTGCTCCACTCATTTCTTTCTCTCACTAGTTTCCTCTATTTACTTATTGTTCTCATGGCCCACCCCAGTATAGCCACTCACCTCTCAAATCTGTAATGAACAAAGACAATCATCTCCAGGCATCCTCCTACCAAGTTTAAGAGAGGGACTCTTTAGGCAATGTATCCACTCTAGTCAAGTCACCTGGGACCTGGAAGGAGGCGTCCCAAGGTTGCTGCTTACTCAGAAAACTATGGGCTGTTTCCTTGGAAGAAATCTCAATGAAGTGGGCAGGACTGGGAACCCGGAGTGAGGTGGCCATGCTGGGTAGTTGCATTCTTCAACAGGCAGGGGGGGCCAGGGAAACTTTTTGATTAGGAAGTTACAGCTCACTTATTATTAGTTATTGTTGCTTTGTTTTTCAGTTTCATGAACTAGTGACAACACATTTACTCTTTAAAATTATAATGGTGCAAACTTGAGCATCTGAAAACAACAAGTGTACTGTGCCAGTGCCTCTCTGAGCTTTGTTTGCATTAAATGCCTGACTCTGGAAGAATATTTTTAGCCCTTCACTATACTTACTAGAGTCTACTGAAAGTATTTGTCTAAGAGTCTCTCTCTCGCTCTGTGATATTGTTGGGTTCTTTTGAGTGTTAATATTTATAGAGCCCAGCCTGGTATATAGTAGAAGCTTAATAAATGCTTGTTTCTCATTTTCTTAACATTTATTTCTCAAAATTTACTCATATTGTGTGTTGAATGCATCAATCTATGTGTATATGTACATATACATACATATATACATATATATGTGTATATATACATATACATACATACATATATATATACATATATATGTGTGTGTGTGTATATATATATATATATATATATATATATATATTAGAAATGAGGTATGGGCACTCACATGTTGATAAATTGAGAAATCATCACACAACTATGCTCATCTTGTGTTATTTTCCTAAGGAAAAAAAGGAAAGGAAAGAAAAAAGGAACAGGCTCTGGGAAGTTTTAGAACTTTGGAATCAGCCTGTTTGGATTTGAATTCTAATATACCAGTTTCTAGTTGTGTGACCTCAGGCAAGTTATTTAAAAAGTCTTTCCTTCTGTCCTCTCATTGGTAAAGTGGGAATAATGTGAATTATTATTTTCATGCATGCAAGTTTGAGTGAACATTAAATGAAATATTGATGTAAAGCTCTAAGTCTTATCTGATACAGGACTTACCAATAATTATAGCTGTTATCATTATTATAGCTTTCAGGGTTTATCACAAAAAAGCAATGATCCTATCTAATAAAAGAGTAATATGCAAATTGACCATACCACTGATCAAGCCATGCCCACAAGCTATGCCCACCAGCCAATCAGGAGCAAATTATGCAAATAAACCCCAACCAAGATGGCTGTGGCCACTGAGAGCAAGAGGGAGGCTTGAGTTTCCCTGGTAATGGAGGAAGCCAAACTCTCCACCTGCTGTTGCCGGCCTAGGCCTCTACTCAGTGCTACAAAGTTTCAATTATAGAAGATATATCCCATCCAAACAGAAATGGTGGCAGCCATGGAGCTGGAGAGAGCAGAGGCTAGGCTTGCCCCAGTGATGAAGGAAGCCAAGCTTCTAAAGCCCTCTTGCCTATGCCTCCACTCTAGACTACAAAATTTCAATTATAGACTTTAAATTAACCCAAACAGAAATGGCTGTCGCCAGGAAGCAAGCAGAAGGCTTGGCTCTGCTCCAGGCTACAAAGTTTCAGTTATAAAACATAACTTAATCTCAAATACCAGGCCCTCTGCTTGGGTCACCGGAGGTGTGGCCAGCCTGCAAACCACCACAGGCCCCAAGGGAACCCCCACCCTGATGCAGGACACCTTTCAGGGCAAACCAGCTGGCCCCACCCATGCACCAAGCCTCTATCTTATCTAATAAAAGAGTAATACACAGATTGGCCATCACTCCAACACACAAGAGGGCTGCCCCCATATGGTCAAAGATCCTGCCCCCATGTGGACACAAGATGGCCACACAAAATGGCCAGCAGGGGAGGGCCATTGGGAAGGATCAGGCCTGCAAGGTAGGGCAGTTGTGGGTGATCAGGCCAGTAGGGGAGGGCAGTGGGAAGGACCAGGCCTGCAAGGGAGGGCAGTTAGGAGTGACCAGGCTGGCAGAGGAAGGAAGTTGGGGACAAACAGGCTGGCAGGGGAACAGTTAGACATTAATTAGGCTGGCAGGGTAGTGATTAGGGGGTGATCAGGCTGGCAGGCAGAAGTGGTTAGGGGCAATCAGGGAAGCAGGCAGGTGAGCAGTTTGGAGCCAGCATTCCTGAATTGTGAGAAGGATGTCCAACTGCCCATTTAGATTCGATCCTCCTGGGTTCAGGCCTACACGGGTAGTCAGACACCCCTCGAGGGGTCCCAGATTGGAGAGGGTGCATGCTGGGCTGAGGGACATCCCCTGCTTCCTGTGCACAAATTTTGTGCACAAGGCCTCTAGATTACCTAATAAGAGAGTAATATGTTAATTGACTGTACCTTTGTGACACCCACCAGCCAATCAGGAGAGGATATGCAAATTAACCCAACAAAGGTGCGTTAATTTGCATATGCTGGTGCCAAGCAGCCAGGGGCAGGACAGGACACTTGTGTCACCATGGCGATGATGCAGGCATTCCACATCACCTCAGCCACTCCAAGCCTCTGGGCAGCATGGGAAGGCAGAAAGGCAGCTCCGGGCAGAGCCAAGGCAGTGTTGGCAGCCAGGGAAAGGAAGGGCCATTCTTGCATTGGACTGCTAGTAAAATTATAAAACAGAGTTCTGAGAAAATGAGTTGGGACCATGCTATTGACAGGAGTTATAACTTCAAGATTAGGCATAGCTTTCCTGTCAGAAAAATCTGGCTTGGATTTGGGATTGTATCCTCAGCAAAGTAGTCCTCAATGTTCTCACCTGTAAAATGGGAATAGTAAAATCTCTGCATCTGTAAGGTTTGGAGAAAATTAAGTGAAAAAATGCATGTAAAATACTGAGCCATGTACCCAGTGCATAGAAAGTTCTTAATATATGACACTTAATTATTATTGCTTTTAATGTTATTAGTTTCCTCTCTCCCTCACACACACACACACACACACACACACACACGCGCGCGCGTGCACGCGCGTACACACACCACACCACCACCACCACCAATCCAAATCTATCAAATATTTTTTCTTTGCTCCACCTGATTCTTATTCCAAGTGGACCAATATATTTCCACAATCACAATAGTTAATAAATATTCCTCAGAAGTGTGTGTGTGTGTGTGTGTGTGTGTGCGTAGTGTTTTCATATGCATGCAGTGAAGGAACACTTAGTTTGTCTCAAGATTTGAAATAATGTTTCCAGAGGCCCTGGGTAAAGGCTGTAGAATCAAAATAGCTAATTCCCCCTTCCCAAGCCCATTGTTCACCTCCCCAGCCAACCCAAGCTGCTGAAAGAGAATCAGCAGAACAAAATCAGAGACTTGGAAGGCGATTTTGAGGAAGGTTGGAAGGAATTGCAAAGAACCTGTCCCTCCTAATCCCAGAGTTGCAAAAACTACAGAAAAGCTGGTGGAAATTAACCATTTGTGTCACAGGCAGAACACCATCTGCCTCTCGCCTTCCTTGGAGAAAGAACAGCCTGCTTCCCAGTTCTCAGCGGGCACAGAGCTCAGCCTGCACTCACTTGGGCTCTCAAATGAAATGCAATTGAACCAGTCAGGTCCCAGCATGCTTAACCTTTGGACTTCGAGTGCCAATATTTCTCTGGAGAAGGTATCTGTAGTGCCTGTCTTAGTGACTATGATGCAACCGCTGAAGGAAAAATAGGCTTATACCCGCTATGATTTTGCAATGGCTCCAACAAATGGCTTAAGGGATTTCAGATGCATTTAGAAATTAAACTCTGCTGGTCCTCCTGAGCCAGCATCTCTTTCGGAATACCAGAGGGACTGACAATGACAAAACCCAGGCCCAACTGCTGATGCAGGCTTGATGGTATTTGGGCTGTCTAGTCATGACAAGGCATAAACACATCTTTTTGCCACTGTTCCCCTGTGAAAAATGACATCTCATCTGGCTGCTTTCTACCCAGCTCCATTGGCAGGGTGCCCCAACACTCCCCACCCCACCCCCATTCCCCAAGTGGATCTTTGGGAAACTGACCTTGAACACAGAACATTGAATTTTTTAAAGTGATAAATGCTCTCATTCCCTCTTTGCTTATACAGATATATCTGGTCAAAGGTGAACTGACAGTGGAGATTCAGGACAGCTCAACAAGAGGTCAGTTTCTGCTGACATCAGTGAAAAGGGTGTCTCAGAGGTGGTGTCTGGCTTAGAGGGAAATGAAAAATGAGAGCTTGCTGTAAGGACAGGAACGTTTTTGAAAAGTATGTTTCTTAACATAGCAATTTCTTTGGGTAGGTACTCTATAGATTATAAAAAAGAAACTGGATTTCTGTAACCTGGAAAGGGAGAGTAAAGGGTGGTTATGTGTTGGGGGGAGGAAGGGATGGAATGGGGGGGATGGAGTTTTGTTGCCATTTGTAAAGGGATGGAGACGTACACAGAGGACACTGGCCTCTATACTCTCATTTGTTTTCAAGTTTTGGGTAATGAATTGTTAGGAAACGGGTTCTTCACATAACTCCAAAGGGCTTGGAATTTCTCTCCGTTGAGTCTAATTAGACATTGTAAGGAGGCGTTGCTCAACAAACACTTGTTGAAAGTCACATTTTTGTCACTGTGATTTTATAATGTGAAATAGAGTTTCATTGCAACATGACTTACTAACCAACACCCTGATACACACTTTGCTGTAGACAAGGCCTCTGATGACCCAGGGAGCGGTGAGAGTGGTGGGGGCATAAAGAGGAAGGAGCAGAAGGCAAATCAAGGTTGTGTTATTAAATTAGCTACCACAATGAATTCTTGATCCCACAGTATCTTTTGAGGAGCCTTTTGAAATGCATCTCAGAACTGGGCATGCAGGGGGCTCCATCCACCATCATTTAAGCAGGACCCCCCTGGGCCTCAATACCCTCCTACTTCTGGTGGCACTTGTAAGACTGCAGAGTGAGTTCATGGGGTACTCCATGCAGAAAGACTGGCTGAGAAGCACGGAATACCTGGCCTATGACTGAGGGAATATGCTCTCTACACTTGCCTAGAGCTACTTGAATTCTGAGCAGAACTGGTGACCACAGCAGTGGTCGGAGTAAAGGGTAGAGTAGGAGAGATGTGAAGTCGTGCACAAGAGCCTTAGTTTAGAGCACTTCTTGCCTGGATAACTACAGTATCTTTCTAACTGTGCTCCTTGTCTACAGGTCTCTTTCTCTTCAAATTCACTCTCCAGATACTGCCAGGATCATCTTTCCAAAACTCACATCTGATTATAGCACCTCCTTCCTTAAAAACCTTCTCTTCCTTCACTCCTTTCTTCCTTGCACACTTCATTTCTTTGGATATTTCTTGTCTGTCCCATGATTTTTTGGTGTGGCCCAAGAGGTAATATTACAAATCTGCCCCTCAGGCCTCATTTCTCACTTCCTCCAAATGAGCACCCTTCACACTAACCCTGATATTTCCAACTTGTGTACTCAGAGTTCCTATGGCATTATTTCAAAAGATCAGAAAAATCATATGCATACCAAGAAATCTGTAGCTTGAATAAGTAATGTGATTTAAACATATGTTGTATGTTCACAAAACTTAACTCACACTTCTTCTTGCAGAGAAAATGGGATTTCTTAATTTTGTCTAAATCTAATCTAGTTTATTTTATGATTATTCCCTCTGTACTCTCTTCCCCATCTGCTGGTAGCTTGTATAACTATAAGCGCATGTAAAAGGTGCCCTTCCTTTGTGATCATATTGGTGTGAGGGTCAGTGTCAGGAGACCCATTGAAGGGAAGAGCAGGGAGTTGTCCTGGCACTGACATGCTTCTAAGCTTGGGGTTTTGTTCTTTCTTTCGGTTAACCTACCAAGTGGCCTATGGTCAGGAATCGTGCTTGCTCTTGAGCATCCCCAGGCCAATCTTTTCCAGAATAAAGCCTCAGTGAAATCTGAGGGAGAGTCAAGCATTTCTTACATTCAAAGGTTCAACTAAGCATCTCAAATAATACAGAGCCAGATGACTGGGAGTTGGGATTTTTTTGCTAATTTGTTCCCAGGCATTATACAAAGACGCCAAACTTCCTACTCCTTATCTTGTCCATCTTTACAAGCTCCCCTCTTTAAATCTTTCACATCTGGTGGCCCACTCCACACTCAGGAAAATTTCTCCTTGGGATGAAGTTGGGGGGATTCAGTGGGTTTCACCTGAATTTACCTAACAGAAAACACACATCATCATTGTAAAATGCTTATTTGTTTTTCTTACCAAAATACTATGATCTATTCTCACTTAAGAATCACATTCCTCTACTAAAATAACACTGAGCCGCTGAAACCGGTTTGGCTCAGTGGATAGAGCATCGGCCTGTGGACTGAGAGGTCCCAGGTTTGATTCCGGTCAAGGGCATGTACCGTGGCTGCGAGCACATCCTTAGCTGGGGGTGTGCAGGAGGCAGCTGATCGATGTTTCTCTCCCATCGATGTTTCTGACTTGCTATCCCTCTCCCTTCCTCTCTGTGAAAAATCAATAAAATATATTAAAAAAATAGCACTGATCCTATTAATTGTGAAGTAATAACCCTAGCATTATTGTAACAAGAGAATGTATGCTCTGTGAGGACAGGAGTTTTGTTGCTTATTAACTGCTTTATCTGGAACACTGGAACAGTCCCTGACACACAACAGGCATTTAAATCGTATTTGCTGGATGATTAACTGAATAAATAAATGGAAACTGCTTTTCATTATGAGGCTTCTTTTTGTTATAAAGGACCCCACATTGCCAGAGAATAGATTTGGAGGAGATGGAAATGGTGTCTCAATTCTGCTAATGGGTCATAAATCTTCAGAATAAATTTATCAAAAATGTTAGAAGCAATGCGTCTCTATGTAGAGAATTAATTTTTCCAAAGAAAACAAGAGTCCATAAAAGGAACTCTCTCATCCCAGAAACAGTTTCGTCAGCCCAGTTCTATGTCCTAGGGGCAGTTACAGTTAGCAGACTATATTTTTAGTTCTATTGGTAACCATATCATCTTAAGTAAGAGATGTAAATCTCTATTTCTTGTTATTACTAACTGGAGAGAATTCCTGACCTTTTGTTATGAAAGATCAGGACATGAACACTATACCACTACCCATTCAGACTCCCCTTTCTCCTTGTCTCTTATTTTTTCTCTTGTTTTGCACATATTTTATTTATTTATATATGTTAATTTGGGGAGTTTTCCTTACTTCATTGCCCAAGTATCTAATTTGGTCATCTGTTGTATTCAGTGTAGTATTCAGCCTGCTATTAAATTTCTTGTCATTTTTAAATTCTAAGAACTATTTCCTGTTTGGGGCTGATTATCCTTTTTTCTATAGCACCCTGTTCTTGTTTAACTGATGCAAAATCCTGAATCTCTGAGGATTCTAACTTAAACAGCTCTTTTCTAGATTATCTCTAACTGAGATCAGTTTTTTTTTTCTTCCTCTGTCTGTTGATAATTCCATTTATATTTGCAGACAGTAGTGCAGGCTTAGGCTGTTAGACATGTTACTTTTATGTAGCTGTAGAGATTTCTGGATTAAAGGGCTGCCTGTGAGTAGAATTTTGTAAGTAGTATTTTCCCCAGAAGGCAGCTTGGGGATCCCTGTACTAGCAAAGGAGGATGGCTCTACTTTGATGATAGAGACCTTGGGAAGGCAGATTTCACTTCTGAACAGAGGTGCCATTTCTTCTCAATTTGTCTCTTGCTCCCACCAACATCACCTCTCTCCAGGCACACTATTGCATGCTTGTGTGGGGTTCAAAAGCTACCTACAGCTCTAGTCTTCTTCTCTCTCAAACTCTGATACCTTCATCAGGGGCATTTTCTAGGAAGATCACATGTTTTTCGTAGACAACAGTTGGAGGAAGGGGAGGTAAATGTGAGCTTTAAGTTTGATATCATATGTTGTATTTTTAGCCTGTATATACTAACAGATGCCATGGAGATTAATAAAACACACATTTATTCAAGAGCTTTATTAAATGCATAGAGGATTTTGCTGTGCTGTGCTTTGTCAATCAGTGGATGCCAAAGCTCTTTGGTGTTAAAATTGTTGGGAAACTCTATCTTAGTTGAGCTTTTTTAATCACCTGGATCATGATGCATGTTTGATGCCTTAATGCTGCTCTCTATACTTGGAATGCTCATCTCAATTCTTCTACCTGAAATATCCTACCATCTTGAAGGACTAGCTCAACGATTAATTTCTCTGAAAATTTTCTCTATGCTTGAGACAGAATTGATTGCTCCTTCTTCATTATTCCCCGAACACTTTATTCCTTAGCACACCAATTACCACGTTGCATGACGGTTGTTTGCATTATCTCATTCCACTCTAGCCGTAATCATCGTTTTACCTTTTATCTCAAATACCCAACACAGAATGAGTACTTGTTGACTTAAGTTGAATTGCATTTGCTCTTCACGATTGTTACTGATGTCTGTAATGAAAAGAAGGTCATAAACAAAAAGGATTGTCTTTAACCTTACTGTTGAGAAACCTTATGGAGTAGACAGGTCATCTCAATCACTATTCTTATTTTCTAAAGCTGTCAGAAGAAGTTTCCTGCTTATGTGTTTATTCTTCCATCTTACAAGATTTACTTGAGGAAAAAATACTCCGTTTCAAGAGATCTCTCAGAAGAAATGAAGAGAATGTAAATAATGTCCGATGAAAAGAACTGGGGAGGAGAGATGAGAATGTAAGTATAAGTCTCTAGGATAGAACATGTGTTCACTATTGCTTTTGTGTCATTATTCACTCACCCATCTACTTCATAAGTATTGATTGAGTGCCAATGGTACAGGCATTCTGTAAGGACTTTGGAAAATGCTGAACACAGTAGACAAGGTCCTTGTCCTTAGGCAGTTGACAATCTCTTGAACATTCCCACATGTTGATAAATGACTTGAGGAAGTGGCTCCAAGGACATGTCAACAGGTAATTAATTAATGGTATTCGTTGGGTATTTCTTATATATTCACCCTATTGTTATAGTGCTAGGTAATTTTAAAGTAGCATAGACTTTGTTCATATGGAATTTAGAATTTAAAATGATTCAAGTCCTGTATAAAATGCCAAAGAGAATCAGAAAATTAGATATTTCATAATGCAAGAATATTAGCAGCTGAGAGTCTTAGGGATCAATTTGTTTGTAAATATTATACACAATGAATTTATGACCTGAAGGATGAGGAGTAAACAGTTCAGAGATAGGGTAAAAGAAGGTGCCAGATAGAGCAAAACATATGTAAAAGTCCAAAGAGCAAGGAGCATGCATTTCAAGGCACTGTTTCTGCTAGTAGGGCCAAACCATAGAGAACACAGTTGGGTGGTAAAAGTGATGGGAGATGGGCCTGGAAAGATAGTTGGAAGCTAAATCACACAGGATTTTGTTTAGCCTTCCTACCATGATGCAATTATATGAGGAAGAGGCCAAAGGGCCTCTGCCTGAAATAATGCCCAGTCATGGTGTGATTCTCTGACTGTTATATGTTATACAATAATTTTTGATTTTAGGTTTTGCTAACCTACATGTTTCTACACAAATTCACACACAGTTATATAAATGAGAACTTCCAATGACAAAAAAGTTGATAACTGTCGGGTGGCTGGTTAGTTCTTTGTTTTAACTTTACAGTGTTGACAGTGGGTAAAGCAACCCAGTCTCAAGACAAAATGAATCTGTTGAAGGAGAAGGCAGATAGTTAAGTATGAAGACAAAACTCTTGAAAAAGTTATTCAGGAAAGTAAGAACCAGTATCCCCCTACCTTTGGTGTGTGACTCAGCTCTGGTGCAGAGTGAATTATCTTCTTTCATTTGTCACAGGAGGAATCTAGAAAGAACCTCAACCTCCTCTACTAAGTCTGCAAAAGGGAGATGAGATATCCTATTTTTTGTTCTTGCCAAACAACAGAGCTTGCCTGGAGGCAGTATTAGCAGGCCAATTACAGCTGAATGTTTACATATACAGCAGTGTTCAATTACTGGAGTGGAGGGCAATGAGGATGTTAAAAATAAAAAAATTTAAAAAAGCCTAACAGCAGATGATCCAGAAGTCATTGAATCTTGGCTTTTGAATGAATTGTATTGTTTTCTTGTGGCAGGTTTGTGTTTCTAATTACGCCTTACTTAGGCTAATATTAAAATGAGTTTGCATTCCCAGAGAAAGCACACACCAGCTGGGAAAAGAAAGGAGAGAACCAAAATCTTGCTGGGTGATGGGGTTGGTATGGTTGTAAAGGAAGTGGCCTAGGACTCAATGTTTTCCAAAATAACGAAGAATACTGCCCTCCAACCTCCATAAATATGCTGCAGGGACACAACACGTGAACATTTATCACTACTAGATCAAGGAACCAAATAAAAGCAGGTACCATTTTACATGTAGTGTACAACATGATTTCTTGTAGGATCATCCTATATTTTAAAAGTCAAATGAACTTCGTTGCGATATGGAGTGAGAGAGGGAGAGGACCCATTTAAAAGTTGCTTGACCCCAGTGGAATATAAACCTTAATTATCACTTAACTTATGAAAGCTCTGCCAGTATTATAACAGTAAGTCCCTTCAGAACTACAATTAAATTTCTGCCTGTGGCTTATGTAGGTAAATCCTGTAAGAGGGGCGAATCAATTATACGAACATTTAAGTGAGCTATAAACCCAGGAAGACAAGAGTCCCTAAGTGTTATTGGGGAATTTTAGGATTATGTCAGAAGAATAATTTTCTGACTTTTTTCTAGAAATAACCAAGATTGGTTATTGTGTATGGATGGGAAGGACTCTGAGAAAATGCATTTGTAGTTACAGAATTTATACAAAGAGTTGTAAAGTATTGGAGCTCAAAGAAGCTGATGAAGCTCACAGCTAAGATTTACTAAGTATTTACCATGGGATCTGTATGGCTCTAAGTGTTTTATACCTAGTAACCCATAGAGCACATAGTCTGTCCCTCCCTGTTGGAGGTAAGGAAACTGAGGCCTGTGGGGTTAAAAGACTTGGCCAAACTGCATGATTGGAAAAGGACAGATATGGAACCAGAATCCAAGACTTCTGACTCCCGATCCAGGACTTTCCTTCTATGTCAGACTTCCTTTCTGTCAGCTGGAATCAACTTCAACTGTACCTGCAGGCTTTAATAAAAGTGCTGGGTATGGTGGAAAAAGCATGGACTTTAGAGTTGAACCTGCACTTGAACTCTTGCTTATTATTTACTTCTAAGAGTTTGACCTGCAAGACTGCCATGTCTCTCCTTGGTTTGAACCCCTCTGTGATTTACTGGAATAAAGTCCAACATCCTTGCTTGGTTTGGGAGGCTGGCCCTGGTGGCACTAGGTTGTGCTAATCTCACCAGCTTCCCCTTGTGTGAGTCCCCACCTCTGGCTCTCAGCTCTGACCACTCCTGGGTGTTTGCACTTCTTTGAGGGACCGTCCTTCTTTCCACTGTGGGGCTCCATGGTGCCGGGGATGCTCCAGTACCCTTCTCCTAGGCAATCACTCAAGTCTCATCTTCAATTTTACTTCCTCCCGGAAGTCTCCTTGGATCCTCAGATTGAGTCATCTCCCTCTGTAACGTATTCTCAGGGCACCCTCACTTGTCCTTCATGGAGGCTCCTATCCCTACCATAACTGATCAATCACTTGTAGTTGTTTAATTGACAATCCCCTAAAAGAATAAAGTTCTGACCAGGCACAGAAAAGTATTCCCAGGTCAATAGAAGGCACTCAGTAAGTATCAAATGAATGAATGAACCCATTTGAAGCCTCAGTTTTTTCTTCGGCAGAGTGGAGATAACAAACCCTGGACCACTGCCAGCATTCAGTGGAGTATTGATTTGAGGCATCCAGCTCACTGTTAGCAGCATAGAACTCAATACATGTGGGTTTCATTTCCTGCACACTCTTCTTTCTGTGACAATGTCCCTGAGCCCCATGCCTGCTGAAACATCTAAGAAAGATGGAATTATGTCCTGGATAGTTTTAGCACAAAGTGTACTTTATGCGTTTGGAGTCTTTGAACACCAGTCACCCGCTGAGGGTGTACATGGCAGCTAACTTTCCATGAACCAGCGTATTTGACAAAGCAGGACACCTCGCTCCCCAGCTGGACAGGATAACAGAGCACTTACTGTAGGCACCATTCTCTCGGGGTCAGAACCTTAAGCTAATCCCCCTGCTGAATATGGAACAGATGAAACAGGAGCAGCTGCTCTTCTCAGCTGGTGAGCTTCTGGAACTCAAAGCAGAGTGGTTTTCAGGTGGCTTTCCCCCCAAAAGCCCAGACAGAGTGACAAGGGGGCTGCTCCAATTTGTGCTTATGTGCAAACCTCTGGCCTTGCTTCTCTTTGGAAGGAAAGCTCTAGTTCGCTCCCTCCCCCCCCACAGCTGGAAACCAGACTCCCCGAAGACAAAGAACTGTATTTCCTTCACAGCAGGCTCTCCTGTGGATTGTAACTCTCCTAACAGCCCTTGACCCTCTGCTGCTTTGAAAACTCTGTGGGGAGTGTGAGAGAGGAACCTGATCTAGGGGAGGGGAGATGGAGCATGTACAGGGATTTAGGCTCCGGAGAAGGCATGTCACAGACCCTTTAGGGACAAGCTGTGGATGGGTCAAGTTTGTGTTTATGTTAAAAGGAAAGGACATTTTAAACATAATTGAAAGCAATATAGCTGGTTTTAGCACTATGGGTATGGAATTAGGCCTGGAACCAAGAACTGCCATCTACTACAATCTGTGTGGAATGAGCAATTACTTCATCTTCTAAAGCTCAGTTTTCTCATCTATAAAGTGGGCATAGTGATAGTACTCACCCGATAGGCCAGGAATGGACAAACTTTTAATGTAAAGGACCAGACAGTAAATATTTCAGGCTTTGCAGCACATAGAGTCTTTGTTGCATATTCTTTCTTTTATAAACCTTTAAAAATGTACACACTATTTTTAGGTTGATGGCTATACAAACACAGGCCCAGGGCCAGATTTGGCTTATTGTGAAGATTAAATGAGATAACATATAGAAAATGCTTTGCATTGGACCTAAAACACAGTAAATTCTCAATAAACGATAGGTATGATGATTCCCACCTGGTGGTTGTGTTGAAGACTAAATACGTCTGTAAATAGCAAGAGCTTCATTCAGGCTTATATATTCAGCTCCCCTACCACACACACATCCAACAGGACAGATATTTGAAGGGTAGTACAACTCATACAAATTAGAAACATTTGTGAAATCCTTATTTGATTTGAAGCATTTGAAAATTAAATATGGTCAAGGAAATCAGGGCCAATAGACATTTCCAAGTACCAGCTGCATGCCAGGCCTTTGCTATGTGCCTCTCATGTGTTATTTCTCAACATCCTGCTAGGTGGGGTTTATTGCTCCTGTTACAGAGAAAGCAGAGGCCAAGAGAACTTCCCTTGGGAACCAGGTGTGTCTGCCCAGGGCCTCCATGCTATGCAGGGGCCTCTGACTCTTAACATCCATTCTCCTTCTACCGTCCATGCCTTTGCATCATTATTTGCTCCTTGACCCTGGAGTAGATGGCTGCTTGCCAAACAGAATTTAATGAGTGATCCAAAGGCTGTACCTAATTGTGTGCTAAGCCCGGTACTAGACACTGGAATTTCAAAAGAAAAAAAAATAGAGTATGGCCCAATATCTCTTATTAAGGAGAGTCTAGCAAGAAAAACACCACCTGTGTAACTCATTATAATATACCAGAGGCCCAGTGCACAAAATTCATGCATGGGTACAGTCCCTAGCAGCTGCAGGCTGCTTGCTGCCGGCTGGGGCCTTTCTTCCTTCCGCACTATTCCCTGGTGGTCAGTGCACATCATAGCGAGTGATCGAACTCCTGGTTGGTCAAACTCCTGAGGGCACACTTTGCATATTATATATATATATATATATATATATATATATATATATATATATATATATATTATAAGAGCATTCCATTAGTACTGCTTGGTGGAAAGTTCCTTAGGTTGAGGCTTTATCTTTAGGAAGTCATAGTGACCATGCCTAGATTGGAATTAAAAGCACCACCTCTACCCAGCCAGTGTGGAGCAGTGGTTGAGCATTTACCTATGAACCAGGAGGCTGTGGTTCGATTCCTGGTCAGGGCACATGCCCAGATTGTGGGCTTGGTTCCCAGTAGGGGATGTGCATGAGGCAGTAGATCAATGATTCTCTCTTATCATTGAAGTTTCCATCTCTCCCACTCCCATCCTCTCTGAAATCAATAATATATATATATATATATATATATATATATATATTTAAATATATTTTTAATTGATTTTTTGCAGTATAACTTATATTTAATAGTAGTACATATGTTTTCCTTTCCCCCCCATTATCCTCCTCCCAGCCTCCCTTACCCCCTAGCACATGTCCCCATCTGCCCCCTCCCCTCCCCAGTGTCTTTCATTCATTGGTTATGCTCATATGCATGCATACAAGTCCTTCGGTTGATCTCCCTCAGCATCTGCCTCCCATCCACCCCAGCCTTCCCCCTGTAGCTTGACAGCCAGTTCAATGCCTCCCTGCCTCTATATCAATCACTCACCCCTGTTTCTTTTCTTCAAAAATATCTTGCCTCTGCATACTAGAAATTAAATGTATAAGAACAAAAAATGTTTGAGTGTCAGTTTCAATGTCCAACTGTTCTGAGTCCTGGTTTCAATGTCAAATAGTTCTTTATGTGTACATTCACAGTGGTATCCAGATGGTGGACACATCGTGGCAATGCAAGATCCATCCTCTCTGGTTTGGTCCTGGGCCGCCTGCAGCTATGCAGAGCTGCCGACTGCTAGCATGGCAAGGTGTCATCAGTGTCCCCCATCTCTGGACCATCCTCATGGATGGAACAGACCCATCAGTTCCTCACAGTCGCAGGAACCCACATGGTCTTGGAGTTGTTCTCTGAAATCACACAAACACATTCTCGACCAAAAGTTAACAAAGGGATCCTCTCTGCAAAATAGACGGGATTCTTTTTATTTTTGCCTAAATGATTTTCCTTTGGCTTATTTTGACACTATGTGTGCTTTTTCATGGGTGTCCTGCTGTTGGCTTTACAAATGGAAGTTACTTTTCTGGAGTAAGAATTTTCTAGATGTATTTTACTTACAGGATATTTTTCCTTACATGATATTACCCCATTGTCCCCCCCCCCCCTTTTTGATTAATGGGACTTTTGGAATTTTTATATCGCAGTCTTAGTAATTTTTGCACACAAATATGACTGCTTTAGGTTCTTTGGATGTTAGGTAATTTTACAGTGAGATGAACTACTAACAGATTTTTTAGTTAATGTTTTAGGAAAAGCTTTTTGTCCAGTACACTTAAATTTTCTTTTTCTTTTTTTTAAATTTTATTTACAATATAACTTATATTTAATAGTAGTACATATGTTTTCCTTTCCCCCCCATTATCCTCTCCCCAGCCTCCCCTACCCCCCAGCACATGTCCCCACCTGCCTCTCTCCCCCACCCCAGAGTCTTTCATTCATTGGTTATGCTCATATGTATGCATACAAGTCCTTTGGCTGATCTTCCCCAGCATCTGCC
Organism: Antrozous pallidus; assembly: GCA_027563665.1. Taxonomy (NCBI): domain Eukaryota; kingdom Metazoa; phylum Chordata; class Mammalia; order Chiroptera; family Vespertilionidae; genus Antrozous; species Antrozous pallidus. The sequence goes on from CM050520.1 coordinate 64,334,277, forward strand.
TCCCCTCCACTCCAGCCTTCCCCCTGTAGCTTGACAGCCTGTTCGAGGCCACCCTGCCTCTATATCAATCACTCTCCCCTGTTTCTTTTCTTCAAAAATATCTTGCCTCTGCATACTGAAAACAAACGTATAAGAGCAAAAAAAGTTTGAGTGTCAGTTTCAATGTCCAACTGTTCTGAGTCCCAGTTTCAATGTCAAATAGTTCTTCATGTGTACATGTCAGCAATGGTATCCAGATGGCGGACACATCGTGGCAATGCAAGATCCATCCTCTCTGGTATGTTCCTGGGCCGCCTGCAGCCACACACAGCTGCCGACTGCTAGCATGGCAAGGTGTCGTCAGCGTCCGCCATCTCTGGACCATCCTCGTGGATGGAACAGGCCCATCAGTTCCTCACTGTCGCAGGAACCCACATGGTCTTGGAGTTGTTCTCTGCAAACACACAAACACATTCTCGACCAAAGGTTAACAAAGGGATCCTCTCTGCAAAATAGACTTGGGATTCTTTTTATTTTTGCCTAAATGATTTTCCTTTGGCTTATTTTGACACCATGTGTGTTTTTTTTATGGGTGTCCTGCAGCTGGTTTTACAAATTGAATTTTCTTTTCTGGAGTAAGAATTTTCTACATGTATTTTACTTATAGGATATTTTTCCTTACATGATATTACCTCATTGTCCCCCACCCCCCTTTTTTTGGTTAATAGGGGCTTTTGGAAATTTTATCTTGCAGTCTTGGTAATTTTAAATTTTAATTTTTGCATACAAATATTACTACTTTAGGTTCTTTGGATGTTAGGCAATTTTGCAGTGAGATGAACTACTAATAGATAATTTAGTTAATGTTTTAGGAAAAGCTTTTTGTCCAGTACACTTAGATTTTCTTGAGTATTCACTTATTTCACTTGGCCAATTTAAATTAATCTGAAAACTTGATTACTATTTTACTGTCAATTTTAATACTCAAGCAGAAATCTTAGTTTACCCAGTAAATACTTGTGGAAAGGAATATTTGCATTTTTGAGTAGGTCCTGAGCATTCCTGGTAATTGACTGAATTTAGATATAGAGCAGCTATTGCTGGCCGAGTCTCTGTCTGCCACCTGGGTCCTGGTCTGAGTTGTGCATGGGAGGCGAAGCAGCCGTGGGGGCAGGAGACATCCCTCAGAAGGGGTGAGAATTCAAGCCCCTGCAAGGTTTGTGGATGAGGGTCTGTGCCCCACCTCTGTTGACCTTTTAGTTCTCTCCTGTTGGCCCCTCTGTGACTGTGCCTGTCTTAGGTTATTCCTTCTCTGAGGAATCTTACCTGTCTCTGGCTAACCAGCCATCCTCCGGGGCCAAACAGAGTGATGTGAGGTTCAGTTCTGTCTCCTTTGTAGTCTATGCCCCCGTGGCCTCTACATCCAGCACCTACCTTGGGGTCCCCTCGCCTGCTGGTGGGGTCCAGGTACTGATCACATATCTTGGGGGACCCAGGTTTCTTCTCCAGAGAGAATAAAATATATTTAAAAGTACAACCTCCATCCTATCACAATGTTCCCAGTCCAGTATAAAATCTTCATTGGCTTTCTATACCCCACAGAATAAAGTTCAAACTTCTCGATCATAGTCAAGGCCTTACGTCAAAGCTTCCCAGTGCATAGGCCGGATGTGTTGAGATGGTGTTACGGACTGAATGTTTGTGTCCCTCTCAAGTTCATATGTGAAACCTAATCCTCGATGTGATGATGTTTGGCGGTGCAGATTTTAAGAAGTGATTAGGTCATGAAAGTGAAGCTCTAATGAATGGCATTAGTGCCTTTATAAAAGAAACCACGAGAAATCCCCAGCCCATTCAGCCATGTGAGGTGGTAATGAGAAGACAGCTGTTTATGAGAAAAATGAGACCTCACCAGGCACTGATCAGAGCCATGTTCTTGGACTTCCCAGCTTTCATTGAGAAGTAAATTTCTGTGTTTATAAGCCACCCAGTCTATGTATTTTGTTATAGCAGCTCAAAAAAAACTAAGACAGATGATAATCTTGCCATAAGCAGCCTTGTCCATTTATTGTGGTATATCTATAAATATGATAATTATTCCTCATGTGCCTGAACCTTAAATGGTTCAGGAAATGTTGTGCTTCACAATCTGTCCCTGACTTAACCTTTCCTGCTTAATTTCCCTCAACTGCTCAATGCACGTTGTGTCTGCTCACTGTTCCTTACACACCGACATATACACGTTTGTTTACGTAGTTCTTTCTTCCTGGGAGTCCCACCGTTTTGACCACTTCTGCACAGTCTGCAAATTCTTTAAAAGCATAACCCATGAGTTAGCGCTTTCATGAAGAGTTACCTGTATTCATTGTCCTTTGAACTGTAATAGTGCTTTATCTTTTTTTTTTTATGACACTTGCCATCTATTATATCCTTAGTAATGAAAGAATCTAGTGTTGGACCTGGCACATAGTAGGGTTCAGGGAGCCAGCTGGCCAGTTTGCCTGTCTTTCCTGCTTTATTTGTAGAATCTTATGGAAATTACTTAAATCAGTGGTTCTTAAACAGGGCAATACGTTATAATTGCCTGAAGAGGTTTGTTTGTTTGTTTTCTAAGTTGATGCCCAGGCCATACTCACAATCAGTGACACCAGAAACTGTCATGGGATCCAGCATCAAAATTCCCAGGTGACTCCAACATGCAGCCAAGGTCAAGGGCAGCTGTTTGAAACAAACTGAGCCTTGTTTTTAGGGTCGTTTTGAAAAATAAATGCTATGTTTGTGAAAGCTTGGCACAGTGCCTAGTACATAGTGACTGTGCAATAACTATCAATTATTGTATTCTATTTCCCCCCAGTTTTTTCACAACATTGCCAACAATGTCTTGCACGTAGTAGGGCTGAATAAATGCTAGTTGCAGGAATGAATGCTGCTTGGGGAGGTCTAGAGAAACTCCCAGCAGGTTGTTGCAGAGACCTGGTTTCAGTGTGGGAGTGAAGGCCATGCCTGGAGTAGAGGCATAGGAAGTCAGAGAGGCAAGTAGTCTGTTCTGGTGCAGACAATGAGGGGGAAGGGGTAGTGAGAAGGAGGGTATTGGCTTTACAAGATTTAAAAACAATAATAAAACCAACTACAAGTCTATCTTCTTTTTATTATCACCACACACTGGAAGCTCTTAATCCCAGTGATAAAATGCTTCTGGCAGGGCGGGCTGTGCCCGGCACCCCTGCCCCCTCCCCCTTATCTTGGTACACCATTGGCCTGGAGCCCAGCAAGAAAGAACTGAAGAGCTCTTATAGTCAGCACTATTAATGAGCTAAGTGGCTTGAGAAAGGAACAAGGGAACTGTAAATTATATTTATAAATTAAGTCACATAAAGCTGGACTAAGTAATTAAGCTGTGCACCCATAATTAAATACTTGTATAGCATTTGGGCCCTGAGATTTCTTCCTGCTCTAATGGTTGGCAGTCTGTGTGTTGGGCTGATGACTCATCCAGAAGTCCTGGGGCAAGGTGGTGTCAAGGTCACTGTCTAAACAGAAGAATTCTTGTGGGACAGCCAAGGATGTGGTCAAATGAATGGGCCAGCGAAATGAGTGGGGAGAAAGCCCCAGACTGCCTCTTCCCCCAAGGATATGAGAGACAGCATTAGCATCCTAGGTTAGTGAAAAAGGGCCAAGAAGCAGGGCTCTGAAGCCCAGCAGAAAGGAAGGGCTTTCAGGTTTTTGGCCCTAGACAACCCTCCGCTTTCATTTCCTATCCTCCCCTTCATAGCCTGATCCCCTCCCACCTCCCAGCCACAGAAGTTCATGCACATTCTTTGAATACAGTTTACTTTTTATGTCTCCCTACCTTTGCCCTTGTCATTCCCTGCCTGCCCTTCCCTCTCCACTCCTCCTCTAGCCATTTATTGCTTCAAGATCTAGCTCCAGGGTGCCTTGTAGAGCCTTTCCCTGCCCCTACCTCCACCTCCGCCCCCCTACTCATTTAGATAGGTGTAATTCTTCCTCTGGCTCCCACAATTACATTGCAGGAGAATCCTCCGTGAATTCCGCCCCTTTGCCCAGCCCAGGAGAGCAAAGCCCCTGTTCTCAGATCCTAAATGTTGCTTGCAGAATGGAAGGTGCTTACTACATATCTGTTGAGTAACTGAGTCAATGAATGCTAGACCATCACATGCAGACTGGGAGGTGGCATTCCCCTCTTCCTTTGGATAAAAGGACTAGACTGTGAGTTCTTGAGACTGGGGCCTATGTCTTATTCACCTTCATGCGGGCACCACTCAGCATGGTGCTCTGCAGACAGAAATTGCTCCGTGAATATTTGTTAGGCAAATACGAGACCATTGAAAGTAGATATACTTTGGCACAAATTCCCCTCATATCAGCTCCCACCCCCAAATAAGAATACCGTGAAGACAAGTGTCAGCATACCCTGATGTTTATAAGACAACAGTGTCTATGCTAGTAAAATTATGGGCAGAGCAGGCAATGCACACCAGATTTAAGACCAAGTGACATTTGTTGGGGGTGGTGGAGGAAAGAGACCGGAGATGGATGTGGGAACCTGGGAGGCCCAGGTGTGGGAATTCAGAGGAAGGAGGAGGAGGAGGAGGAGGAGAAGGAGGAGGCTGTGATGAAAAGTGATCTAGAGCAGCCTTCAAAGAGAGGTCACAAAAGCAATGAGGAGTCAAGAGGGTTTGGTTTGGGAGGAGCGTGATCAGCTGTTAGATAAGCCCCAGGAAAGGCAAGGGAATGCTTTAAGGGTGAGAGAATCATGGGGAGAAACTTAGAGGTGGAGGGACTGGACCGAGGGGTGCTGTGAGGAATCCTGGGGTGAGGCCCATCTGTACTGCTCACCAGCGTCCAGGTGGTATGGACACACACCAAGATTTGAAATCTGCTGGTCATGGTTAAAAGAGCTGGGGCTTGCACTCCATGGAGCTGCCTGGGCTGAAGTCTTGTTTTGGCTGTTTACCAGGTGTGCAACCTGGGCAGAGTCCTAAATGTCAGTTTCCTTACATGTAAAAATGGGGAAAATAAATGAGATTTCACTGCATGTATGTGTGTGTGTGTGTATATATATATAGTGCCTGGCACACAGTAAATGCTCAATAAATATCTGAAATAATAATTATATACAATATATGCTTTGACATTTTGCTACCTGATTCCACCTAAGGGAGGGAAATGCTAAAAGGGTCTCTGAGCATTCCTTACTGCGTAGGAAGCAGAGGCAGGAAGTTGCATAGGAGAGACATTTTCTAAGCATTCTTCTCATCAGGGTATTCTGCCATAGGTCCAAGTCTATTACACAGTTTTGATGCTCCCCAAGGGGGAGCACAATAGCCAGCTGTGTGAACTTGGGGACGTGAGGACTCCCTCTCCGAGCCTCAGTTTATCCATCTGTAAGTTAGGAAGAATTGATTCTTTAATAGCCATTCCCACTTTAATATCCCATGACCCACTGAGAGGGGAGTGGGGGAAGAGCTGGTCACTGGAGGATGAGGTGAAGACTGAGTTGGTGGACGGAGGCCCTCCCAGATCTGTGTGAGGTCTGGGAGAAGGGCAGGGATAGTGGTTAGTCCAGGGAGCACTGTCCGGCCATGCAACATCTGTGAAACACCCCTGGGGAAACAAGACCAAGAGAAAGAACTGCTCAGGGATACCCAGGCCCTATGGGTCCATGCGTCTCTCTGCAGCCCTGCGCTTCAGTATTGCCAGCTATGAATTGGATTAGGTGCTGCAAGGTTTTATCAGACCAGATGTCCTATTGTGTAAATACCCTCAATATCAACCCTTCCAAGCTTAACAAAATTGCAAGAAAACCCCTGCACTCTCTGCCCCAACCCTCTTATTCATTTAGGTCATCTGTAATTCGAGAAAAGGTGATTTCCAACACGCAAAGGCTCTTTTTCTTGCCTCATTCTCTGTCTCTTCCTCCCTCTCTCTTTCCCTGAAGACATGTTTTTCTGTAAATATTGCAGCTTAGTTCTGAGTCACAGATCAAAGCGTTTCTTCTTCATTGATCTTCTGAGACCAAATTGCAATTTATAATGTCTGTGGTTTTCACTAATCGGTCTCTGTGTCATCTCACTTTAAATCAACCGAAAGCAGCTCACAATAACACATTGAAGGGGTTGGGCCCCACAGACACAGAGAGTGTAATCTGAGAAAGTGCTATTGAGTCTCAGTGCCCACAGGTAGAGTGATCTGGGGCTTTTATTATACTTGACATTAATCTTGGTAAACAACTTGTTTTGATGAACATGGAAAGCCAGATGAAACAAGGAAAATTCACTGTTATCAGAAAACAAAATGTGATCCCTTCCTCCTCCCACCCCTTCTTGCACTTTCCAGTGACATCTAAGGCTTGGACCAAATAAAGGGCAGGCGGAAGTCAGGCTGTTTTCCTCAGAGAACATGCCAATAGACAGTTCCGGAACTTTTTGGGAATAAGACAATTGCAGAGCTGGGTCAACGACTCAGGCCTGGGAGGAGTCCTAGCGAGCTGCAGGATTTTTTTGTTTTCCTCCTCAGAAGAAAACATTCCTGAAGGCAATGATTACGCCTTATTATTTCACCGAGTTGCTTGTCTCCTGGGAAGGGCTGACACAAATTGTGCTCAGCTCAGCATTTTGGGTGAAAACACTGTACCTTTGAGGCCCCAGTGTCTAATGAGGGTGAGTGACAGATCAACTCCACCTGCACTGACACTAAACCCTCGCATGAATGGACTAAGGTTAAACACAGCATTAAATAAAAACTGTATGGTAAGCACACCAGTTTCCCCCAAATGCTGGATAAAAATGGTAGTATGAATAATCCTTATTCTTGCTGAGATTCTCTAGGAGATTTTAAGGAGCTTAGATGTCACCTAGACCATGCAATGGCAGGTTGATGATTTGGCATCTCCTTGTCCTGGGAGTGCCTCCGGGTTTAATTTCAGGCCCAGTTCCCTCTGGGCTTCTAGAATCTGCCCTACTTTCCCAGAGACAGGAGCCAGCCAAGGACTTCTTATTTGATCTTTTCCTGGGGATTATACAGCCCATGGGAAAGCCGGTTGGTGGAAGAATATGCTTTAAGTTTCTCAGCTAAGTCTTCCCTGAGAAGGACAGGCACAGTTTTCACTTTACGATGTGTTTCAATTTACAAAGCAATTTCAGATTAAAATGTTTTATAGAAGGGAAGCAAAAGAGAGGGTTTATTTTCATTTTATAGATGAAGAAATCAAATCCCTGAGAGATTGAGGTACTTAGTTGCCTATGATTACTCAGGTACTGTGTGGCTAAGGGAAATCTTCTGATCCAGTATTTTTTCTTGTTCGAGTTTGCTCATGGAGACCCATGGGACTATTACTGATTGAGCACAGGACTGGGTACTTGCAGGTAAGGCAGGTCATTCAAACCTCACTGTATCTGTGCAAAGCAAGTGCCATCATTCCCATTTTACAGGTGAGTAAACTGAGCTTTAGAGAGTTTAAACATCTTTTCAATGTCACACAAACTGATAAGTGGCAGAGCTTGGATTTGATTACAAGTCTTCTGATCTTAAATCCAATGTCCTTTCTATGTCACCTTTCTGGGCATGGAAAAACCACCTGGAAATTAGAAAAAAAAAATCCCTTTGCTATCCTGAATTTTATGGATTAATGGTACACAATGGAAACTAATCTAAGTTAAGAATTGACTTTTTATAGAGATTTAAGATTGTAATGAACAGTCTCCTGCCCTAATTATGTGTAATGGGATTGTGTCCCATTCTTTCTTTTCTTTATTGTTAAGGTATTACATGCAGTATTACATATGTCTTCTTTTCCCCCCAATGGAACTTTCCTCAGCCACCCTCACCCCCTAGCATATTTCCTCACCCCCCTAGTGTCTGTGTCCATTGGCTATGCTTATATGTATGCATATAAGTCCTTTGGTTGATCTCTTACCCCCCCCCCCCCGCCCCCCCGGCCTTGTGAAGTTTGACAGTCTTTTCAATGCTTTTCTGTCTCTGGATCTATTTTTGTCAGTTTAAGTTGCTCATTATATTCCACAAATGTGATATGTATCTGGCTTATTTCACTTAGCATAATGTTCTCCAGTTGTTCCATGCTGTTGCAAATGGTAAGAGTTCTTTCTTTTTTACAGAAGCGTAGTATTCCATTGTGTAGATGTAGCACAATTTTTTAGGAATTTTTGTCCCTTTCTGCTGCAGACAAAGGTTACTTCATGGATGGAGTTTGGGGGATGATGATTTTGAAATGAACTGGAAGTGGGCTGCCAGACAATAAATGGATTAGGACAGTGGTCAGCAAACTGTAGCTCTCGAGCCACATGCGGCTCACGAGCCACGGTTTGCCGCTCTGTTGACTAGTGAGTTTGCCGAACACTGACCTAGACTCTGGATTCTGATAATTATGTTGTTCCTTGTGATTAAGCCCTTAGCCCAGTGGTCGGCAAACTCATTAGTCAACAGAGCTGCAGTTTGCCAACCACTGGGCCAGGAGAAGGCAGGGCAAAGTGGGGAGGAGCATGGTTGATCTGATACAGAAAAGTTTTGAGAGAAGACAGGCTGACTAACAGCAAGGATTAGAGACATATTAAATGGTAAAAAGCAAAGCAACTGATAGGATCTAGGAAATCTAGAGCAAAGAGTAGCTTTGAGAATCCAATGAAAGCAAGAGATTTTAAATGACTTTGTAGGCACACACCATGATTTTCTTAACCTAAAACAGATTAGGCTCTGTTGGCCTAGACGACTTAAAGAGTCATTTGCTGCCCTGGCTGGTTTTGCTCAGTGGATAGAGGGTTGACCTGCGGACTGAAGGGTCCCAGGTTCGATTCCAGTCAAGGGCACATGCCTGGGTTGTGGGCTCGATCCCCAGGAGGGGACATGCAGGAGGTAGCCAATCAATGATTTTTTTCTCATCATTGATGTTTCTATTTCTCTCTTCCTCTCCCTTCCTCTCTGAAATCAATAAAAATATATTAAAAACAAAAGAGTCATTTGATAAGCGCAGTCTGTCTGTGACTCATCAGGAATTGAGGTTGTTTATGAGTATATGGGATGGAACCCAGTCAAGCAAGGAACTGTGGTTATGAAGTCTATAGTTTGGGTTTAAATGGGGGATTCACATTTGGAACCCAGTTACAAAGAACCTAAAGTCCCCAAAGCCACAGCTGAGAGGGCCAGCCAGTCTGATGGGTGGACCCATGCCAGCAGGGAATTGGTGACTAACCTGGGAACATTATAATTTGCTTATCAGTAATCATCATGTACTCTGAAATGTCCATTTTTTATCAAGTAAATTGTCTCTTAATGGCTTCCTGAGAGCATTGTGCTTACTGACTTACAGCAGCAGGAGGAGCAGAAAGAAGAATGCTGGGCTGCCACGCCAACATAACACCTCCAAAGAGAGAAGCAGATTGTACCAGCCACCAGGAGGGCAGTGGGGGTTGAATGCATGCTCAGGGCTTTGTCTCAAAGTCTAAAGTTGTCTTACTGATGATGGTCCAGTTCAATGGCGTTGAGAGGAAATTATTGGGGCATCAGGTTTCAACATGGGGTGTTTGTCAGCTGGCATTTATAGCAAATTAGTGGTTGTGACTGTGCCTCAGTTTAAATGTAAGTGGCTCTTTTAGAAACACTCTGCTCTTTACAGTTTTGGCTGGCTGTTTCTCAGAAAGGTATCCTGTCCATCTGGTCCTGCAAAGGCAGCAAGTCAGACAAGCAGCTATGTTTACTCTGAAGTAAGACTTACCTGACATAGGAGTGGAACGGGCTGGATTGTCCGACATTCCCCTTTTAAAAATGAAAAAGAACACCCAAGAGATAACTCATTCTTCCTGAGGCTATATCCCAGAGGATATAACTGACAGTTTGATTTGGACAAAGAAAATATATAGACAAAAGCTATTCAGTCAGTAACTTCTCTGTGGAAGCTAGATTTAGACCATAGAGTCAAGACTTGTTCAATGACACTGAACATTCACTGAACACCCATCCTATCCAGGCAATGTGCTTGGTGGATAGGGTGAGGGACAGAGAAGTCTCTTTCTCATGGAGAGACAAAATGGTTAACCACCAGCACGATGAAGAATCAAGTACATGCAAATAACGGGTTTGGGCAACAAAACTAGAGTTACAATGAATTTTGACCTGTGACAATCACAGACTATCTTATCTGGCTGTGATTTAAAAAGACACACAAGTTTTTTTTGGGGGGGCGGGGGGAAGGGGAGAAGATTCTGACTGGGAATCAAACTGGTGACCTTTTGGTGCATGGGATGATCTTCAACCAACTGTGCTATACTGGTCAGAGCTTTAAAAAAAACAAAAACTTTTAATAGGACTTTCTTCTGGCATCCTACTTGTCTCACAAAATATTTTGACAGATAACAAATATTGAGGGTTCTTTTTTTTAATTGATGTATAATTGACATAACATTACATGGTTTCACTCATATCCTATCTAATAAAAGAGTAATATGCAAATTGACCATACCTCCGATCAAGCCATACCCACAGCCACACCCACCAGCCAATCAGGAGCAAATTATGCAAATAAACCCGAACCAAGATGGCTGCAGTCACTGAGAGCAGGAGGGAGGCTTGGGTTTCCCCAGCAATAGAGGAAGCCAAGCTTTCTGCCTGCCCTTGCCAGCGTAGGCTTCCTCTCAATGCTACAAAGTTTCAATTATAGAAGATACATAATCCCAACAGAAATGGTGGCAGCCACTGAGCTGGAGAGAGCAGAGGCTAGGGTTGCCCCGGTGATGGAGGAAGCCAAGCTTCTGCAGCCCTAGCAGGCCTAGGCCTCCACTCCAGGCTACAAAGTTTCAATTGTAGAATTTAAATAAACCCCAACAGAAATGGCTGTGCCAGAGAGCAAGCAGAAGGCTTGGCTCTGCTCTAGGCTATAAAGTTTCAATTGTAGAAGATAAATAAATCCCAGATACCAGGGCCTCTAGTTGGGTTGCTGGGGGGTGTGGCCAGCCTGCAAACTACCACAGGCCTCTCGCCCAGGCCACTCTACACCCCAAGGGAACCCCCACCCTGATCCAGGACACTCTTCAGGGCAAATCAGCCAGCCCCCACCCATGTACCAGGCCTCTATCCTATCTAATAAAAGAGTAATATGCAGATTGACCAGCACTCCAACATACAAGAGGGCTGCCCCCAGGTGGTCAAAGATCCTGCCTCCATGTGGACACAAGATGGCCACCACAAGATGGCCAGCAGGGGTGGGCTGTTGGGAGGTTCCAGGCCTGCAAGGGAGGGCAGTTGTGGGTGATCAGGCCAGCAGGGGAGAGCAGTGGGAGGGAGCAGGCCTGCAAGGGAGAGCAGTTGGGGTCAATCAGAGAAAGGCAGTTAAGGGTGACCAGGCTGGAAGAGGAGGGAAGTTGGGGGCAAACAGGCTGGCAGGGGAGCAGTAAGACATCAATTAGGCTGGCAGGGTAGTGGTTAGGGGGTGATCAGGCTGACAGGCAGAAGCGGTTAGGGGCAATCAGGGAGGCAGGCAGGCAAGCAGTTTGGAGCCAGCAGTCCTGGATTGTGAGAACGGTTTCTGACTAGCCATTTAGATCTGATCCTCCAGGGATTGGGCCTAAATGGGCAGTCAGACATCCCTTGAGGGGTCCCAGATTGGAGAGGGTGCAGGCTGGGCTGAGGGACATCCCTCCTGCCCCCTCGCATGAATTTCATGCACTGGGCCTCTAGTAGGATATAAAACTGAAACTCACAGGCATAGATAATAGCATAGTGGTTACCAGAGGAATGAGAGTGGGAGTAGTAAAGGATAAAGGGAGCCAAATATATGGTGACAGAAGATGATTTGACTTTGGGTGCTAGGCACACAATGCAAAATACAGATCATGTATCATAGAAATGTTCACTTGAAACTTATATGATCCTTTTAACCAATGTCACCCCAATACATTTAATAAAAAATTAAATAAAATATAAAACAGTAAGTATAGTTAACATTTGTCACCATACATGGTTACACATTTTTTTGTGTGTGATAAAACCTTTTAAGACCTACCCTCTTAGCAACTTTCAAATTTGCAAGAATTTATTAACTACACGTCACATTACATTTCATGACATTTATTTTATAACTGGAAGTTTTACTTTTTGTGAGAGGGAGAGGTAATCCTCGCCTAAGCATATTTTTTCCATTGAGTTTTTAGAGATAGTAAAAGGGAGGAAGGAGGGGGGGAGAAACATCCGCAGGAGAGATCCACAGACTCATTGGTTGCCCTCCTGCATGCACCTCCACAGGGCCAGGGAATGAACCTGCAACTCAGGAACAAACCTGAAACCCAAGTACATGCCCTTGATAGGGAATTGGACCCTCGGCCCTTTGGTCCACAGGCTGACACTCTAACCACTAAACATAAAGGGCTGGCAGTTTTTACCTTTTGACCTTCTTTGCCAGTTCACCTACTCCCACCCTCTACCACTGGCTGGGCCTGTGAATGCACTGCATGGGACCAATTATTTCATTGGTCCCATATTTATTGATTACTGCTGGCAACCACCAATCTGTTCTCTGTATCTCTGAAGTTAGTTTTTTGTTTTTGGGGTTTTTGTTGTTGTTTTTTGCTTTTAGTTTCTATGTGTACGTGAGATCATATGTTATTTGTCTTTCTCTGTCTGTCTTGTTTCACGTAGCAAAATGCCCTCAAGGTCCATCCATGCATGTTACAAATGGACACTTAGGCTGCTTCCATATCTTGGCTGTTGTAAATAATACACTAATGAACATGAGTTAGTGTGTTCATTTTCTTCAGATAAATACATAGAAGTGGAATTGCTGGATCATAAGTAGTTCCATTTTTAATTTTTTCAAGAACCTCTATACTGTTTCCCATAGTGGTTGCTATTTGACTGTGATTGGATGTGAGTGAATTTGGAATAGTTCCTCAAGGCCAGAAGATACACTCTGAAAGCCAGTGAATGGGCCTGTGGTTTTGGAAAGGCAAGACTGAGCTGATGGGTTGCCAAAGCTGTAATGAGTTAGAGCAAAGGCCCCTACACTCCCATTTTAGACTCTTACAGAGAAGCTGCATGGCGTTTGGGTGGGTCCTGAAGCACGGGTGGCAGTCATATGACCAGGATTTCTCACCTGCAACACTTTGAGTTTTGGGGACAGTTAGTTCATTGTTGTGAGGGCTATCCTGTGCATTGTAGGATATTCAGCAGTATCCTCGACCTCTTCCCAGAGGATATTAGTAGCATGCCCCACCCCAGCTGTGATAACCAAAGATGTCTCTAGACATTGCCAAGTGCTCCCTTGAGGGCACATTTGCCTCCAGTTGAGAACCATTGGTATAGCTGGAGGGTAAAGAAAAGTGTGCTTTAGGCAAAAGGGATCCTTTGGCCGAATATATGAAGGCATGACTCTGCCCAGGTATGCTGGGTAATGGTGGCCACGGCATGGTAAGGAGAGGGATACAGTGGGCAAAAAAGGCTAAAAAAATAGTATAGAGTCAAGTTATAAACCTTGCTAACCATATTGTTAATCATTGGACTTGATTTTGCAGGTAACTAGGAGGGCATGAAGTTTGAGAAGAGGTGGGTGATAGGAGGAGAAACCTGGCAGGAGTACAGAGATTGGGATGAAGAGGGAGAGAGTGAAGGCAAAAGATGAGAAGTGGCATAAGCTCAGGGGAGAGGGAACTGTTTTAAGATTGGACAGGAGAGGCCGGATGTGAGAGACACTAACAAAGGACATTTAAATGGTGACAATAAGGATGTGTCGGGAAGAACTAGAGAGGAATCAGATGAATGAGAAGGAGATTATTGGGTAAAAAGCATATCATTGACCTACATAGGGAGATTTGGAAGAGGAGGAAGACATTTAAAAAAATAAACTCTAGCTCTAAATGGTTTGGCTCACTGGATAGACCATTGGCCTATGGACTGAAGGATTCCAGGTTTGATTCTGGTCAAGGGCATGTACTCTGGTTGCAGGCACATCCCCAGTATGTGCAGGAGGCAACTGATTGATGTTTCTAACTCTCCATCCCTCTCCCTTCCTCTCAGTAAAAAATCGATAAAATATATTTTTAAAACATGTGTAAACTCTAACATGGACACAGCACAGGTTGCTTCTATATCTTGGTTATTGTAAACAATCCTACAATGAACATAGAGATACATATATATTTTTGAACTAGTCATTTGGATTTCTTCAGATAAACATGGCAAATGTATATACAATGGGATATTACTCAACCATAGAAAAGTACAAAACTTTGCCATTTGCAACAATATGGATGGACTTATAGGGTATTAGGCTAAGTGAAATAAGTCAGGCAGAGAAAGACAAATACCATATGATTTCACTTACCAGTATATGTAGAATATAAAAAAAACAAAATAAATGAACAAATTAGACAGAAACAAACTCATAGATGCAGAGAACAAATTGATAGCTGCCAGATGAGAGGTTGGGGGGATGGGTGAGAAATGTGAGAGTGGTTTAAAAGTATAAATTGATGATTATAAAAATAGTCATGGGGATATAAAGTATAGCATAGAGAATATGGTCAATAATCCTATCTAATAAAAGAGTAATATGCAAATTTGACCATACCTTTGCTACACCCACCAGCCACACCCACCACCACACCCACCAGCCAATCAGGAGCAAATTATGCAAATAAACCCCAACCAAAATGGCTGCTGCCACTGAGAGCAGGAGGAAGGCTTCTGTTTCTCTGACAACAGAAGAAGCCAAGTTTTCCACCTGCCGTTGCTGGCCTAGGCCTCCACTCAATGCTACAAAGTTTCAATTATGAAAGATACAGAAATGGGAGTAGCCACTGAGCTGGAAAAAACAGAGGCTTGGGTTTCCCTGGCAATGGAGGAAGCCAAGCTTTTCGCCTGTTGTTGCCAGCGTAGGCCTCCACTCTAGGCTACAATGTTTCAAACAGAAATGCTGCAGCCACCGAGCCAGCAGAAGGCTTGGCTCCGCTCCAGGCTACAAAGTTTCAATTGTAGACATAAATTAACCCCAGATCCCAGGGCCTCCGCTTGGGTTGCCTGGGGGCGTGGATGGCCTGCAAACCACCACAGGCCCCTTGCCCAGGCTGCCCCTTGCCCCAGGGGAACCCCTGCCCTGATCTGGGACACTCTTCAGGGCAAACCAGCTGGCCCCCACCCATGCACCAGGCCTCTATCCTATCTAAAAGAGTAATTTTCAGATTGACCATCACTCCAACACACAAGAGGGCTGCCCCCATACAGTCAAAGATTCTGCCCCCATATGGACACAAGATGGCCACCACAAGATGACCAGCAGGGGAGGGCCATTGGGATGTTCCAGGCCCTGCAAGGGAGGCAGTTGTGGGTGATCAGGCCAGAAGTGGACGGCAGTTGGGAGGAACCAGGCCTGCAAGGAAAGGCAGTTGCAGGTGATCAAGCCTGCAGGGGAGGGTAGTTAGGGGTGACCAGGCCAGCAGAGGAGGGAAGTTGGGGGCAAACAGGCTGGCAGGGGAGCAGTTAGACATCAATTAGGCTGGCAGAGGAGTGGTTAGGGGCAATCAGGGAGCAGTTTGGAGCTAGCAGTTCTGGATTGTGAGAAGGATATTTAACTGCCCGTTTAGGTCTGATCCCAGGATCGGGCCTAAATGGGCAGTCAGATATCCCTCGAGGGGTCCCAGATTGGAGAGGGTGCAGGCTGGGCTAAGGGACATCCCCCATCCCCCGTGCCCGAATTTTGTGCACTGGGCCTCTACTATTGTAATAATATAGCAGTATCCTTGGCCTCTACCCAAAGGATATTATGTCAAATGGGGATTAGATTTATCACTGTGATCACTTCATGAGTTATACGAATATCTAATAACTATGTTGTACACCTGTAACTAAAATAATATTGATGTCAATTATAATTGGAAAATGAGATTTAAAAATATCATAAAAAATAATTCTAAAACCCTATTTCTGTCTGATCCTCCATGTGAGCACACAGTAGTCAGTCAATAAATTACCTTTTTTATGGATCTTGAATGACCACTTATTGATTCAGGGGGAACTTTGTTGTGGGGGCTGTCCTGTGCATTGTAAGATATTATACTTTGTCTATTCCCTTTCAATAAGGAAAAGACAAAGTATAATAATGGCAGCAACAGTAATTTAGCACTTATAGTGTGGCAAGCATTTTGCACACTATTTCATTTCATATTTGAACAATCATATGAGATCAGCAGCACTTTTGTTTCCACCCTAGAGATTATTTCATTGGTCCTATATTTAATGACTAATATGGAAGGCACTATTTTAGGGTCCTAGGATATATCAGTGAATAAAAGAGAGAAAAAGCCCCTGCTATTGTGGAGGTTATGCTTTAGGGGGGAAACTAAAATGAAAACACTAGAACTTAGTGAGATGAGATAGCCTACGGGTTCACATAGTGAGCGCTGGAGAGAGAGGCAGACAGCAATGTGCCTGTCATGGCTGGCCACAACCAGGCTCACAAGAACCTCCAAGTAGACATCAGTGGAAATCTCTCTAACAAAGCAGGCACAGAAGAGGAAAGATAGCCTGGTGCTGGCACATAAGAATTGTAAGGCCCATTGTAAGGCCTATTGCACAGATAGGAAGACAGGAAGTATGGCTTCCTGAGTGACAGAATTATTGAATTACCCAGAGTGCATGTAGTTTCTGGATGCTTCCATAACCGGGGATATATCAGCAGTGCGTTCATAGCAGTGCAGCTCTGATCAGGTGCCTGATTTCTGGTTAATTAGCAAGAATGACCAACTTTCAGTCAAGAGTCCATAAGAAATAAGGAGGTCAGTGGAGAGCCATGTCCATCTACCTTAAACTTTACCTAATTTATACATTTTACACAAATAAGCTGCCCTTGGAATTAACCAAGATAATATCAACAGTAACTTAAGTCTAAATGCATCATTCTTGCCCACCCTGGAGCTGAGACCAGCCTCTGTACTCTGGTCCAGCTCATTTGGGAAAGGTTTTCTGACCACATTCCTTCCCCAAGTCAGTTGAGAAGGACAGAGCTGTTGTTGCACATTGGGTGAAGGCTTTGCTTTTTCTTAAGCAAAGCTGGTAGATGAGCTTTTTATCTCCTGGGCAGGAGGAGGGATGGCATTGCACTGTGCAGGCCTCGGGGTTTCATGTATGACATAACACATACCAACCAGCTTCTTCTAGAGCCATGGCCCCAGTTCACACTGACTGGCGGTGTCCACTGCCCAACACTAGGGAGGAAAAACACACACACACACACACACACACACACACACACACACACACAACCTATTGAACATGGAATGCTCAACACCTGGCCTGGTACATAAGAAAACCACAAGTGAAGCAATGATAAAAGAGTTTGTTCACACAATAAGAAGTTTGGAATGGGCTATAGTTATATAACCCAGGCTTGATACTATCATCACAGATGTAGAATATTTGATTCCTTTTCTCATCTACGCTGCCACATTGTCATTGGCTTCATCTTCAGACTGGTGACAAAATAGTTACTGCAGTCCTGGCCGTCAATCCTGGGCCAGTATTGACAAGAAGAAGAATTTTCATTTCTTTTTCCTCGCTCTCTCTCTCTCTCTCTCTCTCTCTCTCTCTCTCTCTCTCTCAACAAGAAAACTTTCCCAAATGACGCCTAGCAGATTTCACCCTTACTTTAATTGGTTAGAACTGAGTCACACACCCATTCCTAAACAAAGCCTTGCCAAGTGGGATTGGGTTACTGTGGTTGGCTACCAGGATTGGCTTATAGACAAACCAAAGTCACCATCTGTAGCTGGGATTGTCAACAGCTTCCCCTGAAGCACATAGCTATGTGAAAGGGGGTGGATTCCTGCTTCGAAGGAAGAAGAGAGGGGAGCCATGGTCTCAGATGGGCAACCAAGAGAGTTCTCCACAGCTTATCAGTGGCTCTCACAGGTTCAGTATTATCTTTACCTTTAGAGAGGGGAAGCAATTTACCCTTGTTTTTTCCCTACTCCCCCCACCATGAGGCCCTTTCAGTTACACATTTGGAGTATGCCACTGGAGGCCTATTTTTTTTTCCTTTTTTTATGCTAGTTATAACCTTTATTTTGTATTTAGGAAAGGCCTTTCTTTCAATAGCTCCAGGCACTTTACAGTCTCTACCCAGATAATATTATCTTTTATTAGTGGAGGTGATATGACGGTCACCCCATCCTGAAGGACCAATCTGGAGACAGAGCCTTGGTTCTCCAACAGGAGTGACAGGCCTGGAAGGGCTGAGATTCCCTGTGAAGGCTCTGGGTACAGGGGTGTGGTCTGCTAATAAAGGCTTCCTTTGTGCTGACTGGAGTTTCTGAGAAAAGTTAGCTCCCCAGCAAGCTTGGAGAGGCTCAGTGGTCACCTAGAGGCCAAGTGGATTAGAAATGCTAAAGTCAGTGTCTATCTTGTCCTTATGTGCATTTATTTCCTCACCTTTGGGCAATGCCATAGGTAGGCCATTAGATTCTTTTAAGAAACTTTCAATCTTTTTCTTCTCTGTGCTGACCACAATGCTGGGTATTGGATATATAGCCATGAACAAGACATGGTTCCTGACCTTAAAGAGCTCACATAGTATTGGGGGAGAAAAATTGAATAACAACACAGTTGGGATCAGTGCTTTAATCCTTCCTATTGGGTGGGCACAGTGTTTCCAAGAAAAGCTGCTCTTTTTGTTTGTTTTGTTTTTAATATATTTTTATTGATTTCAGAGAGGGAGAGAGACAGAAACCTCAATGATGAGAGAGAATCATTGATTGGCTGCCTCCTGCATGCTCCCCACTGGGGATAGAATCAACAACCTGGGCATATGCCTTGACAGGGAATCAAGCCGTGAACTTCTGGTATATAGGTTGATGCTTGACCACTTCGTCACACTGGCTGGGCAAGAATTGCTCTTCAAACTGAGATTTAAGGACAAGGAGAAATAAAATATGGCCTGTTTCCAAGAAAGACCTTGTCTTAACTGAGATTTCTTGCAGTTTGAGGAGCATTCATTTTATGGTGTTGATTTTAAATCACTTTCAGGGAAAAGCATAGCTGCCAAGATTAATATGGAAAATGGTAGATTAGTAATTTGCAGGACTCACAAGAGCTTTTAATAAATGTACTAATGATAACCATGAGTCTCTAACAGAGATGTCAAGTGTACATTTCCCAATCATACTTGATCACAAAATGCTTTTCCCTCCCTCTCTCACAGATGAATGATTTTAATGCTGAGAATTTAGAGCATGTAGCTGAGTAGAGATGGTGGGTCAGAGGGATGATCATAGTCATGCTCTAAAAAGTAGTGAGGCAAGTTTTTTATATAATAGTTATGTTTATTTTATGACCTACTTACATCATATAGTGAACACTATGGTCTTCCTAAAAAATTAAACTCAGCTAATTATAGTAAAACTATTCTCACAAATGAATGGTTTAGCAATGAGCATGTGCCCCCAATTTCTGGCCAATGGGATCAGAGAGGACATATGCCAAGGATTTATGGGAAGGATTTCCTGCTATGAGAAAGAGAAAACAATAAGAGGCAGCTGCTCTTCTTCCTCTGGGTAGGTTCTCTCTTAATACGATGGCTGGAACTGTAGAAAGGAAGAAGCCAATACCTGATGGCAGAGTCAAAATCAAAGCAAGCTAGGTCTTTGGTGTCAATGTTGAGCTTCTGATTAACCACACCTGGAGCCTATTTATCTGTTGACTTGACTTCTTATTACATAACGATACATTTTTTTAATCTTTTAACTAGATTGACTCAGGTCTTTCTGTTATTTGCAGTCAAGAGTATCCTGGCTAATGACCTTTCCTATTTCAATCTTCTCAGCAAATTTTTTCACTGGTATATTTAGTCATTTTCTTGATGAAGACTCTTGATTTGGACTCTCAGAGTGTAGGTTGAGTTGTCTTAGACTCAAGTTTCTGAGGCAGCAGGTGGTATTTAGTGCTGGACAAAATCAAGACCAAGACTCATTTGGTTTAGGCAAATGGGGATGGTTGTGCGCTGACATTCTAGTAGGGCTGGTTACTCTATGCACTCGACGAGCTGCAGGTGCCCCGTACAGACACCAATCAGGCAGCTGGAACTAGGGAGTCAGGGGCAGGAAGAGAAGGTTGCTCTGCTGACTGTTCTGAAAAAGGCCTGAACTCTCACTCACCATCAGGGTGGCGCCCACCCCCACACATCCTCTTTCTATCATCACCTGGGTGATGTGGGCAGCACTTTGGCTGCTTTGACAGCTTTCTCCCTAATTCCTCTCTTTGCTTTCTGCTCTTAGTGGTTTTATTGCTTTGGTATCTCTTTTTAATGGTTCAAATTTATTTTTTAGATATTCAAGGCAATTTCTTCCTTTTTGTAGAGATCTGTTGACATGATTTATTGGTAATTGTATCTGTTAACATTTTTTTTTTACCATCTTAGCCATTTTTTAATTGTACACTTCAGTAGTGTTAAGTACGTTCACATGGCTGTGAAATAGGTCTCCAGAACCTTTTCATCCTGTGTCATGGTTAATTTTCTATGTCAACTTCACCGGACTGTGGGGTGTCCTTAATAAGCATTATTTCTGGGTGTGTCTGTGAGGGTGTTTCCGGATGGCATTAGCATTTGAGTTGGTGGGCTCAGTAATAGACTGCCCTCCCCAATGGGGATGGGCAACATCTGGTTTGTTGAGGCCCTGAACAGAACCAAAAACAGAGAAAGGAGAATTTGTCTCCTTCCTGCCTACATGCTTGAGCTGGGACATTGGTCTTCTCCTGCCCTGGAACTGGAATTAAATCATTGGCTTTCCTGGGTCTGGACTTTACAGAAGGCCGATCATGGGACTTTTCAGACTCTGTAATCATGTGAGCCATTTCTCTCTTTCTCTCTCTCTCTCTGTCTCCCTTTGCAAAACTGGAGTTCTATACCCATTAAACAACTCCCCTTTTCCCTCTCCCCAGTCTCTGGATAACACCATTTTGCACTCTGTCTCTATGAATTTAATTACTTTGGATATCTCAGATAAAGGAAATTATACATTTGTCTTTTTTGTGACTGGCTATTTCACTTAGCACAGTGTCCTCAAGGTTCATTTATATTGTAGCATGGGACAGAATTATCTTTTTTAAAAGTCTGAATAATATTCCACTGTAAAGATATATCACATTTTGTTTATCCCTTCATTCATCAATAGACACCACCAGGAACTTCAGAGATCTTTTTATCTGTCCAACTCTGTGAGGCAGGCGTCTGTAACATTTCAGGTAGTTACCGCTTGGTGGGAGGACATTGTGCACACCGCCACCAAAGGGTGATTTATTCGCCCTGGATACAGAAGAGGTCAGAACTCCAGAGCAGGTGCAGCCCACTTTGTTGAGCTTCCTTTTTGCCCAGAAGTTCCTATGAACACTTCGGCTACCAGTGACACTGCACAAATAGGTCCTTTCAGAGCGGAGAAAACAGCTAATTTCTTGCCCCACTATTGCCCTTTTATACTTGGGCTTACAACATCATTTCCAAAAAGAAAACAAAACCTTAAACTAACAACCTTTGTATTTCTAATAAAGAGAATGTTTGCAAACACTGGGCTCTCCTGGTTCTTGAGCCAAACAGCATAATCAGGGTCACAGAACGAGGCTTCTCATTTTCTCTGGGAAGCCCATTTTCTTGTTGCCCACTGCCGGAGCTGATTTAATCCCCTCTACCTTGGTGGCTCTAATACAGATAGTGAGCAGATAGTAAATTGAAGCTACTAAGCCTCAAAGAGGTTAAATATTTTGCCCAAGGTCAGCCTTTACTAAGAGGCAAAGATAGAATGAAGTGGCTCTGAGTTAAAATAGACATAATACAGATGGGCAAAGTTCCTTATCACTTTGAGTTTCATTTTCAAGTCTGAAATGGGGATAATGGTAACTACAAGGATTAGAAGTAATATATGTAAAGCACCAAGCACAATGCCTCTTGCTCCTGGTGGGTGGTCTAACTGCTAGCAATTATAATTGTGCTGCCTGACTCCAACCTTCTGAGCTTTCCTTGGAACAATAATCCCTCTCACACAGAAATGTAAAAGGATTTTTAAAGAGGAGAAGAAGAAAAAGAAAAGAAAGAAAATCATCAAATTATCCATTTCCTCCAGGACCAGAAGCATTAGCTTTTGGCGATTTTTTTCCCCATCCCCCCAATTCTTTCTTTCTTTCTTTCTTTCTTCCTTCTTTCTTTCTTTCTTTCTTTCTTTCTTTCTTTCTTTCTTTCTTTCTTTCTTTCTTTCTTTCTTTTTTTCTCTATGAAGTATTTCCCCATAGTTCTAATCACATTGTATATATGATTTGTTTATTATTTCCTTTCCACTTTTCATCACATGCCAGGGCAAACTTTCCTACTATTGGGTTTTGTGGGGACCAATAGCTCTAGAAATTAGAAGCCTCCATGGCAACAGCCTTTTGGGAAGGGAGAGGGAGGCCTCTCCAGGGTGGTAAGCAGGAACTCACTAGATGTTTTCTCATTCCTTTGTGCTTTGAACTGTTGTTGTTGTTGTTGTTTCCCCAGAGCTGGAGCCATTTCGTGGCACATTGGTATCTTGCCCTTCACCATGATTTTGGATTCTTGAGTTTGAGGGCAAATGCTTCCTCCTCTGGGACAGCTTTTTATTTTCCCCTCTCTGTGCTCCTACCTCCCTGATCACAATGCCTCAGGCTCTCCAGTCTCAGCCTCATTTGCCACTCTGACACCTGGCTAGGTGTTTTTAACACAGCTCGTTGCTATCAACCTTGTGATCTTTTTCTTTTTTGAATATAACTTTATTGATTCTAGAGAGGAAGGGAGAGAAAGAGAAACATCAATGATGCAAGAAAATCATTCATCAGTTGCCTCCTGCATGCCCACTACTGGGGATTGAACCTGTAACCTAGGCATGTGCCCTGACCAGGACTAAAAAATCGTGACTTCCTGGTTCATAGGTTGACACTCAATCACCCAGCCACACCTGCTGGGCTCTTAAAAAATTTTTTTTTTAACTTTTTAAATTTAGAATTTACCTTAAACACTAGTTTGTATTAGTTTCAGGTGAACAGCACAGTGGTAGATAACCACACACCTTACACACCTTCAGCACCCATCCAGCCCCACACATAGTCACCACACTATTGGCCATATTTCCCGTGCTGCATCCCACATTGCTATGACTATTTTGTGACTACCTGTCTATACTTCTCAAACAATTCACCTTATTCACCCAGTCCCCCCAAACTCCTTCCCTCTGGCAACCATCAGTCTGTTCTTGATACCTATGAATCTGTTTATATTGTTCTCTAGAACCCACATATAAGTAAAATCATAGGGTATTTGTCTTTCTCTGACTGACTTATTTACTAGCATACTGTCCTCTAGGTCTGTCCACACTGTCACACATGGTAAGATGAATTCTTTTTCATGGCCAAGTACTATTCCATTTTGTAAATGTACTACTCCCCACCCCCCAGCATGGATGGATTTATTTTTCAAATAGACAATGAATAATATTTGAATTATTTATACTTTTTATACAACAGCACCTAGATATCTCATAAACCCAGTTAAAAATATGAAGCTACTTATTATGTGTTTTTCTTTTCTTTTTTTCTTTTTCTTTCTTTCTTTTATTTCTTCTTTTTTTTTTTTTAGAAAATCCTGTCTCTTGAGAGTTATTATTATTATTATTGTTGTTGTTGTTGTTGAAAGTATTACATATGTCTCATTTTTTCCCCCATCAATTCCTCCCTGGCCATTTCTACCCCCCAGGGCAAGCCCCTACTGCCCCAGTGTCTGTGTCCATTAGTTATGCTAATATGCATGCATAAAAGTCCTTTGGCTAATCTCTTACCTCCTCCCCAACCCCTACCCTGCCTTCCCTCTGAAGTTTGACAGTCCATTGGGTGTTTCTTTGTGTCTGGGTCTATTTTTGTTCATTATATTCCACAAATGAGTGAGATCATTTGATATTTCTCTTCCTTTCCAACTGGCTTATTTCACTTAGCATAATACTCTCCAGGTTCATCATGCTGTTGCAAATGGTAAGAGTTCCTTTTCTAGAGCAGCATAGGATTCCATTGTATACCACTGTTCTTTAATCCACTCATCTGCTGATGGGCATTTAGGCTGTTTCCCAATCTTAGCTATTGTAAATTGTGCTGCTATTTGGGAAAATGGGAGTTGTTTAATGGATATAGAACTCCAGTTTCTCAAAGGGAGAGAGGGAGAGGGAGAGAGAGAGAGAGAGAGAGAGAGAGAGAGAGAGAGAGAGAGAGAGAGAGAGAGAGAAGGGATTGGCTCACATGATTACGAGTCTGAAAAGTCCCATGATTTGCCTTCTGTAAGGTCCAGACCCAGGAAAGTCGATGATTTAATTCCAGTTCCAGGGTAGGAGAAGACCAATGTCCCAGTTCAATATTTCTTGGGATATATTCCTAGAAGTGGGTAACTGAGTCAAATGGGAGTTCCATTTTTAAACTTTTGAGGAAACTCCACACTGTTCTCCATAGTGGCTGCACCAGTCTGCATTCTTACCAGCAGTGCACGAGGGTTTCTTTTTCTTCACATACTTGCCAGCACTTGTGATTTGCTGATTTGTTGATGATAGCCATTCTGACAGGTATGACATGGTACTTCATTGTTGGATGATTAGTGACTTTGAGCATGTTTTCACATGTCTCTTGGCCTTCTGTATGACATCTTTCAAATAGTGTCTCTTTGCTCATTTTTTGATTGGATTGTTTATCTATGTACCACTTTTATCTGCTCATCTATTGATAGGCACTTGGGTTGCTTTCATATCTTAGCTAATGTAACTAATGCTGCAAGGAACCTAGGAGTGTATTTACCACCTTTTGATCTTTCACCCTGTACTCCCCTTTCTCCCCACTCCCCGATCACCACCAGATTCTGCCTCAGCTCCCAGACTGCTGAACTGCACTGAAGCATGTCCTGCAGTTGTATTAACTGAGGCCACACCAAATCCACACTAACCTTAACTGGCCTCTTATTGTTGGGTAGTATCTGGACCTGTTTCTCAAAAACCAGGAGCAGCATTTTGCTCAGTCGCGCAGTTCCAAAACTTCTCCATTACACTCAGCCTCCAGTCCTGCTCTTGACAAGCCAACAAGAGGATTTCTCCTTCACAGAGAAAACAAAGGCCCATGGGAAGCTTCCTATACTTTGCTCTTCTCTTGTCTCAAATTTCCTTGTATCTTTAGAATCCCTTTCCCCTCTGCGATCTCTGAGACGAGTTTGGTTTGATTTCTTTCCCCTTCTTTTTGAAGACTGTTTCATGAATCACTCATCTCTTGGATGTTCAACGTACTTACCTTGGCTATTTTTCCCCAAATATGTACAAGTCTCTTCCATCCTCAAAATAAAACACAACAACAACAATAAATAATAAGCTGTTCCTTTAACTCTGCTTCCTCTTCAAGTCATTTCTGCTTTTTGTCAGCAAAATGGCTAAATGATTAGGCCATCACTCTAGCCCAGGGATCGGCAAACTCATTAGTCAACAGAGCCAAATATCAACATTACGACGATTGAAATTTCTTTTGAGAGTCAAGTTTTTTAAACCTAAACTTCTTTTAATGCCACTTCTTCAAAATAGACTCGCCCAGGTCGGTATTTTATGGAAGAGCCACACTCAATGTGGCTCTTGAGCCGCAGTTTGCTGACGACTGTTGTAGCTGTTTTGGCTCAGTGGATAGAATGTTAGCCCACAGACTGAAGTGTCCCAGGTTCAATTCTGGTCAAGGGCACACATCTTAGTTACAGACTTGAACCCTGACCCTAGTTGGGGTGCGGGTGGGAGGCAACCAATCAACGTGTCTCTCTCACATTGATCTTTTTCTCTCTTTGACTCTCCTCCCTTCCACTCTCTCTAAAAGTCAACAGATATTTCAAACCCCTTGCTCCTCATGAGGCATTGTATCCACTCCTAGAGAGACAGAAGCTCAGATTTCTGTAGCAGCTGGCCTGTGGATCAGCTCTTCCCCCCTTCTCTCCCTGACACCATGACTCTGCCTTCTTCTCTTTCCTTTTTCATACCCACTGATGGGTCCTTTTCTGTGTTCTTTATTAATATCCTTTACTGATGTTCCATAGCTTGTCCTGAAAATGAAGCATTCAGCAAGGTTCATTCCTTGGCCTTTATCTCTTTCAGCATTTGCCTTCAATTGTCACCTCTTTTTGACTAGCCCTGACTATCATCCTGCTAATTTGCTCTCTCATTTTGGATTGAAATCATTATAGCTTGCTGGATAGTGCATGTTGCATGCACCTCCCACTCAAAATGTCCAACACTGAGCTCATCTTTTCCTCACCTTTTCAGCATTTCCCCCACCACATGGACCTCCTTTGAGAACTTCCTCCATCCAGGGTGGACTTGAACCACATGATCCTGCACCTTTGGCCATAACTTGATGGATCCAGTTTCCTAAGGATATGGAGTTGTAGTGGGCACCAGACTACTCTGGCTGGAGTGGGAGGTGATACAAAGGGAAGCTTCCGTCTTCGGCCATGTGTGTGAAGATATAGAGAAATCTAGTTTGTGAAAAGAAACACAAATGGGACAAAGAAAGGCAGAGATGTGCGACCACATGGGCTTAGGATAACTTAGCCTTGTCGAGGAGCAGCCTCTGGTGTATTGCCCATTCCTGATTCTGGACCCCATGAGTTTCAGCTACACTTTCTGTTGTTAAGTTTTGAGAGCTAATCTTTTTTTTTTTTTAAATAACAAATTCTCCCTTTTCTACTAAGTCAGCATAAGTGGGCTTTAAATGAAATAGCCTTGACTATAACATCTCTAAACCCAGACCTTCTTTGCTTTATTTCCCTTAAGAGTAAGAACTCTCTTGTCTCAGTATCCAGGCTGAAAACCTTCCTATGATCTTTATTTAGTGCTTTCCTACCTCATCCCAACTCCCTATCATCTCCCATTACCTACCATGCCCAACCGAGTTGATCTTCAATATTACTCCTGAAAAATATAGTTTTGAATTTGTCCCCTTCTATCCATTCCTTCCATCACCTCTATGGCATTACCTCTTAATCAGACAATTAGGAATCTTTATACTGGTTTACCTATTTCTGGTCATTTTCTTCTGTAATCCATAAAATATATGCATTGCTTGTTCTTTATACCCTCAATTAATACCACACCTCTCACTTGTAATTTCAGACTTCCTATGGAAAGATACTTAACTACCTACCTTTCCATTCTTATCTTTGACTTTCCAACCTTGAAGGTTGGACTGCATCATCAAGGCTCTTCTGCACTTTGAATTCTGGATCTGTTCATTCAGTTGGGAGCTCTGGCAGGAGATCAGAGGGAGGGCAGAAGGTAAAGTCAGGATACTTATCCTCTAGTTTTCTCTCTTCAAGGTCCCTGCAGGGTGACTATCTCTCTTGGCCAAAGGTCATTGCTTATCTTGAGGTGGCCTCAATATGACTTTCTATCCTTCCATATTCTGATCATTCTCCCTTTCCTCATCCCTAGGCCCCGGTTTATGAGTGCTCTATTATTGTTAGCCACGGGGACGCCTGCATTTTTCCTTTTGCTTATTCTACTCTCTGCCCACAGCATTGAAATAGTCCTTTAAAATGAACACCCCTTGCATCGTCCTAAATAGAGTGTGCCATTCTTTTGGGTGCCTTGACTGATTCAGGGTATAATGATAATAGTTGTTACCTTAATAGTAAGCTCTTAATAAATGTTAATTCTTATTAGTAGTATTACCTCCCATCATTTCAGTTTTTAATTTTTAGTTTATCTTTTAATTGCAGTTGACATAGAAAATTATATAGTTCAGGTATTCTCATCACTTCTTACTTTCTCTTCTACTCTGTAGATGATCTGGATGACGTACTTCCTCTTAATACTCCATGTACTTTCTCACCACCACACCTTAAAGATGCTATTTTGGCTTCCAGTAAGCCACCCCCTTCCCTTTCCTACTCACTCATCACAGTCACAGCCCAAGTAAATACCATCCTTACTGATAAGCTTGTTTCCCAACAAGATGCCACTGGGCCTGCCTCTGACTCCCCATAACTCCTTCTACACCCCTCTCTCTGAACACTTTCTGCTTTCTCTGAGGTTTATGGGTGTCTATCTGTGTCATTTCTTCCACTCTACTGCTAGCTCCTTTAAGACAGAGATTCAATCCTATTTACCTTTTTTTCTTTTTCAACACTTTGCCCTTAAACAATCAAAGAGAACTTATTACTACTACACCCCTCCCCCAGCTACAATCTAGTCTCTAGAATGTAGCTGATTTTTACAACCAGCCAGAATGATTAAAAAAAAAAAAAAAGTGACTTCCCTTAAATCCTCCAGTGATTTTCTTCTACACTTGAAGGAAGTCCACTCCTTCCCCTGGTGAATACAAAGTCGGGTAATCTGACCTCTACTTGCCTCATCCATCCATCAGAATCTAAGCTTGTTTCTGCACTAGGGCCTTTGGCTACCAGCTGTCCTCACTGCCTGGAGTGTATTCCTTCAGCGACCTCAAGGACTGGCTTCTTCCTGTCACTCAGACCATAGCTTTCGTATCGCCTCTGCTGAGAGGCCTTTATGAGTTCCCATTTATTCTAGAGTAACCATTAAGTTACTCCCTCCCCTGCTCCCCCCATCACCACACTATTTACATTTTTTACATAGCACTTCTGTTTGTCCTTTCTAAAAACAGCTTTATTGAGATAGAGTCTACATTCCCTAAGATGCATTTAGTTAAAGTACACAATTTAATGGATTTCAGTATATTTACAGAGTTGTGCAACCATCACAATAATCTAATTTTAGAAGTTTCCGCATGCACCATTAGCAGTGGAGTAGTGCCCATCCTCCCCCACGTCACACTCCAACCTCTACAAACCACTCATCTGCTTTTTGTCTCTAAAGATGTGCATGCTCTGGGATCTTTCAGATACACAGGATCCCATAATATCTGACTGGCTTTTTTCAAGAGTAACGTTTTTGAGATTCATCCAATGAGGTAATATGAGTACTTTTTTCCTTTTTTGTTGCCAAGTGCTGTTTTGTTGTGTGACTATACCCCCTTTGATTTACTTTTTCATTTGCAGACAGACACTGAGTGGTTACTGGTTTGCTTTTATTGCTTATTTTTCTGTCCCTTCAATGAAAGAAGAGATGGGAGCTAGGCTGCATTTGTCTCATTTGCTGCTACGACACCGTGAACATGTTCATGGTAATGGGACCATGTCCCTGTGCTGTGTCCCTGGGACATGAGTGAACACACTGAGGAGCTGGGATATACCACAGGGAGAGGAATGGACTTCTATCCCAGAGTCTAGAACAGCATCTGGCACAGACAGTCCTCAAACAATGTTCTCAGAGTGAGAGGCTGTTACATGGCAGGCAGTGGGTGGCCGTGGAGCTGCTGTCTGCCCCATGCATGTCCCCACCTACACCTGGGAGCATAGTGTTACCCACTCTCCAGGCCAGAGCTGCAAGTGCCCCTGTTGCCCTCTCCAAGGGGAAAGCAGGTCTCAGGCAGAGGGCAGGAAGCCACTGTGGAAGCAGAAGCAGAAATGAAGGCAGTCAGAGACAGCACCAGGCTTGGCTCCTGGAGGCCGGGATCCCATGGCTCTTCCTCTCACTCTGAGCTTCTTCAGGATCTTCCCAGGCCAACGAGTCAATAAACTCCTTTGTTGCTTTGGCCAGCTTGGCTTGGTGTTCTGTTAGTTGCCACAGAGAGAGTTCTGATGACTACACTTAGCTTCTACTCACCGAACTGGTCTGGCCACAGTAGTAACAAATATCTAGGGTTTCTCAGGTGAGAAAGTATTTTCACACTCATTATTTCATTCTACCTTCGTAACAGAGAGAAAAAAGTCACAAACCTAATTTTAAATCTGAGGAGACCAAAGACCAGAAAGGCCAAGTGATGGCTTGAGGTCACACAGCTTAAAAGTCGCACATACAGACCTTGGAATGGGGTTCTGGCTCCCCGTTGTGTGTTCTTTGCCTGTTGAGCTGCAGCCCTTTAAAGCTGGCTCTGGGAGGAAGGGCCTGTGCTCCTTGATGTTTGGTTGTGTGCCTGGTGCCTAGTACAATGTCTGAAGTGTTTGCCGAGCAAATGACTGGATTCATTTGACCGGGTTAAGTGGCCAAAGCAGCAAGACCACCACAGGTGCCTTGGAGGCAGCGCTGAGGTCTCCTGTTAACCTGAGAACCTAAAATAGAGCAGAAGAAGGGAAACTGTCAAAACAAATTACAAGGTGAAAATCAAACACTCAGCACTTAGCAGGAGCCAGATGTGAGGAGAACAACACAGGGCCCTGTCCCCTCCTTCTTCCACTCGGCTCCCACCTTCCTCCCAGCTCTGAGCCCCAGGATCTTTTCATTACAGATCAGTCCAAACTGTGAAAAACAGCATAACTTGTCAAGGACATTTTCTGCATTCTGACTGATACCTAAGTCAGGCCTCCAGAGATAGGCATTAATATCCAAACACAAGAAAGATCGAGAGATTCTGACATAAGATTTTCTCTCCCCAATTCCTGGCCCTTTTTACTCGCTCCTCCTGCCACATGCTCTTCTTTTGCCCTTTCTTTAACATTCTGCCCTCTAATCTAACCTCTGCCCCACAGATTCATTCAACATACTTCAAACTGTTCATGTTTTCTCTTCTGCCTCCCTCCTTCTCTGCCTGGAATACTCTTATTTATCCTTCAAAACCCAACTCAAAAGTGACCTCCTCTAAACCTGTTCTGCAGGATTCTCTCTGCTCTAAGCTTCCATAGCTCTTTATAAACATTGCAGTGAAGCAATTCAAGCTGCCTTCATGGCTCTTGCTCTGATTCTTTCCCCACCTAGAAAGCCTGTCTCTGTCCTATGAAGCTTTGTTGCCCAGCCCCGAGCCCAGCACCTGCACAATAAGGGCCTGATACACATGTGCCGAAATCTCATGAAGAGAGGCTATCCCTCCTCTCCTGGGATGAAGGCCTGAGTCCATTCAAGAAAAATTTACTGGAACTTCCTCTCAAAAATGTCTCTGACATGATAATGTGAACAAAATTATTAGTAGCATAAGCAGGCAAACAAGAGGCCCTTTACTTAGAGAACCTCTCTGGTTATAAGCTATTCCCTGTAAATAGTGCAGAGAAAAGCTCTTTCATCCTCCTGTCCTGGTTGCTCCCTTGCAGCTTAGATGGTGAAGACCACTCTTTTGATTTTAAGTTTATGGCAAATGCTGTAGGAGGGATGTACCCAGGTTGACTATATTAGATTGAGAATGCTGCCCCTAGCATAGTGCCACAAACGGTGACTTAAAGAAATGTAATGTCACACAGTTCTGGAGGCTAGAAGTCCAAGATCACCGTGTGGGCAGGGTTGGTTCCTTCTGAGAGCAGCGAGGGGACTCTGTCCCTTGCTTCTCACCTTGCTGAGGATGTGCTGGCTATTTCGGATGCTCCTCAACTTGCAGGAGCACCGCCTCGCTCTCTGCTTCATGCTCATGTGGAATTTCCCCTGCATGTGTGTGTGTGTGTCTGCCTCTGATGTCCCCCTTTGTACAAAGACCCCGACACATTGCATGAGGGCCCACCCTCATGACCTCACTTTAACTCGATTACCCCTGTAAAGACTCTGTCTTTAAGTCAGGGCACTTGCTGAGGTAGTGGGGGCTAGGACTGCAACATATGAGTTTTGGAAGGACACTGTTCAACTCGTCCAGAACCCTGAGTCCTAAAGCCAGCCTGGCAGGAGCATAGAAGTGAAAGTGATTTCCAGTGAAGTCAGTCCCTCTGAGTGAGGGCAGTCAGTCCATCCCCTAGTGCCTAAAGGCTTCATTGTGCTGCTGGAGAATTTCAGAGGAAGAGCTGCTAGGAACATTCCAGAAGACCCATGCAGATAGTGATGTAACCTGCTCTGTTTCAGTCCTGTCAGGGCAAATGAACCTGCAATGCTGGAGACAGACAGGGAGAGATAAAGTGAGAGAGTGAGGAACAGAGGGACAGAAAAAAGATGTACTTCTAGGTTGAGGCAGATTTTCCATGAAGGTAATGAAACTTAAGCTTCAGGGCTTTCCTTTTAGGAGCCTGCATACTTAATTTTGAATTCTTTTTTAAAAGAAGGGCTTGACCTCAAATGACTTAAAATTCAGGCTCCTCAAACCCTGTATCTGCTCTGCCTTTAAGAAAAATATTTGGACTGTCATTGTGGCTCAGAATGAGATGTAAGAATTACCCCTATTATTTGTGAACAGTAAGTCCCTCACTTAACGCAATTGTTATGTTCTGTGATTAAGCAAACCAACGTATAATGAAAGCAGTTTTACCATAGGCTAAGAGATGTAAGCAAAGTTAAGTTCCTGTAGCATCTCGACAACATTATAATGAAATGACATTGAACAAAATGACATTGTTTAAGGACTGATATACTCTGAGCTTGCTTCCTCATATTTTGCCTAAATAAAATATCTTGGCTACCAAGTAAGTCCCACATAAAGCTGATAGTTATTCCTCTTACCCGTCTGCCCCCGTCTAATCTAGGGATTTCACTTCCCAGCCCCACTGAGGGGCAGCTTCAGAGTATTAGTAGAGTCAGCTGGGCCCTGGGCAGTTGATTCTGAAATTAGCATGGAAATGTTCCTGGATTGAGAATGCCCACTGGAGTGAGGGTAGTCAAGGGAAGTTCTGGGGGAACTGCCATTTTCCACCTACTCTTCAGAGGGATGAGCTGACCTGGGCTGGGTGTGCAGAGAGCAGAGTGACAAGCTCATTGACACCCGGGCCCCGCCTCTGCCTTCAGCTTTCCTCCAGTCAGCAGAGGTGCTGAAATTGCTAAGAACAAAGCGTCCTTTAGGAAAGTGCTACTCTGCACACCCAGCAATTTCCATTTCTTTAGCTTTGCCCTGCCTCCCTCAGTTTCTGTATTTTCCCCTCCCACCTAGAGATTGCAGAGCTGGATGCTGGTGGCACTACTCTTGGCAGGGCTGGCTCTTCATTTGCAGGTAATTAACTTGGCAGAGATGGTGGTTTTTAATAGCTAAGGTTGATTGATCAAAATGTCAGCTACCTCATTTCTTAGAAATGTTTTATGTGTATTGTATTTTTTTCTCCTAAGCACACAGTGTCTATTTGAATTTCCCTCTCTCTTTGATGAGCTTTAGTTGTACCATTCCGGCAGCATAATTGATGTCTTCCATAATTACACAACTCATATCCCAGTATTTCAAGAGGCCTGGTTTTATGGGCCATCAGGATGAGTATATTTATGGGTCTGCTGCGTAGGAATTGGTCATAACTTTTGCCTGGATAAGCTGACATTATTCTATTTGTAAAAGGTTTATGTGAGGGGGCTTAAAAAAGGTTAGTTACTACTTCAAACTTATAAATAATCCAATCAAATGGACATCCAATGA
This sequence comes from Antrozous pallidus, assembly GCA_027563665.1. Lineage (NCBI taxonomy): Eukaryota > Metazoa > Chordata > Mammalia > Chiroptera > Vespertilionidae > Antrozous > Antrozous pallidus. The sequence goes on from CM050520.1 coordinate 64,367,646, forward strand.
TTGCTAAGTGATTGGATGTTCTAATGGCTTGAGAAAGCTCATTTCAAATCAGCTGGGTATTTATGAAGTCTAATCAACTCTGTAGGCATGGCTTAAGAAATAATTATCTCTATTTTGCTGATGAAATATTTGAAGCATAAGGAGCAAGTGGCTTGCTCAACTTAGTATTGACTCAAGTATATAAATCACAGAATGAGACCTTAGTTGGGTATTTCTGATCTCAGGCTAAGAATGATAGCATATTGTAAAGAAGACCAATAAAGGAGTAGGAATGTGTAAAGAGGAACATGACCATGATATAGCCATGGCTCACAGACACTGGAACCTGAAGGCCATTAGGAATCCACAGCAGCTCCAAGGACTCGTTTAAACTCTTATTCTTACAATAGGAGATCTGGACTCTTTGGTTTTCTGCTATCAACATGATTCACTACTCTCCAGGTATCTTTACTTTCTGAGTCTGACCACTGCTCTGTATTTGACCACCTAATGGAAGCTCATCATCCCACCCCACCCCAATTCCCAGTTTGAATAGAACTTTGTTACCTGCCCCCCTTATAAGTCACAGACAAGCCTCAGGAATAGTTCTACTGGGGTCTATGATTCAATCAGATATGACTTTGATTGGGTTACAGCCATGTGTTGCAAAAGATGGTCAACCCATTTAAGTTACAACCAGGCAGAGGTAGTGGGTCCCTTAGGCAGGGACAGTGTGGAGAATAGATACTGTGATTGACTGTCAACTTTAAACAACACACTAACCTAGCTAGCAGTATTTCCCTAGGTAAGCAATCATTTATGTCAGCATGTAGCAAAGGGACCAATTTAACTTATCTTCTGGCTTCTTTTAAAAGAAGGGAAACTGAAGATGCTTGATGTTTGTGTCAATTTGTGGGACCTATTTGGAAGATGATAGGAGACCTCAGATTCCAAAGGAAGAATGAAGAAAGCGAGGAAAGAACATGGTTATCAATTAGAGGGCTGATATTTGTGGTATTTCTCAGTAACATTATATAGTGAGTGACTAGATGTAGGTCCCCAGGACATATAATTATTCACCACAAGGCCTCCAGCAAGACAGTTCATGGCTCCAAGCCTGCTTTGTTGCTATAAAACAGGAGATGATAATAGCATATGCCACCTACCTGTCTCTCCCGGGGTGTCTGAGGACAAGTTAACATTTGCACTGTGCTTTGAAATTCTGGGATGAAAGGTGTGAGTAGACTACAAAGGGGCATTGTACTTGGCCGTTTTCATTTGGTCACGAACTACTTGGATTCTTGTCTGAGGCCAAGCCTGGCAGACACTGGGGAAGAATGGAGGGGAGGAGATGGAGGTACTAAAGGTCGTGCCCAGAGTGGATGGGCTGCCCCCTCAGGGGAAACCCACACTGCAGAGAAGGTGTCTCACCCAGGAGATTGTCTCTCTGATAAATTGAGGGGCGTGGGAGCTGTGGCTTGACTTGTTTCTGATTTGCAAAAATAAGACCTCAAAGCAGCAAGATTGGCCTGAGGGCAGCTTCTCCCTGAAGTCTGAGGAGAGCAGAGAGCAGGCCCTGCTCTGCCTTGCTCCTCCTCACCTCCCTTCTAATCCCCACCTGGCCTGAGGTGAGAGTTTCTAGGCAGAGGCGGGGAAATGCTTGCTGATGGTTTGTCCAGTCAGCCAGTTTTAAAAGACATCAGACCTTAAACAATTACCAGTGTCCCTGCCCTACCTCCTTCCTCAGCCTCTTTGATATTTAATTTCCTCTTTGAGGCTGTCCCTGATGGCTGGTTTAATTGACTCCTTCCACTGTGAAGTGGGGCGTGTCTATATGGTCAGCTGTCAGTAGGGCTGTTCATAGGATGCAGCCCAGTGTGTGGTTTGCTCTCAGCTCCGGAACCTGCCTGGGCATGTCCCCAGGACCTGATATTCCCAAGTCCATGTGAACCCAAATCCCTTTGACCCCTATCCTCTGAATTGGGACCCCAGGAACTCTACCTATTCACCTCCTCACACCCACCTGTAAGACCCTGATTACTTAGAATGCCCGGGGAATTTGATGGTTATGAGGGACATTTCGAGTTAACAAGAGGTAGCTTTACTCCAGGCCCCGCCTCCTTCACAGCCACCCTTACATCTCTGGTGCTTGAGAACTGCATCTGACCCCTGGGACTGAGTTTTCTCATCTTTTAAAATGAGGCAATAATGTCTGGCCTGCCTGCTCATTGGGGCATTTGAGAATCATACAATGCTGGGTGAACAATGCACGAAAGCACGTTGCAGTCTGTAAGCCACTATGCAAATGTGAGCGATTTCACTGAAGGTGGTCATTAGTTCCTGGACCCGTGCGGGGTGCATTGTACACACGTAATAAGCTGAGCAGAATTTAAATGAGCTAATTAGCTTGTTGTTTTAAAATGCTTTTAAGGAAGCCACTGAGCAGCAGCAGGGCCCCAGTGCACTTATCTGCCCCTCCGTGCACAGGGAGAGGCACTGAGGAGGCCATCTCAGTTGCCAGTGGGGACAGCAAGCCCATGAGACCGACTTCCCTGCGGATCCTGTTCGCCCCGGGGAGGGGTTTCCAGCTCTGGGATCTTCCCAGGCACGTGGGGCATGTGGGGCACGTGGTTGAGACCGTATTCTAAGGGCGATGGAGAACCACTGGAAGGGTTAAAACAGACGAGTGGCCTGATCTAATTGAAGTTTAAAGTCTTTCTCAGGCTGCTGTGTGGAGAATGGAATGCAGGCGTCTGTAGTGCTGTCATGATTGCTTTCAGCTGACAAAGCTCTGGGCCTCCATTCTGTATCTGGGGACAACCTCAGCACGTGGGCCTAGGTGGGGCATTTTCCTCACCCCTTCCCGCTGCAGACGCCGAACAGGCCATACTCTCCCTCACCCAGTTCTGACGTCTCAGGAATGTGTGTGGGTGCTCCCCCAGGGACTCCAAATCCACTTTCAGGGAGACCGAGACCTGGGAAAGGCGGTTTTACTGCAGCAGTGGCTGTGGGGGCCAGGCCAGGCCAGGCCAGGCTGGAGAAGAGTCCAGGGCTGACAGCAGCAGCGTGACACCTACCCACGCTCATCCTGTACCATGCCTCTACGGCAGGCTGTCCTGCTCCTGCCCAATCCTGAGTCTACGTCTATTGACTTCTTATCCATCCTGTGAACTTCCCAAGAGATTCCCAATAAACCCTTTTCTGCTTAACTTCCCTGGTGTGGGCACGTGCTGTTTACTTGCAAGGGAGAGTGCGGACCTGTCTGGAGGGAGGGGCTGACAGTGAAGAGACTGCACAGGGGCTTTCAGTCGACCGGGGAGAAGTGCCAGTGGCCTGGAATATGTAGCGCATGTGGAAAAAGTGAATGGAATGGATTTTGGATGGTGTTGCGGGGGAGAGTAACCAGAATTTCCTGGGAGTTCATATATGGTAAGAAGCAAAGAAGAGTGAAGGAAAACTTGGTGATTGACTTGAAAATACCTGGAAGCATAGAAAAAGTCAGGAAGAAATTCACTGAATCTTTATCATGGGTTTTCGTCTGAGGGTTTTCTAGGGCTTGCTGTGGTAAGGGCCGAGGCTTTACTTCATATTTTATACACAAGAATATGATTTATGTCCTGCTTCATATTTTACATTTTAATGTTTCTTACATTTTGATGTAAAAAGTACTTTTAAGGCAGTCCTTTGGAAAATTTGGGGAGGTGTTAGATTCAAGGCAGAACTAGATTAAAGGAGAATGTCTGGGTCTCTTGAAAAGTTGAGGAAAAAGTAAAGAAGCTTTCTTTGCTAAATAAAAGAAATGCTGCTATCTCAAAAGGAAAAGAAGAGATGAGGAAGGTATAGGATGACTCTAGTATGGAAGCCATCAGTCATTTTCCTCTGCAAAGGAAGGTTTACAGCCAAGAGTCAGAGAACCACGTCTCCCTAAACAGCACTGACTGCATCTTTTGGAAGCAGAGCCATGCTGAATCCAAAGCTCTCTAGACCTGAGACCTACAGAGACTAGGCATTCCTGAGAGAGTGTGTGAGGAGACTGGCTAGTCTTGGCCCCTCCTCTCAGTCTAGATCTGAGAGGGGTGGTCTGGGAGGGAGAGAAGGCATGGGGGGGGGGGGGGGAGTAAGGAGAGAGGGGGCAGTGAGGCCTGAGCAGGTTGGGCCTTCAAAGCCAAGAGGGTTAGTCATGACTCAAACTGAGTTTATATCATGAATCAATCCACCAGCCAATTTGTTCATTTCAAATCCTAGTGGCCAACCTCGTGTGAACCCCACGCAGAGTCAAATCCCAATGGGTAACTGGTCAAAAAGCCAAGGTAGGCACAAGTGGTAGGATGACAAGGAAGCTGCTCGGGGGACCCTGAAGCAGGCCCAGAGCTGCTGAGTGATGATATTCAGTCACTGGGGGGAGTGTGACTTGGTTGGTGAAGAATCTTGAGAGGAATGAACATCCCTTGCAGGTCCCACAGAATCTCCTGATACCTGGACACCGATAGCTGAGGGAAATAGAGACATAAATCAGGCAGATTTCATTTTAGATACAACTGTCCACCTATCCATCCATTTGTGGAGCAGTACTAGATTATAAACAAAGTCTAACATAGATCCACATCACTAATTCACATTGAGACTTAGGGGAATATGTACAAAGATAAGCATTCTTGACTTTCAATTAAGGGTGCTGGGTAATGAAAATGAGGCGTACAAAAGGGTTATCAACCGAAGGTTCTTTGAGGGTCAGCTTTTAAGAAAAGATAAGTTGTAAGTAGCACAAAATGCTTACATCGAATCAGCAGGGCCAAAGTTCTTAAAATGTGTTTCGTCACGCAGCTAAACAAAACTGGCTGGGGAGTGTAAGGTTCTACCCTGCCGTGATAGAAACTGCAAGCAGGGAGTGCGAATGAGTGAGTGAATTAATCAGGCTTTATTGTGGGTCTCCGGGTGGGTTCACAGGCTCAGGGGGAATGGAGCCAGGGAAGCCGTGCCCTGTGACTGGGGCCAGGGAAAGGGGAAAAGAGGGGACCCAGCCAGACCTCCTCCCGAACTGCCTGGGAGAACAGCCCGGGAGAAAAGGTGCCACGTGGCGCACCGAGACACATTTTAAGGCAGGGGTTGGGCCCAGGGCAGAATGGGAAGGGGTGGGACACAGGGCACTCTGGTATGAGCTTGATTGGTGGCTCAATGTCTCTGTCAATTACATCATAACTCCGCCCACCAGTTGGGGGGAGGGTACCTATCATTCCAGGCTTCTGATAATATTAAAAAAATAATTGAGAGTCCAGGCAAGGTCTAGGGGGTGAAGGTCCATCTTTTGTAGCTACTTCCAGCTGAGAGGGAGTGTCGTTAGGGGCTTCTATCTGGAGTCTCAAGGATTCTGGTGTTAGGTTCTGAATTCAGTGGCAGATCTATTTTCTGGTTGGCAAATGTCTGCATTCTGTTCTGCAAGAAACATGGTTTCCCCAAGGGACTGGTTGGTGAAGTCTCAAGAGCGATCCAGTTGAGTCACTTGGAGGTAAAAGCTGTCCTGCTGCTTTTCTGGGCCTGGAGCTGAAATACAACTTGAGGGAGAGTAAGGTTCTCTAGGAGGACTGAGGTCCCTCAGCTGGAGGGCTGGTCCTGGGAGCCGAGGATGGCTGGTCCTGGCCTGGGTAGAAATCTGTCAGCGTGTTTCCGGAGCAGTTGTCTAAAAAGGGCTTAAGAAGGCGAGGCTCCTGAAAAGGCCTTGCAGGAGGTGGGGCTCCTTGATGTAGCCTGGATTCCGGTCAGGCCCATGGGCAGGGGGTCCAGCCAGGAGCTGTGAATTTCAGAGGGCCTCTGACAACCTGGGGGCAGGTCGGGGCAGAAGTGCATTGCCACAGGTTGGGTGGAGGAGAGTGGCTGGGTTCACGGCTGTGGACTGGGTTCGGGAGATGTCAGGATTCTTGAGGAACAGGAGATGGACTTCCTACATGTAATGGGGCGGGAGGGAGGAGAATTAGGAGGTCTGGCTGGGTCCCCTCTTTTCCCCTTTCCCTGGCCCCAGTCACAGGGTGCGGCTTCCCCGGCTCCATTCCCCCCGAGCCTGTGAACCCGCCCAGAGACACCCAATAAAGCCTGATTAATTCGCTCACTCATTCGGACTCCCTGCCTGCAGTTTCTCTCATGGCGGCGTAGAACCTTACAGGGAGCATGTTCCTTGTCCTCATTTCCTGAGCAAACTCTTTCTCCACAGGCAGCATAACATTAACCTTCCTCCCAGACAACGTCTCCATGAGCATATATCTAAAAATCACAGATTTCATGAGAATTGTTTCTATGAACTCCATCTCAGTCATGAGAAAGGTATAACACCTGGAAGAAAAAAATATCCTCCTATCTAATAAAGGAGAAACATGCAAATTACTGTGCCTTCACTACGCTACCAGTCAATTAGGAGCGGGAGGCCGCGGCGAAGGACTGAAGTCACCCCTCCGGAGGCTACCCAAGGTCTTATTTCAGCCCTGATGTTGGGCTGCTTCCCCCGACCATAAGTTCCCAACGCACTTCCAGCCAGAGTTAAAGGGGGCTTCTTCTGTTTTGAAGGCAACGTCATATCCAGTGCCTGCGAGGCCCCTGTGAAAGCACTACTCCTTAGGTCCGGGGTGCTGGGAGCTGAAGCAGAGAGGTTATGAGGCCCAGCTTACCCAGGATGCTGGCCCCCCATTACCTCCTCCCAATTATTCTGGCCCAGCCTTCCCTATGCATACCTGCTCACAGAGAGCATAAGGTGGTCGTGGCAGCTGGATGGGAGGCCAGCAGGGGAAGTGGCCATAGCACAAGGAAAGGGAGGCCTACACCCTCCCCCAATCCAGAGGGGCTTGACAGGGGACCTTAGGCCTCAACCCCTGCCCCCGCATCAGGTCTGGGGACCTGAGGCCATGTCCTCCACCCAGTGGGGCTTGATGGAAACCTGAAAGTGTACTTCCCATCTTGGTGCTGGGTTAGGGGACCTCCAGCTGCTCCCCCCACCTGGCAGGGCTTGACAGGGAACCTCATGGTGTGCTTCCCGCCCTGGTGCTGGGCTAGGGTACCTCAAGCTGCTCCTCCCGCCCCAGCTCTAGGCTGGGGGACCTCAGGCCGTGCCTCCCACCTGGTGTGGCTTGACAGGGGACTGCAGGCCACACTCCCAACCCGGCAGGACTTGACAGGGGACCTCAAGGTGCACTTCCCATCCTGGTGCTGGGTTAGGGGACCTCAGACTGTTCTCTCCACCTGGCAGGGCTTGACAGGGGACCTCAAGCAGCACCCCCACCCTTGCACCAGGCTGGGGGACCTCAGACCATACCCTCCGCCCCAGCACCAGGCCAGGGGACCTGAGGCTGTGCCCCTCCTGCCTGGCTGGCCTTAACAGGGGACCTCAGGCTGTGTCCCCCACCCAGTGGGGTTTCACAGGGGACCTGAGCCTGAGCCCCCGTGCCAAGTGGGGATTGATGGGGGACCTGAGGCTGCACCTCCCTCCCGGTGCGGGGCCGGGGCACCTGAGGCTGTGCTCCTCTACCTGGTGGGGCTTGACAGGAGACCTCAGGTTGTATCTCCCACCTGGTGGAACTTGATGGGGGACCTCAGGCCACACTCCACCCACCCCGTCCTGGTGCTGGGCCAGGGGACCTGAGAATGCCCCCTACCCTGCAGGGTTTGACAAAGGTGGGACTGGCCAGGTCTGGATGTACCCCAATGCAGGGGGGTGGCTGGGTCTGGGACTCATGTGATTTTGAGGCACAAGTGAGTGACTTGACTCTGGGTCCCATGGTGTGCCCCAGACTCTGACAGGAGGAAGGTTTTCATATACATTTTACTAATTTTCTTTAATCTTTGATACTTCTATTACAGAGAAAGAGCAAATAGCAATATTAAATTATTTCCTCTAATTAATACCCTTTTAATGTGCATGAATTTTGTGCACTGGGCCACTAGTGTGTGTGTGTGTGTGTGTATATATATATATATATATATATATATATATATATATATTTGTACTGAAGTACACCAAAACTTATAACTTAAGTTATCTGATGTTTTGAATTATTCCAATCTGTCTCCACCAGAGTGAATACATCAGAGTTAATAAGATCTAGATGTCTCCAGAATAAAATTGTAAAGTTGAAAACGGTCCCTAGGCTGTACTCCAGAAGTTTCATTTGACTAACACAGGGCAGCGGTGATGGGAACCATGTTAAGAAGAACATCAACTTTGAAGTTTCACAGTTTCCCGAAATAAAGACACCATTTACAGTATACAGCTGGAGCCACCTCCCCCGTGGCTTCAGTTCACCCTGATGATTAATCACAATCCATTTGCCTTGTGCTAATAAGCCTTTCTGATAAGCCCTTCCCTCAAGTCTGAAGGTATTCTTCATCAGCAAGCACAGCGCTGGGATTATCGACCACAAAAAAATAAGAGCGGCTGGAGGCCTGCCAGAGACTTCTTTAACTCGTACTCTTCCCCCACAGGCTGTTTCTCTCTAGGCTGTAAACACACACACACACACACACACACACACACACACACACACACACACACACGCACACACACGCACTCACCTAAACCCCAGAGCTCAGGAAACAAGTCCATGCTTGCGGGAGCTTAAGGAGGCCAGCCCAGGAAGAGGAGAACAGGAAAGAAGGCTCTGGTGGCTGCTGGCCACAGCTTTCTTTTTTCTCCCCTGCCAGATGCTTTTCAATCCCTGTTCAGTTCCAGAACAGTCTAAAGCCCAGGCCAGGCAGCCTGCCTACCTAGAGCCATATCTGTGTTTCCAGGCAGGCTCCCCTCTGCTCCCAGACACCTCAGGCCATTGATGCTCAGGAGGGAGCCTGGCCTAGAGCTGAGGTGACAATTCCCCTTAAAATGGGTCACAGGGCCGCTCCTACATCCTATGCCCTTGAGGGAGAGTGGCTTTCTGAACCTGGGAGCCAGCAACGCGCGGCCCACAATGTGGAGAAGCTCTGAACACAGGGCTATTTCGTAGGACTCGGGATTGGCAGAAATTAGTTGAGGTCCCTGGAGAGGACACATTTGGGCAGAGCTCTGAGGCAGAACTCCTCTGAGTCTGCTCTCATCTGGCCGCTGCAGAGCAGAGTAGCTTTTTCTAGACTGCCTTCTTACAGAATGGTGGGCAGAGACAGTGTTTGTCATCTCTGTGCCGAGCACACCGTTCCCAACACAGGAGGCCCTTCAGGACTGTTTGAAGAAAGAAAGAAAGAAAGAAAGAAAGAAAGAAAGAAAGAAAGAAAGAAAGAAAGAAAGAAAGAAAGAAAGAAAGAAAGAAAGAAAGAAAGAAAGAAAGAGAAAAGAGAGAGAGAGAGAGAGAGAGAGAGAGAGAAAGAGAGAAAGAAAGAAAGAAAGAAAGAAAGAAAGAAAGAAAGAAAGAAAGAAAGAAAGAAAGAATAGCATGTTCAGTGGGACCTTTCATGTCAAGAACGTTTAAAAAGTTCCCAGCATGCTCATCCAGCCTGGCCACCTGGTGCTGTGACATGGGTGTCCCCTCCATCAAGGCTTGAAGGGAAGCCTGGACTGTCTTTGCCCAAGGGCACTGGGGCTCTTCACATCCCTTGGGGGGCTGTGCCAAGGGCAGCTGCTTTCCCACCCAGTTCACTCCTTGGTTGAGTCTCTGCTTTTTTTCCAAACCTTTCCACCTGGCTCAGAGCCAGGCAAGCCTCTAAGTCACACTCAGAATTTCCATGACAGTAAATAGACCAAACGAAGCCCTTCCCAGCCCCTGAAAGCAGTCTCTTCCAACCCCGCCGCGTCTGGCAGCATTTTTGTTCTCCCCATTTTGCTCCAGGCCTGTGGAAGGTCAATGACTCCTTTAAAAATAAGGAAAACATGGACAAGTGCCCAGTTCCTAATCTGCTGACAGTGCAGTTCTCTGCAGCAGCCCACAGTCCCCCTCTGCAGCCTGCACAGTGAGTTCTCACAGAGGCCTGCAATCCATTATGCTCCAGCCCACTGCTGCATTCAAATGTAAAAACAGATCCTTGGATCAACACCCTATAAAAAGCCAAGAAAAATGTGGTAGTGTTGTTTCCTGGCTCCAGCCAAGAGCTTTCTGAGGGAGGAATCCTTTGTGAGCCTGCAGCCCGGTACCTGTGTTGTTTTCATGGTAACTAGATCCGTTCAGAATCCCCAGAGGTCTCAGGTATTAGCACCCTGGTCCTGTGTAGACGAAAAGCTAAAGATGCCACAGGGACCGGTCACCAAATTATTTTCACAGAATTAGGGTTCTGACAGGGAGGCACTTCCAGGTCTTTCATTTCATCCAGCTCTTCCTGCTCCAAGTCTGGGCTGAACCATTCTGGAAGATGGCATGTTAAAATCTCTGCACAAAACATGCTCCCCAGCTATAAAATGCAGCCACCTTCTTAAAATAAAACAAGCTGGCTGCCCAGAGATCCTGGCCAAGCCCAAATGAAAACAGTTTCCTGCCTCCCTGGGCATCGCTTGCCATCAGTGCCTAAAATCCACACAGGAAATAAGTTTGTGGACTAGGATCAATTGGGATATTTGAAGATTCGTAAAGAAGACACCCTTATTCGCCTTCCTGCCCGCTTGTCACCTTTCTCCCCCCTGGGCCTCCCCTCCCAGCCACCCCCAAAAATGCCTTCAGGAGGCCAGGAGCGGGAAGTGTCAAGAATAGTGGGACAACAAATTTTTTAAAAAAAATACATTTTTATTGATCTCAGAGAGGAAGGGATACAGAGAGAGAAATAGAAACATCAGTGGGGAGAGAGAATCACTGATAGACTGCCTCCTGCATGCTCCCTACTGAGGAATAAGCCTGCAACCTGGGCTTATTCCTGGGAATCAAACCGTGACTTCCTGGTCCATATAGTTCAATGCTCAACCACTGAGTCACACCGGCCGGACACAAGTTTTCATCTGTTTTGCTGGGTGGTCATTCTTGCTGGCGTCACGCTGGTGTTGGCTGCACGCTCATCCCTGCCCTGGAGCATGACCACATTGCAGTCCACATTCTGTCTGCTCTATGCGTGCACCTACTGACAGTTACCTTGCTGAGATCATTGTTTTTCTCTTCTGTATTTTTAGCACAGTGTGAGCCTTGCAGTAGGATGACTAGCTCAGAGCCTGTCTTTGCTTTTCGGAGTGCAGCAAGCCTTGTTTTGACTGAATGTGTGGAAGTAACTTTCACTGTGCAAGAAGATTTACTTTATGTGTGCTTTGGCCAAATTACACGTGGAGACTTTGCTTTTTTGTCTGTGAGCTCACATGCTGCCAAGTACACATTTATCTGGATAAACATACACTCACGTAGCACATGCACTCACACACACACACGCCCCTCCCCAGTTTAATTTTTATCTAAATCGAATCAACCGTAAGTATCAAATCCTGTTCGTGGCCTAAAAATTTGACTCATTCACTGACTTGTCCTTAGGCTGTGGTCAAGTGTCAGTGTCTGTATTACATTATATCCCCAGTGCCTAATGCAGCACCTGGCACACGGTAGACAGTGCATACTGAATGAATAAAGAGACAAATGGGCAAATAGTTTCCAGATTGATATCCAGGTTGGGGGGAAAAAATCTAAGAAGGGAAGAAAGGCCACAGAAACACTGCTTTGTTTCACCTTCTGACATTGACTTTGGGGAATTAGAGGGAAGGGAGGTCCTGCCATGTGCTAGAATGTGCCTGCTTGCACCAGGTCAGCTCAGAGCTGTGGCCTTCGTGCCATGTAGGTTTCAATTGAACTTTTCCTTTTCAGACAGCCTTTCCTGACTACCTTGTCTAAAGAAGCCTTCCCGGCAACTATTTTATCACTTTCTCTCACCACCCTGCTAAATTATCTTGATAGCCATTTTCCCAATTTGAAATGATTTTATCTTTCTGTTTGTTTATTGCCTTCATTCCCTCGCTCTAGAAAAGTGATTTCATGACTGCATTTTGATTTTGGTACTTTTAATGCTTAGGACAGGGTCTATCAAGGAGCAGTTATTCAATAATGATGGATTCACAGGCTAAGTAAAGAGACATCCTCTGCCTGGTCACAGGCACTTGGAGGGAGCAGTTAATAGGAAGCAGGTCTAACATGGATGCTCAGTTCCTCCCAATCTCTCCTCTCCCTTCACCTGCTTCCCTGGCTGGACCTTGGAGTGCCTCACACTCTCCATCCTTGACTGTCCAGCTTTCCCATCTGAGCCCGAGCAGCTGGTGCTGATCTCCAAAGCCCTTGCTTTCTGGCTTCCATAGCTCATTCTTGGGAGGTTTGAGCTGGGAACTGTGTGCCTCTGACATGTGGCCACCACTGCTCCCGTCAGCATTACTGCTGAGCTGAACCTTCCCTGCCTTGTCCTGCTCACTGACTTTAGGCTGGGGGCCCTTTCCCACCCTCGCAGTAGGAATGCATGGAAATGGAGCTTTCACACCCAAGGGGGCTGCAGCCTCTGGGTTGAATAGCTTACATCCCTTCAAAGCTGCCTCAGATGCTGCTTCCTGGTTCATTCCTCATCTTCCTGCCATCTGTCTCCTGAACTGTGTTTCCACTTTAGTTTCCACAAAGGCCTCCAGATTTGACCCCTGGCTTCTTTCCTGGACCACAATGAGGACTCTCCCACTAGCCACAATATGGTCAGCTGACTTAGGTTAATTGGCCTGAGCCTTCCAGCCTGGACCCACTCATTTCCCCTCTAGTGGGTAATTGTGCTACACCACTCCCTGCCTCTTCCAAGTTTCCTTCAATCCCCTTGGCCACGACAGTGATTGCCCATCCCTCCCCACTTCACAGAGGCTTTTATGCTCAATGGTACTGCTGCCATTGTAATTTAACCTAGTTATGAATAACTGGGAAGGGGCAAAGGCACGCCCAGTAAAGTCCGGGTGAAATAGGAAAGGTGCTTGTCTGTCAGTCACAACGGGGAACAGGCCATTGGCCAGAGGAGGCATGGCCACTGCAAATACAAGAAGACTTGAGATACTTAAGCTCCTAAACAAGGGAGTTGCTCTCTTGCTCTCTCATGCCCTTGGCTCTCTCTTGGTTTGAGCTCCTGGCTTGCAGGACTCCTATGCTCCTGTGTTTGCCCACATGGCCGATAGCCATGTGGACCCCACACACAATGGACTAATGGACTGCAACCAGCCTAATGCTTTACTAGACCCAGATCCACCATGGAAAGGGAACTTTGAACACTGGTTTTGGTTATAGCTTTACTGATTCCCCAGGTACACATTTTCCAGGACTGGATTAAGAGAAATGGGACTTTGGAAACCCAAGGACATAATTCCATGAAAAGAAAGCTTTCTACCACACCTCATCATCCCATTTGGGGGAGGGGGGACAGGACTCCAAAATGCTTATTCCAGCAGTACCCCCAAGAACCCCATTCCCACTAGCAATGAAGAAAGACCATCCATGCATTTCATTGTTAGCAGTGCCATTATTTTAGTGATGCTAGATTGGGCGCTTCACTCTATTTCTTATGAAATGATCATGATAATATATATCATTAAATGGGCACTTTCTATGTGCCAAATATGGCAAAAAGCACTTATGTGATCTTGTTTAAGTACCTCAAAAGATTTTTGTGTTATTTGTCAGTGTATTGTTGCTCAGGCTACTATAACAAAATATCATAGATGACTTGGCTTAAACACCAAAAGTTTATCTCTCAGTTTTGGAGGCTGAAAAGTCCAAGATCAAGGTGCTGGTCAGGCAGATTTCATTCTGCACCCTTTTCTCTTTGCTTGAAGGTGGTTGCCATTGCTGTGTGTTCACATGATGGTAGGAGAGAGAGCTCTTTGGTATCTCTTCTTATAAGGACACTAATCCTACTGAATCAGGACCCCATCCTCATGAACTCATTGAACCATAATTACTAGCTTACTCCAAAAATAGTCACACTGGGGATTGGGGCTTCAACATATGAATTTGAGGCAGACATGTATATTCATTCCTTAATAGTCAGTAGGCTGGCTTTAGGGATGAAGAAATGGGCTTAGAAACTTAAAGAGTTTCCTCAAGGTTATACAACAATAAATGGCAGAGTTAGGAGTTGAACTCAGGCCTGTCTGGTTCCAGAGCTAGTCTAATCACTATTCTATACTGCATTTCTATACTATGCCTTGACTTCAATCTCTTCTTTACTTGGCATCTCCTATATTTACTCTGGAGTTAGACATTCCTGAATTCAAATCTCAACTCTGCAACTCTAGCTGTACAATCTCAACTCTGCAGTTCTAGTTGTACAATTTCCTGCCTAGTTCAGGATATAGCATGAAAAGTTTAATGGTGAACTTGACCTTTCTTTTGCATTTAATCTCATCTCTGTTTAGACCCTATCTCTTCTGTAAGGTTAATAGCAATGATTACTGCCGCTATTATTATAAGCTATAACTGTTGATTCTCTATTACTACTGCTCCTTCTCCTGTTCCTCTCCTACTAAAATATGTTAAGTTCCTGCTGTGTGACTACTATGCCAGGTAACTTTACACACATTATTTCTATTTAGCTTCTATAACAATGTAAGGTAGATATTGGTAACAGAATCATAGGGAAGCTAAACAAACTGTTGAAAATCATCCGCTAGAGAGTGACCTAATTCGGGCGGAATACACATCTGCCTAATTCTAAAGCCTGCTCTCCTTTCCTTGACATGTTTTAGTTTAGGGAGTAGATTGATAAAATTGCTTCCACTCCACTCTTCTCTACAAGTGACTTCCCACTGGCTATCACTATCATCAAGTAGCAAAGGCATCCTGAAATGTATTTAAGAATTTAAACAAAATTTAAGTTATATTCCCCCCAAGTTTGCAGACAGATAGTGGGCTAGCATTGAATTGTAAAGCTCTGAAATAGACAAGATTTGTTTTAAAATGTCATGGTATGTGAGGACAAATAATAGAAGAGGTCAAGAGGAGACTGGGATTTCATTTGATAATGGTGGCATGCCATCACACTCACTTTTGATCACTCTGCATAAAGCTTATATTGTGGGATGATTTCTCTGCATGAGATTTACCTTGTGGGATGAGAGATAAAATTCTATTTTAGGTGAAGGACACCAACTATTGAAAATCTCTATTAGATCATCTCAGAGTTACAGGAAAATAATGCCCACAATCAGCATCCTGGAAACATTGAGAATTATTTAAAACTAGAGGCTTGGTGCACGAAATTCGTGCATGGGGGGAGGGGGTGCTGTCCCTTAGCCCAGCCTGCACCCTCTCCAATCTGGGACCCCTCGAGGGGTGTCTGACTGCCCATTTAGGCCTGATCCCAGTAGGATCGGGCCTAAATGGGCAGTCAGACATTCTTCTCACAATCCAGGACTGCTGGCGCCAAACTGCTCACCTGCCTGCCTCTCTGATTATCTCTAACCACTTCTGCCTGCCAGCCTGATCACCCCCTAACCACTACCCTGCCAGCCTAATTGATGTCTAACTGCTCCTCTGCTAGCCCATTTGCCCCAACGTTCCTCCTCTGCTGGCCTGGTCATCTCTAACTGCCCTCCCCTACAGGCTTGATTGACCCCAACTGCCCTCCCTTGCAAGACCTGGAACCTCCCAACAGCCCTCCCTTGCTGGCTATCTTGTGGTGGCCATCTTGTGTCCACATAGGGGCAGCCCTCTTGTGTGTTGGAGTGATGGTCAATCTGCAAATTACTCTTTTATTAGATAGGATAGAGGCCTGGTGCATGGGTGGGGCCCAGCTGGTTTGCCCTGAAGAGTGTCCCAGATCAGGGTGGGAATTCCCTTGGGGCAATGGGCAGCCTTTGCGAGGGGCCTGTAGTGGTTTGCAGACTAGCCATGCCCCCTCAGTGACCCAAGCAGAGGCTCTGGGATTTGGGATTAATTTTTTTTTACAATTGAAACTTTATAACCTGGAGTGGAGCCAAGCCTTCTGCTCCCTCTATGGCAACAGCCATTTCTGTTTGAAACTTTGTAGCCTAGAGTGGAGGCTTAGGCCCATAGCAGGTGGAAAGCTTGGCTTCCTCTGTTGCCAGGGAAACTCAAGCATCTGTTCTCTCCAGCTCAGTGGCTACTGCCATTTCTGTATCTTTCATAATTGAAACTTTGTAGCATTGAGTGGAGGCCTAGGCCAGCAATGGCAGGCGGAAAGCTTGGCTTCCTTTATTGCCAGGGAAACCCAAGCCTTCCTCCTGCTCTCAGTGGTGGCAGCCATCTTTGTTGGGGTTTATTTGCATAATCTGCTCCTGATTGGCTGGTGGGAGTGGCTGTGGGTGTGGCTTTTGTGTGTAGCGAAGGTACGGTCAAATTTGCATATTACTCTTTTATTAGATAGGATGATGTGTGAGCAGGAGAGGAAATTTGTGGCACCATGGGTATCTCTTTTGCTCTTTCTATCATTCCTCTTGCAAGGACCAGGCGTGCTGCATGCACTACAGAGGGCTGAGTATAGGTGCTCACATACGTTTCTGGGATTCCTTGCTATGCTTCTTTTCATGAAGAGAGCAATTGTGTTTTGTTGCCTAGACTTCAATTTTCATTCGTGTTTGCATTATTTTCCATTTATGAATGAAGAGCTTAATGCCTGTTTTTGAAAATGGTCTTTTGATTTGAGGAAATGTTGTGATATTCAATATTATGGGGATGGGAGGAGGTTGTGAAGCTGGAGAAGTGACCTCACTTCTTATTAGAATTGCCTGGGAGGCATCTAAAATTAGTATACACCTTCCCCTTTGTCTTGAAGGGAAATGTTTCTTCAGTTGAGAATGACTGCTTTCAGTGTGAACCAACACTATAAGTAGAGTGTTTGGGGCCAGACATTAGATGTGTTGAGATAAAGGCGAAAAAAAATAGTGACATCCAGCTGGTTTGGCTTAGGAGTTGAGCATTGACCTATGAACCAGGAAGTCACAGCTCAATTCCTGGCTAAAGAAGGGAGAGAGAGAGAGATAGAAACATCAATGATAAGAGAGGATCATTGATTGGCTACCTCCTGCATGTCCCCCACTGGGGATCAAGCTCACAACCTGAGCAAGTGCCCTGACCAGGAATTGAACCCAGGGACCTGGTGCATGAGATGATGCTCAACCAGTTGAGCCACACCAACTGGAAAAAATAAATATTTCTTAAATAAATATGTGGTGATAAAAAAATGTCTTCTTCTAGTATCTCATTGCATGTTTCAGTAAGTTCCTGGGTCTTGGTACTGTGGTTTGCTAGTGGACATAAAAGCCAACAGATGCTATTCAGGACAGACTTGATGAGCCTCTGATCCAGGTAGACTTCTTCTGGGGTTTGGGTGACAAAATACAGCATACCTAATGTGGGTGAGGAAGCTCAGTTTGGCAACTGGAAGACTAGAGACTGTGAGAGCCTTCAGAATCAAGTCATTGGCATGGATCCTGATGTTCTGAAGCCGGGCAGAGTTAAGGGTAAACTTCTAATGGGGATTTTGTGGACAGGAGGATGGACACGAGAAAGCATCAGCAGAAGAGGGAGAGCACGTGGACACTGAGGATGGCAGGCTGGTGTGGGCATGTAATGTATACTCCAGACATTCTCACATGTAAGGAGGACAAATGGGATAGACATAGATTATCAAAGCAGCAGATTCTCTAGTTACATAAAAATGTCATGCCAAGTGACAATGGCTAGTGTTTAAATCCAAAAATGTTTGAGATGAGAGTCTTGTGCTTGAAGTATCCCAGTCCTTGTGCTATCAGGGCCCAGAGTGGCTGCCAACTTCACTGCACCATGGCAACTGAGCTCCTCCTACCATGTCGCTCCCAGATTATTTCTTTCATCAGTTCTCCTTGAAAGACTCTCTTTGGTCTCCCCTCTGAGCTATTTCCTTTTCAAGAATCAACTGATCCTTTCAGCAGCGTCTTCAGTGTTTGGTTGCTTCACTCTTACCTCCCTTTTCCTCACTATGGCTTCTCCAACCAAACCACATTTCCATCCCAGTGTTGGGCATATTCCAACCTGTTGAGACAAGAAAGGAGGGGCGGGAGAAGAAGCTGGCAGGAGGCTTTGCCACCAGCTCACATTTTGACAAAAAGGCAAGTCACAACGTTTCTAGGCTTCCTTCCATGTGCTAATCTGTACTCAGGGGGACCCAGAATGTTGAATTGCTGCCCTGAGGAAATGCCATTTAAAAAACCAGTAAAACCATTTTGAGATATGGAGGGTTATGTTCAGGGTCAACAATCCATGTAGCCTTTCAAAGATCAGGCAGATTATGCACGTAGGGTGGGCAGGGCTGGAGGGCTGGGGGAGATGGGAGGAAGCTCCACTGGGGATTGAAGCAGGTAGCAGGGTTTATAAAGGTTACGACCAAGACAAGTTTAAAGATTAAGCATTAATTCTGTAAACATCTCAATCAAGCACCATATGCAGCGTTTGCAAAGAAGAAAGACCTTGGGTTTCAGATTCAGCAAGAGCAGAGTTTAAGTTGTGGTTCAAACACTAGCTTTGGGCAAGTTCCCTTCCCTGAGTCTCAGTTTCCTTGTTGGTAAAATGGGGACAAAACAAAACCCATTTCAAAGGGTTGCTGTGAGGATTCAAAGTGCTAACACACCTAAAAACAGTTGACACATAGTCACGAATCACATATTTTTTATTCTATTGGCCATGTTTGTCGTTCTGCCCTTTATGGTTTATTCTGAAAAAAAAAATTTTTTTTTGAAGAATCAAAATAAGGAATCGAAGATTAAAACTAGAGACTGAATCTTGGCAATGTGCAAACCACTGCATTTGAGTGAGTGGAGAGATGATGGGAAAAACCGTCACCCCTGACCTTAAAAAACACTTAGATCTTCGTGTTCTGTGATACTAACGAAGAATCTGGAAGGATGTTGTGATGCTTGTACATTGCCACCCACACCGTGAGGTCTGTCTTTTTTTGAAGCAAAGAAAATCAGAAATCAGAAACACAGGATGCTGGAGTTGAAAGAGGCATGGTAGTCTCATCAATGGAAGAAAATTGAAGACTTGAACCCTGGTCTCCTGGCCCTTAATTTACCCTCAGGCTCATATTTGACATGGAGGTTGCATGTGTGACTACAGAAATGTATAGTAATAGGCATTTCTGTTGCTGTGGATCTTTCATAGTTTAACACAGAATTGCAGTTTAGAAAAAGAATAGCCAGGCAGGTTGAATAAGAACATTTGAATTCCTAAAAGTTTACGTGAGTTCAACCCCAGTTAGCTGAGCTGGATAGGTCACCTGACCACATCTACTTAGAGTTTAGAAATCCAGAATGTGAGGAGGGCCTGTTCATCTCTTGGATTCAGTCCCCCCCCCCCCCCCCCCCCCCCCGCCACACACCCCAACCCTTACTCCCCTAGACCTCCATCTGCCTGGTGGGTGGACCTGTGTGGGCTTCATCTGCTTGCTTGCTTGTCTTCTGTCTTCCGGTTTATTTGATCAAAAGTATGTTTTGGCAGATGATCAGTGGGAGGGAGGAGACTAAGGTTGGGGTCTGTATTCTTCTGGCTTCCTCCCTGTTGGGTCACTCAGGGCAGGCCTCACCGGCTGAGGGTTCCTAAAGGGCCACTCTCACTATGCGGAGGCCTCCTATGGGTTCTGGGAATAACTCCCTCCCCTTTGTCTTCAGGACCTGAGGCAGTAAAGGTTTCCCCTAAGGCAGGACCAATAACACTATACTATCCCTTGGTGGTTTCCTTAAACTCTGTCCACAGTTTTGTGAATAGTCCTTTATTAAAGACTCCTCAAATTATCCAATTTGAATGTCTTTCTTTTTCTCTAGTCATTTCTCTGACGATATAGGCCCTCTTCAATTTCATGAAAAATAACCACAATATTTTTAAATTGAGCTCAGAAGAGACAGTTAAAGAGCTAAGAATAAATTTACCTTGGGAAAGAGAAAGTGAAATAAGCTGAAAAGTAAAAACTATCTTCATGTTTTTAACAGAGAATGAAACATCTTCTTCCCCGAGAAATTATTTATTTACTCATCTATCATCCATTAAATATTTTGACTGAATTTTTTGGGCATTCAAAGGTGAATCAGAGACATACATTCAGTTTTCAAGGACACTTCAGACTGGTAGGGAAAAGAAAACAGGCTGAGGGAAACAGATGAAGATGCAACAGCTGCAGTTACAGGAGCTACCTGCAAGGGTTGGTAGGATTCTGATGGGGTCGGGTGAGGGAAGGGAAGATAGGGGTGGGGAGAG
The DNA here is from genome assembly GCA_027563665.1 of Antrozous pallidus. Lineage (NCBI taxonomy): Eukaryota > Metazoa > Chordata > Mammalia > Chiroptera > Vespertilionidae > Antrozous > Antrozous pallidus. The sequence continues at coordinate 64,387,754 of CM050520.1, forward strand.
TGGATAGGCTAGGGGAACTGCGTGTGAGTCATGCTTACAGCTTAGCTACACTATAGAGGACATGTTTTAGGTGTGTCTGCTTAGCTCATGATGATTCTTTTAACTGTGTGTCCCCATTTAGCTGACGGCAGAGTGGCCCCTGGCAACCTCTTGGACCACCTTTGGGCCCAGCACTTATTATTGTACAGATGATAGGCCTGGGCATATCTGCTTACCTGGACACAATTGATTGAAACCATGCTGGGCCACTCAGAGCCTTACCTCTGGGAAGACAGAACTTGCTCCAATAAATATTTAAAATTTTGGGGTGATTGGACCAGGAATATGTAAACGTGGGAGTGAAGGCAGCCCTGTTTTCTGCCATTAGAACTGGAGGATCTGCACAAATACGGAAGAATGAAACAAATGCATAGAGAAAAAAAAGAGATAAGGAATGAAGAGAATCTAGTTGGCTCTTATTCCTGATCCAGAATCTTCTGTAAGCTTGACTAATTCCTGCCCCTGAATGCTTACGGCAATTTCCCTTTTCCACTCAAGTTAGATTGAGTTTTTTGTTGTTGTTGCTGTTGTTTTGTTATTTTAAATAAAAGAATCTTAATGAAAACATTCATGAAAGGGAGCAGTAAGATTTAAGTTTACAAATTATGTTTGGAACAGATAGGAATGAATGGATAAATGAATCACATTTGGGAGTAAAAACAAAATACTGAGTTGAATTAGCATCAAAAGGGATTTAGGTATTTATGGAAATGCCTATTCACCCTAAAGTCTTTTTAGCCCTTGAATTGGGTTATCAACAAATATAATGGAAAGTCATCCATGTAGGATATTAAGGACAGAACAGAGCCAGCTCAATAATGATATAAAAATAGTCATGCCTGGAGCAGGGTGAGCATAAAGAAGGAGGAGGATTGCTTGAAATCTAAGACCTTTTGAGGCTACATTCTATTTTATAATGTGACTAGAGGCCCAGTGTATGAATTTGTGCATGGGTGTGGTCCCTCATCCTGGCCAGCTATTGGGGCCGATTGGGGCTGGCCAGTGGGGAGGAACTACAAGAGGATGGCTTGCTGCAGGAGGTTAGCTGTGGGAGCACACTGACCACCAAGGGGCAGCTCCTGCATTGTGCGTCTGTCCCCTGGTGGTCAGTGCACATCATAGTGACTGGTCGTTCAGTCACTTAGGCTTTTATATATATAGACTTTATGGATACAAGAGACCTATTGTTTAGTTGTATGGATTTTTACTCTTTTGTCAAATGCCAGCATTCTCCTAAGAGTGGGCTTCTCTGCATTTTGTTATTAAGAGGAAGTAACGATGAGACCTGGGCTGTGCCTTCCTACATATATGAGATTCCTTGACAAATGGAATCCCTTCTCTTCTTACTCCTTTGAAACACAGAAACAGCCTCATTCTATTGGATGTAGATCTGAAGAGTCGAAGGAAGGGTGAGGGTTTTCAGTGGAATTGTAACTGGGCACAAAATTTAGTGGGGTAGGTAATGACAACCCCAGAGGGCTCCAGTGTGCTGAAACAAAAGGGGGGCAACTGTGGTATTAATAAAAAAGAAAAAAAAGTAACAGGGGAAAAACACTTTAGGAATGAGTAGCCAAGAGGAGACTATGCCAAACCCCATGTGAACTGGTAATAAAAATGAGATAAATTGTAGCATTTCCAAATTTTATCTCAGGTTGTTAAAATTTAGAGCTAAGAAAATGGGGCCCAGGGAGGTTAAATGATTTTCCCAAGGCTACCTAGCTATTTAACGTAGGGGCCCAAGCTAGAAACCAGGTGATCTATATCCTAGTTCAGATCACCATCGTGCACCCAAAAGCATTTGGGAATTTGTAGGTAATGTAAGGAAAAATGCTGTATCCAGCAGAATGAAACAAAACCACCTTTTTCCTCCCTTCTAATCAATTTAGACACTACTGCTGGCTTGGGTTGTAAGATGATGATGGTTCAGTGTTTTACCTTGTGTCTATTCCCAGACACTACTGCTGAGCATGCCATAAAATCATGTCTGACAGTTCTGTTCCTGGTCAGAATGCCTGGAAACTGCATCAACTTCAAATTCCTGGTGGAGCCAAGATACCTGGATGTGACCATATTTAAAGCATTGTATCCTGAGCTGCATGCCCAGCAACTCCTGCCTCTATGAAAATGAAGGCACATGTGCATGGCCAACAGTTTACCCTGAGTCAGGTTCCACAGACCCCAACTCTCTAATCTGATTTATCCAAAGCTCTCTAATTAGCTCCCCTTGCTCCTATTCTCCTCATAGGACTAGAGAACAGGGAAAGTATATGTCCCCATAGGAAAGATGTGCTGTCTTATGACATCAAATTTCACAGAACTGAGCCTCTATTCTGGGCCAGCACCTGGACCATTTATTAAAGAGGTTAAGCATTTGGATAAGACATGGATTCTGCATTAAGGAGATTACAATATCATAGGAAGAATGAGACATGTCTCTTAAGAAGACAAATGCTATAGAAGGTGGGGTGACAAAGATGTAGAAATCACATCACAATGGGGGAATTCCAAATGATTTTCTGAAGAATATAGCCCTGAGATAGCTTCTGAAGAATGGATAGAATATTACAGGCTCAATGACCAAAAATGTGGAGGTAAGATGATCCAGAGGGAGGAGAAAGAACCAAGATCAGAAGCAGTGAACTTTGGGCATGGCCAAGAAACACTGGGTAACTATGGGAAGGGAACAGGAGATGAGAAAAGCTGGTTAGAATCGTATAGGTGGAGTTGGACTTTGAAGATCTTTAATTAAAAAATCTCTTGAGAAAGATGACCCAACATTTTAAATGACCCAGAGAATCTTACCTAATAATAGACAAACATGTAAATTGACCATACCTCTGCTATATGCCCATAGCCGATCAGAATGAGTTTGCAAATTAACCCAACAAAAATGGCAGTTAATTTGCATACATAGGCGCCCAATGTCTGTGTCCCAGGAACATCCTGGCACCCCGATCACTGTGAGGTAAGCCATCAGAGCGAAGGGGGCAGGGACGGAGCCAGCAATCTGAGGGAGCCGAGGGTCTCCTGCCCAGGCCGAAAGCCTCTGGGCAGGCCGGGGCTGGGGCAGAGTCAGCTATTGATAGATTGCAGGGCACTGGGTGTCCCCTGGCAGAGGTCCCCTGCCCAAGGCTGAAAGCCTCTGTAAGCCATCAGTAAGACATCCCCTGAGGGCTCCCAGTATGTGAGAGGGGGCAGGTTGGGCTGAGGGACCAACCACCACCAGTACATGAATTTCATGCACCAGGCCCCTAGTAAGGATAATAAAGGTTAGTTATTAACCGTTATTGTGTTCATTCAGGGATTTGGGAGAGTGGCCATAATAAACACCTAAGCTGAGACAGTGGGAGTGCTGGAACACCAGCCCAGGTACCTGCCTCTGGGGAAACGAAGAAGGATATTGGCTATTTCAGAATGTTCCAGTTTACCTTGATTTGTAATGGGTTATTTTGTTAATTCTTTTTTTTTTCTCCTCCTTCTTGATTTACTTAGAAGGTTCGGTGAATATGGTACAAGATGCAGTCTCAAGGGAACAAATCTCACTGGTGTTAAAAACACAGCATTCCACTCCTCAGAGCTGAATTCTGTCCAGTTTGAGCCTCCCCCGTAGTTAGAAGGCCTTTTCTTGATGAAAGCCCTTCATCCTATCTTGAGTTTGCTTTTTTGAATTTATCCAGAGAAGTGGAAGAATGTAAGAACAAAGTTATCTGCATGACAAAGTGCACTTTGTGAAATTGTTTTGACTCTTGTGATTTAATTGATTGCGTTTTTGTTAATACTTAAAAGGTACTACCTATTACCATAGACTGGAAAAAAGCAAACCAACAGTAATCTGAGAGCTCTTTAGTGTTTTCTTCCCTAAAATGAAGTAGGAAAATGGACTGTCTTTGAAAAAGTTTAATTTAGACTTCAGGAAAGTTGAGAATGTTGATGACCAAAAGGAAGGCCAGGCAAAATAATCAAGTCAGTCCAGATAGAAAATATGCAAACCCAAGGGAAGAATTGTTTATGTTTTTGCAAAGAGACGACCCAGAAGAGTTGGGACAAGCTGCACTTTGCACTCTATCAAGCCCTCTGTGGCTTTTAAATTGTGTGAATGCCACTCCCTCTTTCCTACTGTGTGCTCATAGCAGGTGCTCAATGGTGTTTGTTGAGGGGATGAGTTGATTCCTGATGCATAGGGACATTCTAAAAGGTTCCAGATCTTTAGGTTTATTTACAAGAAAAATAAGTGGATATAGTGGGAATCAAAGAAGTTATACAAGTGAGTTGTAAGGGTCTGGGTAAAGTGTCAGCACTTGGAACATTTAAGCAGCTGTTGGGAATGCAGCCAGGGCAGCCATCCTATGTTCCTAGGAGAGGGAGGTCATGTTCTCAGCCCCAGCACTCACTCAGGCACCTGTTTCAGGAATTGCTGGCTGCCTTGGGCTCAGTAGCGACTTTTGGTCCCTGAAAGGGCACAGTGGTCTTTAAGGCCCGAGGTGGTTTGAAGAGACCCAGGATTGAAACATCCAATTCATTTCAGTCAATGTACTCCTATTTCAAAGGACAACTGTCTGCAGGTTTCTGTATATTCTCTCTGTATCTGTGGGAAGTGGCTCAGGGTCCTTTGGGAATATTCATGCCTTCTGTAGAGTTTTAGAGCATGCCTACTATGTGCACACATTTTATTTTATTCATATTACAACCTTATCTTCTTCATTTTATAGATGGTGAATCAGAGAGGTCTCACAACTGACTCAGCCAAGGTCACACATCTAAAAACAGCATCACTACCCAGGGCTTTTGCTTAAGCAAGGGACCTTTGTCCCTTTGCCCCACAGCAGACCCAGGCTGCATCCTGCCTTTGCTGCTGTTCCTGCACTTTGGGGTCAGACTCAAAATGGGTCAAATTCCAGTTCCACTACTTCCAGCTGTGAAACCTGAGGCAACTTGCTTAACTTCTTCCAACCTGTTTTTCCCCTCTGTTCATAAGAATCATGATTCCCCTTCACAGAATTGTCCCTTCCCTTAAAGATAAAGGGTGTCCTCTATGTGTGGAGAAAGTAGACTGAAAGGAGATACTATATGCAAGTCTGTGCATGGCAGCTACATCTCAATTATGGCAGTGATGTCACGTGGACTGAACCCCAGATTTGAGGAAAAAACAAAGATCTGGATTAAAGCCTCCAGTTGGTTCATTTTGACATTTTACAGGCCCCAATTTCTTGTCTTGGAAAAGACCATCATCCTAATACCCCTCCTTGAGATGCTTTGTGGATTTACTGAGATTATGCTTGATGCTAGGCTTAGGCAGCAAGGGGGAAGTCTAGAGCCGATGCCCAGAGCTGATGCATGCACCCACAAGGTAGATGGGGACAGAGATACAGAGATAGCTGCCACCTTCCAAGCCTTCCTAAGACCCGGGGTCCAAGGCAAAAATTCCACACCTCTCATGACCTCCACCCTCCCCACACTAAACTGCTGTATAAAAGAAATACCGATGCCCTCTTTTGGAGCAAACTTCTCTGGCCCACCCAAGGACCAGCGAATTTTGCCCGGGAATGTAAGATTAAAATCTCCTCCAATCGCCTGGACTGTGTGTTTTGTTTCCTGCACTACAAACCTTACACTTATAAAGCTCTCTGTGAATTCTAATCACCATGCAGATACTAGTTCCTATTACTATAATTCATCTAATTATTTCTAAGTCAGGCCTCTCAATTTAGACATATTCAATTCAGCAGGAGGTCTCTGTTTCCTCCCTTCCCAGGAGCAGAGGATGAGAAAAGAAAGAAAAGTTAGAGATGTTTGCATGTTTCCTGTCCACCCCTTCCTGCATCAGTATATGTGGGAGCCTCTTCCACTGCGGGGCCTTGAGCACAGTCCTCCACTTCAAGATGGGCCTCTGCTAGAGTCTCCCTTTTACTTGCGCAGGAGGAGCATGTCTGTTTCCCAGGATTCATTTTGGGGGACGAGGGAGGAAGGCAGGGGAGAGATGGAAGGGGGTCCTGTAGGTTTGTGTTTTAGAATTCTTTATTAAGGTGTTACATATGTGTCCTTATTCCCCCATTCACTCCCCCTATCTCCCCCCCCCCCCCCCCCGCCCCGCAATGCCCTCAACCCCCTATTGTCTGTGTCCATTGGTTAGGCTTATATGCATGCATATAAGTCCTTTGGTTGAACTGTAGGTTTGATTCCATACTGTCCCCAGCCCTTAACAATGCCCTTGGTATTATAAGGGGTGCTTCACAAATACTTATTGAATGAATATTTATGGGGAATTCATGGCAGGGAGGAAGGCCAGATGTGGAGAAGTGATGGAAGAGCGAGAAGTGTGGCCAGAGAATGTTGTTGTTCTTCCTGCTACTTCTCAGACAGGTTACTGTCAGACTGCACTGGAAGCTGTAACCAAGAGGCCAGGCTCCCAGGCCCACAAACAAAGCTCACTGGCTGTTTTCATGTCTTTGTCTTGCAGACAAATGCATCAGCTATTTGGAAAAAAAAAAAAAAAACAACCCAGAAAACTACTGACAAACCAAGCATACCTAGAGACTCAGCCTACACATTCTTTTTTCTTCTAGAAACTCCAAAGTGCTAATACCTTGCCTACATTTAACTCTGGCAACATTCAAATGAGGAAGATCAATGTAATTGCTTTAAGTTGGAATCTACCTCTTCCCCAGCCTCATGACTTTAGCAGCTTCACAGGGGAAGCCATTCCAGTGAAAGGTTGTAAACAGTCTCCTTCAGGTTTCCTCTTCCTGGAGGGAGCCCGGGGTACTTTCACACCCATTCTCTCTCCTGAACCAGGCTCTTTATAATCGATATATTTTATTTTACATATTTGGGATTCATATCTTGCCAATTTCCAGAAGGATTTACCATTTCAAAATAAAATAAGAAAATATGGCTAAAAATAGAACAGAGACCTTATAAAACAAGTACGAGAATAGCCATGAGATGACCCAATTTTGCAGTTAATCTATAAACTAAACTCTAACTTTGTGGTTAGATCAAAAGGGAGCACATGTTGCTTTCCTGGCTTTCATTGTCTGATTGAAATGGAAAAAACACACACCCACGATGCAAATTATTTGTGGAGTTCAGTCACTTTCTAAATCTTTAGCTTAAAAAGACATTATTTAAATACAGTTATTCTGTAAACAATTTCAAGGGAAGGGTGTACACATAACATTTACTGCCAGTAACCTCTTAGTATATGCCTGGAACCTCTGCCTGGAATAGTCCTCTCAGCAGTCCACTCATACAGTTAACCTTACTCATCCTTCCATCAGGGAGACCTTCATTTACAACCAGGCTAAATCAGTCCCCCTTGCTACAGTATTTCAAGAGTACCTGGTATCTTCCCAAGGGATCACCTACCAAAGTTTATGTTTACTCACTTGTTAATGTCCCTGTTTCATGCCTGTCTTACCTAGCAGACATAAGCTCCTTGAGGGCAAGAACTGCATGTACTGCCGAAACCGGTTTGGCTCAGTGGATGGAGCTTCGGCCTGCGAACTGAAAGGTTCCAGTCAAGGGCATGTACCTTGATTGCGGGCATATCCCCAGTGGGGGGTGTGCAAGAGGCAGCTGATCGATGTTTCTCTCTCATCGATGTTTCTGACTTTCTATCCCTCTCCCTTCTTCTATGTGAAAAATCAATAAAATATATTTTAAAAAAAAAGAAAACAAAAGAACTGCATGTGCTTTCTTTACTCCTGAATCTCCAGCGTGTCACACAGTGCCCGATTTATGGTAATACTAATAATAGTAACAACATTAATAATATAATGAAAATAATAGCTAATAATTATTGAATACCAGGAGCTCTAAGAATTTATATCTGATTTGTTTGGCCTCAGAAGAGTCCGTTTAAGTGGAGGTTGCTATTATCCTTCTTATCAGATGAAGAACAGAGGCTTAGAGGGGGACCTCTAAGGTTAAATAAATTTCTCAGTGTCACAGAGTTAAGATGCTATAAGGTGAACTCAGTCTAGTCTCAGAGTTTGAGTTCCTAATGCTTGTTAAGCAACAAATATCTGTTGAATGAATGAATGAATTCTTGATAATAATAGAACCCTGGAATTTTGCTTTTTGATCATCTAACATAATAAAGGAATAGGACCTGAAGAATCACAATGGACTCTACATACTAAGTCTTTTAAACAGTTTCTCTGAGCTCTTAAATTGATGACTTACTGGAGCATTAGGCCAAAGCAGGATGGCAGGCAATAAAATGATTGAATTATCTGAAACATGACCATGGGGACTCTGGTGCAGATGGACCAGTTGCCTGGCGTAAAATTCCATACCTAAAGTTTATATAGGTATATGGAGCTAATCTGTCATTTTGTTTTGAAATTTTGAATTACACTTACATTCTTTTTCAGAGAGAAAGTAGGGGAAGCTACATAAGTGTTTGCAAAAATGACAACAAACTGACTCCAGCATATGGAGCCACGGAGAGATACATAGATAGTCAATATTTTGACTTTTCTTTTTTGATTTATTGTTTATTGATGAGAGAGAGAGAGAGAGAGAGAGAGAGAGAGAGAGAGAGAGAGAGAGAGAGAGAGAGGAGAAGGAAAGAAAGAAGGAAAGAAAGAGAAGAGATCAATTTGTTGTTCACCCATCCACGCATTCATTCATTGGCTGTTTTTTGTAAGTGCCCTGACTGGGGATAGCTCTAACCAACTGAGCTACCATGTCAGGGTTCAGAATGTTCTACTTTTACACGATCAGATTCCATGATATCCTCTGGCAAAAATGCTTTCTTTTGTTTCCCTGAGCAATCCCACTTTACTAGTTCTTTGAACACATAGTTCTGCTTGTTCTTAGAATCAGACACTAGGTCAATGTTTTGGGGAGTTAATTCCCTGTTAGATGTTTAGACAACTTGGTGTAATTCTCTGTTGCATCTGTTCACTTTTCTGCCTTTCTGGGCCTGCATTGTCCAGGTCCCTATGCCCCCCTTGTGTGTGTGTGTGTGTGTGTGTGTGTGTGTGTGTGTGTATGTGTGTGTTGGGGGTGGGGTGAGCACCTCTCAATTGGTTTCTTTGTGCAGAGCAGAAAGGCAGGTGTGAGCCATGATTGATGGCTGGTTTACATGGTGACAGGAAAAACCTGCTGGCGGTGCATTTTCTTTTCTGCCAGAGGCCCAATCCGTTCCTTCTACCAGGACTTCCTTGTTAGAGAGCTCCTTAGAGCTGCTTCCCTTGGAATTCTTTACTACATTTTCAACTGTCAAATATGAACACATTTAAAAATATATATTAATTTGATTCAGATCCTGAGGGGAGAAACAATGACTGAGGTCTTAAGCAATTTTTGCTTTTTATTTCCATATTGAGTTGCACATTAGACTGTGGTATGGGCTAGGGATATGTGTCACAATGAGAAGGGGAGACCTCCCAGAACCCCAGTCCTCTCCCCCAACCAACCAGGGCTGCCCATTCAGAGGGTGTGTGGGGAGAGAGGCCCGGGGATCTGTGCTAACAGAAACAATTAGTTTCCAGGCAATTGGGATGTACAGCCCTAGATGAGAATCTCTGTTCCTGGTGGCGGGAGGGTGTAGGGGAGTGGGGGTTGGGGGTTGGGGAGGGGGGGTGGGGGGGGGCTGAAATTAACAATCATGATTCCCATCCCACTGATGCCACTGTATCCACTTGTCCTGTCACTCCACAGATCCTTACTAAGCACCCACTATGTGCCACTGTGCTTTAAGCACTGGGGACATGGGACAGACACAATCACTGTTTTCATAAAGCTTACATTCTAGCTGGGGAGACAAAAATGATGAATCAGCAACATAGCTTCACTATTGCTGCTTTCCAAGAGAACAAAATACCGTGGAAGATGCTTTTATTTTCTTACACCCCATCTCTTGATTTCCCATCTGAATTTCATTCCCATCTTTGCTGATAGTCCATTTATGGGCCCAACTCGCTCAAGTTCACCAAGTCCAGTGGGAATATTTTAGCCCTTATCTTTCTTGGCCTTACCAGGCATTATTTGGACTTTAGGTAAATTTTGAGGTAAGTATTCTGCTAAGTCCTTTATATATGTTTGTTATATATGTTTGTTTGTTTTTTAATTCTCACAACAACCCTAAGATAGACAATATTATTATTCTCATTGAGAGATGGAGAAACTCAAGCACACCAAAGTTAAGTAACTCACCCAAGATCACAAAGCTAGCAAGTGGAAGAGTGGGGATTGTCTTCACCATAAACTCTCTGCTTTTTCATTCTGGGTTTTTCTGTTCCCCATTCCACTGCTTCTTTGATTCCTTCTCTGATCATTCATTTCCTACAGCTCCCAGGCTCATCTTCCTCTGGCAGCCCTGCACATGTTGGCATTGACACTTGCTCTCTCATCCCACACTCTCCCCAGACAATCTCAATTCCTCTGTCTTTCTCTATTGCCCAGATCTCTGGTGTCTCCCAAATTCGCATCACTGGGCCAGATGTCTCTTGACTTTCCAGTGACCTAACTGGTAGGTACATGCACTTGGATATCTGGTGGACACTGTTCTTTTCCTTATTTAACAAGTGAGTACCTACCATTTGCCAGGTACTATGTGGTTATTGTGGATGTTCTAGTGAACAAGGCCAGTGAGGTCTCTGGCTCATGGAGTTTATTTGTCTAGCAGAGAAGATAGACTGATGAACATGCCCCCACATGAGCTAGCACACTGTCTCATCTTTATTAGCAGACTTGCTCAGCTTCCTAGTTTCTCAATTTTAGTTGATAATACAACCTCAGAGTTACCTTAATTCCTCCTTCTTCCTCGGGCCCTATATCCAAGTCTGCCTCCTACATTCTTGTGTCTCCATTCCCTTCTCATCATCACTACCATCTCGAGGTCATTTCTCACCTAGAAAACTCAGGTGGTTTTCTAGTTGGCCCTATCTCTAGTTTTACATTCCTCAAATCCATTTTCTACATCAATTTTTCTAAAATGCAAATTGAAGTGTGTCTCTCCCCTCTTTACATCCTACAGTGGAGTGTTTATCTTGCTCCTACCTCTTGGAGCGATGGATCTTCTCCTGATGGGAAGCCATTTCATGTGTCTGAACCTGCCTCATTCCCTTCTTATACACTCCATGCTTTTGGTCACAGTGATTTAGTTTCAGAATGGGCAAGCCAGGGCCAAGCAGAAACATCATATATAAGTTTTTATGGGGCAATGGTCTCACTCTTGCTCTGGGTTCTGAGCTGTCTCTTTTCCTTCTCATGGAGAGACTCTCTACAAAGATGAAGGCGATGCCTGGAAAGAAGCAGAGCCAGGCAGAGTCTCAAGATACTCTTTGAGCTTCTGGATTTAATAGCACATGAACCCAGCTTTATCTGTGGACTTCACCAATTATAGAAGTCAATAGAGTTGCTGTGTTCGAATCGTAGTACTGCCATTTACTGGCTATGTGACCTTGAGCAATTACTTAACCTTTCTGTATATAAGTTTCTTCATCTCTAAAATGAGCCTAATAGCCTTAGCCAGTCTTGCTCAGTGAATAGAGCATTGGCTCGATCCCAGCTCTGGTCTGGGCACTGGTGGGAGGCAACCAATTGATGTGTCTCTCACATAAATGCCTCTCTCTCTCTGACTCTCCCCCTCTCTTCCATTCTCTCTAAAAATCAATGAAAAAATATTCTCTGGTAAGGATTAACAAAAAATAAATCCTATCTAACAAAAGAGTAATATGCAAATTGACTGTCACTCCAATATGCAAGATGGCTGCCCCCATGTGGTCAAAGATGGCTGCCCCCATGTGGTCAAAGATGGCCACCACAAGACGGCCAGCAGGGGAGGACAGTGGGAGGTTCCAGGCCTGACAGGGAGGGCTGTTGTGGGTGATCAGGCCAGCAGGGGAGGGCCATTGGGAGGGACCAGGCCTGCAAGGGAGGGCAGTTGACGGTGTCTAGGCTGGCAGAGGAGGGAAGTTGGGAGCAACTGGGCCTGCAGGGAAGGGAGTTGTGGGGGACCCAGACCTGCAGGGGAGGGCAATTAAGGGCAATCAGGCTGGCCAGGGAGCCGTTAGGCATCAATCAGGCTGGCAGGGGAGTGGTTAGAGGGTGATCAGGCTGGCAGGTAGAAGTGGTTAGGGGAATCAGGAAGGCAGACAGGTGAGCAGTTGGGAGCCAGGAGTCCTGGGTTGTGAGAGGGGTCCAGATTGGAGAGGGGGCAGGCTGGGCTGAGGAACATACCACCACCCCTGCCATGCATAAATTTTGTGCACCAGGCCTTTAGTAAGTAAATAAAATAAAAAGGGCATAATAACAACAACTACCTCACAGGGTTATAATGAGATTTAAATGAGTTAAGGCATACAAAGGACTTAGAAAATGGACTGGGACATAGTTAAGCACTCAGTAAGTATTAACTATTTCTGTTGTATTTCTTAACTGAATTTGGTCTTGGGTTTCTCTAATTTGCCATTGGAAGATGAATACCAAGTCCAAACTATATAACCTGCTTATAAGGCTGACCAGCTCCCTCACACCTCCACGCCCTTAGCATATTTATATTGAACTTCCAAAGCTCCCCAAAAGTTCATGATGCTTCAAGCCTTGTTTCCAGGCATATATTGTTCTTTCTTCCCAAAATACACTTCGTATTTCACTTGGCAAAGTCAGATAAGACAATTCTAAACAGCAAGAAGAAGCAACTAATTCAGGACACCTAGGAATTGTGGGTCTGACTGTACCATTGATTATTGCTGATCTATCAGTAATTCTCAACAATTTGTGTCCCCACTTTTAAAAAAGGTTGCCCTCTTCCTTCATTCTCAAATGTATTTTTCTATGAAAAGCGTTCCACAGATACATGGACATTCAAGCATTTCTTACTCAGCTCAAGTTTGAGATCAGGCTAAACAATGTGACCAGTTAGCTCTCCCCGTCTGCCATTGAGGAGACAAATTACAGCAGAAACATGGGTTCTCCAGAGACACAGAGCCGTCTGACTAGATAGGCACCGAGACTAAGAAATTGGATATTAAGGAGGATGTGCTCTTTCTTAGATTTTAAAAGGGGACAAGCAAGGATACTTCCTGGTCATGCTCTCTGACTCTCATACCTGCCTTTCCAAAAACTTAGATTTCTAAACCCTGACAGTGCCAATTAACTCAACCAGATTTTTAAAAGCAAGAATAGTTCTGCATTGTCTATAATGCCCCAGCCAGGTCTCTAGATTATTTGGGAACAGTAATAAAATCAAGATGCTACTTCCTTATTTCAGTGGGAAGCTGCACTCTCTGGATCTGTACCCCTGAGGCTGTGTTATACTGTTGGAGTCGAACAAATGTAAGTAATTTAAAGCAATACCCCAATAATTTTTTCCTCATTTAAACTTTATTATATGTAAATTTACCTCAGGCCTGGAAAGCCCTGGCTGTGGCTGAAGAGAAATGGCCGTGTTATTGCCAGAGTCCAGCCCGGCCACGTTCCCCAGACACGGGCTAACTCCTGGGTGGTAGAGCTTGGCTGAAAGACATGGATGCAAACATAGTCACTTTTTCATTTGCCCACACTGCTATTTGAATGAGATTGTTAAGGGATCTAGATGTGAAAACATTATATACCAACAACAGACACATCCCAAGTGTGCATATGGCCTAAATTAGACCACCTAAGTAGGCTGTGTGCAATACCTAGAAATTAGAAAAAAAGAATTGGATAATGAGAGGCAGCAGCTCATGAAGCCAGCCCACCAGCAGAGAGAACTCAGTCAGTATTCCTTGAAGGGCTTCCTGGGGGAGTGAGGGGAAGGGAATGGAGGTACATTACACATGAGTGAGAAGTGTATCCATCATTTCTTCCCTTCTCTCCCTCCCCTTAAATCCATTTCCTCCTAGTTCCTCTATAGGAACAACTTACAGCCCTGGTCCTGACTTACAGACCAGGTCCCATCAGCCTAAAATGCCACATTCTCTTTGAAAACTTGTCTTCAATTTTATTTATTGAATTTAGAGCAGGAGAGAGAGAGAGAGAGAGAGAGAGAGAGAGAGAGAGAGAGAGAGAGAGAGAGAACGAACCTGCAACTTTGGCATATTGGCATGACATTCTAACCAACTGAGCTACCTGGATAGGGCAAAAGAGTTCTTTGCACATTAAGGGGATTAACCATATGTCTACTATATATGTTGTATATTCTTTCCCCAGGGCATCCTTAGTATTTTTATTTTGTTTATTTAACTTCTAACAATAAAATAATTCAGTCAAATGTGTTGGTATTTTCCTTTATGACTTAAAAAAGTCTTTCCACCTCTAACTGTTCTCCTAAATCTTCTTCTAACACACAATTTTCAACTAAATCTTAGATTTATTTAAATCTTTTTTGGTGTACGGTGAGAACTAAGAATCTCTATTTTCTTCTAGATTGATAGCCATCGATATTAGCAGCATTAAATAAACACTCCTTTTCCCATTGAGTTAACATACCTCATTTGTTATATATTAAGCTACTATTTATACTTGGATTATATTTTCTAAACTCTTTATTCTATTTCACTAATCTGAGTCAATGCCATCATATTTTTATTATAATGGCTTTATAAACTATCTGGCTAGGCAAGCCTACTCTTACGGTTTTATATAGATATATACTGTTTGCTTGTCTCAGATAGTAATTCTTCCATTAGAAATTTAACATTATTTTATTCAGTTTCCAAAAATTAGGATTCTAATTGGATTTGCATTAATTTTGAAAGGACCAATATGATAAAGATGCATTAATATTTTCTATTGAGAATATGACATATCTATCCATTTTTTCCCCCACAGACTTCAATAAGATTTTGTAGTTTTTTTTAGTATTGGCCCTGTTTGTCAAGTTGATCTGGAGATGATTTAGTTTTTATTGATATTGTGAAGACATTGTCAATTTGACTTCCAATGCCTAAATCACAAAGGCTTGACTTCTCACCCACATGGTACCTGGGTCCAGCCCTTCTCTCAGTGTTCCCTAGTTACACACAGACACTTCCAAGCACTCTCTGGTCTGGCCTTGCAGTTGCCAGAAGACATCTCTCTTTTTTCCTCAAATCTCCAGCTCTCCCTCTCTGTTCTCCACCTGGTGGGAAGTCTTCCCACTGCCAAGGCAAAAGATCATTTTGAGTAGGATGACACCTTTGCCCAGCTAACATCTCCAGGTACCTCCACAGGTGTCCATTTTCAGGGCCCCAGAGAGGTGCTGGGAGAAAATGGCTTTTCCCTGATGTCATGTCACCTCTCATCACCTCATCCCAGGAGGCTCTGCTTGGTCTCAGACTCTCCTGAGGTCACACTTGCACAGGCCCATCAGGGTGGTCCTCATCCCTCATCACCTTCCTGCTGGGTGAAAGGCCAGAGAAGAACAGTTTTTCTCCTTTCAGCTCAAACCCATTTCTTCCCGAAATGAAAGTAACGTAGTTTCTTCAGGGTGTAACTTTCCCTGTCCACTTCTGTGTTTTTAACTGTTTGGGTTCTCAGCATTTGTAATGAGCTACATTTCAGCAGGAGGTCCCTTTGCTTCCTTATAAAAAACTAAAAGGCTGAGTGGGTTCTCCTAGATTGGGGACAGAACTGTCTCAGAGAGGTTTAACACCCCCCCCCCCCCCACTTATTATAATAGTGTAACTAGATCGAATATTGAAAAGTCTAGTTTTCTTTTTCTACCATTCTCATCAAAGTTTTGAAATTCAAAGATGCAAATTTCCCCCAGACCATATCCTCAGTCCTGTGTGCCTTCTCGCCCCCCAGCAGCTCCTGCCAGGAGGAAGTTTCTCGGGAGCATGTAGCTCATGATGACAGCTTGAGGGCAGAGGGCAGTCCACTTGTTAGGAGCTCCGAGCTTTTCTCAGTCATTCAGGATAATGATACAAGTTATCAAGGATCTCTCATAGATATCTGATTTGGTCCTCATAACAATCCTAGAAGATAGAATTTATTTTCTTATTTTATTGATGAAGAAACTGAGGCTGGGAAGAACTAAAGAAATTGTGCAAGTAGTAGTGGCAATAATGGAATTCAAACCCAGGTCTTACTCCATAGACCAACTGTTTTGACTGTTTAAGTTATCTCCTGGAGGGAAAATCCTACTATAAACTTTAGTTAATCTGAGTACCCAGTCCGTCCAGTTTCCTCGGAGTCCGGAGGCCTTGAACAGCTTCTTGTGCTAAAGCACTTGGTCTGTCATGTCCCCTTTTTATCAGATGATGTTGACTCTATTACATGGTATTTATGTGTAGTCTAACGATCTTTATTTTACAGTTGATTACATGAAATATTAGAGGGCTTACAAGAGAAAGGGAGCAGGGTTCAGACGGTAACATGTACACTGAGAATGAAGGTAAGGAATTGGGACACTCAGCTATCACATTCAATTATGGTCAGTCATTTTACTGGTTTTAGCTTGTGGTTGAACACATATTTGATTTGTAAATATCTGTATTTTGGGGCTTCATTTAACTTATAAATTTATTTTAGTTTCTAATTTTATAAGCTTAAGGAATTTACACTCAGTGTATTTTTGTTCATATTTAAGTAGCACTATAATAATAATAATTTAAATCTACATTAGGGGCTCCATGAAAATAAAATATTTCTCCTTATAAGGCTATCACCTAGAGCAGTGGTTCTCAACCTTTCTAAAGCCAAAACCCTATATATAATATACTTCCTCATGTTGTGGTGACCCCCAACCATAAAATTATTTTTGTTGTTACTTCATAACTGTAATTTTGCTACTTTAATGAATTGTAATCTAAATATCTGTGTTTTCCCAATGGTCTTAGGCTCTACAGCAGCGGTTCTCAACCTGTAGAGCTTAAGACCATTGGAAAACACAGATATTTACATTACGATTTATAACAGTAGCAAAATTATAGTTATGAAGTAACAACGAAAATAATTTTATGGTTGGGGGTCACCACAACATGAGGAAGTGTATTAAAAGGTTGAGAACCACTGACCTAGAGAAATACTAAAACCCAGCTTCCCTTTGGATTGACCCCTCAGCCCCGTGAGGCATGTATTCTCACACCAGTTTATGGACCAAGAAACAGGACAGACATATGCCCAGCCCACATGAGCAGATCCAGGAAATGATAGGGCCGGACAGAAACCAGTGTTGAGCCAAAATCTACAACCCTTTCCTAGAAACTTCTTAGCAATGAGACTTTATTTCACACATTCAGCAGAAAGGTTCTTTGTTAGATGTGATGTGTCTCGTCTTAAAAACAATGATATTCAATCTTTAAAAATAATTCCTCTGAGAAGCCTATTTCAGTAAGCCTGACAAAGCAGTCAGCACTCTAATTAGATTTAGTACAAAGGGCTAAAACATTTTAAAAAGTCATTTGAATCATATTGTGCCCTATGTGGGGTTTTGGTGGGTGGGGATCAGGTGGGTATAAGTATACCAGGTGAGAGTGAGAGTTAGGGTCACAGCCCAAAGAGTCTCATCGGGGGAAAACCAAATAAGTAATTAGACAAGATCAAGTTCCCAATCCTGGAAGTATGAGAGCTACTTTCATTATTTTAAAAAGTCTACCATAAGAAAAGGAACAGGATAATTTAAGCATTAGTCTTCTTTGTTTTGGCTATAATCCTACTAACTTAGTGAGGGTATCACTGGTTTCTCCTGCTGAATAGAGAAGTTATTTATAATTTGGGTTAATAAAGTTAGGAAAATAAATGGACTATTTACTAAATTGCATTTGTTGAATAAATAAAATCATCAGAGCCATTTATTTGTTCAATCAATAATTAGTGTGAGTTGGCTAAGTAGCAGGCAGTAGGTACACAGAGATGAATGACAGATAGTCCCTGTCCTTAAGGGCATGTGTGTATGTGTATATGTGTATATGTTTTTTGGGGGGAGAGGCTGATGACAACACAGGGCAGCATTCATAATTAAATGTGAAAATACAACAATTAAATAATGTATAGAAGATTAGAAGGCCAGGAAAATATCACGAATGAGAATTCTAACTTGGCCTTAGGGATGGGTTTAAGTTGCTGGGTTAGAGGCTTTCTCTAGCCTTAGGAAATGAGCTGAATTTTAACAAGATGAGTCAGAGAGGAGGGGAGTGAATCCTGGCCAGGGGGAGATATGCCAGAAAAGGCCTGGAGGTGAGAAACCACATGATGGTTTGACAGGGAATTATAAGCAGTTTGGTGTTGCTGCTGCATAAATTGTGAAGCCAGGGTATTTGAGAAGTCAATAAGGGGCCATATATTGAAAGTCACTCATAGAATAATCATAAAAGTTATCATTCAATATGGGACACTTTAGAAAATAAAAGGAGGACACTTCTAATAATTATACCAGAACAACAGGTGCAAACAAGAGAACCTGGGCAAATGGCCAGCCTATTGACAAGCCACGTCTCACAGCTTAGATTCCTCACTGAGTGATGGGGAACCGTTGAAGGCTTCTCAGTACAGAGAGACAGGACGAGAGTTGAGTTTTAAGTAGCTTTTTATGAATAATGAATTCAAGAGGAGAAGATACAGGAAAAGCTCTATCTTCCAGGTGCATTCATTCAAGAAACCTTGCTTGCAAGCTGCCATGTCTTGGCATTATATAGAGGCTAGGCATCCCATGTGAACAAAGCCAGAATTGATTCCTGCCTTCAAAAAGTTTGCAATTAATGGGGGGAAGATAGTCAATAATCAAATAGCACACAAATAATTGTAAAAATGCAAATTTGAAAAGTCTGTACTAAAGAACACATCGTAGGGAATGGAGAGGTCAGAAATGAGTAGCAGAATCTGACTGACTGAAGAGGGAAGGATATTCTGGACAGAAATAAGAAGCTACGCAAAGACCCTGTGGTAAGAGATGTGGAATGTCTGACAATGCAGAACTAATTGAGTAGGAATGTGTGTATTTGGTGTGCAGCCAAAAAGGCATTATATGGTTACAGCACAGTATGTGCTTTTGTGGTCCTTCCCCAGCCAAATGGTATAATATGGAGGAGCCTCAGCTCTGAGCTCCTCTGACCTTCTCACTGTGAGTACTAAAGTGACAACCCAACTTCTATGCCTCCTCTGAGGAATTAGAAGGCAATGGGTAGCAATGTGTATTTTCTACCTTTATCTTGGATTTATTCTTTACATTGTTTGCTGAGCTAGTAGTAACTTGATGTTGAACCAACTAAAGAAACCAAGATGAACTCCTCATCTTTTTAGATCTTCAAATCCAGACCTGCCTTTCTTGACTGAACTGGTGTAGGAGGGAGCACAGCCATTTTAAAGGTCAGTGTGGCTACACTGAGGAAAGAAACAGGGTGTGAGGTGGAGTGTGAAATGAGACCAGTCCAAAGAGATAGGGGCCAGACGAAATAGACTTTTCGTGCTGTTGTTAACGTAAAAATATTCAAATCTGTGAAGATTTTTGTGAGTTTATTTGAGCCAAACTGTTGACAATTGCTGGGAAGCAGAATCTCAACGAATTGGAATAATTCTCCAGAGAATGGCATTTTAAAAAATCTATTTTTATACATTATAATCAAAGGAGACTGGGTGGGTTCCATGAAATCCATTGATGATAGATTAGGAAGGTGGGAGAAAGCAAAGGGGGAGGCTCTGGGATTAGATACAAAAATAAAGTGATAAACACATACTTCTTTTACTTAGGTGGCTGCAGGATTACAGTCAACAATTGGTTAACAGTCAACAGTCAACTGGTTAACAGTCAACAGTCAACTGATTAACAGTCAACAATTAACAAGGTAACAATAATAATGAAGGCATCCAGGTGCATTTGGTTGTGCCCTGAGGGTCCAGAAAAAGGGAAGTTGCAAGTTACCCAGACATTGCACAAGGGTGTTATCTTAGAAGCAAAAAGACAATAGGCTCAGTTAAGGTAAAAATTGACCTTCATTAGGGAAGATACTGGTCTAGGACATGACTACCCACTATAAACTGCTTTTAGTTAAAGTTTTAATTTTTGGTCATCCTTTGTGGTTACTTTAGATCTTTGAGTTAGCAAAACCAGCAGGCAGGCCTTCCCTGAGCTTGTCATGTTAGCAGGTGGCCTTTTTTCCCCATCCTGTTAAGAATTTATGGTTACATCCTATGACTAAAGGGAAGCCAATGTTGACCTTTCAGATCTCCAGTTAAGAAGACTGTTCTAGAAAGAAGAACTAAGTGATGGGTAAGAATGGAAGATGAGATACCAGTAAAGAGTTTATTATAGTGGTCCAAATCAAAGATGGTAGTAGTTCTGTCTAAGGAGATGAAATAGAGATAATTGATACCCACCAAATATTAATTATGCATTTCCCAGTCTACTTTGTAGTTAAATTAGTTCATGTGATTAGTGTAGCTAATGGCATCTGAGCAGCTTGATGAGTGTCTGCTTCTGAGCTATTCAGAAGCAACAGATGAGCTGCCTCTATCTCTCTCTTCCCTAGCTGTGGTGAGCTTGGGGAGCCTGAGTTCAGGTGGCAGAGCTCCAGGATGGAGGAGGAATGGTTGATTTACATTGAGTTGTAGTGAAAAATAAAGCTTTGCTGCGTGAAGACACTAAACTTTGGGAGCATATTTGTGTCCAAAGCATGGATTGTTCTCTTTTGTTTAATTTAGGAATAGATAATGGAGAGGTACGTGGATAGATTTGATTGAGAGATATTCTTGTTGCAATCACAGTAGGCCTAGAGAAGATGGATTAGAGATGGAGCTGTGAGGAAGAGAAAGGTGTCAAGGATGGCACCTCATTTACTGGGTGAATATTTAAGTGGATGGTGGGATCTATCACTGAGATGAAAGACAATCAGATTTCTAAAGATAGATCAGATATATTTATATCATCTTTGAAAGGAACATGAACAGTGGTAGGATCACACAATCCCAAGTCTAAAAAATGGTAGATTTTCAATAAGTATCTATGACTAGTGACTAATGGCTGCTAATTAGCTATGCTTTTAGGTAATTTGCTTTATTTAACAGGGTCTTAGTTATCTAAATGAATATAAAGCAATATAAATCTGTATCTACTTTAGAGATTATTTAATTTGATGAGAAGATGAAGTAATATCTGTTTATAGGATTAGAAGTACTTGTTGGCACTATTCTATTCATCTCCTAGACTATGACTAATGACTCATAGCCTATTGTCAAGAATTCTTAGAAGTAGTTACCAAGGGAAATTTTGTTGAATAATAATCCACTGTGATGATCAGATTTTATTTTTAACCCAGGTTTCTCCCAACCTGAGCACTATATTAGCTATCAATTGCTACATAACAAATTACTGTAGAATTTAGCAGCTTAAAAGAACAAACACTAGATCCAGCTGTGGCTTACCTGGCTGCCTCTGGCTCAAGATCACTCATGAGGTTGCTGCCACGCTGTTATCTGGGACTACAAACTCAATTGGGGAGTATCTGTTTCCAAGCTTACTACTCTGGTTGTTGGAAGACCTCAGATGTTCTGTCCCCAAGCTCACTCACATAGGTGTCTCCATAGGGCTGCCTCACATTAGGGCAGCTGGCTTCCACCAAAGTGAGCAAGCTCCCAAGACAGAAACCACAGTATTCATAAAGCTCATCTAGGAAATGACATCTCATTACTTCTTATTCTATTTATTAGAAGCAAGTCAATTAATCCAATGGGAGTGGATTTTACAAGAGAGTGAATAACAGAAGGTAGGAATCATTTGGGGACCATCTTAGAAGCGGCCTGTCACACCAGTGGCTTGGCTTGTATAGAAGAAAGAGTTTATCAACCTATTTGGCTGGCAAGAAGTGTTATTGTTTTCTTTTCATCAAAGGTAACCAGTATGAGCTACCAAAGTTATGAAAATTTCTGGTGAATTATGTAAATTTATGGCTCATTGATATTTTGTCATTTATCTTGAGCTAAGCTCTCAAGAGATTAGACAGCTCAAATTTTCCTACTAAAAACCCATGTTACACAGGTAACAATTTGCCCCCTTGCTAAACTTTTGTCTTTCATAAGGTTAGATCCATGGTACTCAGAGTCTTGCCCAGGAGCTTGACACTGGGAGAGTCTATGGGGTCCCAGGCATTTGCTCTTAGCTTAGAGAATGGAGTGAGCTAAAATGCTTTCTTCTTAATCAGCAAGTCCTTATGCTGACAAGGAACTGAGATGGGAACAAAAGGGTCTTTTCCTTTCTTTTAAAAATTCTTTTGCTGTGACCTATCTTTGGCTTTTTTATTTTTTGCAATGTAATATAGCAAGTGGTTATAAACGTTTGGATTCTAGAGAGCGATAGCCTAGAGGAAAGACTCAATTATGCCTCTTACTAGCTGTGTAATCTTAGCTAACGCTTTCTATAACAAAGGGAAACTGTCAGTGTTTACCACATAGGGTCCTTTTGAGGAGCAAGTTAATGCATGAAAAGCACTTAAAGTACCTGACACACAAAAGACACTAAAAAAATATTCAGTATCCTTATTGCTCTAACTCTTCTTGTGTCAAAGATGTTATCTGTCTGAGATGCCATACAGCACCGCAGGCAAAGCTATGAAAGAGTAGAACAAAAGCAATGATTTTTCCTTCCTCCTTATATCTTGTTTGCCCCCAGAATCCACACACTTTACCAGTTTCTCCTCCCACTCCCCATCCTTCTCCTCCTCCTCTCTATTCTCCTTTTTTTTCTCTTCTTCTTACTCTTTAAAAAATATGTAATTACCTTTCATTGTATGGCACAGAATTAGAATTTCAATAATTATTGTGTTAGATGTATGAAAGGACATGAGAATGTTTGTATGTTGTGAATATATAAATGAATAAATAAATTGCCTTCCTCTTCCATCTCTATCTGAGAAAATACTCTTTTTTAAAGATCCATTTAAATTATTACCATGTCTAAAAATCTCTTCCTAAGTCTCCAACACATGTGATCACTACAGTCTCACTTTCTGTAAAAAAAAAAAAAAAAAAAAAAAAAAAAAAAAAAGGTTTTATTGAAGAGGGGGAGAGAGAGAGAGGCCGGGGATGTGCCCTGACCAGAACTGAACCGGTCACCTTTTGGTGCACAGGACTATGCTCAAACAACATTGGCGAGGGCCCTATCTTGCTTTCTATAAACAACCTAATTGTATTTCCCTTGAAATATTTGATACACTATATTCAAGTTTTCAGCGAGTGGCAAGCAGTCACTGCTTTCAGAATAGCCAAAGATCCCTTCATCCTGATTTCTCTATGCAAACATCATATCCTATTTAGTAAAAGAAACACTCATAAAACACTTTGTCCTAATAAGTTGGCAATTCATCAGCCACCCTGATGAGTCAAGTGGAAAATCCCCTACATGTCACTCCTCCGCTGGGGACTGGGGACTGTGATCCACTGGGGGTTGTGTGGTGACACCTCAAATTGGGGCCAGGGCATAGTTTCTGCTTAAAAGCCACTCTCCTAAAATTCTTGAACACATCCACTTCTAAAATTAGAGAGGACGACTAGCAGAACAGCTCGGCAGTGTGTAAGGAAAAGGATGAATGTTTCCCAAGGAGGAATTTCTAGGACATCAAGCGATAGAACAGGAAAAAATAGGACAAATAGAACAGGCCAATCAAGTAAAGAGTTCACTCCCTCTAGCCTGAAGGCACCTTATGTAGAAAATGTTATTTATAAAAACATGAGAAACAAAGAGTAAATTAAAAAAAATGGCTTCATATCTTGAAAAGAGTCCAACCCTCATGATAGGACTTTTCAAAAATGATTTAAAAATATTTATCATGATTTTTAAAGCATAACAAATGCAATGTTCCTTCCACTCCAGGTTTCTGTCAAACTCAGCTGTAGTGGATGCTGTGGTGTGCCACTTAGATTCCTTCCTCAGGTTGACCCACACTCTCCCAGCAGTAAGGGGTGCTGCCTTCTGACCACTCATGATTGAGTGATGAACTACCCTTGGTGGAATGGAGATGCTTCATCCAAAGTTTTGCACCCTCCCTGTGGGCAACCTGCATCCAATTGATTTGGAAGCACAAAAGACTGCCCACTTGCAACTCACAGCAACTCTGAAGGTAGAGCTGAGGTCTCTGTTTACAAATGAATTGTGGTTCAACTTCTCCCTCTACCTCTTTCTTCAGCACTCGCTTCCTCATGGGTGCTGTTGAAGCTCCTGCTTACAGATCTCTGCTTTGTGCTCTATTTCCAGGGAATATAGCTTAATTCCCCTATGTTATAGTCTATGTAATCCTACAAAATAAAGAGGTAATATGCAAATTGACCATCACTCCAACACACAAGATGGCCGCCACCATGTGGTCAAAGATGGCCACGCTCATGTGGACACAGGATGGCTTCCACAAGATGGCCAGCAAGGGAGGGAAGTTGGGAGGGACCAGGCCTGCAGGGGAGGGTAGTTAGGAGTGACCAGGCCAACAGGGGAGGGCGGTTGGGAGGGACAAGGCCTGCAGGGATGGGCAGTTGTGGGGGATCAGGTCGGCAGGAGAGGCAGGCATTCAGGAGATAGTAGTAGTGGGGGACCAGACCTGTAGGGCAGGGCACTTGGGAGCAAGCAGCCTTGCAGGAGAGAGTAGTTAGGGGTGACCAGGCCTGCAAGGAGGGTGTTAGGGGAGGGAAGTTAGGGGTGACTGGGCCAGGAGGGGAGGGCAGTTGGGGGGGACCAGACCTGTAGGGGAAGACAGTTGCGGGGGGGGAACCAGGCCAGCAGGGGAGGGCAGTTGAAGGGGACAAGGTCTGTAGGGGAAGTCTGTTGGGGGAGACTCAGGCCTGTAGGGGAGGGCAGTTGGGCATGACCAGACCTGCAGGGAAGGGAAGTTGTAGGGGACTAGGCCTGCAGGGGAGGGAAGTTGGGGGCGACCAGGCTGGCAGTGGAGAGCAGTTAGGGATGACCAGGCCAGCAGGGGAGGGCATTTAGGGGTGACTGGGCTGGCAAGGGAGCAGTTAGGTGTTGATCAGGCTGGCAGGGGAGTGGTTAGGGGATGATCAGGCTGTCAGGCAGAAGTGGTTAGGGGCAATCAGGCAGGCAGACAGGCTGGTGAGTGGTTGGGAGCCAGCAGTCTTGGATTATGAGAGGGATCCCAGATAGGAGAGGGTACAGGCTGGGCTGATGCACCCCCCCTTCCCACACGAATTTTGTGCCCTGGGCCTCTAGTAGTTAGTAAACAAATTTACCACATGTTCAGAACCTGTGCTGACGACACACATTCATTCTTTCATTTAACACTCACAACAGCCCTATGAAGTAATATTTTTATCCCCATTTTACAGTTGAGAATATTGAGGCTCAAGAAGTTTAATAAATAGCCTAAGATAGAATAGTTATTAAGCAGCAGAATCAGAACTGAAGTCTAAGTGAAGACTAAAGGACATCACATTTTCAAACACCTATATGGTGCTTGGTACAGAGTGTTTAGTAAATGGTAACAATCATTATTATCGTCAGGCAATCCTAACCAGAGATTTTTAGCAAGCTGGACCATTTACCAGGAGTTAAAACTAGCTCACATAATGTACAAATCTACACCCCAGAGGTTATTTAGAATATGATGAGAAATGAGTAGGCAATGGCCAAGTGGGGTGATTGCATTATAAGTAATAACAGAGCCAGCTATTTATCTTGTCACAGAGGCATGTGGCTGCTTGGGGAATAAACAGGCTGCTGCTGGAAATGTAATATCTTAAAAAGCAGCTAGACTTTATTTTTTTTTAAAGCAGCTAGATTTTAAAAGACAACCTGTTCAATCGAGTGCCATTCTCCCCAGTCCCTAGCACAGAGTTTGGCACTGAGTATGTGCTTTAGTCAGTGTTTATAAGCTGTTTGCATCTGATTGGGGGCAAAATTCACTTGCCCAGTTCAGAGGCAAATAATGAATATCTCTGTAAATTATAATAATGAGTATTTTGTAAACATCCATATATTGCTCAGTGCTTCATTTATTTCATGCAAAATTTGGGGGAGGGAGGCTATGCTACAGTTAGAAGCTCAATCTAAGCCTATCTTATTGAATTTTAACAAAATAAGGAGCCTATATTTAAACTGATGCTGCTGGTGCGTGTGAGGAAAACATATTTCATCTCTGAGGACTAAGGGGGGTCCTCAGAACCTTTCTGTGGCCTTGATGAACATAGTCATAAAGCCTTGAAATGACAGCCAGCTTTAATTTGTAGGTCCAGAGCTAGGCTGTATGACAGGTTAAACTAGATTAATTTCCACCACGTCTACTCATGTTTTCTGGTTGGAATTAGTGGATGCAAATCAAACAGCTTATTCAGTTTCTATCTTAGTGACAATGCCATTCTAGTATTATGAGGGAAAGAATCAAGAAGAAGCTAAATCCAAAGGGTTCATGAGGAGAAAGCACATTTCAAGTGGCTCATTCATTCATTTGTTCAACACTATGGAGAGAGAAGCCAGCAGTTACTGGGCCAAATACTAGGCATGGAAAAAAAGAGAAATATCACACTATTTCTGCCCCCGAGGACCCTACAGGGGTCCTCTCATGTAAACTATAATTACAATAATGTGTGGTGATAAAGAAATATAATGGGTATTTGTGCATATATGCTCAGGGAGCCCAGAAGAATAGGGAGATGGAGAAGGCTGCACAAAAGAATTGGCACTTGGCAGGGGGTTGGAAGGATGAGGGGGAGTTTGCCAGGAAGAGAAATATCAGGACAGAATTCCAGGCCAAGTTGTGAAGACTTGAGAAATTATACCCACAGGTACAACCCTCTCCCAATCAGTTTGAAACTGATCTTTCTTTTGTTTGCTGATATCTGAGATGTTTCTTTTAGCCTTTCTGCTTCCAAGACCCAGAATTTGTTGGGTCCAGTTCCACAAGTTTCCTACTGTAAAATGAAGTGTTGAATGAGATGGTCTCTATAGCTCCTTCCAGCTGGAATATTCCATGATCCTATGATTCCATGATTTTATTCCAGCTCCCACTCCTCTGGAGAATTAATTCCTTCTGCTCCCAACTCATTATTTACCTCCTGTTTTTCCTTTCTTCTTCTCTTAGATAGATTTCTTTGTTCACATGCCATTTCTACCTCTAAACAGGGTCAACCTGTTGCTTGTCAATTGGTTTCCTTCTACTTTGCCTATCTCTAGAGATTATTTGCCTAATGGAAATGGACATCTTTAGAGCCCTGATGTTGAGATGAATCTTTCCAAAGGTCAAGAGGGGCCAAGAACAATACACTTTTGCCAGACATTTTGACAACTCCAAGATATCAATTAATTGGACATTTATTTAGCCCTTCTCATGAGCCAGCAGTATGCTAGGCACAGAAGAGTTTATAGAGAAGAATAAGAAAGAACATCTCCATCAAGGCCTTACAGTCTAGTAGGGGAAGAAAGTAAGTACACAATGACCATCACACAAAAAGGAGCAATCATAACTCACTTAACGCAAAGTTAACTTGAACAACAGTAAAAAATGCATCAAAATGTATAGTGAATTATTTGAAGCATGTAGAAGTAGATTATGGGTAATCATGGTATTTTGATGGGTGAAAGACAGAGGTACAGTGCTCAACCTTTTCTGCTCAATGTAAATAAAAGGAAATAGAAATAGCAGGGAGAAGAAGAAAGCCATTAGAAGAAACAACTTGATACTTTAGTGAAAAATCCTAGAGAAAAGATAAGCATACAAATGAGAGTGGCAATACCCTGCTAGGTGCCTATCATGTTGAGATTTAACCACATGCTTTAACATAGGCTGTTCATTTGTTCCAGACCTTAGTCAATAGCCTCATCACCTCCAGGCCACAGGCTGCTGAATTGCAATGATGAATATCTCTTGAACTATGTCCTACTTTCCATTTCTATTGCCCTGTCTGAGGTTAGATGTTCTCTCCCCCCTGAATTTTGAAAAACAAATAAACAACAACAACAACAAAAACAGACTGTTCTGCTTGCTTCTGCTCTATCATGCATTTGGCTCCAGACTTTCTAGAGTGCCTCTCTGACTCTAGTTCACTATTCAGAAATCTTATGGCTTTCTAATGCCTATGGGAAAAAATGTAAACTCCTTAGCCTGGCAACCAACACTTTCTATAATTTGGCTTTTATCTCTCCCCTCCTCCTCCTCCTCCTCTCTCCCCTCCTCCTCCCCCACCTCCTCCTGTCCTCCTCCTCCCCTCCTCCCTCTCCTCCTCCCTCTCCTCCTCCTCTCCTCTCTCTCCTTCTTCTTCTTCTTCTTCTTCTTCTTCTTCATTTTTTTTCTTTTCTTGCTCAACTCCTTCATTTGTCTGGTGTTTAAACTGCATGATATAAGCAGTTTTCCCTTGTACCTCTAGGTATTTGTTCTCTCAGATACATTTATTGAACTATCCATCTTCTCCATTCCCACCTTCCAAAGTCTGACTGCCTTAATTATAAGGACCCAGGAGTAAGAGGACTCTTAGGCCTCAGAGAACAGCTGTTGCCAAAGAAGTGAAAAGCCAAGGAGGTTCCTTTCTCCCTGTGAGCCTCTCAAATCAGGCTACTGGGTACAAAGCCCAGGCTTTTAACAAACAGTTTAATGGGTTTATGAGTGTATGAGAAATTCATTTGAATTGATGGGGCTCTGCCACTGGCATAAAGAAGGACTTAAAGAGGCTTCCTGTTGTCTGCATCATGAATCTGAGTCTGCTAAGCACTCTTGAGAAAGGCAAATGCAGGGATTGGCTTTCTCTGTTCACCCTTACATTCCTCACCTAGTGTAAGGTGAGAAATTGTACTCCCTCACAGTAATTAACTTAAGCTTAACCCCATCACAAAACAACTATCTAATAGCTTGATGTTGATAAACATTATAGTTTTCTCCAAAACTCAGCTGGTTTCTGCATATGTCAGGTAGTCTTCAAACATTAGGAACAATATATAACTCTTCATAAAATGTTCATTCACTCACTCATCCAGTATTTACTGATCATATGCATGGCAGGCATTTTATGTAAAACCACTATCTACCCTGCAAGGATAGATTTACTGTGACCGTGAGCAATAGCTGACTCTGGTAAAGTCATACCATCATCCAAAGATGCTCACACTGCAATGGAGAACCATAGATTACTCCTCTGATCCCAACCTTCCTTTCCCATAATTTCTGAACATTCTTATTCTTTAGTGCACAAGAGGATGGCATGGTTGCACAAGCATTCCTCCTTTTCCCTACTATGTAATTGACCATTTTTCCTCAAGCCAGTCAGGGTCAATCAACCCTATTACTATGGGGACTACTCTCCTGCTGGTCCAGGGACATAAGGGGCCCCTAAGTACTCTGGTGGCAGTTGGAGCTTGTGGTTCAATGAGACCTTTGAGTGCCTGCTGACAAGAGTGTGCACCTTTTGGGAATCAGGGCTTCCAACCTTATAGAGCCCAGAGTTGTGGGGATGGGAAGGATAAAATCCCCAAGTGGATTATTGGGAATAATAATAAGTGGGCCACTCTTGCATACTTTCACATCATGGTTCCCAGACCCATGGTTCTTCCATTGAGGGCCACTGCATCATATTGAGTTTCTGATTTAATGCATAGATTGCTTCTGAAGGATAGCAACCCATGCCTCCTGAACATGAGAGGATGCGTGGGGTGCTATCCTAGAAGCAGACGCCAAGCTGGGATTAGATATTAGGAGAGGGAGAAGTGCTGCTCTAAGAAAAGTTTGACAAGGTCAATAAGAAGCTCTGAATCTCTCAGAAATGGGATTCCATAATATCCCTACTGCATACAGTCTTTGGTTGGGGGCAGACAGTGGGGAGCACTGTTACCCGGAGGTGGTTGAGACCAGTGGGGAAGGAGAGGCAACGTCTGTCAATTACACTCTTACAGTAGGAAAGCTGAGAAGTACATGGTGCATTTTCATGGGCACCACAACACTGTTTTGAGCAGTAGGGACACAGGAGTGAGCAAGAGAGATATGGCCTCTGCCGCATGGAGCATACATCCTAGTTGGAGACAAAAGCAATCATAGTTCAGTGCCACAACTGCCATGAGGTAGAGCTCTGAAATGGCTTCCTGGGGAGCCACCTAGAAGAGCAGTAAAGAACCCAATGCATGGCTTGGAATCCAAACCTCCCTATTTGCTACTTCTGTGTTCTTAGGCCAGTTTTTAACCTCTCTGTGCCTCAGTTTCCTCATCTACAAAGTGGGGAGAATGTAGTGCCATTTCATAGGGGATTTGTGGTGGTAAAATCCCAAAACATGAACCACTTAGAAGAGTTCCTGGAACATGGTGTCTAGGGTGCTGCTTGTACTGCTCTGAGACTGGAGGGGTGAACTGGCCAGTTCAGAGCAGAGACTGGTGTGCAAACTAATCTCTAGTCACTTTCCAAGAGCCAGAGAGTAGCGATGCATGCTCAACAAGGGATAGCTACTGTTAATGAATCATAATGTAAATATCTGTGTTTTCTGATGGTCTTAGGCTCTACAGCAGAGGTTCTCAACCGCTAGCAGGGTCGCCTAAGATCATCCGAAAACACAGATATTTACATTACGATTGATAACAGTAGCACAATTACAGTTGTGAAGTGGCAACGAAAATAATTTTATAGTTGGGCATCACCACAACATGAGGAACTGTATTAAAGGATCACAGCATTAGAAAGTTGAGAACCACTGAGCTATCTGGTGGTGTTAGGTACTGCAGGGCTGGTGCCTCCAAGTTGCTAGGGGAGTGTAGATAGAAAAGCTGTTCTGGCTGAGGCTGATTCCCGGTTCTGTCTAGGCATTATCAATGCCATCTAAGCAGGGAGAATCCGGGCAACCCTAGTGCTCACTCCTCTGTTAGAGCCTGAAGGTGTTGACAAAGCTGCTCTGGACTTATACTCAGCCAGTCCTGCGCTGACTTGAATCAGCCTCTCCCAGGAAAAAGGGTCAGAAGGCCCTCACCTGCATATACACTCCCCCAGGGGCCTAGAAGCCTGTTGGCCCTTTTGGTTTTACCTTTTTTCCCATCTCTTGTTGCTTAAAGTTTGTCTTGTTCACACTTGTCTGACAGCTTCTATTTATGCTTCAGGGTTCAAGTCCAGATTTGTTCATTTCCCCCTCCCATCTATGAGGTCTGGGAAACTTGCAACATTACCATTTTTTTTAAATTTACAATATAACTTATATTTAGTAGTAGTACACATGTTTTCCTTTCCCCCCAATATTCCCCCCCCAGCCTCCCTTACCCCCCAGCACATGTCCCCACCTGCCCCCCCCCCCGCCTTGTAAGTGTCTTTCATTCATTGGTTATGCTCATATGTATGCATACAAGTCCTTCGGTTGATCTTCCCCTGCATCTGCCTCCCATCCACTCCAGCCTTCCCCCTGTAGCTTGACAGCCTGTTCGAGGCCACCCTGCCTCTATATCAATCACTTCCCCCAGTTACTTTTCTTGCCTCTGCATACTAGAAACAAACGTATAAGAGCAAAAAAAAAAAAAAAATTTTGAGTGTCAGTTTCAATGTCCAACTGTTCTGAGACCCAGTTTCAATGTCAAATAGTTCTTCATGTGTACATGTCAGCAATGGTATCCACATGGTGGACACATCGTGGCAATGCAAGATCCATCCTCTCTGGTATGGCCCTGGGCTGCCTGCAGCCATGTACAGCTGCCGACTGCTAGCACGGCAAGGTGTCGTCAGCGTCCACCATCTCTGGACCGTCCTTGTGGCTGGAACAGACCCGTCAGTTCCTCACTGTCGCAGGAACCCACATGGTCTTGGAGTTGTTCTCTGCAAACACACAAACACATTCTCGACCAAAAGTTAACAAAGGGGTCCTCTCTGCAAAATAGACTTGGCATTCTTTTTATTTTTGCCTAAATGATTTTCCTTTGGCTTATTTTGACACCATGTGTGTTTTTTCATGGGTGTCCTGCAGTTGGTTTTACAAATGGAATTTTCTTTTCTGAAGTAAGAATTTTCTACATGTATTTTACTTATAGGATATTTTCCTTACATGATATTACCCCACTGTCCCCCCCCCCCTTTTTTTTGGTCAATAGGGGCTTTTGGAAATTTTATCTTGCAGTGTTGGTAATTTTAAATTTTAATTTTTGCACACAAATATTACTGCTTTAGGTTCTTTGGATGTTAGGCAATTTTGCAGTGAGATGAACTACTAATAGATATTTTAGTTAATGTTTTAGGAAAAGCTTTTTGTCCAGTACACTTAGATTTTCTTGAGTATTCACTTATTTCACTTGGCCAATTTAAATTAATCTGAAAACTTGATTACTATTTTACTGTCAATTTTAATACTCAAGCAGAAATCTTAGTTTACCCAGTAAATACTTGTGGAAAGGAATATTTGCATTTTTGAGTAGGTCCTCAGCATTCCTGGTAATAAACTAAATTTAGATATAGGGCAGCTGTTGCTGGCCGAGTCTCTGTCTGCCACCTGGGTCCCAGTGTGAGTTGTGCATGGGAGGCGTAGCAGCCGTGGGGGTAGGAGACCTTCCTCAGGAGGGGTGAGAATTCAAGCCCCTGCAAGGTTTGTGGATGAGGGTCTGTGCCCCACCTGACCTTTTAGTTCTCTCCTGTTGGCCCCTCTGTGACTGTGCCTGTCTTAGGTTGTTCCTTCCTTGAGGAAAAAATATCTTTTTAGTAACCCATTTGGAGGAGGGATTTTCTTTCTGCTAGCTTCTGATATTAGAGAGCCCAGCGATCTACTGGCCTGAAGTTTCTGAACCCCCGTGGATCTAAGTTCCACTAATGAAATATGTGTTTTGGATTTTTTTCAACCAAGGACCATTTTAGCACAAGAAGCAGATGAACAAAATATCATTTGATTTAACCTCTGACCCCAAATGTGAATAACTGATACTTTCTCCAGTGTCCTGATTCGCTCTGCAAAGTTCAAGTTGTTAGAACTGCTGAGCTCTCTTCCATCATTTAGAACTCTTGTGGGAGCTGGGAGAAGGTACAGATGAGAACATGGTGCCTGCTGCTTCTGAGCCTGGAGGAGGGGAAGGAGGGAAAAGGGAATGCGCACTTACTGAGAATCCTCAATGGACCAACCTTGTGAGAGGTAGTTTGTATTTATTCTCTTCTTAATCCTCCTAACATCCCTCGAAGCATATACTTTGACATCTGTTCTTTGTAGGAGCAAATAGAAATTCAGGAAGAACAAATATGTTGCTCATTATCCTACAATCAGAAAGAGGCAGATCTGGTGTTTGAGCTCCAAAGCCCATAGATGCTCTTCCTTCTGTCCAATCACCTCCATTTTACTTTTGATCATCTAGCTCTAAACCTTTTATATCCACATCTGTTTTTCATTCATGTCTAATTGCTGAGTCCTGGCATCTCTCCTTTCTACATTTCTTGTTCCATCCTCCCTTTCTGGCACCATGTTGGATCAGGCTCCTGTTTTGAAATAACTGCAATAATGGCCTAAGCCATCACCCTTTCTACAGCTTCCATTCTTGTCATCCACACCATAGAAGAAAATTCCTACTGGTAAACTGAATTCTAACTTACTCCCTGCCTCCCTGCCTCAAACCCATCAGCACCCTTTCTGCCAATGTCACACAACCCCAAACCTTCGTTTGACATTTAAGATCCATTCCACTCCTCCTTTCCTATCTCTCATGATTTTCCTCAAACACAGAACCTCCACTGTATTCAAACAGGTCTGCCGACCATCTCCAGAGCACAGCTGGAACATTCCTGTCTCTTGGCCTCTAATTGTGCCAACCTCTCTCCTAGGATATCCTCCTCTGTCTCTCCTCTCTTACCGGAAGCCATCCTCCAAGGCACCAGTAGGACATGCTCTCAGCCTAATTGGAAATCCCTCTGCATTGAGCAAAGATGGGTGATAAATTTGGCTGCTTTTTTTTTTTATAGCTAAGGCCACTTCCCCTGGGAATGGTGTGTGAAGATGAGGACTTGAATTTCTACCAAACTTCCTTTCTTCAGTTGTGGCTATCATCAAAACCAGGTGCATGGTGGGTTCTCAATTAAAATGAGTTAGCTGCTTATGAGAATGGACAAGCAAGACTTAGAGAGACATTATGGACCTCTATTTAGCCCGGTAATGCTGGAGGCCAGGGCCAGTAGAAAATGATAGCCCTATTCTGTACCTTGAAGCCAGAAGCATCTCTCTGAATGGATTCAAGAACATGTAAGTGGTCTCCCTTCTTCCAGCCAAGCTCTCCAGGTGTGACTAGGCATCTCCTGGAGATGCAACGTTGACCCTCTGACTCATTGCTTCTGCTGCTCTTCTCATTCTTTTTGCTGACCCTTCTCTTTAGTCCTTTCTTCCACCCTTCTCATGCCTTCCAAAAGGCTATTTTGAAGAGGAGGAGGAC
The DNA here is from genome assembly GCA_027563665.1 of Antrozous pallidus. Classification (NCBI taxonomy): domain Eukaryota; kingdom Metazoa; phylum Chordata; class Mammalia; order Chiroptera; family Vespertilionidae; genus Antrozous; species Antrozous pallidus. Next base: position 64,421,992 of record CM050520.1, read on the forward strand.
AGGATCTGGCATGATCAAGCCTCTGGAAAGTCACATTCCAGGTTTTCCTAATCGGGACAGCTGTCCTGACTTATCTCAAAGAGTTCATGTGGTTCCCGGAGAACATGGGCCAAACCCCAACATTGCTGGGTGAGGAGTGTCTGCCTCAAAGAAGACTCGGAGGATGATGGTGGAGTGCGGCTGAGTTTTGGGTTCCTGTGTGCTTTCTTTTTGTGTGACGATCAGCCTGCAGAGATCCTAGCTTCCCGCAAACATTTCTCACAAAGAGACAACACACGACGATCTAGAGCAGGGAATATGCAGGCCAGATACTGTATATTAAACTAGGGTTGCATTTAAATATTTGTTAAATTTGTTTTCTGGTTTCCTATCTATTTCTTTCTGCCTCCAACCTTAGCCCTAGGCCAGGGCTAATGTACTCCCTGACATGACTGTTTATCAGTATAATAATTCATCAGGTACTATGAGAGGATTCCGAAAATGTGTATACATGGGCAGGGCCCCTCACCGTAATAGTAACTGACATTTGGACAGTATGCTCCAGATTACAAAATATTTTGTTTCCTCCAAGCTGTGTATCAGTGCTGTTGGTCGGCCTTCCAGTACACAGTTTGCAGATTTGGAAACTGAGCTAAGGTGTGGGAAAAGAGAACTTAAAGCTATTTAAGTGCTTATTATGTGTCAGGCACACATCATCTCACTAAATCCTCGGAGTCCCCTCAAAAGTAAGGGTTGGTATCCATCTGAAGAGAGAGCTACCAACTGCTGAGTTTACTGTGTCCTGTGTCAAACATCAGGCTAAGTGTTTTATATGCATTCTCCCAATTACTCCTCTTTGGCATCCACACTATTCCCATGTTACTGATGCGACAACGGCCACTGAGAAGTTTCATAAATTGTTTAAGTTTACACAGCTACTATCAGAGCTGGGATTCTAGGTCTGTGACATCAAAGGCCAGCCCTTTTCACGACTCCACTGAAGACTTATGCTGACGTCCTCCCCCCTGCACTGCTGCTTCCTACTCAAACAGGACAAATGTCACCTTGTTCCCTACACATCATGCTGCTGCTAGCTACGAGTGGGTGATACAACTTGCATAGGTCTAAGAACAAGTGAGAAAAATAAAAGCAAATGGTGAGCTTTTCATGAAGTTACATTTATGCAATTTAAGAGCTTCACCTTTATTCTGAGATTAGGCTCTTTCAACTTTTGGGTGTTAAATGTACCTTCTTTTGTGAAATGCTGATAGTATAAGGAAGGAGAATATTTTAGTGGTGGTGTGTTTTTTTTTTTTTTTTTTTTTTTTTTTTTTTGTTGGTTTGTTTTTATCCTTTAAAAAACTATACTCATTTTTCAAAAATAAAATGTTGGACTCAATTCTCTCTCCTCCTTGCCTCTAAATACAACTAAATACCCTGGAAATAGTTCAACACACAACCATGAAAGGATCTGAAAAAAGAAAAGGAAATGGGCTGGCGAGGGTCCTTGGGACTTTAGGAACTGAGTCTCTGGATTTTTCTTTCCTCTTTTGTATATCTTGGACTAGGCACCTGAGAGGTCTGAACCTGAACCAGTCAACAGGTTCAAAATTAACAATAGATGAAAAACTCAAAACAAAACAAAATAAGCAAAGCCTGCTTTCTCTGGCCAAAGGACTGGGAGAGCGAAGGCCTAGCAACAGCAGGGACTTAGAATGGAGATAGATCCATATCTAGTGGTAGCAGAGCTGGAGAGGGGACCTGTCCATTCCGTGCACCAGGTGCAATTTCCCATGCTCCAGCAGGCCTGGGGGATCTTGGCCTTGGCTAAGTAGCAGACTCAGCCAGACCTGGTGGCTCCTGGCCCATCACTCAGTGAGTGGCAGGAGAAGATTCAGGCACCACCACACTAGTACTATGTGGCTAGAGAACAGTTCAGGAAAAATGTTCTCTATCCTATGGGTCAGGGATAGAAAGCCTTAATGCCGTCAGACATTCTAGGAAACCAGCCTGTCATCAATAGGAATCCGGTGGAAACTCAAAGAAAGACAGAACAAAGCAGTCCAGCATAGCATTCCAAGAGCTCAGAAAACTAAGCTTTCGTTGGAATGAAAGCCCACAAAAGTAGTCTATAACCTACATGCTAAACCCAAACAAGGTGACCACCTATTAAAATGGAATACTTGAATAGGATCAAGAATCCTCTAATGTAATATCTAAAATGTCCAAAATACAACTAAAAATCATCTGTGTACCAGAAACCAGGAAAATCACAACCTGAGTGAGAAATGAAAATCAACTATTATCAACACTGGGATGAATCAGATGCTGTAACTATCTGACAAAGATTTTAAAGCAGCCAGCATCAAAGTGCTTTAGCAAGTAATTAAAAACTCTCTTGGAAAAAAGAGAAAAAGAAAACATTAGCAAAAATATAAAAGCTGTAAAAAAAAAAAACAACCCAAATCAAAATTATAGAACTAAAAAAATAGAATAATAAAAAAAACACTACACTCACTTGAGTGTCTCAGTGGTAGTGTGAAGAAAACAAAATCTGCTCATTTGAGAACAGATCAATCAAATTTATTTAATCTGCACAATAGGATAAAATAGACTAAATATTTTTTTAACAGAGCTTGGGGTTCCTGTGGGATAACAAAATACCTAACTTTCATATTATCAGAGCCCCAGAATGAAAGGGCAAGAATGTGGGGCTGTAAAATAAATCCAAAAGAACCTGAAGGAAAGAAATAACTTTAAAAAAATCAACAAAATTCAAAACATGTAAACAGAAAAATTAATCAATGAAATAAGTAAATTGAAATAAAATATCAATAAAATTAACACATAGATAAACTTCTAACAAGACACAAAAAATCATTTAGACACAGTTCCTTTGCTTGGATGAGTAAAGCAAGAATCTTCTGCAGCAACTTACTTTATTTCTGGTTTCACAGTTCTTGGGTTTTGATTGTAGTTCCCTGATTAAGTTATAATTTATATATGATTAAATCCAGTAATTGTAAGTGTACAATTCAATAATTTTAGTAAAATTTATAGAGTTGGGCAATCATCACCAGTTTGAGAGAACATAGTCATCAACCCCACAGTTCTTTTGGACCTGTTTATAAGTTATTCCCTGTTCCCACTTCCTGTCTTAACTAACCACTGATTTGCATTCTGACTCTACAAATTTGCCTTTTCTAAAATTTCACATGCATGCCATCACACAATATGTAATCATTTACATTAGTTTTCTTTAACTTAACATCATATTTTTGAGGCTTATTGATGTTGTATTATTATATGTCAGCAGTGTGTTCCTTTGTTTTGCAGAATAGTATTCCATTGCACGGATATGCCATATTTTGTTTTTCCACTCATCAGTTGATAGATATTTTTCATTATAATGAATAATTCTGTTATGAACAATCACATAAATAATTCAGCCTAAACATTTTTTCATGTCTCAGATAGGATTTTAGGAGTAGAATTAAGTTTATATTAACATTTTAAGAAACTGCCAAACTGTTTTTTATGGTCTATACTTTTATTGTTTTTCAAAATAAACATTTCAAAAAAGAAAACAAAAATATTTTTCAATTCTATTGGTTATAAAATCACAGCTAACATTCAAGTTAAATAAAATGTATATATGTTGTAAGACAATATAAATAGTTCAAAAAGGATTAAAAAAGACTTTCTTTTATCCCTACACCAATCTCCCTAAGATAGCCACTGCTAACAATTTGTTTTTTATCTTTCTAGAAAAATTTTCTGCATACACCAATATATTTTTTAGATATGGGTTAGTGACTCAAAGGGAACCAACATATACATTGCTTTGCATTTTTTTAAATGAATAACAATTTGAAGATCTTTCCATATTAGCACATATCACCCCACCTACTGGGTTCAGGCCTAAACGGGAAGTCAGACATCCCTCAAGGGGCCCAGATTGGAGAGGGTGCTGGCTGGGCTAAGGGACATCCCCTGCCCCACCCCCATGCATGAATTTTGTGCACCTGGCCTCTAGTATGTATGTATATGTGTGTATATATATATATGTGTGTGTGTGTGTGTGTGTGTATATTTCATATATATATCAGAGCAGAATGGTGAGAGAGAGATAGAAACAGCAATGATGAGAGAGAGAATCATTGATTGGCTGCCTCCTGCATACCTTCTACTGGGGATCAAGCCCACAACCCTGGCATGTTCCCTTGACCATAATTGAACCTGAAATCCTTAAGTCCTCAGGCTGACGTTCTATCCACTGAGCAAAACCAGTTGGGGCTGTTTTTTGTCTGCTAATTTTCATATCTGTTTCAGTTCTGGGCCTATTGCAATGGATTACTTTTTTTTTCTTTATTATGGGTTGTATTTTACTTCATCTTTGGATGCTTGGTAATCTTTGATTAAGTACCAGACATTGTAAATTTTATCTTGATGGGTGCTGTGTATTTTGTATTTCTGTAAATATTTTTAGGCTTTGTTCTGGGATGGAGTTGAATTACTTGGAGACATTTGATCCATTTGGGACTGTTAAGATTGTCAAGTAGGACCAGAGCCATGTTTCATTTAGGGTAAAACACTCCCCACTACTGTAAGCTCTTCTTGAATATTCTACTTAATGTCCTGTGAGTGCTAAGATGTTCCAGACTAGCTGTTGGGAACAGGCAGTATTACCGCCCTGTGTGAGTACTGTATACTACTTCCTCTAACCCTTTTGGAAGTTCTATCCCCAATGTTGGGTCATTTCTTCACCCACATATGCTGATCAGTACTCTGCTGGATATTTGAGGGGGAACTGCTGCTAATTTCCCAAGTCCTCTCTCAGCACAGCTCTCTCCTCTCCTACACTCTCTGCTGTGAACTCTAGCCACTTTCATCTCCCCAAATCCTCAGCTCCATCTCTTTGACTCAGGTATCCAATATTTTGGATGTAATATAATTTATTTAACCGGTTTTCTGTTGTTAGATGTTTGGGCTGATTCTATCATTGTTATCTTATAAACTACAATCAATACTATTCTCATACATATATATTCATAGATTTTTGTAAATACAACCATATCAGGAAAGCTAGCAGCTGAATGGATATATATCTGTTTAGTTATTGTTAGGTTTGATCAAGCAATTGAATTGATACCCCCCCCCCCCCAGGGAGAACTGGCTCTTCAGGTCATTTTACTGTGGACATTCCTTTTGCTGAGACCATCTTTCACTTGTGGTCTCCTCTCCAGGTATACATAAAGAAATCTCCACCCAGGAAAAAGACCACCAAAAGTTTGTTAAAAGCCACTGACTCCTGTCACTGAGTGCTGGGGCCATCCAGGCTCAGCCACCTGATGTGTGGATGATCAAATAAATTTGTAATCCCTCACCATTCTGGCCTCATGCGTTCCTCCTTCGCTGACGTAACAGTTATGATAGATAATACTAAATTATTTGTCAGAAGGTTGCATCAACTTATACTTTATGGCCCACAACCTTACCAACAAGGGGTATTATTAAACATAAGATTTCTGCCAAATCTGATAGGTGAAAAAAAAAGGTATCCCACTGTTGTTTTAATTTGCATTTCTTTAGTCATGAATAAAGCTTACATCTCTTTACATGTTTTTTGGCTGGTTTCCTCATTCCCACCCAGATACTACTGTGGGCAAACGACTCATAGGCATACCTCATTTGTAGCAACCTGCAGTTTATTCTCTGATGGTTTATCTCCCTCAGCCACACTCATACAGTGGATTTGCTAATTTCTAGGGATTCCTAGATATGAAGTTCTGGGAGCTTGTGCTCTGCTCTTCTATACTAATCTGTCTATTACTGTCACGCTACAAATTATTGCAATTACCAACTTCAGGTGGCTATTGTTGCCTCAAGAAATAGACCTCCTGAATGTCTAGAAATCAGCAATATAGCCGACTTCTAACTCTCTGGCCATTAGAACTCTCAACAATGATGACCACAACTTCTGACATTATGACTGAAAATCCAGTTCAGATCTAAGCTCTGTCATTTCAAATCACTTAGAATTTTGGAAGTTTCTTGGCCCAGTGGATGAAGAGATTGGCAGAAATGACCCTGCATTTTGTCAATTCTGGATCCACGACAGTATGACCTTAGACCTGTATTAACTTCTAGAGTCAGCATCTGCTTAGCTTCTAATACTATAGCCACACTCATGAGGATGGAAAGAAGTATCCTATAGAACCCAAGAAATAAGGAAAAGAGGGTGGATTAGACCACTCTTAAGACACTTCTGACTTACTCTTAATAGAAACTATCTCATTAGCTTTCACAGTCATCACATTCCAGGTCTTCCGCAAACTCCTGGAATTAAAGAACATCTGCCATTTGTATGCACTATTTCAAGACTATCCTCCTTCCTCAGGGCATATCTTAGCCACCCACTTTGTTTCTAGACAAGCCTTTAGCCTGAATCCCCTTTCAAGCCTACCTAAGATCTACCTTTACAAGATCTTCTAACCAATCACGTTGTCTTTCCGACCTTACCTTTTGTGATATACTTACAAACCCACTTTTACAAGGAAGAAAGTAAAGATTCATTTCAGGGAAACCAGCCACAAAATTCAAATCTCTCAGCTTTTTTCCACTGGGTGCTCATGGCATTACTTACATATCACTATAACTGCATTGGCTTAGGGGTAGTAATACCAGGAGCTCTAGCCAGACACTCTCCCAGTCACTTTATGTGCATTATATTTTACTTTCACATAACTCCTATAAAGTAGTTATTAATCATGAATTTTTAAGAGGAGGCAGGTAAGGATAATTTAAACTAAGTCAAAGTCATGCAGCCAGAAAATGGCAGGGCTAGGTCTGTCAAACTCAGAGACCATACCCTCTCCATCACACTGCAGTGTTTAATCTGTGCACAGCTCTGTGGGATATAGAGAAATGTGATCTTCCTCCAATTCCTTGAAGGTTTAATTTTGCTGGGGAGATGTTGCTGATTCTGATGGAAAATTAAACACCACTGAAAGATTACATTGCTGGGGAGGTTAGTGACTGGGATTAACAGGAGAGCGATCAGAATCGCTAGAGAAGGCTTCATTGGAGACATAGACTTAAGTTGCTCTGTGAGGATGCATTTTGAGGAATTAGATATTTGAAAAGAATTGCAAGGTGGAAGAAAGGTGATTGAGAAGACTACATATATAATAAAATATGAACTCTGTCTATACACAAACATACACTCACAGACTCAACCAGTTCACTTCACATAGCAATGCTTCTTTTCACTGCTCACAAAGAGTGAGCTCATTTGGAAAATGCTCATGTCCTTTATGGTCAATTCATTGCAGTTTATTAATTCTTTCTAAGATACTCATAGTCCCAGTCGTGAACGATGCCATTAGGCATCCTCAGTGAGAAACAAACTATACTCAGTGTATAATCTGAGCGATGGATCTGCAGGGCAGGACTGGAACCGACTATTCCAGCGTCAGAGACAAGTCTGTTCTTCTGACCCATTTCCCCACCTATTTCTCTGCCAAGGTGATTTCTACATCTTATCAAGGCTGGGAGCACAGTTTTTCCAAACACCACATAGACAACACCTCCTCACAGAGCTGTGAGAACCTAGACATGGATCACTGGTCATAGACTATTAATGCTGGAAGGGCCATTATAAATCATTAAAGTAGAAGATTTCATACTCCTCTTTGGAACTCTGCAAGAGCTCTTGTGCAATGATGGTTGGAAGGCTATAGAAGATGACAAACTCAGGAAAATGTCAGCATTTTAGCCCTACTTATGCAAAAGCCATTCAGCTTTTACATACTTAATTTGCTTGTGTTTCTGCACAAAATACAATTCTGCAACTTGAAAAACAAAGTTTGCAGAGATTTGGTTTATCTTTCGGGTAGCAGACAAAGCCAAGGCCCAAAGAGGTGAAGGGGCCACACAAAGTTGGTTACTTACAGGTTAAGCAGGATTTCATTCTCTCGGTTGTTGTAATCTCTTCTGAAGCTTAGTCACATGACATCTGTCTCTGGGATTACATTTTTAGGCACTGACAATATCACCAGGAGATTACTGTCACAGCATTCAGATTCAAAGAGTAATTTTTTATATTTTCTTTATTTTCTTCTCCATTTCCTTCTCTTCCTCCTCTCCTGTCTTCTCTTCACTTCCTTCTCTTCCTCCTCCTCATGTTCTCCTTCTCTTCCACCTCCTCCTTCCCCTTTTCTTCCTCCTTTTACTTGTGTAAAGGCCTGTTCCAAGATCAACATTCTTACTTGATTGCAGCATGGGAACCAATTGATTCTAAGTTACTTTTCCCCTTCCTTTATTCCACAGTTTCTTCCTCTTGCCACCCAGCCATCCAATCAATATATAGGGTGGCATTAAGAGGGCACTGGGAACATAAAGACTGATTGTATTGGTAGATGGCAAGACGGTAATCTTGATTCCTCCCAAGGACTTGTATTTTCCCAACATTCCATCAGCTTTGGCAGCAACTCTTTTTCTCTTCCCACCCCTGCCTTAGCCAGGCATCCACTCTACTACCACTTGCATTAATAACTAAGGCCCTACAGCTGGAATTTCAAATGCCTAAAAATTGTGGAGTTTACAGTGTTACACAGGCAAGTTCAAAGCCTTCTTACATGTTGAGACCTGAGCCCCAGCTCGTTAATAGCTGATGAAGTCAACAATATTAGATGGAAAAATGCAGTGAGCAAAACAATAGCCTCCAGGTTAGAATACAGACCTTGCCAGGCATGTGACAGAGAAGGTTTGTTATATGCCCAAGGATGTGTTGAAAGCTCCATTGTGTGACTTGCTAAAGATCAGCACCTCTTCCATAGTGAAGTGGCTAAGCAGAAGTGTGTGTGTGTGTGTGTGTGTGTGTGTGTGTGTGTGTGTGTGCGCGTGTGTGTGTGTGGTGTTTTACTGAGTTTAAATATTAATAGAGCTCTAGCCTGTAACCTCTGGATAACCTTTGCAAAGAAATTATATCACCAAACATTGGCGGATTCTAACTACATTTAGAATCTTAGACTAAATAAAAAATTCCTGAGTACCTACTGTGTATGCTACACTCTTTAGAAAAATACCAGTTTATATAAATCAGGAATCAGTGTCCTGGTATTTTCCCTTTGGTTGAAGAAATAAGACTAACATACCTGAAATAATTAGAACGCAATTTACATTGTTTTGCAAGCTACTGGCTTTATGATTATAATTTTCTACATATTCACAAAACTGCTTTGATTTTCAATTTAACTTAAGAGTTTATGGCTTACATATTTTGTGCTATGCACTATATACTATAGTATAATTTCATGTGCACAAGCTTGGAATTAGAAAGACCTGATTTCAAATTCTGATGATGATATTTACTAGGTGCATGACTTTAAAAATCTTTAAAATCTTACTTTTCTTATTTGAGAAATGGGGGTAATAATGCTAATCTTTAGGATTTTGTTAAAATTATGACTCTGTGTATGAAAGACACTTAATAAAGTGCTTATTAGGTATTCAATGAATGATGAATGTTATTATGCTGGGCATTGTGAGGATCATAGAAATGAGCAAATCACAACTCCTGCCCTAAGTTCTACTAACAATTATAAGCAAGACTGTTAGAGCTGAGTAAAGGTGACTCAAGACATTTTTTCCACTTCAGTAGACATTTGAATTTAGTTCTGAATTTGCTTCGAAGGCTAGTCAGCATTGTACTTGTTTGCAACAGGCAAGGCTGCTTGCTACAAGGAGATAATTCCAACTTTCAACAATTTTGTCATTACTACTGCTAGGCCTGCCATCGCTGGAGAATGTAGACATATTTATGACTCAGACCAAATTGAAATAAAATCCAGCTGACCTTCGGTCATTTTTTATGTTTTAAGTGAGGACATTCTTGTATTGTTCAGGACTCTTAGTGAAAGTGACAGGAATCAATACAAGCTAGCTTAAGCCAAGTATTACCTGTAGTAGAATATTACCTGAACTTGAAAAAAGACCTTCAGGATTAGTCTAGCATGCGTCATATGTCTGTCATTGAATCAATTCCTTTAACCAAGGGGATGGTGGGTCTCTGATTGGGTCAAGTGCTAAGTCAAATAGTTCCCCTCTGGTTGTTGCTTGATGTCCAAAAACAGTAGTCACGGAATCAAGTCTGCCTGGTAGACTACACGCTCTTTCACAGTTAAAACACCTGAAGGAGAACCTGGTTTCTTGAGGTCCTGCAAAGCCTCACTGATGCTACAAATTCAAGTGAGGCCACTGGCCTTGAGGATATTTTGTTGTAGGAAGCCAACTACCTTAGATAAGTCTGAAGACTTGAGTAGCCCATCCAAACCTGTTACATAAGAATTTGGAAGAAACATAATTTCATTGACTGCTTATTTCGGGAAGATGAGCTGTGTTTCCTTGAGCCAAAGCTAAATGTAGCTGCATTAACACTATACAGAAGAGAAATGTTGTAAAAGCCAAACACTCCATGCTCTAGTACAGGCTAATGAATAAAGAACACAGTAAGCTTCTGGAGTTTTCTTACAAGTCTGGGGTAGGTCTGATCTGCCTTTCAGCTCACCACAACCCTACATCCAATTAGTCACCTCCCTTCCCTAAAATGTCCAAGATACCCTACTATATTGTCTGCAAGTCATATCCTTAAGGATTTCCTTGAGGATGAAGCCCATTAGAACACTAGGCTGAATCAAGTTTAAAATGTTCCTGGTATTGGCTTTGACATCAACAAAATGTGCCCCAAAATGTTGAACAGCCCTCTCACTTTGGAGAATCTCAGCTTTCTCAACTATAAAACCAGGGGCTCAGATGAGGGCATGTGAGATCCCTTTGGGGTAACTTAATAAACTGCTTGGCAAGTAACAGAAGCGTGATGAGGGTCGGTTGGTCTTGGCTTCACATTTTCTCTTCCCAGATTTCCATTCCATGACTCAGTATCTGAGCCTGTTGGCCTATTCAGCCATTACAGAAAAAAAGAGATCAGGGAGTGAGATCCAGGACAATCAGATTTTGATTTGGAGCAAAGAAGTAGTGAAAGCATGGAGATGTCTTGGGCTACTGTCCGACAACTGCCTCTTTATAAGAACCCCTCTTCTAACCCTGGTGAACATGCCAGATTCTAGAATGTAATTGGAAGTCAATATTTTAGAGGTTATTAATCAGCCACCCTCACCCTGATTATAAAACCTTTTTTCCCCCTTATAATCTGTCACAATGAATGTTTAAGACTTTTAGTATTGAATTTCAGAGAGAGAGAGAGAGAGAGAGAGAGAGAGAGAGAGAGAGAGAGAGAGAGAGAGAGAGAGAGAGAGAGAGAGAGAGATGAGAGAGAGAGAGAGAGAGAGAGAGGTGAGGGTATTATTGAGAGAAGGCAGTTGGTCGTGGGAGACTAGCATGGCACACGGGCAAATGGTCAGTGGAAATTTCTGAGTCGGGGACACTAAAGAACAATTTAAAAAGGGAGATGATTAGTGTTTAATTTAAACTTGCTTTTGTTGGCTCTTTAGTTGGTATATTAAAATCATAATTATTATATTTGTAAATGTTTTCAGTGTGTAAGGGATTTGTTTATTTTGTTTTGCTTTTGTCTTCAAAACAAAGGAAAGAAATGAGACTTATTTCTGAGTTGCTCTAGAATGTAACAAAGAGAGCACATTGGCAGTAACATAAATCCTCCAATTGGCAGAAATAATTTTCTAAAAGGCTTTGAACTTCCACAAGACATGGAATATCCAATCTGACTGATATTTCCTAGGTATGAAGTTACTGACTCCAGCTGACCTGTGGGTCACACAGGTAAGGAAGGCATCCAGCATAGAACACATAGTAGCTATGCTTAATAGGTAGCCTTGCTTCAGTGCTGCTGAAATGCATGGTATGCCCCAAGAATGGCTACAGATTCCAGTCTAGCTCAGATACCAGCGTGGCCTAAGCTACTTCGTCCTTTTCCTCCTTGAAGTCTTCTTTAAATCTTTATTCAAGTGGTCAGCCTTCCCTTTCCCCACTCCCACACAGAAACTTCAGGTTCTAGAACACTATCTTATATAATAAAAGGGTATTCTGCAAATTGACCCTAATGGTAAAACAACCAGAAGGATCGCTTGACCAGTCTCTATGAGGTGCACTAACCACCTCTTGGTCCCTTTTCCTGGCTGGCAGGCTCCAGTCACCTGATGGTGAACAGGGAACCGGGGGTGGGTGGCAGTGGAGGGTGGGGCCGAATGTGAGCAGCTGGGGAAGATGGCCCTGATCCCAGGCCAGGCCTAGGGATTGTACCTGTGCCGGGCTTCTAGTTATTAATAATCCAATTGTCTCTTTGCAGATGCTTATGTTGTGCAAAGATGGAGACTGTGACCATGCCACAGTGATTTCCTCCTTACTCACTTATGAATGTAGGCATGCACCTGACACAGAGCAGGTTAATGTATGTAATTGATTGGGTGAGTCATCATTGCCAGTTGTTGTCTGTGAGTGAGGAGGTGCCTGCGCTGCACTACCGGGTCTGGGTTATAGTGCCTGGGCTTGGGCTGGAGTTACCGGTCTCCTGCAGGACTTGGGCTTAAGTGGTGACTCCCTGTCACATATACTGCCCCCCCCCACACCCACACTATATCTCTTCCAGATTAACCAGTTCCCAGGCTGGGCTCTTTCCACTATGGCTGGCTGCATCCTGGATTACAATGGTTTACTGTACACAATTAACATGAATCAGATAGTGTAAGAAAGATAAAAACCAAGCCGGAAATTTGAATCAGTGAGAAAGATATGACTCTCTTGAGGAAAAAAATAAATAAATGGATGGACAAACTCATATTGTTCCTTTGGTTCACCTGCCTTATGAAAGAGCATCAGTAGATAGATTAAAAAAGCTTTGGTACATTCACACAATGAAATACTACTTGGCTATAAAAAGGAAGGAAATCGTACCCTTTGCAACAACATGCAAGGGTATTATGCTAAGTGAAATAAGCCAGTCAGAGGAAGACAAACACCATATGATTTCATTCATATGTGAAATGTAATGAATAAAATAAACTAACAAACCAAATAGAAACAAACTCATAGATACAGAGAACAGACTGTCAACTGTTAGAGGGGATAGGGCTTGGATTTGGGTTAAGAGATTGAGTAAAAACCCTCATAGACACAGACAATACGATGGTGATTACCAGAGGGAAAGGGTGTGGGAGAGGTAGAAGAGGTTAAAGGAGTATAAATGATGACAGAAGGCAACTTGACTTTGGCTGATGAACACACAATACAACATACAGATCATGTATTGTAGAACTGTACACCTGAAACTATTTAATTTTATTAACCAGTGTCACCCAAGTAAACTCAATAAATAAATAAATTCTATCTCTGAGGAGGGGGAAAAAGAGCTCCTATGTCCCAGAGAGGTATTGCCAACCATTCCTTTGGCTGTATAGGCATTTCCTACCTACCTCCCCTCTGGTCCCCCGTTTGCTTGTAATCCTATAGTTGCCCTGCCTAGCCTCCTCCTTTAGGCATTTTAAACTCTATCTCTTCTTCAAGGCAATGAAGCTTTCCTGACTAGATTGTAAACTCCAGGAGGGCCAAGATTTATCTTCCTTGTTTATTGAATATTCCAGTACCTGGCACAGGCTCTCCATATATAGTGTGGAAGGAAGAAATTATACTAGCTTATACTATCTTTCTCTGGTTTGATATATTATATTAGATACATATTATTGTTATGTTATATAATCTCTCTATATAAAAGCCTAAGTGACTGTCAACAAAATAACTGGTCTCTATGATGTACACTGACCACCAAGGGCCAGATGCTCAATGCAGGAGCTGCCCCCGGTGGTCAGTGCACTCCTACAGCCAACCTCCCATGCCTGGCCAACCTCCGTGGTCTCTCCCTCTGGCCAGCCAGCCCTGATTGGTCCCAATCTGGATTGGGAAAGAGGGCCCTGATTGCCTGCCAGGTCAAGGGATCCCACCCATTAACAAATTCATGCACTGGACCTCTAGTGTAATATAATATCATATCACATCACATAATTATTATATTATATTATATTATATTATAGGCCCTGTGCATGAAATTCGTGCACTGGGGGTGGGTGGTCCCTCAACCCACCTGCCCACTCTCACATACTGGGAGCCCTGAGGGGATGTCCAACTGATGGCTCACCCCCAGCCTGCCTAAGGCCTAAAGCCTCTGGCAAGGCTTTAGGCCTTGAGCACCCAGCCATTGCCCTGCTCAGCTCAGCCCCAGCTGTCTGCGACCACCCGGCCCCAGGGGCTGGGCGCTTGCCACCACTTCCGCTCACAGTGTCCGGGGGCTGGGCGCTCGCTGCCACCGCCGTTTCATCTCCACCCCTGGGGACCAGTGCTGGCGCCACTTGGCCCCACCCCTGCTCCTGATTGGCTGGTAGCATAGCCAATCAGGAGCAAAGGTATGGTAAAATTTGCATGTTTCTCTTTTATTATATAGGATTATATTATATTATATTATATTATATTATATTACATTATATTTATTATATTATATTATATTACACTAGAGACCCATTGCAGGAAGATTCCTGCAAGAATAGGGCTTCCTGGGGCATAAACAAAGCTCCCTCCCATCTCTGATGCCTCGCTCCCTTCTCTGATGCCTTGCTCCCTTCTCCTCTGCCTCACTCCCTCCCATCTCCTCTGCCTCACTCCCTCCAGTCTTCTCTGCCTTGCTCTATCCCTTATTCCCTGCCCACTTGCTTGCTTCTCCACAGCTTTGGTCCCTTCTGCAGTGCTTGGCTTCCTTCTACCCCATCTTCTGAGTCAGGATATGCAAATTAATCACCATATTGGTTGGATTAATTTGCATATTTTCTCTGATTGGCTGGTGGGTAGGGCTGGTGGGCATGGCTTGTGGGTGTAGTGGAGATGTGGTCAATTTGCATATTACTCTTTTATTAACTAGGATTATATTATATTACTAGAAGCCTGGTGCATGAAATTCGTGCATGGGGGCGGGGGGTGTCCCTTAGCCCAGCTTGTACCCTCTCCAATCTGGGACCCCTCAAGAGATGTCCAACTGCCTATTTAGGCCCGATCCTAGTAGGATCGGGCCTAAACGGGCAGTTGGACATCCTTCTCACAATCCAGGACTGCTGGCTCCAAACTGCTCACCTGCCTACCTCCCTGATTGCCCCTAACCGCTTCTGCCTGCCAGCCTGCTCACCTCCTAACCACTACCCTGCCAGCCTAATTGATGTCTAACTGCTCCCCTGCCAGCCTATTTGCCCCCAACTTCCTTCCTCTGCCAGCCTGGTCACCCCTAACTGCCTTCCCCTGCAGGCTTGATCACCTCCAACTGCCCTCCCTTGCAGGCTTGGTCCCTCCCAATGGTCCTTTCCTGCTGACCATCTTGTGGTGGCCATCTTGTGTCCACCTGGGGGCAGGATCTTTGACCACATGAGGGCAGCCATGTTGTGTGTTGCAGTGATGGTCAATCTGTGTATTACTCTTTTATTAGATATAATAGAGGCCTGGTGCATGGGTGGGGCCAGCTGGTTTGCCCTGAAGAGTGTCCCGGATCACGGTGGAGTTCCCTTGGGGTGAGGGGTGGCCTGGACGAGGGGCCTGTGGTGGTTTGTAGGCCAGCCACACGCCCTCCCTCCCCCCGCCAGCGACCCAAGTGGAGGCCCTGGGATCTGGGATTAATTTATGTTCTACAATTGAAACTTTGTAGCCTGGAGAGGAGCCAAGCCTTTTGCTCCTTCCGTGGCAACAGTCATTTCTGTTTTTTTTTTTTTTTAATTCTATAATTGAAACTTTGTAGCCTAGAGTGGAGGCCTAGGCGCTAGGGCTGCAGAAGTTTGGCTTCCTCCATTGGCAGGAAAACCCAAGCCTCCCTCCTGCTCTCAGTGGCCACAGCCATCTTGGTTGGGATTTATTTGCTCCTAATTGGCTTATGGATGTGGCTTGTGGGTATAGTGAAGGCATGGTCAATTTGCATAGTACTTTTTTATTAGATAGGATATTATATTATTTGATATTTATAGTCAGTATTTAACAGTAGAATTAAAGACAGTTCATTGTTTTACCTGATTTTGTCAATAACCTAACAGCAGAGTGATGTTTTTTCAGTATCCAGCCCCCTTCCAGGACCTGATAGATTCTTAGTAAATACTTACTGATCAAAGAAGGATCTGCTTAGAGATTTCACTAATGGGTTATAATTTGCTTGAGAATTTATATAATTTACATGTAAATGAGAGGCCTCAGGAACCCACCAGTGTTTTCAGTGTGGTTCTTTGTTAATAACACTCAGCCTGATTGGCCCCTCCCAGCAACCCCAGAGAACCAGGCAGGGCCTTTGGCACTGATGGGTGAGACCCAGAGTAGTTGCTACATCCCTCTGTGGAAATAATTCACAATGATACCACTCCCAACCCTAAAACTTCAGGTTTAATGTGATATTTTTATGGCTACTGTTTTTTTCTAATAGACTCACACAAAAACAACAAGTTTTTATTGGTTTCCGTTGGAACACTGAAGCTGCAGCTGCTGGTTAAGGGCCGTCTGTCTTCTCCTTCCAACCCCTATGACCTGGAGATTACATGACTGTCTAAAGTGGGTCTGTATCTCTAACAGAGGCTGTGGAGAATGTGCAAAACTACCAGGGCCTTGGCCCTTTTAATGCAACAGATCTTTCTGCACTTTGAGCTCCCAGGCTCCTTACACCACCTGCCCAGGTAATTCAAATAAATTCCCGGCACCACAGTCTATTTGCCCCTCCTGACAGTCTTTGCGCACAGGTTTCTACTATTTGCTTCCGACTCCTTGGTTTGGAGGCCTGCCCAGACTCCATTCTTGGGACCCTGTTTGCCTCTGGGATTCCAAGCTACCTTTACCCCACCTCTCTCCAGTTTCAGGAAACACCCACCTTTCATCAGTCTCACAGTGTGGGAAACGTCAGACAGGGCCAACTCTTGGGCCACACTGTGTAGGGGAGGAGGATATAGACAAGTTTTATTTATCACGTTGAAGATAGGCAGAGATAAATTAGTTCTGCCTTACCTCAGTTGGGCAGAGATAAATTAGTTCTGCCTTACTTGGCTCTTTGAAACTGACAAATGCACCCCACAAAAGATCTACAGCTACCCATTTCCCATCCCTGATTCATCATGTTATTTCTTATTCTCCCATATTCAGTCTCACCTCAATATTCAAATTTGGTCCCTGACTCATTTTGGCTATGATCTTGGCTCCTCTCAAAGAAGATTATGCTCTTGCCCTTGGCCCTTTGACTCAGAATATCATATGCTTCCCTGGGTCCTGAACTCTGGTTCCCCAGAGAGCTGGAAGGTCATTTTTTAGCTCCTGAGCCCAGTGAATCCTGTGAAAATAGGTGACTTTTCTAATAAAAGATTCTTTTTAAAAATATATTTTATTGAACTTTTATGGAGAAGAAGGGAGAGGGATAGAGTTAGAAACATCAATGAGAGAGAAACATTGATCAGCTGCCTCCTACACACCCCCTACTGGGGATGTGCTGGCAACCAAGATACATGCCCTTGACCGGAATCAAACCTGGGACCCTTGAGTCCACAGACTGACGCTTTATCCACTGAGCCAAACCACTTAGGGCTAATAAAAGATTCTAAGGTTTTTTGTAGCCCAGTTTCAAGTGCAGGTAGAAAAGTATAATTTTGGTAAAGAGAATCATTCTATCAATTTATTAGCTTGAGTGACAAGTTGGGCACAATAAAAGAAAGACTGAAAGGAGGAGAGAAGAGAAGAGAACAGAATTATGGTTCCTTCAGGATATGTTAGCATGTTTAATTTTCACTCAGTAAACTAACAAAAGTAATGTTTGGACAGAATTTCTAGGTTATAGTGGGCTTGTGAGCCCCAAACTGGTTAGTGTTGTGGACCCTTCAGTCTAAACTCAACAAAATAGAGTGGGGGAGATCATTGCTTTTCTGTTCCCTCCTGCCTCCTTTCTCCTTCTGTTGCCTGTCAGCAATTAAGGGTGGGGGCAGCGTGAAGCTGTTTTTGTTTTCGGGGGTTGGGAAGGACTGTACATACTTTATCAAATAGTCTAAAAATACCAGAGAAACTGTCACTTGATCACTGTCAAATACTAAGATACTATGGAGTTATGGTTTTGTTCTTTCTTCAAATGCCAGAGAGTACCACCATAGGTTTGTGGGAAGCTAGTCCTTTAACCTGAATGAGCAGACAGACACGTGGTGCTGGAGTCAGCACCTAAAATGATGTCATTTCCCTTTGCTGTCAAGGATCCCTCTCTCAGGTTAGTGCCAAGTAGGTCTCTGTCCACAGGAAGGCTGCACGGGTCATTTACAGGAACAAAGGGGTCCTGTGCTTGTGAATGTGCTTGTACATATGTGTGCACACAATGTGTGGAGGAATCAGTCATGGAAACTGCTGCGGGGATGTGTATTTATATTTAGTCATCAAGACACATATGTCAATACAGTCCACTGGCCCAATCACCCTTACGTAGAATCTGTTCTTCAGGAGGCTGCAGTTAGCTAAAAAGATGCCACGTAATGGGTAGGAATATTGCCAGGGGAAGTTTGACTGCCTGGCTGCCTGCTGTGACCTAGCAGAATAGTGAACTTATAATGGACCAAGGTTCTGATTCTCATCCTTGATCAGATGAGTTACTATTCACTCACTGCCTCTCACCCCATGCCAGCGCCTAAGCTAAACACTTTCACATACAACTTCATTTAAACCCTAAAGCAAGCCTGCAAAGTGAGGATTATTAGCTTCCTGTGAAGCTAATTATTAGTTCCCCTGAAAAGGCTGGGGAACTTGCTTCAAGATCCATGGCTCATATTGTACAGAGCTGGAATTCAGACACACATCTTTCCAACTACAAAGCTGACATGCTGAATTACTTTGCAATACTACCTCTTTTTGCAGGAACCGAACCTGGAATGATTAATATACTAAAATTATTAGACTTTTGCTAAAGGACAAGACTTCTAGGACTCACAAGAGACAGCTGAGTAAGCCACATGGCTCATCTGTCTAACACTCCAGTGGCCAGAATGCCAGTGGTCCCTTGCAGTGTGGAAGTATTCAGGAGCTGATTCAGAAATCAGGAAATCACAGTTGATCCTTGAACAATGAAGGGGTTAGGGACACTGATGCCACCCTCACCACACATACAGTTGAAAATTTGCATATAACTTTTGATGCCCCCAAAACTATTTAATTACCCTCAGTATCTGTGGGGGGATTGGTTCCAGAACACTCATGATTAACAAAATCCACGAATGCTCAAGTTCTCTATATCCAAGGCAGAGAACAATACATATATCCAATTCTCTGTACCCACGGACTCCCAGAAACATAATGAAAACACTATAGGTATTTATTTTAAATAATCCATATAAATGAACCCACATTAATCTAAACCTTAAGGTCCGCTGTATTAAGTGAGCAGGGATGAGAAGATGATGAGGTAGGCGGTTCTGAGAGCACTCAGGTGAACCAGGAGGCCTGGGCTTCTCAGGAGAGATTCAGAGACCTTTTCTAGGCACAGCTCCTGGCAACCCTTCCATTGTTGGCCACGCTCTTCTAATGACACATGCCATATTCTGTGTGTTCACATTTCCTATCAACACTTAATAACAAACTTATATGTGGCCAGGGAGATACTCTGTCCTCTTTATTATAGGTTAACAGAATTAATAAGTGGCAAGAGGACAATTTCATTTTCCTCTCCCAAAGTTCCTGTGGGAAGAAAGGCTCACTATGGCCCGTACGACATTGGTGGGCACAGCAGGTTGCCCACCCACCATCCTTTTCCACCCTCCTCCTTTATGAGCCTGTGCTAACTTTGGGTTCCCTTCCAGTGAGCTGAGAAAGCAAATTGTGCTCTCTAAGCGATTTTGAATTGGTTTTTATTATTTGCAGCTCAAACCATCCTCGCTGACAGAGAAAGTATTTCAAGAATAGATTTAAGCAAGTCTCACTCCTTCACTGATTCCTTTAAAAGTACGTTTTTAGCACCTTTTTAATACCAGGCCCTGCTCTGGGTACTCAAAATAATCAATGGACAAAGGTCCCTGTTTTCGAGGGGCTCACATTTCAGTGGGAAAGGCAGGCCATAGACAAAGGGCCTGTTAAAAAGTAAATGGCAAGTAGGTTAGAGGAGATGTGCCACGAAAGAGAAAAATGTAGAGCAGGGTCTCGGTTTGGGGTCACCCAAAAGAAGACCCTGAGACAAAGGTTTTGGTGCAATGAACTTGTTTAGGAAGTGAGCCCACAGAGCACAAGTGAGGGAAAAGGGAAATAGAGGCAGGAAAGGGGGGGCGGCCAATGGACTGTTCATGAACAGTTTGCTGCTGTACCGAACAGGCAGGTTCATCCTGCTGGAGACCCTCTGCAAAATCGTGGAAAAATGTATCAAAATTGTTCCCCTGAGGGCTGGGGAATCTGGGTTACTTATCCACAACTCGGTCCTCCTTAGTGGAGGGGCATCTCTGAGGACATCAAATCTTCCAGCATCCAGCAGCTCTGCCAGCCTCAGTGGTAGAGAAACCCTCCAGAAGCAAAAGAAGCAGGAAGTGCCCGATGAGGAAGGCTGTCAGCTGTGGGGACATGTCCACCGCAGCTGCAGGTGGGAGCCCAAGGTGGGCGGAGGGCTGTGGGCACGATATCAACAGCACACACTCCTGTAGGGTAAGGAGATGAGAGTGCAGGGAGGTGAGTGCAGGTGGTTTGAGAGAGAGTGGTCAGTATGGGCCTCCTGAAGAAGGTGACAAAGACTCAAAGTTGTACAAAGACTCAAAGCCTATAGCTATTTGGAAAAAAGTATTCCAGTCAGAGGAACGGAAGGACCAAAGCCCAAAGCTGGGAATGTCCTTGGAGTGTGTGAGGAAGCAGCAAGGAGGCCAAGGGCTGGAGTCCAGTGGTCCAGGGTGAGAGGTTGGGGAGTCACAGGGCTGGAGCATGGAGGATGCTGTAAAGATGTTGGCTTTCATGTTAAGTGAAATGGAGGCACTGGAGGGTCTTTCTGGACTCTGTATTGTTGTAATTCTCTGCAGCTGAGAGATTCCCCAGGAGAAACGGCAGTCAATGCTTTTTGGGGGCGCCTTGCATTGTCATAGGTGCTGGAGCCAGACAACTGTGAACACAGAAGTGAGACGCCAGGCAGCCCTTTCTAGTCATGGGATGTGGAACAAAAGCAGACATTGCCTTTTCTCTCAAGAACACATAGTGAGCTCTATCAGTTGGAAACTTGGCCTTCAGGTACACTATTTTGAGGGTTTTTCATGTTGGCCTTTTGCCAATTATGGGAGTTGAATGCTGGGCTTCTGGGGGAAGTTTCTAGGATGTAAGACCAAAGAGAAAAATTCATCTTGGTCATTACTGTCTACATTATTTTTTTACTGTGTTTCTTGAATTAGGACCATTTACTCCTCTTTCTTATAATGTTCTAGTGAGGAAGGTCTAGTTTTATATTCTTGGCTTACAATAAGGAACGTGAAGCACAGTAAAGATTGTATTCAATTAAATTAGCAAGTGGCATTGTAAATTTTCTAAATCCCAGTTATAATCTCTTCTTTCAGAGCATAGACCCCTGACCCCTGCAGTGTGTCCTATCATGTCACCCAGCACCCAGATCCCCTTTCTTAAGGACAGGGCTGTAGTATGTCTTAGTGGCTGGTGAAACATTTACAGTAGGAAATAGAGACACAGCAATGTGTTCAATTAAATAGGAAAAGTCAAGGTGGAGACCCAGGATTAAAAATTAACATTTCCAGTTTTTTCACTGTCAAGTGTCACTGAACATCTTCCCATCCCTTTCTTTTAACCATTCACTCTTATCCATAACTGTTCAGATTTTAGTCTCAAATAGTTTTCTACTAAAAGGGACCAGAGCATTTGGAGAGTAATTATGGCAAAGAAATGCTGCTAGCTGTCCACCACAATCTGTCATCTCTTATTGACATGACCACAGCCAGGGCCATGACCAGACTGTGTTTCCCAATCTCCCTTCAGTTACATGTTGCCGTGTGACTCAGTCTTACCACAGGATGTGGGCAGACGTGATGTACACCTCTTCTAGGCAAAAAGCAGGCACCCTTCTCCACACTTGTCTGCTCTGCCAGATGGGTGAAAACGAAAATGAAGCCAAGGCCTAGAGGATGCTAGAGCCCCAAGGTGGAAGGATGCTGGCCCTCATCCCCACAGGGAAGGATGCTGGATCTTCATCCCCACATTGGTGCAACTGCCTTGCACCAACATATGAGTAGAAATAAAACTTCTATTGTATCCCAGCCATTCCATATTTTTTAATCTATTTATTATCACAGCCTAGCTTACTCTATGTAATACAGTGCTTGATTCCCTTTCTTGGGTCAAGAAAAAGTCAGGGAGGTTGTGGAAATTTTTTATTTACAACACTATCCTAGTGTGTGTGTGTGTGTATGTGTGTGTGTGTGTGTGTGTGTGTGTGTGTGTGTGTGTACATATTATATTTTCATCAAGGGCAAGAGAGACTGATAGCATTGGTGACCACACCTGATAATCAAGTAGAAAGGGGATTGAACAAGTAAATGGAGCCAGTGGCCAGACACCATAACTGAATAGAAAGCAGGTTCAACATTGTGTTCCAAGAAGATAGATTAACCAAATGTCCTCAGGAGAGGAGACAAGCATGCAGACTTTACCTCTCATATCACAGGAGATAAAAACTTCTGATGGATCCTATTAAATTATAATAAAATATTAATAAAGAGTATAAATGTTTTTGTAATGCTAACACAAATCAGAGCTATATATTACAAGGATAGAACAATGGATTTTGTAACTTTGGCCAAGTAAGATTTAAATAATGTAAGATTTTGCGGTGAGACATAAATTAAAAAACACACATACAGTAGAACCTGGGTCATTGTATACCTAAAAAATTCTTAAGAATGTAACAACTTAAACTTAACTAGAGAAAAAAGTTCAGGATGGTGTGTGGAGAAACATAAATATCCGATATACCTGGGAGAAGAGGAAATCAAGATGAGAGGGCACTACAAATCTCTATTACAGATGTGCAATTACAGGGGCAAGTGTTTCTGGGAAGAAATTTGCTGTGACGTTCGAGGCAATGATTTTCACTAAGATAAATGGAAAGATGGACACAATCTAGGATTTTTATTAGGAGTATTTCTCTCCCTCCCCTTCCTTCTTTTTCCAGACCTCATAGGCCTGGAACCTCCCAACGGCCCTCCCCTGCTGGCCATCTTGTGGTGGCCATCTGTGTTCACATGGAGGCAGGATCTTTGACCACATGGGAGCAGCCCTCTTGTGTGTTGGAGTGATGGTCAATCTGGGTATTACTCTTTTATTAGATAAAATTAGGCTCTTTATTAGATAGGATATTGGCTCTTTCTCTGGAAAAACTAAAGGACCCCAGAATTCAGAACTAGGGTTTTGACATTTAGGACAATCACCAATTAAAAAGATGACTTAATATCCAATCACTCTATAGAAAAGCTATGTTAATGCACAGGGAACTTCAAGTCCACATTTTCAGTGCTCCACAATTAAATATGAGTGACAAGAATGCTAAGACAATTCAAGGGGGACAAGGAAGGCCTTTTTCAAACCACTGGATATCTTTATAGAATAAAAAGAAGCTCAACCACTACTACACTAACAGAAATAATTTGAGATGGATTGTAAAGCTAAACTTAAAAGAAAAACCAGGCAGTTTCTAGAAGAATATCTTTACTACTTTTGGGTAGTTAACAGATTTCTTAAAGAGAACACAAAAAGCATAATTTTACAAATGTTTAAATCTTAGATATGGTACCCACCTTCAGTAGAACATTGTCTTTGGAACCTTGAAAGTAGCCTCACACTGATGTCTTTTGTTTTACTTTCTATATCTGATTTTTTAAAAAATCTTCTCTACCATTGGGATGTTAGCTATCACTTCTTATCATTTCTTTCTCAGGTTCTAAATTCTACTCTGGAAGGCAGGCGTTGGAGAGATTTTACACTTGTTTCTTATACCTTCATTTTGTTTTTAACTTTTCACAATAAGCATAAATTTTTAATATAAGAAACATGTTATAAAAAAGACTCATATAATATCTACCTTCTTGATTTCTGTTATGGCACTTATATTATTTTATAATTACATTACACATTAGTTTACACGTTTTAAAATATTTATGCCTACTTTCTCCTCCCCTCCCCCACCCTCCAGCCAAACCCAGATTGCATCATTCATGAGGGCAGATTGTTGTTTTCTTCATCATTTGATTTCCACCCAGCACCAAACACTAGTGCTTAGAGCACAGAAGCAACTCAATCAATACTTGTGAAATTAATGAAGGAATAATGTCAGGCAAACCTGGATATCAACTAAACTGCTTAGACTTTCCATAAAGGAAACATTAGAAGGGTCTGAGTAAAGAGCTTTGTTCGTTGTGATATGCATGAGTTTTAGAACATGACATTTGTGATATCTATTTTGCATTTTCTGGGATCTTTTTGTCTACTTCTTGGTAGCTACTCTGGTTCCTGGGTATGTAACTATTAAAGAAATTTGCCAAATACATGGTTCCAAATAGGTCAAGTGTAACAGCTTTGCCTTGCATTCTTTAGTAATTATCTCATGCTCATAATCAACACATGATAAGCTGAGTACCAGCTATAAGCATAATAGCAGGTAGGAATTATATAAAGTAGGAAGTAAAAGGCAGGGTTTCTGCTTTTAGGAAGCCTATAGTAGTGCCTGAGAAGACTATAGGATTTTAGAGGAGAGTTTGAGATAGAGTTTAAGCTTCTAAAGAAACTTCTTTTATATCCTCTCACAGTGCAGAGCAGTCACCAGTCTCATCTAGTGGGTGCACATTTAATGATAAGGCCTATTCAATGCCAAGCACAGTTGTAGGTGCTGGGCATACAGGGTGAATAATGCAAAGTAAGATCTGTAATCCTGATGCTTATATTCTAGTAGCAGGAAACAGACAATATAGAAATAAGTAAAATTTAAAAAAATGTCAGAGAGTAGGAAGCACTATTTAGAGAAGTAGAAGAATGGTGCAATGATTATTTTAGTTTGAGCAATTAGAGAAAGCTTCCCTAAAGAACTGGCATTTAAGCTGTGAATAGTAAGAGGAACCAGTCATGCAAAATCCGAGGGTGTACGGGGGTGTAGTAGAGAAGACACAGTCCAGACAGAGGAACCAGCCAGTGCAAAGGTCTTCAGACAGGAGCAAACTTGCCCTGTTAGAGGAACCGAAAGGTCAGACAGTTGAAACTTGGTGGGTGAGGGGGAGGAAGGAATGAAATGCAGTCAGAAAGGTGGTGGGCAGGTCCAGATGGCCCAGTCTCCAGGAGCCAGGGGCAGGGTGGAGGTGGGTCAATGCCTTGGTGCTAGTTTCTAAGGGCAATGGAAAGCCACTGCAGCCCTTTAAGCAGGGAGACAGATGATATGATTTATTTTATACAATATTTCTCTGATTAATGTGTTCAGAAAGGAAAGGAGCAAAAGAAGAGGCTGAGAAATGAACCTCAAACTTACCAGGGAGTGATGCAGGGGACTTGTAGTAGATCAGCTGAAAAGTGAATGGATTCAGTATGTGTTTTGAAGGTAGAACCTATAGCATTTGATGGCTTTGAGGTTGGGAGAGAGGAAATGGAAAGAATCAAGTATAGAGCCTAGCCAATAAGCTTGACTACCAGTAATGTTATTTCGTGAGGCTAGAGTCACAGAAGCTAAGAGAATAGTTTCAAGGGGGAAGATAGTGGCCACTATGTCAAATATTTCTGATATGTAGAAGTAAAATAAGAATAGGCAAGGGCTCTCTAGGTTTGGCAACATGGAATCATTGGTGACCTCAATAAGAACAGGCTTAGTAGCATGGCTAGGGGAGCAGCCTTTCTGCAGTGGACAGAGATAGCAGGGGAGGCACGGGAACCATGGTTTTAATAATTAACTTTTTCAAAACATTTGCTATGCAGAGGAGTGTGGGGAGGCAGCAGGAGTTAGAAAGAATATAGAATTGAGTTCTTTTGTTATTTAAGATAGAGATATTAGAGTATGCTTTTATGCTGATTGGGGTGAATCATGCAGAAGAAAGAAGAAATAATTATAGGAGCAGATGAGAAGGTGAGAAAGTTGAGATCTAGGGTAAAGGCAGAGCTATCACCTTTGCCAGGAATGGAAACCCTTTATCCAAACCAACGTGAGGGAAACAGTACCTCCGGTGCAAACACATTGGGAGTTAGATATGGGAAGAAAAGGGAATTCTTTGTTGAGCATCTGCTTCTATCTGTTTTCATAAAATATAAGACAAGGTAAAGGGTAGAAGGGCACAGGTGCATAACATTTGAGGAGAGAGGGGAAAAAATTCCAGCAGTTTTATTTTTTTATTTTTTAAAAATTTAATCTTTATTGTTCAGTTTATTAATTACATTGTTCCCCATTTTTTCCTCTATAGCTCCCCTTCATCTGGTACCCATCCCACCCTCCCCCTTCACCTCCCCCCACACTGTCCTCTCCCATAGGTGCATGATTTTTGTCCAGTCTCTTGCTGCACTTCCCACATCCCTTTTCTCCCCAAGAATTGTCAGTCCATTCCCTCTCTATGCCCATGATTCTGTTATATTCACCAGTTTATTGTTCATCAGATTTTTAATTCGCTTGATTTTTATATTCATTGCTGATAGATGTGTATTTGTTGTTCATAAATTTTATTTTTACCTTTTTCTTCTTCCTCTTCTTAAAGAATATCTCTCAGCATTTCATATAATATTGGTTTGGTGGTGATGAACTCCTTTAGCTTTTTCTTATCTGCGAAGCACTTTATCTGATCTTCAATTCTGAATGATAGCTTTGCTGGGTAGAGTAATCTTGGCTGTAGATTCTTGCTATTCATCACTTTGAAAATTTCTTGCCACTCCCATCTGGCCTGCATAGTTTCTGTTGAGAAATCAGCTGACAATTGTATGGGTACTCTCTTATAGGTAACTAACTGTTTTTCTCTTGCTGCTTTTAATATTCTCTCTTTATCTTTTGCTCTTGGCATTTTAATTATGATCTGTCTTGGTGTGGTCCTCTTTGGATTTCTTTTGTTTGGGGTTCAGTGCACTTTTTGGACTTTTAAGTCAATGTCTTTCACCAGGTGGGGGAAGTTTTCAGTCACTATTTCTTCAAATAGGTTTTCATTATCTTGCTCTCTCTCTTTTTCTGACATCCCTATAATTTGGATGTTGGTATGCTTGAGGTTGTCCCAGAGGCCTCTTACACTATCTTCAATTTTTTGGATTCTTTTGGCTTCTTGCTTTTCTGGCTGAGTGGATTTTGCCTCCTTGTATTTCAAATCTTTGACTTGGTTTTTGTAGTCCTCTAGATTGCTTTTAGGTCTTTGTATAATATTTTTTATTTCAGTCAGTATATGCTTAATTTCTAGTTGGTCCTTTTTCATATTCTTGTAGGTCTCGTTCATTTCCTCATAGGTCTTGTTCATTTCCTTGTAGATCTTATTAAGTTCACCAGCCTTTTCTTGGAGCCTCTTGAAAAACCGTATAACCATGGTTTTGAACTCTATGTCCAGTCATTTTTTTTCCCTCCATTTCTTTCACATCTGATTTTTTCCCATGTCTCTGCATGGTGGCTGCTTTCCTGAGTTGGTCGATTAGCTTTGTGTGGTAGATGTCCTCTAAGGGACAGTGGCTCAGCCTCCCCCGTTACCTGAGGTGGATACTCTTGGTGCAGCCCTTTATGGGTTTCACAGTCTTGTTGAAGTTAAACCTAGATTATTATTGATATCACTGGAAGGTTTGACTCCAGGCCTCTTGGCTGTGAGGGTCAGCTGTGCTCAGGTTGGATGGGTGGAGTCTCAGGGCTGAGCAAGAAGCCTTAATTTCTGTCAGCTCTGCCTTATGTGGCACCTGGGTCTCTGTGCCTGGTGGTAATACCTGCACGCACCCCTGAGAGAAAGCTGCCGTCAAGCTGTACCCACTGCCAGACAATTCAGCCTCTCCCCAAATGAGTCTGCACACCCAAAGTCTCACCCAGGATTGTAAAAGAATGCAGTCCGGTGGTTTCCCAAACGAGAGAGCAAGTCATGAGTCCTCTCTGTGTGCTCGAGCACCTCTGCTGTTCCAAAGTTTACATGCACTCTCCACAAGCTTGCAGACCTTTGCAGCACCCGAGTTTCAGCATGCTTCCCTACTGTCCAGTTTCACCCTGTATAAGTGTGGGTTCCCCAGACCTTTCCCAGAATTGGGGAATCAGTGCAGTGGGATGCCTTTGTCTTTGTAGCTGCCCGCCCTCCACACGCGCAGGGCTCCAAACCTCTGACTCGGCGTGTATCTTCAACGCTGCCCTCCATTGCTCCTCTGAGTCACAGTGTCTTATCTTTACTTTTACTTGTGGAATTTTCACTCAGTCAGCTTTCCGGTGATTCTGGATGATGTTTGTTCTGTCATTAAGTTGTAGTTTTGAACTTGCTGTGTGAGGCAGCAAGATAGGTGTTTACCTATGCCGCCATCTTGGTTCCGCCAATCCCAGATGTGGAAAACAAAGAGTGGAAAACTGTTGCTTATGTACTTTCATGCCTATTTGAAATTTTTGGTTATATGGTGTATTTTTTTTCAACCTAGAAATGGTCAACTCTGAGGATTTCAAGCCCTGAGTAAATGATGGCAGGTTTTAATCAGCTTGGGACTTAGCCTGGTTGGTACTACAGAAGGAAGGAAGGACTGATGAATTAAAAGTGTTTACAAAAGAATGGTTATAGTAATAGATTATGGACTCTTCACTAGGTAAGAAGGGAAGGACATGAGTGGGTGATTAATTGAACCACCAATGGATTAGTCATCTTGATGAGGTTAGAAAATTTTTGGAGTAATGTTATCTAGCGGAAGTGAATTAGAAGGTCAAGAGCTGGTAATTAGAGAACAGGGTACCTGACATTACAATTATCAGAGAAAACCACAAAGTTGAGGCATAATTATGAGTTTGGATAAATGAGGTGAGTTGCAAGAGTAGCTCACTGGAAATGAAGAAGTTGATGAATGGGATGGGCAGAGTGATGGGTGGATTATCCACAAGTTACAAAATATGGTATTGAGTGTGGTAGTGGAACAGAAGATTTGTGGTAAGTTCATCCCCGAAGAAGGGAGCACCAAGGGGTTGGTGGTTAATAGTAACAAGGAGGAATAATGCGGTGGTTATAAAGGACCCGGAGATTTTGAAGGTGGGAGAAAAATGATGAAGTAACAATGGGAAGTAAGGATTAGATGTGAGAGGGGAAAAAAATAGCCTTCACTTACGAGAGCCAAGATTCAGTAAGACAACAGGTAGATAGGGTTAACACTGTCCAACTTCAGAAGCACCCTTTTCACAGGAGATAATGTGAATAGTACCATTCTGGGTTGTGAGACACGGCCACAGAGCAAAGGGTCCATTCAGAGAAGTTGAAGACACAGGGGCATTTTCCAATGATACTGGATGAGTTTCATGAGGATCAGTGGAAGAAGTGAGGGGGTCAGATACCCAGGTATACAGAGATGCCAGGGAATGAGGGTCCAACGGGTCATGGGTGGCTTGGGAGATTGAAGCTTCTGTGCTTTACAACCACTTCACCCACAGACTGACCTAGATTTCTAAACCATTGGTGTTTTCAATGTAATTTTCCTAGGCTATTTCTTCAATGGCATTTAAAACATGGGATTGGAGATACCTTATCTCCAGAAGTCTATTTTCAGTCAGCAACAGCCTGAAGTAATTTGCGTGCAAGAGTTTTGGAGTCAGACAATCTCCCCAGAACAGGCAAGATCAGGAAAACTTGTATGATTTTTGGCCATTGCCGCTCTTCTGCCTGCCTCTGGAAGCATGTAAAAGAAGATCATATTACTTGGATAAGTGTCCAGCTGCCCGTGGGGGCACAGTTGTTTTCTTGAGTGTTTCTTCTATTACCAGCCCCTGGGCATTTCTGTGTGAGTTCACTCTGAAGCCTGCACTCGTGAAAAGGGTGTACAGTGTATGCCCCAGCATAGACAGTGCTTTTCTTTTCCAAAGGTGGTGACTGGTTTCATTTCCTTAGAGTTTTTTTTTTTTTTAATCACCAAACAGACATGGTAAATGACAGTTGCCTGTTTTGAAAACCTTTGCAGATGATATGGGAGTTGTTGAATTGCTATGATGTAAGCCCAGAATACAAAATCCTTCAAAATCTGAATCTCATGGCACCATGTGGCTCCCCCTTGAGAACACTCATTTATCATAGCTATGATTCCACAGTTGTTTGTAGAATTTTATCAGTAATGCATCTCTGAACATGACTGTCAGCTTCATGAGGACAGAGACCAGGTCTTTCCCTCCTGCTCACTACTGTTCCCGATACCTGTGATATCTGTGGATAGCATTTGCGGATTCCAGGCA
This sequence comes from Antrozous pallidus, assembly GCA_027563665.1. NCBI lineage: Eukaryota > Metazoa > Chordata > Mammalia > Chiroptera > Vespertilionidae > Antrozous > Antrozous pallidus. Next base: position 64,452,383 of record CM050520.1, read on the forward strand.
TGGATGAATGCCTGCACTTCCCCTTCCCACACTATTGCCTGCCTGGTAGCTTCTCACACTGTCCTGGGCTTAGGGCCCTCAGCTTGTTACCTAGCTGCCATCCGGACCCTGCCTCACTCAAGGGTGCCCTGGACTCTGAACCCCTCTCCACGGCCTTCCTCTGAAAGTTAAGTTCACACCGAGCTAGCAAGGTCTCCTTGCACATTCTATCCACTCAAAGAAGACCTGTCAGTGATGGCATTAGGACAGCAACCATTTGAACCCTTATCCAGGGTTCAAATCCTTCTAGCACTTAACTAGCTCTGAACATGGGCACGTGACTCTGCCTCTCTGAATCTCAGGTTTGATGCTTTGGTGATAATAGCATTACCAACTTCGTAGAGCTCTTGGGACAACTGAGACAGAGTATCTAGTTGTTTAATCTCATACCAGGGGCAGGTAAACTCCCAGTGATTGACTGACATGATTATTGTTACCATGATACCTGAAAATGAACAGTGTTTCTGGACAAGGCTAAGGATTTATGGGAAAGGAGGAAATAGCTTCAGACAGAGTTCTCCTGAGCTCACACCTTCAGCAGCCTCTCAGCTCCTAGAGGATGAGAGAATGGAGACTTCCTCTCTCTGCCTCTTTGTGAACACCTGGTCTGAAAACTGCAGAGAACATCTTTCAGAATATCAGGTGGGCTCTGAAGGGCAGAACAATTTACCAATGACTGAATTGTCCCTTGGAAAAATGTTTCAAGGGACTATTCTTTTGGCCTTTGCTGACATGCAATTTAATAATTATACAAAAAAAAAAAGTGAGGACAAAGCATTTTCTCTATCAGGCACAGAGAAGGAGGTGTCTGGCTCCCATTTTTCATAGAAGACAACTGAAATGAGATAAATCATAGTAAAAACCTAAATTCCATGCAATATACTTCTTTCCACCCCTCCCCTTAACTTGATTATCTTTATCTTGCCTTTATTTAAGGTACACTCATTCAACTATCATCAAGTTTCTGTTAGGTGTTGGAGTGTCAGGCTTGGTGTGTAGATACCAAGATGAACCGGATCTACATTGTGCAATGGAGTCAGTGGTCTATGAAGTACAGGGAAAAAGGCAGGATTGTTCCTGAACCAAGGAGGGGAGGTGAAAGGGTGAAGGAAAAGGGAGAAAATGTTTATAAAGCACTGACCATGTGCCAGGCACTGTGCCCAACACTGCCCCATGATGACCATATGAGATAAGCAATTTAATTTGACAGCCCTGTAGAAAGACAAATGAAAAAGTGGAATTTAGTGGCAGCACTGTGACAACAATGAGGACATTATAACAAGACTACTAGTGAACTGTCTGAATATTGTTGCTATCCTGACTTCAGCTCATCTTTCTATCGTAATAATTGGAACAAACACCCATTTGTCTTTTTCCTATGTGCTGGATACTATGTTTTAGCCATGAAATCTCATTCAATTTAGCTGAGATAGGTATGATAATCCCCATTCTACAGGTGGGCTAATTAAAGCATAGAAACATCAAGTTATTTGCTCCAGGTTGTGCAACTAATTAGGGAAGGCAGCAAGGCTGAAATACTCTTGGAATCTAGGCTGCTAACTACTCTCTATCGCCTATTTCTCCAATGATTTTCTTTTCACACTAATTTCCTGATGTTTAAAATTTGTTTATATCTATCTGTAGATCTCAATTCCCCTTTAAAAAGAAAAACACAAGAAAAAATGATGTGTGTAATGTCATTGCAATACTTTTTTTCTTAGTTTATATAATCAGAGCACAAAGAGGAGGATTAGAAAAAAATTGGGAAAGAGTTCACTATTTTATTTTTCATTCACTTCTATCTTTACAAAAAAAAGGATGCATACATTCATAAACATTAACTCAAATACACTCACCAAATTCCAGACCAAACTGGGAGAAACCAAGCAGAGAGCTCACGCATGACATGCCCTGGAGCACTGGCAGCATGAATTAATACAGTGCTTCTCTGGTTCTTGGTTTTTGCTTCTTTAATTCATTTTTTTACTTCACTTCTTAAGGGCTTGCTGTGCATGTGTGTGTGCATGTGTGCATATGTGTGTGTATGCATGCATATATGTATATCTGAGTGTGAGTTTTGTTGACTAGACTCTGCATTCTCTGAGTTAGGGAATATATTAATCACTTTCTTACATTGAAACACACTCTCATTCAAAATACACACATGTACTATTAACACACATACACACATTCTTTACCCAAACACAGAAATCTGAACAAAGAAGGCATTTATGGTAAACACTGCTGGTATCCACCCAATAACCCTTCTCCCTTTGTGTTTAGTGAGTCCAGCCTTTATTCTGAGTGGTGATGTGTTCTTCAAGGCTGTTTCTCAGCCTCCCTCCAACTCAGGATAGTCAATGAGACCATGGCAAAGATTGCTGAGAACCAATTCCAGCATGTAATAATTACAAGAGTTTTACAAAAAGGTTTGTGAAGCTTGGGGAGCTCATCAGGGTTGAGCCACATGTAGTTTACCTGTTGGAAATGGCTAAAAGGCACTCCCCCAAAACCTGAATAGGATTGTTAACTGCCAGAGAGCTCAGGACATTTTATAGCCTTCTGTTGGCCAGACACCTGAACAGCTGTAGGCTATTCCCCAAACTGACAATGTTTCTGTATACCCTTTGATACCATACGCTTTGAAGTGTGTAGTCTCAGCTTGCCTTGGGACAAATGTACTAATAAAAGCAGGTTCCTTGGTCAAGGTGAGAGCCTTATAGCTTCTTCAGTTGGAAGCTCCTCTGACTCCCAATGCCTTTCAAAAATATCTTTCTTCCACGGACTCGTTCTTAATCATCTACACACAGCTCTTTCTCCCGAATGCTGAACCCTTTGTAAGGCTGGGGGGAAAAAAAACCCCTGCAAGAGATGTTGGGTTGGAATTCTAGGGAACCTTCCCAGAACTACATACACAGCATTCCCCATTTCTTCTTCCTCCTTTCTGCCAAGAAAGAGAACATGGCAGATAAAGCTTTGGTAGTCATCTTGTACCACAAGGAAACTTTGAGGATAAATGTCCTGAGCTACCATCAGAGGAAAATTGCACAAGAGGCTTTTAAAAACAAATTTATTTTTAAAGTGATTTTAGAGAGGAAAGGAAAGGGAGAGAGAAACATCAATAATGAGAGAGGATCATTGATCAGTTGCATCCTGCATGCCCCCCAGGGGATTGAGGCATGTGCCCTAACAGGGAATCAACTGTTACTTCCTGGTTCATAGGTTAACACTCAATCACTGAGCCACCATAGCCAGTCGGGCTATGGGTTTCTTTTTACATGACAGTGGAATAAAGTTTTAGCTTCTTGAAATCACTATCCTTTCAGGTCTCTGTGATTAGAAGCCAAATGAAATTTGTAGCTGAGGAAGAATTAAATAGTTTATTAAAGTGAATGAAAACAAATGAAATAAAACAAAGCAATGGGTTTTCCAAAAAAGAATTTCAATATTTCTCCTCCTCCTCCTCCTCCTCCTCCTCCTCTCCTCCTCCTCCTCCTCCTCCTCCTGAGTCAAAGAGTAAATTCAAAAGATGATAAATCAAGAAAAATATAATTATGTAAGGTGACAGGTATTAACTGTATTTATTGTGGTAGTCATTTTGCAATATATACAAATATTGAATGGTGAGGTTGGACACATGAAACTAAAATAATTTTATATCAATTATACCTCCATTTAAAGAATCATATTTTATTCTACAGAAAAAGATAATTAAAACTTTAATGCTCTAACACTAGGAAAAAAAAATCCCAGATTTCCAGTGAAATGTCCATTCACCCTACCTAAGCGTTTTCCTCTCACCAATTCTTTCACTTGAGTTTATTAACAGAATCTGTCAATTTTACATGGCATCTTTAAGAACTAGCAGCTCTCATCTAGCTGGAGGCCTCCTCAGCTCTTAGAATGTGAGTAAATCACAGAACAATCCACCCTTTTCTCTATTGGCACTTCAGGAAAGCCTTGATTCCTCCTTGTGAAAACCAAATCCTTTTCAAAATAACTGTTATTCACTGAGCAGGTAACAGAGTGGAGCCTGAAAACCCAACAGTGGCTAAGTGGATGTGTGAATTGTCAAGAGCTTAGTGTTGAGATTTTCCTGGGAGACCATGTTCTCCTCTCTCAAGATTTCTTCTGGTACACCACTAATTCCTCACAATGCAAAACTGGGAACAGGGAGAGCCACGGAATCAAAAAGAGAGGGGGAATAAGCACTTCACATGTGTGCTGGCAATCGTTAACAAAAGCCTTGGGAGAGAGAGTAAGGTAAGCTGCTCTGTAGTGGTTTCTAATTTCTGGGGTGTACTAGTAAGTGTGTTCACCATACTGATTTCAAGCTTCCAAAGGTTTAAGAGCTGACTTGTAAATTTCCTGGGAATTTAACAATGGGCTCTCAGAAGCCTTTGGAGCTGGCTCCAGCAATACACTGCCTGCCCATCCTCTTTCTTCACCTTCCCGCCAGCTCTGGGAGGAGGTGTTCAGGAGGTGGTGCTAAAGGGGCCTGCACTGAGGCTCAGAAGCATTAAGCAACTTGCTCACAGTTGCTAAGCCAGTTGGTAGTAGAGCAGGATTTGTACCCAGGCCTGTCTGATCACACAGTTATGGTTCTTAACTCATACCTGGAAGGGACATGAACAAAATGAAAGAGAAAAGAAGAAAAATAAAAGAAATAGTAAGGCATAGCTTTGGGCAAGAGCCAAGTATAAGCAGTGCACTAGAATGGAGACCAGTGGGTCAAACCCAGTCCAATGAACTTTTTTTGGATCATACAATGTTTTTTTTACATTTTGAAAAAGTTGTTAAAAAAATGAATAAATAAAACACACAAAAAATGTTAAACCAAATAATAGCCCACAAAGCCTAGAATAGGTACTTACTCCCCAGTCTTTTACCCCTGATGTGGCTCTTGGGCCTCATTAGCCTGAGGTCAGCTGTAGGAGAGAAGAAGAGGGAAAAGGAGACCAACCCTTGGTAAGAACCTCCTATAGCCACAGGCACTTGACATGAGTTATCTAATTCAATTCTTAAAATGACCCTAAAACATAGTTTGCATTTGCTGCCCCTATTTTAGCCTGAATCGAAGATTAGCCTCAAAAATGAATTTGCTTGTTTCAATTCACACCTAAGAAATGGCAGAGCTCAGACTTAGACTTAGGTCTCTCCAGCTCTGAAATCTTGTTCTACAAGCAGGGAGCCTTTCCCCCCAGGATTCAGCTTCCAGACTCTGTTCCTGAGCTGCTGACCAGAAGTGCGTGGCTGCAGAAGGAATAGGATGCATACCTTTCATCCAGCATGTGACCAGATAATCCCTGCCATAACCTCAGGGACCAAGGACACATTAGGGGTACAGAGGAGGACGTGATTCGATCTGTGAGTGACCTGGGCTCAAGGCTTCACAGAGGAGTTGATGATGAGCTGGCCCTGAAATGAAAAGGCGCCGTGCAAGGCACAATGTGAATGGGGAAGTGGGAAGGGGTGAGCCTCTGGAAACTGGCTGGCTCTCTGTGCTTGCAGCATGGGGATTCCGGTGGAGAGATGGTAGGGCATTGCCTAGACAGCTAAATTGGAGCTAAATTAGGAAGGTCCAAATGAGTTCTGAATGCAACTTCCTAGTACCCTCAGTTGCTAGGGGCAGAGACCCTTGAACAGATAGGAAAGCAAAAGAAAAATGGCATAAATTATTTGGAATCAAATGAGATTGCACATGTGAATGTATATCAGACACTTGACAACACTCAGGATGTCTAATATAATAAGATGTGCCTTTAATTGAAACATGTTAAAGCTAAGAATTAAGTTATTTTGTATAAAATATTTAATTAAATAATCAGGATTTCTCATGTAATTAATATTAATGCACAGTTAACATCAATTCCAGTGTTCCAGTGGACTGCTCTCTCTCTCTCTCTCTCTCTCTCTCTCTCTCTCCCTCCCTCCCTCTCTCTCTCTCTCTCTCTCTCTCTCTCTCTCTCTCTCTATATATATATATATATATATATATATATATATATATATATTCTCTCTCTCTTGCTCTCTCTCTCCATATTTCTCTGCTCTCCCCCTGCCATGTAAGCACACAGCAAGAGGGTAGCCGTCTGCAAATCAGGAAGAATGCTCTCACTAGGAGATTGTTAACACCCTGATCTTGGACTTCCAGTCTTCAGAACTATGAGAAAATAAATTTCTGTTATTTAAGCCACACAGTCCATGATATTTACTATGGTAGCCCAAGCAGACTATGATAACCTACTAAAGTAGAAAATAATAGAAAGATGAAAATCACTCTGAGTACTGAACCCAAAGAGACTTTGAGCCATGAAATGAATGACACAAATGTTAGAAAACCTGAAAAAGCCAGCAGGGACAGTGAGTCAACTCATAGATTGATGACAGCAGAAGATGCTGCCACCCCAAGACTGCAAGGGAGGAAGTGGAGTTTTGGGAACCCAGGTGCCAGCTCACTCTTCCCAAAGCCGGGACCATCCTGGGCTGAGAGGAGGAAGCAGGAACTCTGGAGGAGATGAAGTCTTTGCTGTAAACAAATAGAAAGAGAGAAAAATGTCCTCACCTTTTCTTCTGGACTTCTCCCAATGCCTCTCAATAGGTGAACCCAGTAAGGCCAGAGGGCACTGGCATCCTATCTAATAAAAGAGTAATATACAAATTTGACCATACCCTTGCTACACTACTAGCCAATCAGGAGTGGAGGGTGGGACTGAGTGGCATGAGGCAGTGGGTGGGGCCACAGTGCATAAGAAGCCAGCAGGGGGCGGGGCCATGGTGCAATGCGGGGTGGTGGCAGGGGGCCGTCAGGGGTCGGGAGGCTGTCCCAGCACAGCACGCCGTGTGCAGGACAGGAGGCCTTGGGATGGGAGGCTGTCGCGGCAAGCAGTGCATGGGACAAGAAGTCGTCCCGGCATGGTGCACGGCACGCAGGACAGGAGGCCGTCCTGGTGAGCGGGACGTGGCGTGTGGCTGTCGAGTGTAGAGTGCCCCCAGGGCTGGGCGGTCTCCACCAGGGCTAAGGCCTGGGCTGGGGGGGCAGGGCCAAGGTGGCCGGTGCAGAGCCAGCCATCAGCCCCATTGCAGGGTGATGGCTGGGTGCCCAAGGCCTAAAGTTTGGGCCAGGGGTGAAGGGTCAGTTGGACATTCCCTGAGGGCTCCGAGTATGTGTGAGGGGGCAGATTGGGTTGAGGGATCACCCACCCCCAGTACATGAATTTTGTGCACTGGGCCCCTAGTCTGATGATAATTTCCTGAGTTAGGCAGCAGAGCAGGGAGGTGAGGACTAGGTTTGATAGCAAGCAGGCCAATTGTTGGAGTCCATCAGTGTCTCTTCTTATGAGGGCACTAATACCATCATGAGGGCCCCACCTTCAGATAGCATCTCACCCAAATTATTTCCCAAAGGCCTCACCTCCAAATAATGCTACATTGGGGGTCAGATTTCCAACATATTAATTTTGGAGGGACAAAACATTCAGTCTATAACATAGATATTATTATTTTTCATATGTAATGCTGCTTTGCAGATTGGAAAACTGAGACTAGGAGAAGTAAAGTATCTTTCCCCAAATCTTAGCTAACAAAAGTGTGATTCAAATCCAGGTCAAGCTGCCTCTAATGGGGCACAATAAACTAGGATAGCAGATTGCTTTACAGTGTATCTGCATAGGACCCAGTAATCAGATGTGTACTTGATGTGCTAATACAATTCAACTAAATGTCTGTGACTTGTACTGGCTTGTGGGAAATGGACTATGCTAATGAAATCACAATATGATTGATGGGACACTTTAAAATATAGAAGTAACAGCCAAAACTGGTTTGGCTCGGTGGATAGAGCGTCAGCCTGCGGACTGAAAGGTCCCAGGTTCTATTCCAGTCAAGGGCATGTACCTTGGTTGTGGGCACATCTTCGGGGGGGGTGTGTGTGCAGGAGGCAACTGGTTGGTGTTTCTCTCTCATCAATGTTTCTGAATTTCTATCCCTCTCCCTTCCTCTCTGTAAAAAATTAATAAAATATATTTAAATATATATATATATAGAAGTAACAACTTATATATCTCTTTGCAGTTCACAAATTGCTCACCTACCCATTATCTCATTTCCTCATTTGATCTTTGCAATATGCTTGTCAGGATGGAGGATCAGATCTAGACAGAAACTGAAGGTCAGAGAGAGTAGGTTAATTGCTGCAAGTCACACAGCTAGCAAGTGATGGAGGAGGAAGTGATGGACACTTATCACACCCGGTAGAACCACAATGTTCCTTAGACGTCAATCATAATGACGAAGGCCCATGGAGTGGGAGTGGTTCTAACTGTACAGGCTTTCTGAGTGTCAGCAGTCTTATTTACTGGTTTTTGAGATAAGGGATCTGAGGGCTTGCCAGAGCACAGTGCTGCCTCTTTGAAGTTGCCTACTTTAAGAGATGCTCCGAAAATTTAAGAACTAAGATGGCGGCAAATGTAAAACACCTATCTTGCCATCATAATCAGCAATTTTAATACTACAACTTAATGAAAGAACAAACACCTTCCAGAATCACCAGAAAGCCTGCCGAGTGAAAATTCCACAAATAAAAGTGAAAATAAGACACTGTGACTCGGAGGAGCGGCAGTGAACAGCATTGAAAGATTCGCGCGGAGAGAGGTTTGGAGTGTGCGCCGGGGAGAAGGCAGGCGGCTGAAAACCGGCCAGTTTTCTCGAACGGGGAGACAAGGGCGTCCCACTGGACTGATTCTCCAGCTCTGGGCGAAGTCCAGAGAACCCACTATCACACGGGGTGAAAACTGGACAGTGGGAGGGCAGGCCGAAGCTCGGGTGCTGCTGGGTCTCCCAGCTTGTGGAGAAGGCAGCCTGCGCGCGAACAGCTCGGCTGCGTGACGGCGCAGAGAGCACACCGCGACTTGTCTCTCATTCGGAAAACCGTCAGACTGCTTTGTTTTATGACCCTGGGTGAGACATTGTGCATGCAGACTCATTTTGGGAAAGTCTCAATTCCCTGGCAGCCGGTGGAGCTCGGCAGCGGCTCTCTCTCAGAGGTGCTGGCAGCCATTGCCCCCTGCACAGAATCCCCGGGGCCGCATAGGGCAGAGCTAACACTGTCTGCTTGGCCCGGAGACTCCGCCCACCCAACCTGAGCACAGCTGAGCTTCACAGACAATTGGCCTGGAGGTCAACCCTTCAAGTGCTAACAATGATTAACTGAGCTTAACTTCAGCAAGACTGTGCAGCCCATATCCACCTCAGGTAACCGGGGAGGCTGAACCACTATCCCTAGTAGGACGTCTACCACACAAAGCTAATTGACCAACTCAGGGAAGCAGCCACCATGCAGCGACATGGAAAGAAATCAGATGTGAAAGAAATGGAGGAAAAAAAATGACTGGACATGGAATTCAGAACCACGGTTATAGGGTTTTTCAAGAGGCTCCAACAAAAGGTCGAGGCCTATAAGGAAATAAGCAAGACCACAAAGGAAATGAATGAGTCCTACAAGAAAATGAACAAGACCCTCAAGGATATAAACGAGAGCTGCAAAGAAATGATCAAGACCAACGTGGAAATGAATGAGTCCTACAAGGAAATGAAAGAGACCCTCAAGGATATAAAGGAGACTCTCAAGGATATGAAAAAGAACCAACCAGAAATTAAGCATACACTGACTGAAATAAAAAAAAAATATTATACAAAGACCTAAAAGTGCTCTGGAGCACCCCAAGAACCAAGTTAAAGATTTGAAATACAAAGAGGTAAAATCCACTCAGCTGAAAAAGCAAGAAACCAAAAGAATCCAAAAAATTGAAGATAGTGTAAGGGGCCTCTGGGACAACCTCAAGCATACCAACATCCGAATTATAGGGGTGCCAGAAAAAGCGAGAGGCCAAGACAATGAAAACCTATTTGAAGAAATAGTGACTGAAAACTTCCCACACCTGGTGAAAGAAATTGACTTAGAAGTCCAAGTAGTGTACCGAACCCCAATATATAGGAACCCTAAGAGGACCACACCGAGGCACATCATAATTAAAATGCCAAGAGCAAAAGACAAAGAGAGAATATTAAAAGCAGCAAGAGAGAAACAGTTGGTTACCTATAAGGGAGCACCCATACGATTGTCAGCGGATTTCTCAACAGAAACGATGCAGGCCAGACGGGAGTGGCAAGAAATATTCAAAGTGATGAACAGCAAGAATCTACAACCAAGATTACTCTATCCAGCAAAGCTATCATTCAGAATTGAAGGTCAGATGAAGTGCTTCACAGATAAGAAAAAGCTAAAGGAGTTCATCACCACCAAACCAACATTATATGAAATGCTGAAAGATATTCTTTAAGAAGAGGAAGAAGAAAAAGGTAAAAATATAAATTATGAACAACAAATACACATCTATCAACAAATGAACATAAAAATCAAGTGAATTGATAGGCTCTTGAACAGGATAGACTGGTGAATATATCAGAGACATGGACATAGAGAGGGAATGGACTGACAATTCTTAGGGAGAAAAGGATTGTGGGAAGTGCAGCAAGAGACTGGACAAAAATCTTGCAACAATGGGAGAGGACAGTGGGGAGGGGAAGGGAGGGTGGAGGGTGGGATAGGTACAGGGTGGAGGGGAGCTATAGGGGGATAAAAAGGGGAAACAATGTAATTAATAAACTGAACAATAAAGATTAAAAAAAAAAGAGATGCTCCACTAGCCAGAAAGGGGCTAAGTATGGTGGGTAAGAGGGGTTTGCAATGAGAACATCCACCTGAAATACGTGTCTTGTGGCCGCGGGCTCTAGTGATATTTCAGTGATCCCATCTATGTAAAAATAGGTGCCGCTAAAGCATGTGAAAGCATTTTGTTCTCTTAAAATAGGTTAAAAACATTCTTCATTTTTGTTTGTACTCCTAATTTGCTCAGAAAGACCTCTTTCTTCTTGGATTCTAGGGTTTACAGCAGGAAGTGAATTAAAAAATCTCTTTAAAGATATTTGGGAAACTGAGGGATTGTAACATTTAAAACCTTCTTGGGACATAAAATATTTGATTAACTGACACATTTATTATTTGTACAACCAATACATTTCACTGTACTAGGCAGTTTTGGGAGAGAGATGGATTGCTAAAAAAAAAGGGGGGGTGCAGGGAGTTCTCAGGAATTGTACCATCTAACATAGGGGTTTAGACATGCACAACAATCCCTGTATATAAAAAATAATTATAATGCAATGAAAGACATAACATGGGCAATAGCAATAATTCAAGGCCTGTCTTTGGCAATGTTCACCAATCTTGACTTAGTACTAAAACAGTGTGGTTTTAAAACCTAAAAAAAAATCTACCAAAGATGAGTTAAGACTCTGGTGAGGCAGCCCCAGTCCAGGCCATCTGTGGCCTTTGGCTTTATCCATCTGGCTTGTGGGAAGTTTTCTAAATTAAGTGTTGGAGGCCTCCTCCCTTAAGGACAACAAGTACGGAGCCTCTCAGGTCTGCTGGGCCTCCTCCTGCTTCATGTCCTGTTTTGCTATTTACCGAAAAAATTCATTCTCCTGAGGCCACAGCAGGTGGTTCTGGGGAGAGCTGGAGCCTGGCCTTCTTGGTCATTATTATGCACTAAATGGTTTTGTCCCACCCCAATTCAAATATTGAAGCTCCAATCCCCACCCCAAACCCACCCCCCAGTGTGGCTGGCTCTCTTTGGAGGTGGGGCCTCTAAGAAAGTAATTAAGACTAGATGAAGTCATAAGGGTGGAGTTCAGATCCCACAGGATTAGTGTCTTTCCACTGGATAGTTTACTCTGTCTCACACACAGAGAAAAGACCAGGCGAGAGCATAGAATGTGGACACCTGAGCACCAGAAAGAAAGATCTCACAGGATACTTGATTTGTCAGCTTCCTGGTCTTGGATAGTACTAACCTCTAGAACTGTTGGAAAATAATTTTTTAAAATATATTTTATTGATTTTTTACAGAGAGGAAGGGAGAGGGATAGAAAGTTAGAAACATCGATGAGAGAGAAACACCGGTCAGCTGCCTCCTGCACACCCTCTATTGGGGATGTGCCCACAACCAAGGTACATGCCCCTGACCGGAATTGAACCCGGAACCCTTCAGTCCACTCTATCCACTGAGCCAAACCGGTTTCAGCCTTAGGAAAATAAATTTTTATGACTTAAGCCATCTAGCCTATGGTGTTTTGTTATGGCAGCCCAAGCAGACAGCAGGAAGGAAAGATCTGACACTCATCAGGTGTGCTTTGTGGAAATCAAGGCATAGGACTGAGTGGGCTGCATGGGCCCAATAATTTGACCAACTTGGATCCAAGTGAGGATGGGACTATAAGAAGACCTGGAGGATGGGTATAGTTAGTTACAAGAAGTGCAAGCCAGACTAGATGAGTTTTTTTAGGGTCAGTTTGGGGAAGGCATTAATTTTAAGGCTCTTTGTGGATGGGGCAGTGTTAGAGCTGAGGATCAGCAAATTCTCTGAGCAGCACCACATGGAGCTGTGGGCTGGGAACCTGGCTGAGGAGTGCTGTCTTGGCTTCTTTCTTCTCAGAACTGCCTCTTCCTCCCTCTTCCCAGCAGGGGCCCTCTTCCTCTCTGAGCAAGCCTCCTTTCTTTTCTTTGATATAAATTAAATGACTTGCCTCTCTCCTATCACTTACACTCTTACTAACTCCCTCAAAACTCAAGTACATGCAAATGCAAGAATATGTACATATATGTAATTCTTACTGAATGATTCTTAGTCTTCAGTTTGATTTGGGAGCAGTACCAACTTCCAAAGCTCTGTTGAATGTATGTATCTGTCTATCTGTATGTATATTCGTATGTATGTTTCTACCTATCTACAGATATATGTCCCCTTGTTTTAAAGGGTTGTGGTGGATAGACTCTAAGTAGCCCATGATCTGGATGGTTTTGTGTAAGCCCCTCTCCTTATATAAGACCTGTAACTTATTTCTAACCAATAGAATGTGGCAAAGATGATGGATATACATGATTATGTGCAGTATTACATGAGTGTAATGCCTATCTCGATTGAGTCTCTCTCTCTCTTTTTCTCTCATTCTCTCTTTCCACTCTGCACCCTTGGTTGAAGAGGGAAGCTTCCATGAAATCTACATATTCAAGGAAGTATATTCTGCCAACAACCTGAGAGAGCTTGGAAGCCTTTTCCTGATTGAGAATGCATAGCTGACTGCGATTTTAATTGCAGTGTTAAGGGACTCTAGCAGAGGAACCAACTAAGTTGTGTCTGCACTCCTGCAGTAGTAAACATGGGTGGTTTTAATCCACTAGGTTTTTGATCATTTGTTCCATAGCAGAGAAAACTAGAGGCTTCTAGAAAGGAGAAACAAAAACACTGAAGTAGCACAAAAAGAACAGATCAATTTATACTTCCACACTGACAATGTTTTATATATGTGGTCAAATACTTACTAGCAAACTAGCCCCCCACCTCCCCTCGAGTTTTCAGCAGGGTGTTATCAACATCCAACCATCATTCAATGAACAGTTATTATGTAGCTATGACTCTAAGGATTTCTGCCATGATTGGATTTACAGTCATGCTAAGTATTTTCATATATACTATATCATAAAAACCTAATATGCTAAATGTCCTATTGTCTGGCCAGCCTTTCAACCAATGAAAGTGTAATATGCTGATGATATGATAAGGTGGCTCAACCGCTCACTATGACGTGCACTGACCACCAGGGAGCATATGCTCTGATTGGTAGGTTAGCTTGCTGCTAGTGTCTGGCCAATTCGGAATGAGTGAGACAGGCTGAATATATCCTGGAGCTCTCCTGCAGTCCCTCTCCACTGGCCAACCTCCTGTGTCCTTCCCTGGCGCTGATTGTGCACTGGTGGGGTCCTTCAGTCTGGCCCGTGCCCTCTCCCAATCAGTGACCCCTCAGGGGATGTCAGAGAGCCAGTTTCGGCCTAATGGCGGAACAACCAGTCGCTATGACATGCACTGACTACCAGGGGCAGACGCTCAATGCAGCAGTTGCCCCCTGGTGGTCAGTGTGCTCCCACAGGGGGAGCACCACTCAGCCAGAAGCCGGACTCATGGTTGGAGAGTGCAGTGGTAGTGGTGGGAGCCTCTCTCACCTCTGTGGCAGTCAGACATCCCCCAAGGGCTCTTGGACTGCAAGAGGGCACAGGATGGGCTGAGGGGACTCCCTCTCCCCCAGTGCATGAATTTCATGCACCAGGCCTCTAGTATGTAAATAATTTAGTGACAAAGTATATCAGCTAAGTATCTGAGAGCCATATTTAGAATGTGTGTGTGCACAACCTCTGCCCCTTCTGGCCATTTGCTCATGTAGCTTACTTATGGTCTGTTGGAGGACATAGACAATAAGTTAAAGTTACTAAAATTATTGTATAATTCTACTTATGAATAAGAAGTATAAAAGGAAAGTACAGGGTTATCTGAGAGCATTTAGTGAGGGAGCTATCCTAATGAGAGGGGTCAGAGACGGTTTCCTGGAGGAAGTAACACATAAGCTGGGTCTTGACACATAAGTAGAAGTTTGACACTAGCAGCTGGTGGAAGGGTGGGCTGTGGGGTGAAATTCTGTCAGAAGAAATGACATGTTTAAGGCAAGAGAGAACTTGGTGTTTTCTAGAAAGCTGAGCAGAGATAGTGGGGAAGAAGCATGGTGAGAATAGTAGGGTAAGTGGGTGGAGAGGTTGGCAGTGGCTGGCTTATGCAAGGCCTGGTAGAATCATCTGTGACCTTGTTTTTATTTTGTAAACTTTTAAGTGTGTTGATAAAGGCTGATCTGTATAAGGAGCTTAACTTTCTGGTAGGGTGTGAGAGAGAGCAAGGCGGAGGGTAAATTGAGTTCATAGCTGTGGGAATTAGGACAGAAGACAGGCTTCGTAGGTGGATGGCAAATAAGTTCAGTGCCAATGAAGAGAAGTGGGAAATTATAGGACCCAAGTTCCTGGAAGAGCTTGAGAGGAAGAGAGAAGAGCATTCAGCATAGGAGAGACATTACTGGCTTAACAGGTATCCAACAAGTAGGGAATCTTTAACCAAGGAATTATGGTAGGTTTTGTGTCTTATGAGGAATAGAGTAGCATTTATAATCATGCACCTGGAGCTATATACCCAAGTATGGTCTAGCTGATGGACTCTTCAAATAGAGACCTTAGTGTCTGGATTCCCGCACACAACCAGTGTGACCTTGGGCCAGTCATTCAATAGTCTGGCCCCAGTTGCCTCACTGGGTACGGAAGTAGATGAGCTCAAAGGTTCCAATAGGAAGAATTATTCACATATTCATAGGCCATCATGCCAGTGGCAGTCAATCTCATGAACAGTGGCCTGAGAGAATAAATGGTGAGGAGAATGACACCTGAGGAAGGAAGCCCCAAGGCTATAGTTATGAGAAAGAAAGTCAGTCTCAGCTGGCACAGGGAAGACAGGGCGCTGGTATCCCACAGGGTCTGGGACTCTGCAAGGTGTTCCTCTGACCACTTAGCTTGCATAAGTAAAGATATTGTCAAGACTAACGCTCCACAGATTCTTAAGCCACCGTTAAGTTTCTTAAAACTGCCAATCTTCCCAAGGGTTCAGATTACATTATTATTATTATTATTATTATTATTAATATTATTATTATGAATTATTTCTTCATAGCATAGTCATTCTAATTAGTTTTATTTTCTGTTGTCTTCCCACAAGGATCAGTATATGACATATGATGGCACATGCATGCCCAGGAAGGCTAGGATGAATTCTGTAAGCTTATAGCTCTGGGAGAGGGTGGCATAGGCAGGGGAGGGATGCTGTTGGAAGAGGAAGGAAGAGCCCAGCAGACAAAGCCCACTCTGGCTATGGCTTCCACACTGACACTCAGTGACCCAGCCATGAATAATGCTGTTGGTCTGCAAAGACCACCCCTTAATTGAGTCTGGAATATTTTCCTTGCCTTGCATCAGCCTTGTTACTGGTCTCATTCTTTGTTCCCTAGATAGTCTTGGCTGGAAGAACTTCTTTAAGAGTTGATATGCCAATCTAATTAAAATTCATAAGGCCAGAGGCTACTCAATGCTTGATTTCCCTACATTGCTGATGGAATTAGGCCTGAAGATAAGAAGCCTGTCTGACCTTGGTGACCTCAATGTCAAACATTTTGGTATATTCCACGGGAAAGTAGATTGTTGCATTTTTTTAGGATTCAACCTTTTTTAAAAAATTATTATTATTATTTCAGACAAAAGTCTTCCAAGTTCCAAGCCAAAGAACAAGATATAGTGTCCATTGTGCTTCTCAATAGCTGTATGTTCTTGGCCCAATTCTATATTTTACCTAATCTCAGTTTCCTCCCCAGTGAATTGAAGCTAATAATAATACCTACCACATGGGAACGGCAATGAGGAATAGATAAGATAATGCAAGTTATGTGGCCAAATGGCTACATGTCACCAACAGTTTAGACCCAGGAAAGCCAAAATCAGCTCTGTGGGGACTGAGTGGCAGGAAGGAAGAGTGGGGGAGGGATAGGGCAACATAATTGAACCTCAATTAGGAAAAAGCATAGCTAGTGGGCCTAGAACACAAGTTTTATAGTCAGACCTAGGACCAACTCCCAGTTCCACTATTTACTACATGGGCAGTACTTTCTTTTCTGAGCCTCATTTTGCTCATTTGCAAAATTAGAGAGAAAATAGTATCTGTTTTATCGGGTTATCTTGAGAATTAAATGAGATAATGCATTGTGGCAGAGACTTGCTAGATATACATCTTATCTGTTCCCTCTTCTTCTGGGGTCACCAATAGACTACATTTCTCAGCCTCCTTGCATCTAGGTGAGGCTGTATAACTAAATTCTTGTCAAAGGAATGTAGGTAGGTATATAATCTATGGCCCTCTTCTAAAATCTCTCTGTGATTCTTTACACTCTTTTCTCATCTGCTGGGTGGATATAGAGGATTCAGGGCTCATTAAAGGCAGAGCTACTATTTGGAAGGAGCCTTGGTCTCTGAATGACTGTGTGGAGCATAATACTCCTCCTTCTGCCCCGGTTGACCTGTGGTGGGTCATGGCTTGAACAACTGAGAGTTTTAAAGGGTTTTTGTTTTTACAATATTTAATCTATCCTGGTTATTCATTTTCATAAAGCACATATAATTCTTCAATAAATGTTAGCTATTATTGTTGTTTGCTCCCTGACTGGAATGGATGAGTGGGCAGTGGCAAATGCACCATATGCAAATAAGGCTTAATACTACACCTGTATTTTTGTTCTCTTCTCTGGCTAGAAGATTGACTCCTAAATCTCTTCATTCCTCCCCCTCCAAAAAAAATTATATGATTCATTTCTCCATTCAATAAGCATTCACTGAGTGCATATTATTTTCATAGTTTGATCAGGTGCTAGAAAATGCAGAGATGATATAATCTTCAGTTTTATAAGGAGATGGACCATATTATCATGCAGAATAAAATGTGTGCCTTTACTGTCACCTAATCATTATTAGTTGTGTCTTATGACACTTTGCTTCCTAAGAAATAAGTAATATTTTTTTAGAATTCAAGCCAGGGCAGATCTATGGGAAAGTTTTGCCACTTTGCTATCAACCTTCACCTTGACCTTACAAGCTCAGGGAAAGAGCAGGGAGAAAAGTGAGGCAGGAACTGCTGTTTCATTGAAAACCAAATGTGTGCCTGTGTGGTGCTTCTCTGTGGCAACTTGCAGCCTTCCCAGCCCTTCCTTTCCTCCCTCCATCCGCAAGTCTGAGGGCCACTGGACACCTGCTCCTTCTGCACTGGGCACTGTGTCTGCTTTCAATTGTGACAGCCTAGTCATGCAGGTTTTTCTTCAACATGCCACGGACCTTCTTGGAGCTCAGCTGTCTGTCCTATTTGTAGAATAGACTGCCAGACTGGAACTCAGTCACTGGACAGCCAGCATTCCCTTCCAGCCATTACAAACCACACTGAGGCATCAAGACACTCATTTCTGCTGAGCCTGAACTCTGCAATTCATCACAAGCTTACTTCTTCAATACAGATTTCCAGACAACTGCAGCAGTCAATCACTGTTGATCCCATGAGGTGATTTCCAGGCATCTGTGGTAACAACAAAAATAATCTCTCAACCCCTCAAACTTATTTTTAAAGCACTTTTAGATATATAACCTGATAACACCTTGAGGGTAGCATAGTGTCTGTTATTTCTGTACCCTTCCTCTACTGTGATTGGCCCTCAAGAAGAGCTCAACAAATATTTGAAGACTAAGGAGTACCCCCCCCACACACACACACACATTCCTGTTCTCCTCTTATCTTTGCTTTACCAATAGATGCTTTCTCAATTACAGGAACCCATCTCATTAGCACTGCCTGGAACTACATGACCTCTACATGACCATAGATTTATCTAGTCTATCCCTCTGCCCCCAAATAACCTATTTCCACAGTCATTCCAAGACGGACAAGTGCTGAGTATGTTGGAGAAGGTCAGCTGTCAAGGCCAAGAGTTCGTTTTTGAAATGCCTGCTGGTAAAACCAATGCAAAGTCTTTGGATCTGTGTGCTGATGACTAGTGGCCCTAAGGGTTCCAAATCCTGATCTTGGATTTTTATTTCTGAATAGATCATTAGGTCTGATTCTGTGCCAGACAGGCTCAGCGGCAAGACTCCATAACTGTGCCTTTTCGTTCATTATTATTTTCAGGGCAGATGTGTTTTTTATTGATGGGGCTTAGTGGGCCCCTCCTTTGCCTTGTCACGCTTAGAGCAGTCCACTTGGCAACCCACCAAGGACCATGCTTTCCTGGAGGTGCTGTTGCCTGCCTTTCCTAACTGGCGAGTCAGGCCTGAGCCAAGGCTGCCTTTGTTCTTTCACAGTCGGTTGCTTTTTCTTGAGCTTGGAGGGCTCAGCAAAAGTTATTGGATGCTCTGCAGGGTGGCAGCCCTCAGCTGCACAGTTTATGTTGAAAACTGTGTACATTGTTCTGGATTAATCTTGTGGTGCCTGCATTTTTCCTTTTTTTCTGACAGGGTGAATGGTATGGCATGGGAGTCAGGTGGGGAGGAGTCATGCACAAGTCAATGCAGTCTGCGTTGTATCACCAAGGGCTCGTTCCCAGCACAAGGGGAGAGGGAGCCAGTGAAGGTGTTGGTGAGACAACTGTTTAAACTCAGTCATTAAAACTGTAAAGCTATCCTCCAGCCCAGGCAATGGGATGGGGAAAAGAGAGACAAGATAACAGGAAAACAAAAGAAGGCTGTGGATAAGGGAGGTAAGGAAGAAGGTAAAAAACAGGGGAAAATGCTTCTTCCATAAATCACTTCAGGATTACTTCAGCCAAATCATGTGAAGTCCTATGGAATCTCTTATATACACCAAATACAGATGTGTGACCTAAATGCCCCTCTAGGCTTGCTTTTCCCTCAGAGATTGTACTGCTCTTTGGCCTGAATTCCACTCCGCAGTGAGTGACCATCGAGAGCCTTTGGCATGCTGCCTGCACCTCCCAACCTACTTCCTCAGGCTTTTCAGTGTCCCCACTGCTGAGACTGCAGCCTCCTCTAAGCTGCTGACTTCCTTGGGGGAAAATAAAATCCACTTATGCCAAGAATCTCATGAATGCAAAAAGCTCACTGAGAGTTGGAGGATAAGATGTTATTCTAAGTCCTCTTCTGGCAGCCATCTTGCCATTAGTTCACTTTGCGCTTTGGCATCTTTCTCCTGGGTCTTTGCTTCCCTTTCCCACATTTCCCTCAGTATGAAGCTAACTCCCCTTCAGATACTATTTGACAGTGGGTATTTCCTAGTTATTTCTATAATGTCCTGATTGCACTTCACAAGATCCATTAAAAATAAATCTTCAAAGCAATCCCACAAAATCCAGATATTAATTTAGTACCTAGTAGAGCTGGGTCTTAAATCTAGGTTGTGCTACCCCATGCCCATCCACCTCCAGGGAAGAGCCAGAAACTTCTGTAGAGTGAGGAAGGAGAAGTAGGAAGCTGGGTCTCTGAGGTGGCGTAGAGGGTGAAAATAAATGAGGAGGTAGAGACCAAGGCTGTGCTCCATACAAATCTCACAGGAAACATCTTGGTTCCTCATGGACCTTCTTTGCCTATAGCATTCTTGGTGTCTTTATTTTCATTTTCTCATTCACTGTAGTTTCTGATCATGGGTACTCTTCATTTATCCATCTGTTTCCTCATTCATTCACTTTTTACTCAATATTTCTTGGTGTCTACAACATTCCAGCAGAGGTATTTCTCTTTCCTTGTCTTTCTGTGGAGGAGCATGGGTCCGTGCATAGCCATAGGGCCAATGCTTCTATCCCCAGAGCTAGAAACGACCTCTTGGAGAATTATAGCAACAATTCAACCTCCCCATTTTCACTGATACCTTCAGGAAAAGACCAAGGATGCATGTTTTTCTATTAATAAAGATAAGATTAAGGGAAGACATCTTTTCATTCCATAGAATCACTTCAAGACTTCCCATCTTCCAAGAGCTTCTCAGATGGAAGCTGTATGTGGTGGTGATCCAGCTCATTTGCTCATCCCTCCTTTATGAGCTTTCCACACATGGCTTTCATTTACACGTCACCTAGTTTTCCCTCCACCGCAGCAGATATTCTTTCTCAGGCTTCTGTGAGTTTTTCTTCTCTTCATATTGAAGGTTCCAGGGCTCAGTCCTCATCTTCTCTAACTATACTCACTCTCTTGGTGATCTCATCTAATCTGATAGCATGCTGATAAATGCTACCTATGTGCTCCAACTCCCCACATTTATTTATTCACATCAAATTCAGGCTGGTGTGTAACTGTGTAGCCAACACTGACACTTTTATGTTTAACAGACACATCAAGCTTAGTAGTCTAACAGAACTCCGAATCGTTCCTCATAGCTCTCCTTTACCTATAGCTTTCTCCACTTCAGCTCATGGCAACTCCACTTTTCCATATGCTCAGGCCAACAAACTTGGAATCATCCTGGATATCTCTCTTCCTCTAATTCACATCTAACATATTGGCTTGACATTAATTTCATGCAGAATCGTTCACTTGTTACAATTCTGCCACTAGTATCATTTCCCAGGTCACCATTAGCTCTTTCCTAGTTTGTTGCAACACTTCCTAACTGGTCTTCCTGCCTCTGCCCTTGCCCCTCCACCTCCACCCCCACACTGACCCCCAACCCTCACTGTCTATTCCCAACACAGGTGCCAGAGAGACTACTTAAAAACATAAGTTGAATCATATGAGATCCCTCTTGCCCTTAATGGCAAACCTTAATGGAATACCTTGGTAGTCACAAAGTCTACAATGGTTTAGTAAACTGATTGCATAAGTGGCTGCAATTCTTCACCCCTCCTTGTAGCTGCCTCCTTTGCAAAGTAACTCTACAAGCTCCTCCCAGCAAAAGGTGGAGTGTGTTTCCCCACCCCTTGAATCTAGGCTGACCCTGTGGTTTGCTTTGGCAGGATGTAGCATCAAAGAAAGTGTGCCACCTCTGAGCCTGGGACTTTCTTGGAACCCTGCAGTGCCCATGTCAACAAGCCCAGGACAGACTATAGGATGGTAAGAGACATGTGGTCTAGATCCCTGCTTGCCCCAACTGGCAGCCAGTCAATGGTCAGACATTGGAATGAGGTCATCTTAGAAAAGCAAGCCTTGGCCCAAGCTATCACCTGGCCCTCAATGAGCCAGTCTAGCTGAGATAAGCTCTGCCTGACCAAGACCAAGACCATAGCTCCATTGAACTATGAAATCATGAATAGTAGCTTATTGAACTCATAAGAAGAAGCTTATTGATTTAAACCACTAGGTTTTATAGTTGTTTTTTTATGCTACATTTTTTATGACAATAAGAAACTGATAAAAACAACCTATGGGGTTCCCCATGATCCACAACTTCCCTTATTTCTCTGACTGCATCTTCTACTACTTTCTGGAAGCCTTGCTCACCATGCTCCAGCCACAGTGGTGTAGTTCTGGACTACACCAAGTATGCTTTAGCCCCAGGGCCTTTGCACTGCCATTTTCTCTATATATTCCAATGGCTACTCTTATCATTTCCCCCCCGAAACATGCTTAAGTAATACTTTAGCAAAGGTAACATTCAAAATATTTTTAAAACGTTATGGTATGAGGATAGTCCAACCAAAACAGTTGAGGTCACAGAGTAGGATTAAGGTGCTGACTACCTGCCTGCTGAGCTAGGAATTCATCTTTTCATTGAATTGTGGGAAATGTTTCAACAGAGGGGCCAAGACAACCACTTTGGTAGAGAGGGAAACAATAGAGGGCTTCAAGACTGTGCCTTTTAAACAACAGGCAAGGAAATATTTTAACAGAGAGAGCAGTTCTGATTCCTGGAAGATATTCCTCCACCACCCTATCTGCCATCTTTCTTACCACAGCATACTCTCTAGCCACCTTATTTTACTTCACATTTCTCCAAAGTTTGACACTACCTGGCCTATAATGTATCTATTTAATTACTTGTTCATTGCATTTCTACTCTTCTCCTCCCTCTAGAGGAGAGTCATCCAATAGGAGGTTATGTGATATTGGACATGTTCTGTTTTGAGCTTCCAATGCTGTAGCCATGTGACTATCGAGCATACTACCATATCCTCAGTGCTCAGAACAGAATTTAACCAAAAGGTTTGTTGAATGAATTAACACAGAGTGAATGAATGAATTTGGCAGGTCGGGAGGACAGTAGATTACAACTGGAGAGGTCCACACCAAATGTTTTAAAGTTCCTTGGAGGCTGTAACCATGATGGAGTATGGTTGGGGATACAGAATATGGGCTCTCAACAATTCCCCACATCAATCTTTCAGTTTGGTAAGATGTACTGAGTAGGGGAAGATTCCTCCCTTGCATTTGTTTTTTACTCAGTCATCTACTCAACCAGTTGACAAAAGATATGGGTAGAATATCCCTGGGAGAAAGAGGAACCCTGTGACACTGAGGCTTTATTAGCCTATCTTTAGGCTAGAGCTCAGATGCTGCAGGATGATTCCCCTACAACAACTGAGGGACCCTGCACTTGGAAACTGTGCTTAGAGTTTGGAAGGTCATTGGGGAGATGCATCTCCCCCTGAGCTTCAGGCAGTGTTCTGTGACTCTAGTGACCCAGGGAGCTAGTCCCAGGCACACCAACACTCATTGATTTCCAGCCACTGGTGCCTTCATGCCCAATTTCATGATCAATAATACTAGCAAATATCCATCCCAGTTTGCTTGTGACAGTCATGATTATACCTGTTGTCCTAATGCCCAGTCTGTGTAGTGCACCTTTCACTGTCAAAAGTGTCTGGATAAATTAAAGATCATAAATTATATGGTCATCCTATATCTAGTGAGATTTTACTACGCATCAGACATTGTTCTAAGCCTTTCACACATTTCTGTTTTTGCATTTACACCTTGTAGCCCTGGGGCAAATGTTACCTCCACCATCCTAGCACATGAGAGACTAAAGGATTGGTCTGCTGTCTTGGGAACCAATAGGTTTAGACCTTGGTTGTGACCACATAAATAAACACCAGGAGCCTCATTCCTGGGGCTTTCAGGAATGTAACATGGATCAAGCACCTCCTCCCTCTTCCTGAAACATGTTTCCTTTGGAGAAGAGGTCCTTCCAGGGAAGAGTCTTTCCCATGACAGATAATTGCTTCTCTTTCAAGCAATCGGCATGTCTGCTGTGTGGGATAATTTCCCGCATCCTGTAGAACAATGCCCACACTCTGGCCTTATTTCATGAGAGCTGATGTTTTGTCCATGGGAGGATTCAAAACTCTTGGGAGGAGATGGGAGATGGAACCTTCCAGGGTGAGGTCCAAAGAAAGCTAAGGAGAGGCTCCAGTTCATTCCAAACCCAGTGTCTTCCTGACTGACTCTGGGCATGCCAAGTCAAGGCAGAGGAACAGCTGAGCAAACCAGAATGTACCAACCTCAGTTTTGCAATTCAAAGTGGAATCAAATTCACTCGTGGAGTTGGGTGATTGCCAGGCTGCTTATAAATGTCACATAAAGGCAGTAGCAGCACATGGCTATATTCCCTCTTTTTTCACTTTGGAGTCTTTTAAAAAGTAACTTTCAGCTCAATGTATCATTGAAAATGCTAACAATGGCTTCACATTCAGTAGCTCTTTATAATAAATACAATGTCTTTTACATCTATTATCTCAATGGGTCTTTCTTAGACCAACCTTATGAAGTAGGCAAATCTGTAATAATAACTTTGTTTTGAAACTGAGCGTACTAAGGTTCAGTGAGGTAAAGGGATTTTGCTCAAGTTCACCTGCGTTATGATGATAATAAGTATCATCTACAGAGATTAAGTGCTTTACATACATTATCTCATTTAATGTTCACAGCCCCACTATGAGGTGGAGATGTTATCCTCTCCAGGAACACTGAGCCTGGGAGGAGGGGCCTGCCCACAGTCAAGTCATCCAGTGAGGAAGAGGTGGAGTTGGAATAGGAACACAGCCCCCACTCAGAAGCCAATCTGATTTGAAATCCTCTGTCCTTTCCAATATGCAGGGGGTAACAAATGTTTCCAAAGCATTATTTTAAATGGGAGGAATTGTCTTACTGAGAAGCCTGAGGTTTTTATTAGACAAAGAAAGGTGGGTTAGAAGGAATCCCAGAGAGGAGCTAGGAAGAAGGAGGTGGGTTCTGAAAGGTACAGCAAGGAAGTTGATCACACTGCTGAAAACACGTATGCCTGTGTAGCCACCACCACAATTAAGATTTAGAACATTTCTGCCATCCTAAAAAGTTCTTTATACACAGTCCAGTCTCTTTTTTCACCCCCCTTTCCCCTTCATGGTCTCTAGTTGCCACTACTGGAACTCTCAATGCCCTATAACATTTGTTAACAGCCTTGTGATATTAATAGGTAATATTTTTATCTTTCAGCATATAAAAAATGAGGCTAACACTAAATCACTCTCCCATGAAAAATGAGGACTAAATCATTAGCCTGGAAAGAAGATTATGAGACTATGTTGGAAAAGGTTGGTGATACCAAGTAGTCTGGCCTTCCTATGGCAGAAGCAGGCAGGATCCCCTTTATACAGGTCCTTGTGGCCATGCCAACCAAATCTTTATAGTTCTAGAAATTAAAGCAACAATCTCTGTCTCGTAATTACAGTTTTGTTTCTCCATGTCAAAATGATGTATAAGCAGAGAGGAGGCTTCTGTCTCTCTGAGAGAAAGGGAGAGAGACTACATATGAATGGGTTTGCCATAGAACCTCATCCAAAAATATCTTTTATTGGCCTGTTAGCTGCCTACATTTTTATTATTTATTTATTTGTTATTTTTTGTATATAATTTAATGCAGTTTTTTAAATGGAGAACAAACATGGTCTCAAACATGGACATGATATCTAGAATGACCCCTGGCTTTCCCTCAAGGACATTTATTTTATCCCTTGTCAAAGCAAGCAGGGGGATGAAAAGGAATTTCTAATTACAAAGAGATATGCTGAAAGTAATATTATTATTATTATTATTATTATTATTATTATTATTGTGAAACTACAACAGGGTCTAGGTGACTTCTCTTGCAACTTTTAGCATTTCATAAGCATAGTAAATTGGAAAATCTTAAAATACTTAAATATTTACACATACAGAGGAATATGTATAGCTTATGAGCATAATATAAAAAAGGGACAAAAATGAACATCTGCACACTCATTACTGCAGTGTAAGAAAGGGATTATTACCAGTAGGTCATTTGAAGCCCCAGTAAGCCCTCCCTGATGCACTTCCTCTCCCTCCCCAGACTTAACCACAGTGGTGACTATTGTGTTTATCTATCCCAGGGCTTGTTTTAAAACCACAGTTGGTAATACCCCTTAACTTGTTTTAAGTGGACTCATGCTGAGTGTACTCTTTTGCAACCTGCTTGTTACGTTCACTCTGACATTTGTGAAGTTTACCTATATGGATGCATGTGAACCTACTCCAGATATTTTCAAACATATATATGACATCAATATAGTGCTGCATTCTATGAATATACTGCAAACATATATATGTAATATAATATAGGGTTGCAGTCTATGCATATATTGCAATTCGGTTACTGATTTTCTGTTGATGAAAATGCAGTTGATTTCAATTTTTATTATTACAAGCAATACTTTTTTGAGCATTCTTGTCCATGTCTTCTGATGCAAATAAGTTTTTCTAGATTTTAGTCTCAGTAAGAAAATTGCCAGGTCTCAGTGTTTGACATATTCAACTTTAGTAGATAATGCCGCATGGTGTTCCAGGGAGAATGTGCCAATTTGCAATTCTACTAGCAATGTGCAAGGATTGCCATTGTTCCTCAGTCTTACCAACTGCATATTCTTAAGCTTCTTAATATTTTCCAGATAGATATAAAATGGTTTCTCACTGTGATTTTTATTAATGAGGCTGAGCATATTTTCATATGTTTATTTGCCACTTGTGCTTTCTCTTCTGTTATATACTTATCCATTCTTTATTGGGTTATTAGTTTACTCTGATATGAAGAAGTTAGGAGCTCCTTATTTTTTTTTAAATAGTAATTTTTTATTGGTTATAGGCTACTGGTATTTATTCCAGCTTCTGGATTTTCTTTTCATTTCCTTTATTGCCTTTTCACAAACAGAAAAGACATTCTGTTCATTAAGGAACAAAATTTGTAACTTGAATATAGTTGAATTTATCATTCTTCTTTGATGGCTGGAATGTATTACAGCAAATTCTTTTCTAAACTGAAGTAATAAATATATTCTCTTATATGTTACACTAAATTTTATATTTTGCCTTTCACCTTTTTGGCTTAGTCCATTCAGAATGAGAATAACATTGTCTCTGTACTATTTATTGACTAGCTGGCTCTTTCCCCACTGATTTGCAATGACCCCTATGTTATATGTAAGGAGAACCTACCTATTCATGCAGGTCTGCTTCTGGGCTGTCTCCATTGAACTGTTTGTCTCTCCCTCACCCAGTATCACTCTGTTCAATTTTATTATCTTTATAATAACTCTTGATATATGTTAGGGCAATCCCTCCCTATGCCATATTCTTTTTTTTAAAAAGGACATTTGGGGATATCTTGGCCCTTTGTTTTCAATTTAAATTTTATAATAATCTTATGAAGGTCCATAAAAATCCTACTAGGATTTTAATTAGAATTGCATTAAGTTTATAGATCCACTAAAAAGAATTGACATCTTTGGGATAGTAAGTCTTCCTTATCCATTTATTTATTTATTTTTTAATTAAGCTTAGAATTGTCTCCATAAAGTTTTCACATCACTTTTTAGACTTATCTGTGGATACTTTATATTTTTTTAAATATTACCAATAGCATTCTAAGTTATGCAATTTGATCAGAATAGCTGGTATTTAAGTTCAATTTATTTTTTTGCAATAGATTTTTTTATTAATCCACAAAGCCTGCTAAATTCTCTTTTTAATTATAATGTTTTCCCCTAGTTTCTCTTACTTTTTTTTTAATGTAGCCAATCATATCACATATGAAAAAATGGAGCCTTGAGACAACAGACAGTGCATGTGGCTTATGTATAGACTTTTGATCTTGTCTCTTTTGTAAGTTACCTTATAAAACTGACAGTTTTTACATCTACAGAACTCTTCAAAGTTTCCATCTGTACTATGAATTTATTGCATATAGAATCCAACTTAGGGAAAGGAAGGAAAGCTTTGCTTTTGGTACTCTTGGAAGAGCCCAAAGGGTGATCTCATCTCACTTCATCACTTCAGAGTTAAATACACTGACACTCAGAGACACTGAGTGACTTGTGAAAGTTATATTGCTAGTTATATTGCTAGCTAGGGGCTGAGCTTGGATGAGAACCACGTCTCTTGATTCTTGAGCAGGAGTCTATCTGTTAGCCCAGGTAGTTTTCACCTTTCTTTTCTACTTTTAGATACTATTTGCCCAACAGGATCCTGGTATCCTCATCTTGTTCCATCATAGGGCTCTACCGCCTATGCCCTCCATTGTCAACCCTTTCTAATTGAAGGGTCACAGGCCACTTCCTCCATGTCCCAGCCATAGGAGTACTACCAGAACTCAGGGTTGAATCTAATGATTAATTAATCAATACATTAATCTGTGTATTGATGACTGTTTATGGCTCAATGTGTTGTTCCTTGTCTAAAGTTGCTTGAATGCCTAACCACATGTGAACAACTAATCATGTTTCTAAGAGTTAAATTTATTGACATCTCACTATATGCCAGACAATTTGCTTAAGGATTTATATAAATTATGTCATGGATATTGCGTGCATTATGTCATTATCTAATTGGAGTAATGAGCTGTAAGGGACAAGTCCAGTGAGTGATATATGAAGAGACAGGTGGGGTTATTCTGTCCCCTTTTTAGTGATATCACTCAGGCCCTGATGCCTTGGGCATGGGGCCAACAGATGAGAGAATCCTGCATCTCTTCCAGCTTCTTCAGCCCTCTGCCTGCTGAGTCCTCTGTGCATGCTGCTGAATGCTCAAGCAATGGAAATTGCTGCCTGGGTGGGATCACTAGAGCTGCTGTTCTAGGCAAGATTCTCAGAGCCTGGATTGCTAACATGCTTGGGGTATTTCAGGGCTCTGAAACTCATTGTTTGTCAATGAAGTGGGGAACTACAGGATACCACATTTGACTTAAGTGAAGAAGTGAAGAAGCGCCCAAGAAGAAGGCTTTGATATGGAATTTATCATGATTTTATACCTATCAGGAAACTGCTTTAGTACCCATCCTACTGTTTGTCAGAGTAATAACAGAAGAAATGAAAACAACTATCAAATAATAACTGTAAAAATAATTCAAATTATACAAACTCTCTGTGGTGCCATTATTGTAGCTCTAATTGAAATAATTATTTTAGGGTTTATATATATCTACAGTAAAAGATCCAATATCTGCTTTTTGAATCAGCGCTTTATGATTCAAAAAGCAGCACACTATAGTAATGTTGACTTCCAAAGCCAGATGTTTTTGGAGGCTCATTGTTTAGGTGCAGGTCTTAAGAGTTGGGGTGCCAGATGTGGAATCCAAACCCATTTTCCTCAGGGAGAACCTTGGGTTAGTGAGTTCCCTCCTAATTGTGAGTTACCATACCTGGATGGATTCTTGGCAAGATTGTGTCTTAAGCTCTCTTATCTGCTTTGATGTGTGTGTGTGTGTGTGTGTGTGTGTGTGTGTGTGTGTGTGTGTGTTTCAGTCTCCCAATGTGCAAGAGTTGCTCAGGTAGTTTTTGGTGGTTTTTTTTTTTCCACTCAGAAGAAATTGTTCTGTATGTAGCTATATAGATTTTGGTGTCCAAGGGACTAGATTAGTTCAGGATCCTCCTACATTGTCATCTTGAACTGGTCTCCTACAGCAACATTGAGAAAAGAGTTATGGGGAAACTGAGACTCTAAGCAATTAACTAAATGACTGAAGGTTGATGTTTGGGTCTTATCCAAATACAATGGTCTCTTCTTACCTACCTAATATTGCCATGACCTAGGGAAAATCAAGCCATGAATATAAACATGTTCTTATGACCCACTAGGAGTGAGTGAATTTATATTGAAAGCAACTTAGTTAGTGCCTTTTGAGAGTGAGTTCAAAATTCTCAGGATACTTTGCATTGTCTTATTTGAAACAATTATTAACACAGACTCTTAGACAGACCCAGTCTCCTCCTATATGTGTACTAACTTCTGCTGTCCATATTTTATTGTCTGATTTATCTGTCATCTACACTAATCAAAAGGTAATACGCAAATTGGTCAGGATGCACTCACAGTAACCACCGACCAGCAGGCTGCATGGGGCAACAAGGCTGGCAGGGGGGGTTAGTGAGGAATGACCAAATAATTGAACAGCAGGCTGCATGGGGCAACCAGGCCAGCAGGGGGAGCAGCTGGGGGTGAGCAGGCCAGCAGAGGGGGGCAGTTAGGGGAAATCAGGGCAATGGAGGGTCAGTTGGGGGTGGCCAAGTTGGTAGAGGGGGCAGTAAGAAGCAACCAGGCTGACAGGGGGGGGGGCAGTTGGGGGCAACAAGACCAGCATGGGGGGCAGTTGGGGATGACCAGGCTGGTGGGGGGAGTAGTTGGGGCAACCAGGCTGGCATGGGGGGGCAGTTGGGGTGAGCAGGCCAGCAGAGGGGAGTAGTGAGGAGCAACCAGACTGGTGGGGAGCATTTGTGGGCAACCAGACCAGTGGGGGGCAGTTGGGGGCAACCAGGCCAACAGAGGGGGCAGTGAGGGGTGACCAGACTGGTGGGGGAAGCAGTTGGGGGCAACCAGGTGGCAGGACACAATTGGGGTGACCAGGCCAGCAGGGGGGACATGAGGGGCAACCAGGCCAGCATGGGGGCAGTTAGGGGAAACCGGGGCAGCAGGAGGGAATAGTTGGGGCCAACCAGGTCTGTGGAGGGGCAATGAAAGGTGACCAGGCTGGTGGAGGGGGGTGGGGGAATAACCAGGCTAGTGGGGGGAGTGGTTGGGGGCAACCAGGCTGGTAGGGGGGGCAATTGGGGGCAACCAGCCCAACAGGGGGTGACAGTGAAGGGTGACCAGGCCAGTGGGGGGACAGTTGGGTAACCAGACCAGCAGGAGGAGCAGTTAGGGGAAACCAGGGCAGTGGGGGCGGGGGGACAATTGGGGGCAACCAGGCTGGCAGGTTGGGGCAGTTAGGGGTGATCAGGCAGGCAGGCAGGTGAGTGGTTAGGAGCCAGCAGGATGTCTGACTGCCAGTTTAGGGACCAATCTCTGGGATCAGGCCTAAGCTGACAGTTGGACATCCCCCAAGGGGTGCTGGATTGGAGAGGGTCCAGGCTGGGCTGAGGGGACCCCCTTCCTGCCCCCTCCATGCACAAATTTCGTGCACCAAGCCTCTAGTTATATTATAAAGTATAATATGTAGACTTCTGAAAAGCCACTCCCTTTGTATATATATATATATATATATATATATATATATATATATATATATATATATATGTGTGTGTGTGTCATTTGGTGGAATGAGACTTAAAGAAGAATTCATTAATTAATGGTTTTCTTTTTTTTATTCTTAAAAATTTTATTTTATTTTAATTTTTTTATTCTTTAAAGTATTACAAATAGTAGTATATATGTTTCCTTTTTTTTCCCTCCCATTGACCTCCCCCCCAGCCTCCCCTACCCCCTCGGCACATGCCCTCACCTGCCCCCCCCCCCCCCGCCCCAGTATCCATTGGTTATGCCTATATGCATGCATACAAGTCCTTCGGTTGATCTCTTACAGCCCCCAACCCCCACCCTCCCCTGTCTTCCCACTGTAGTTTGATAGTCTGTTCAATGCTTCTTTGCCTCTGTATCAATCTTTTCCCCCCGTTTCTTTTATTTAAAAAAAATCTTGCATCTGCATACTGGAAATAAATATATAAGAACAAAAAAATGTTTGAGTTTCAGTTTCAACATCCAACAGTTCTGAGTTCCAGTTTCAATGTCAAATAGTTCCTTATGTGTACATGTCAGCAATGGTATCTGGATGGTGGACATATGGTGGCAATGCAGGTTCCACCCTCTCTGGTTTGGACAAATGGTTTTCAATAGATAAACTCTACCTGATAATCTAAGCCAATAAAATTTAAATCATCCATTGGGGTTCAAAGGTGTTAATCATCATCTCAGTTTGTGTCAACAATGAGCAGAGCTCAACACTCAGACTATAAAACAGAACTAGAATGGGAGGGTCCAAGTGGGTAAGGAATGTTTTAATTGGGTATCAAAATTTTGGATGTTTTTACTACGAAGACAAGATTTTAGCTAGATGAGCTCTCAGATGTGGGATAGATGATACTGGAAGACATACAAGAAGCTAGAGGCCTTCTTAAGTCTCTATGACTCTGAAGTCATGATCTCCAGGAAATCACTACCAATTGATCAGAGTTGGCAACTAATAGGAAATTTCTTTGCCATACATGATCTAGCTTAACCTCATTATTTTTTATGAAAGGCAAAAAGAGTCTAGAGAGTTTGAGTAATATAGACGGAAGTGCCTTGCAAATTATAAAGAATGTTAAAGATGTTCATTGTTTTTATCAAGGACAAAAGCCGAGTTAGTTTATAGCAATTCTCAAACTTCAGTGTGCATCAGAATCACCTAGAGGGTTTATTAACTCTGGACCCACCTTGGGGTTTAAGGGCTGGCCCCCAAATGTGCATTTCTCACAAATTGTCATTTAATGTTGCTGCTGGTCGTCCACAAACCACACTGGTTTATAGGACACCTAAAGTCAAATGTGATTTGAGTTCAGGTATCATGAAATTTCTCTTTATTCTTTTTTGCAGTGTTTCTAAGGCTCAAAAATATTTTGTAAAACACAGTATTTCTCTATTGTTTCTAGTGAATAAACGTTAAGACAGGAGAAGAGAATCAAATGGGTTTTTGTGATGTTTTCCTGCTGCTCTTAAGCCTCTGCTCTTATGTATTCAATAAAACATTCATGTTGATTAATGTAAATGTGTAATCATTGGACCAGAGCCAGCATGGAGTTTAACACTAATTGGAAGAAAAATCAAACTGAGGTATATGAGAAAAGAATTAGTCAGAGGCCAAGATAAGAATGAAGTAGGACATAGGAAACTAGATAATAAGAACCATTAAAAAAAATATTAGACAAAGCTTGGCATTTGGGAAGAAAGTGGAAAGATCTGGGCAATGAAAGGGCAGAGCGGGACTGCAAGGACAGCTGCCATTTTGGATTGTGTCACTCAGTGGCCACCATGTGGGCCGTGTGATGTGTAGGCTTACCTGGGGGCTGTCATCTTGAAATCATAAAGACCAATCCCCTTTGAGTTGGCCAATCACGAGCAACTGTGCGCTTGAGCTCCAATCAAGAGCAAAGGACAGGGCAGGTCATGTGCATTAGGGATTATTTGTGTCACTAGCCCCAGCCCTTACCCAATCAATTGGAGTTGGTCAACTCAGTGGTTCACGTCTGGCCCCACCTCCCTATAAAATCACCATGTTATTGGATATCCGGCCCCCTTCGCTTCCTGCTGTGGCGACGGTGGAGGCGGAGGACCAAACCCAGCTTCCTGGTGGTCTCTGGGGATCTTGAAATCTTGGCATAACAGGCAACAGAAAATAAACAATGGAATGAATTACAGCTTGAATGTTTATATGGCCACCCCATGAAATGGTGATGAGGCTTTAAAAAATATATTTGTATTGTTTTCAGAGAGGAAGGGTAGGGGACAGAGAGAGATAGACACCTCAATAATGAAAGAGAACCATGGATCGGCTGCCTCCTGCATGCCCCACACCAGGGTCTGAGCCCATAACCTGGGCATGTGCCCTCACTGGGAATTGAACCATGGCCTCCTGGTTCATAGGTCAACACTCAACCACTGAGCAATACCAGCTAGGCTGGGATGAGACTCTTAAAGGAGCCTTTAGAGAGCAGAATCAGCATCAGTGGGCTGAGCTTCAGGGAGGCAAATTCTGAAAGAGTTTTCTAACTACCATTGCATCTGAAAATGGGCTGGGTCGCCTCCAGAGCAGAGACTTTTCTGAGCAGAGTCAGTTATCACTGGAGAAGGAATTTAAGCAACAAATGTGGAGGCTAGCCTTGGAGGATTGGGAATTATATTAGTCTACATTTTCCTGGGACCAGGGGAATTCAAGAACACTCTAAATTAAAATAAGAATAAAAAGGAGGTGGAAGACAAGGTGAGAATGACTTCATTGAGGTCTGGAAGGAGGTTGGGCGTGGGACTCCTGCAGGACCCAGTTCAACTTGCAGTCCTTCTACCCTCTGAGACGCAGTCTGTCATCCGTAGAGCAAGTGCAGAAACAACTGCTTTGGAGTGTCCTAGTGAGCATTAAATGGTGTGTCACAAGAAAATTGTCCCTGACACACAGGGGGAGTTTAATAAATACTCCCCCACTTCCCCTTTATTAGGAGAGAGAAAACCAGACCCCAGGGAAGGGCTGAATTTTGAAAATCCAATGCTATGAGGTCCCTAAGATCTGTCTCTCAGGTGTGTTTTCCTAAAGCAATAATGTTGCACATTGTATTTTCGTCTATGCTTGACTATATTTCCTTTCCTAGACCTGAGATCCTTGAGAACACCCAATCACTTGAATAGCAGTTTCCTGAAATATCTCAATGGCCAGAATTTAAATTGGTGGAAATCAGTGAATACTGACAGTCATATAGAAAAGCTGAGGAGATTCAAGGTTTAAGATCCTTCTTCCAAAAGGATATGCCTTCCCTTACGTCTCCAGCAGCAACAATGAACATTTATGGCAACACAGAATCTTCCAACACTGGTCAAAGCAGACAAAAATCAAAGCAAAAGCTGAAACAAATAGTTAGGATATTCAGGTCCCAAGCTTATAGATCCTGAATGGAGCTGGTTTGAAAAGGATCTGGACATACTGAGCTTATCTGATAAACTTTGTTAACGTAAATACTCCCTGAAATTGTGCATGTAGATGGGTTATGATGGCCATCTCATGCTATCAAGTTAAGAAAGAAAGGGTTTATAAAGAATTTGTTTTTAAAAAGAATATGGATCTGATAAGGTAGAGATTATTGATCTGGTCACACAGTGCCTGAAATGATTGGCTACTTTTAGTCATGGTGGGGAGGAGGCGCCTGATCAAACTGAAGAGAACGAACGGCATCTGTTCCTTAATTGGTGAGACATTTTTTTTGTCACTGTCCTCAAATGGATTTGGCAGCCATCCTATGACTATGAGGGGACACATAGCTACACACATGGTGGGTTCCTGAGCTGGGAGAAAAGGGCCCTAATTCTAAGACACACATCTAGAGTCACCCTGTATATGAGCTTCAGTATGTGAGATAATAGATTTCTTAATTGTTTAAGCCAGTATTAAAATTCAGTGATATGGGTTCTCATTATAATCTTTTCTAAACCATTTGATTTTTAAAAAATTCCATGCACTTGTATTATTTTGATTTTTAAAATTAAATGTTAAGGGGCCCTTTTTTCATAGGAATTGAGGATGAATGATAGAGATATTAACCATTTTTAATGATTTTTAAGAATTGAGAAGAGCTTGGATTCTTAAAATTTCAAAGGCTAAATCAACCAATTGATGTAATTTATTTAGTTTTAAAAAAACACCATAGTTAATTCCTTAAAAATTTAGACATGTTAAATCCTTTCACATTCTCATGGGTAAGCAATAGTTTAAATGGCTTCATTATTTCACTTTCCTACTAGTTGAGTGTCATTATGCAGATAGGGTATTATAACATTAGAATTTAGTAATTGGCGATATTGTACCGAACTGTGATTAATACATTGTGCAGCCAGAATTCAATGAAGCAATTTTTAATGCTCTATAAATAGCAAGACTCTTTGCAAAAAAAGAGGTTCATATTCCTGGCAAACATGTCACAGCTAATGTCCATCAACTGACTAACGTTCATTAGCATTCAACACACTAATAGATTGTCTTTATGTGGGCACTTCTGTTCTTAATTTATAGTTCTTTGTGGTGAAGTGGAAATATCATGTTTTTCTGAGACCAAACTCAGGCTGAAATTCCAACTTGGAAACTTATTAACTTGGTCAAGTTACTTGATATTTGTAAGCTTCAGTTTCTTCATCTTTTAAGTAGGGATGGAACACTAAACTCCCATTAAATTGCTATATAGATAGAATTTATATGTAAAAAAAAAACCAAACAAACAATATTCCTTCACATAGTAAGTAATCAATACATGTTATTTTCCTTTTTTTTAATTTCCTCTGATTTTCCTCATTAGAGGTTCTTAGAGCCTCAATGTTCAGAACAGAAGAGAGAACCTATGTGGAAGAATATCCAGAAAAGTCTGCAACTATCTGGGCAGCTGCTGAGCCCACCAGTCAGAGACCTCTTTACATGGTTCTGTGGAGGCTCCTGGAAGAAAAGGCAAGCTTTGTGCCATTGGGATCAGCCACACAAAGTATGTCTGGGATCCTTGTGGGACTGGACAGCAGCAGTCAGGAACTGAGACATCTCTGGGAGGAGATATGGGGCTAAGGAACCCTCTAACCTCAGACAGAGCTCATCATCAGAGGGGAAGGTGATAACAGTTTTCTTTTTCTCCAGTGATTGCATGAATCCTAGAACAAAGGGCCTGTAAAAGAGCAAAAACAGGTTTGGCTCAATAGATAGAGCATCAGCCTGCGGACTGAAGGGTTCCAGGTTTGATTTCAGTCAAGGGCACATACCCAAGTTGCAGGCTCGATTCCTGGTGGGGGGCATGCAAGAGGCTGCTGATCAATGATTCTCATCATTGATGTTTCTATCTCTTTCTCCCTCTCCTTTCCTCTCTGAAATTAATAAAAATATATATTTTTTAAAAAGAGCAAAAGCAGTTTTCACTAAATTATATGACTCCTTTGGAAATGGGCAGGCTGCAAGGGGTCACCTTAAACAAAATGAAGCACAAGAAGATTGAGGAATTCTCTGTCCACCAAGTTTCTCCTCATACTGCTCCTACAGGAGACATCTGGCTCCTTGATGGCACAGAGAGCTATGGGGTCCAACAGAAGGAGGACCAGCTGACCTACCATGGTGCTGTCAGCCTGGCACAGCAGCAGAAGTGACCATAGTGCACAGAGTACAGGGAGCAGCCACTTTCGACATATGTGTTTCACATATGTGAAACACAGACCCCCTCAAACTAGAGCTGGGTGAGGCTTGACATTATTTATCACTTTTGGGGGGTCATGAAGATATCCACAAAATAATATTTTTGAATCATTGCAACTCGTAATTAAAAAGAATCACTTATGGGAGCATACATATTATAAATCAATATAATATATCCCCAAAGCTCATTTGTTTTATAGTTGCATTACCATCTGGAAATTCTTAAACACAAAGTGTTGAAAATTCATATCCCCTAATTTAAAGAAAAAATGAACAAATGTTCGTCTGGAGCCAAGGTGTCAGTTTACGTAGACAGTGTAGACAAGAATCCGAGTCACATCTTGGCCAACATAACCATGCTTAGTTACAGGGCAATAATCTGAAGTCACTTACTGAGCACTTCCCCTATGTCAAGCTCTGAGATGTGCGCTTGGGATATAAAATGTTACATATATTTCTGTGTATAGCAGCAGCCCTCTGGGTGGGTATGACTATCCCATGCTACAGATAAGGCTCCAAGAGTTTCAGTGCCTTAAATGACTTGGTTGTTGACTAGATGAATTGAGAATTAACCCAGGTCTGCCCAGCTATAAACTGTGCTCCAAACCACTATCTAGTATTTCGCATCTATTTCATGATCAGGTTTGATTTTAGTTAAATTGTTGATAACGGGGCCTATGTCTAGGCCTTTAGACCCATCACACTGGCACCACCTGGGAATTGTTGGAAATAAAATAATCGAGGTCCACCCCAAACCTGCTGAGTCAGAATTTGTATTTTAACAAGATTCCTAAGGGATTTATATATATACTAGAGGCCCACTGCACGAAATTCATGCACTGTGTCCCTCAGCCCAGCCTTCACCCTCTCCAATCTTGAGGAATATCTGACTGCCTGGTAGGATCGAGCATAAACAGGCAGCGGACATCCCTCTCACAATCCAGGACTGCTGGCTTCCAACTGCTCGCCTGCCTGCCTTCCTGATTGCCCCAACTTCTTCTGCTTGCCAGCCTGATCACCCCCTAACCACTACCCTGCCAGCCTAATTGATGTCTAACTGCTCCCCAGCCAGCCTGTTTGCCCCTAACTGCTCTCCCCTGCAGGCCTGGATCCCTCCTTCCCCCAACTACCCTTCCCTGCAGGTCTGGTTGCGCCCAGCTTCCCTCCTCTGCCAGCCTGGTTACCCATAACTGCCCTCCCCTGCAGGTATGATCTCCCCCAACTACCCTCCCTTGCAGGCCTGGTCCCTGCCAACTCCCCTCCCCTGCTGGCCATCTTGTGGTGGCCATCTTGAGTCCACATGGGGGCAGCCATCCTGTGTGTTGGAGTGATGGTCAATTTGCATATTACTTTTTTATTAGTTAGGATTAAGGTCTGGGATATACTGCCCTGTACTATACTCACCTTCTCTGCCCGGGTACCTTTCAAAAATATCCATTTAATATCAAATCAATATTAGTCCATTGTCTAAGATCATCACACAGCTTTGAGGAAGGACTAGATAATGCAAAGTTTATCCATTTTTCTTTCTGGCTGGATTTATATGATTTCAAAATAATTGGTTGAAAAGTGCAAAGTTCAGGCAGGCTTATTATCTAATACCATGGTTGCCCCAAACATACTTTTAAACATATTTTTATTGATATTTCTAAAGAGAAAAGAAGGGGAAAGGAGAGAGAAATAGGAATATCGGTGAGAGAACATAGATTAGCTGCCTCCTGCATGCCCCTCACCAGGGATCAAGCCCACAATCCAGACATGTGCCCTGACTGGGAATCGAACCAGCGACCTCTTGGTGCATGGGTTGACCCACAATCACCGAGCCACACTGGCTGGGCCAAACATTCTTTTAAGAAGTCTACATTTCAACAGGAATGACATTAATCACAGTTTCCATGTGAATAACTACAACCAGCATCCATTTTTAAGACAAGCCAGAAGGACCACTCCATGACTATCTTGCCCTCTTTCACCATAAAATTAACTCAGTATGAAGTCAGGCTTGAATCAATTGGCCGCTGCCTATTTGTTTACGGAAAGAACTGCAGGATAAATCATATTCATTAGAGACTGCATTTCCAAGGGCTCCAGAAGGTTAAGCTTTAATTGCTGCTTTAAAAAATCCGGAACAAAAAGCTGTCCATTACTGTGCATCCAAAGAGTTTGTGGTAATTGTAGAAGAAGTTTTTGGTGTGTGTGTGTGTGTGTGTGTGTGTGTGTGTGTGTGTGTGTTCATTGTTGTTCCTGGCACCGGGGACTCTTACTTACTAAGAGCATTGGGAGGGAAAACTTGAGATCCTTGATGCGTAAGATGACAACCCATGTGATAAATAGGGTATGTGCTTTGCAAATAGGTTCAAAGGTTTGGTTTAAAACCTATTTCTGGATGAGAGAGAAGGAAACCAATTACCAGAGTATGGTGGTGATAATTAAGACAATGTTATGATTCACTAAGAAAAAGCCTGGGCTATGAACAATGAATGCTATGGCATGTAAATTACCTGAGAGCAGAGTTTAATGATGTGTTCTTTCTTATTAATTGCTCATTTGGTGACACAGTCTATAAGAGTTATTTTCTAGAAGAAACAAAAGAAGTCTCATAGCCTTGGCAAATGTTACACATTGCTAAATTTTATGACCTTGGAGTGCCTTTACCTAACCCAGCATGCATCAGCATGAACTATAATTTGGTTTTACATTTTTGTATGATAATCAGGAGATGTGATTCCATATGGAATTTCCATAACTCTGAACAGTCTTCTATTAAATAGCATAAGTTGAACTTTATAATTTAGCACACTGATTATGTTCACTCATTCATGCAAAATGTTCCCATCTTTGATCGTATCTCTTCTAAATCAAACTCAAAATAACATTTACTTGGTCTGGATTAATACGTTTTGGGCCATGGACTGGGCGTACACGCAGCTGCTGAAGCAGACTGCAGAGAGCTAGCTATCACGTTGGCCATCTTCCCAAACAATCCCAATCACAGAGCCTAAATGCCAGATGGAATGATACCGCGGCCATGACGATGGGATCACGGCTCAGTCAATCAGGGAGTGTAACTGACATGTCTCCAGCCTCACCAGCTGGTGGGTGAGAAAAAGTATTAACATTTACAAATGACGTTTCCTACATTTCAGTTCACAGAGGTAGTCCAGTTCTTCTGAGAGATGTGCATCCTTAAGTATTTCTGAGTCTTTTTAAGGGGGCTTGCGAGTGTGGCCTGAAAGCTCCCTGGTCCCCATCAGTTTTCAGGTCTGGGAGAGTCCACTTCTTCTCTAAGAGACTTTTGGGGGAAGTTCATGGCTTTTGTTCCATAGAGGAGTTAGGGGAGAAAAGTTTGAGCGTGGTGGCTGTGTGGTTTCCTAGCAGCAACTGCCACTCTCCTCCCCAAACCCCCACCCCATGAGAGGTTTTCTCTAGTCTCTTGCCTAGACCCCATCCCTCATATGAACACTCAGTGAGGTCTAGGTCTGGGGGGTGGGGGGGGAACCTGCAGTTGGTAGGGGTTCTATAATGCTAGCTCTTACTTGGCCTATCACAGTTTGTTAAAAATAAAACTTATTGCATTTTCTTACTAGTTTATGTGGTATTCTGCATCAGATTCTATCCCATCTCTCCTTGGAGACAGCTGTCTTTTCTTAGATTTCAGGGTAGTTGGGTGCTTTGGCACTTTGGCAGTTTGGTGGATTCGAGAAAAGTTATGGTTCTGTAGGTTATCCATTTTTTTCCTGGAAGTGCAGGAGTGACTCTCCAGTTTTCTGTATCCTAAATAAAAAGGGGTTTATATATTATCCCAAATGCAGTAGGAATACATATGAAGGGCTTAAGCAGAGAATCAGTTAAACTGGATTTATATTTTTAAAAGATCACATGTTTAATATTTATTTGTCCCCATCGATATGCCAAGAAAGGGAGTTTTTAAGATAAATTTTAAAAAAGCAAGAACAGTGTCCTCAAATAGTTCATAATCAAGCAGATAAGTCTTACTGATTTTAACAAGCAGCTAACAAATTTTTCAGTACAAGTACTCTTAAGTGAATCTCCAAGCAGAAAACTCTGGGAGAATTAAGAGAGGGGGATCTAATTTTGGCACATAGGGATAGTCATGGAGAAGTTGACATTGAATCGTATCTTGAAATGTAAGTAGGGTATGATTTCAGAGGAAACTTGAGTAAGACGAATGTGCGAGGTTTGTAACTTGTTTTCTAAATAACATCATTTTAAATTTCTCATAATTTATTTCCAAGCAAAAATTAGTTACCAAGAAAGGAAGGAAAACATTCAGCTTTACCAACCAACTACTGTCACCACCTCCACCATCAACTAACACCTTTCTTTTTATTAAAAAAAAAAAAAGTTTCTAGTTCTTTATATCTATACATGATAGCTAGTTTGCTGATATAGAACAGTAGAAAAAATAACAAAAACTTTGGAAGATTGGACTGTGTGCTGCTGTTTCTAAGCTATCCCTTTGAATGCTTTTACAAAATAGCGATCTCTGTACTTAGTATCCAAGGGCCCAGATTCATGGTGGAGATCAGGATTGTATACTTTGTAAAGCTCTTAAGATGAATCTGGAAACCAATGAGCATATGAAAAGCAGGTTGGGTTCCATATTTGCAATTTTTAAAATCACTGCTTGGATTCTTCCAAAAGCAGATTCTAAGACAAAGACTGGACTGCAGACTATTTATTTGAGAGGTCACCCAGGAGGCACCAGTGAGGAAGTGAGGATAAAGAAGGAGAGGAAAGAAGCCAGCCAAGCATGATTCAATGAGCTCCTGATCACTTTGCGCATGTGGTCTCAATTCCACTGGGCACTTTCTGAAGAGCCTATACATAGTCCTCCTGAAAAGGCAGCCTTTGACCATGTTACTCAGGTTGCTTGCTTTATTTTGACCACTATATCTCTGTTTTCAGAAACAAGCACCTGACCCAAAGGCCACCAGCTATTGTCTTATGGTATAAAAGACAAGCCCAGCTGATCAAATTCTCTCACGATAACAAGGTGCTTGGTCGGGATGTTTGAAACTGCTGAGAAGCCATGAATTATAGATGATCAGCACATTGAAACATGAGAGAATACAAATACCACTGGAGAGACATGAAAAAATAGTCTATCTTAAGCTTTCTAGGGCAGTGATGTTTCTTGTTTCCACAATGCCCACATGAGTAACTGTACCTATCCGTCTTGAGACAAAGTTGTCACCAGTTCTTGGGGGCCCATGTAGATGTATCCTTATAAAAAATCACCCTCCTATAAGCTCGGTAACACTGACGCTAAAGCCAAGACTCCCTGTTGATTCAGCCCTTCTCTTCACTCACAGGCACCCTCGCAATAACCAGCCCCCAACCGGCCCCCACCCCCGCCTTTCTACCTGAGGGGCCAAGAACCTCCCGATGCTGAACTTCTCCAAATTCCTCAGCAGAGACCAGAGAGAGCCTCAGCTCCCTCCCCAACCATCTCCCTTCCTGCCAGGGCCAGGAGCCCTGTGGCTGCTCCCTCTGGGTCGCTAGGCAATGCCTCTGAGAGTTCCTTCCTGGCTGTGGGCGTGTCTG
Source organism: Antrozous pallidus (assembly GCA_027563665.1). Classification (NCBI taxonomy): domain Eukaryota; kingdom Metazoa; phylum Chordata; class Mammalia; order Chiroptera; family Vespertilionidae; genus Antrozous; species Antrozous pallidus. The sequence continues at coordinate 64,494,670 of CM050520.1, forward strand.
GCTCTGTGAGGCAACCTGACCACGCCCAAAGCGTCCCTCAAGCCCCTGAGCAGCTGGTAAGAGGTGTCTGGATGAAAACCCAGAAACCAGGTGGAGAGGGGTAAGAAAAATTCCTTTCTCACAAAGACCAGTCATACCTTTATTACTTTGTATTATAAAACCTTTATTGTTGTGCCCTAGATAGTTCGTTTCAGTGCATAGAGCATCAGCCAAGGCACTGAAAGGTCTTCTGCTCAGGGGCACATGCCCAGGAATTGGGCTCCATCCCCAGGGTGTGTGTGGGGGGGGGGGGGCTGTGGGGCAGCACAGGAGGCAGTCAATCAGTTGTGTTTGTGTGTTGTGGGGGGGGCGGTGGGGCAGCACAGGTGGCAGTCAATCAGTGATTCTCATCATTGATGTTTCTATCTCATGGATGTTTCTACATCTCTCTCTCTCTCTCTCACTTCCTCTCTGTAAAAAATGAATAAAATACATTTAAAAAAATCACCCTCCTGTTACTTGTCATAGCTTGAGTGTGTTGAAAAGGCCTTGACTTAATGAAAGGTAGTCATAGACGGAAAAGAAGACACAAAACAATCTCATCATCCACAGTTTTAAAAATCGGGGAGTAGATGATCAGAACTTGATTGTAATATAATTATAATGAGTAGTGCTAAGTAACAGCACTTTTTCTTTCATAGAACTGTCAACTCTCTGGTCAAAATAAACTGATTGTGAAGATTTTTATGCTCAAGTTCAGACTGTAGAGAGAACACAGCTTATTTTTGTGGAATCCCTCTAATGTATTTCCAGAGACCTGAGCCAGTCATATGGATTGTGTTTAATGTACATATATTTTCTGAATCTTCATATAAGAAATTTAAGGGGGAAATATTATATTCAGATGGTGTTCTTTTCAGGATATAAAGTGAGCATTGCAGTGTATATATTGGACTGGGTCTGGGAGTCAGCTTCTCACAGCCAATTTTTAACACCCAGGTAATCCACTGATCACATCTGATCTTTGGAGCAGAGAACTTGGCCTTCAATAACTGTCCCGGGGCAAATTCTGTCTTTGGGTGAATTTGCTGCTCTTGCTGAAGCCAGTGGGAAAGGCACCCATCCATGCATTTGGAAAACTAGAGTTTCCAGACAATTACTAATTTTTTCCCCAAAGAGTAGCTCTTTGCAAGAGGCAAGAGCTATGCAAAATGGGAAGAGGCAAGAGCTATGTAAAATGGGACTGACAGAAAGAAGGGAATTTTAAATTATTTGATAGTTTGGACTTTGATTATATTTATTTTAACAAATACCACTTTGTGTTTAGCACTATTCTCAACATTGTTCAAAGATAAAGGGAAATGGAAGACCATAATTTTCCTTAGAAATTCTACACTATATATGAATGATTAATTGTGAAATAAATTAATGTTTCTATAACATTGCATAATTTACAAATTGCTTAGATATGTTTGTATTACATATGAATACATATTGTAGGTAATACACATATGTACCTATACTTATACATATATTTTTATATGCATCTCTTATTTAATTCTCACAACAACCCTCTAGGGTAAATGGTATTATCATTCTTCCATTTTACAGGCATAAAAATGAGTTGAGTGAATTTGCTCATAACCCTTTGTGTATTACTCCATCTCCATGCTCACCACACTGTGTGATCAAATCTGCATATGTGTTCATCCCTTCCAGTGGACCAGGAGCTGGTGAACCTGGACAGCGTCCTCTTTGCCTTCATATTGCCAGCACTTAGCAGTTGTTGGTAGTTATTGAATCTCAGCCCCTGGTCTCCAGGTTACCCATGTTGTCACAGAATAAATGTTCTCCAGGCCTCCTGGGCTGCTTGTCAGTCTTCCCCTGCACCAGTGGCCCCTAGCTGTGCTTCACTCTTCAGATCCCAGATCAGCCTGTGCTACACAAGTTTCCTTGACAACCCCCACCATTGTTCCCTTCACCTTCTTCCTGCCTGCAAACTACCTGTGAGATGCAGATGGGTCAGCTCTTTGAGAGGCGATGAGCAGGGAACACGGACAACAGTAATTTACAATTCTGGGATCCTTTTGTAGATCAGTTCCTATATGTACTCATTTCTTCATACACATTCTTTCACCTGCACATCACAGGAACCTACATATTACTACAGATGAGAAAATAGGTTCCAAAAGGTAGTAATTTGCCCAAGATCACACAGCCAGCAAGTGGCAGATTTAAAGCCACTCCTGTGTTCTTAACCATGGAGAATAAATATCTGGACTGCTTACCTTCCTGAATGCCCTTGTAAAAGCACTTGCCTTGCTTTGGAATGTTAAATACAATGTTTAGAGAATGTCAATAAATCTGTCCAAGAGCAAGGTAGTAGGAAGGCCTTTGCAATTATTCATTTCATTCCATGTTCCTTTTTCCCACACCCTCCTCCAGACCGCGAGCTCCTTAAAGCTGGGACTGGGCTTTGTGTCTGTGCCTAGGTCCAGGACATTGCCAGGAACAGAGCAGGTGCTCTAAAAATGCTTGATGAATGAAGACATGAATAAAGGAATTTCTTTCCCCTATGCAGTTTGATCTCAACCTTATGGCCTTTACGTGTTGATACCCATTCAACCTTGTATGAAATATACTTACTACCATGATACTATCTCATTTTCTCAGAGACTGGTAGAGAGGTCTTCTACAATGGGAAATCATCCCCAGAATAGCTACCACACACCTGAGGATGATAAAGGAGGGGCTACATGTTTAAAAGCAGCACATGGAATAATTTTGGTGACATCCATGTAGCCCCTACCAGGACTATAACAAAAGAGCAAGGAAGGAAAGGTTGATCTTTGGGCTCCTTCCATCTGTTCCAGGTCCCCTAGCCTGTGTCTCGAGTCATCTTCTTCTTTCTCATCTAAGAAACCGATGTCTTTTATAGTAACTTTCCTTTCTAGTTGATCCATGTTCTAAAGTTTCTCTCCACCGTTACTCCATCAACATACCTATGTTCCCACTGGCTTATATCTTCTAAGGATCAAATTATTTTATTTTGCATTTTATATTAATTTATGATTGACTGATAAACATTAATTCCTTGGCTTTCTTTCTAATTGAGAAAAAATATTTAATCAAAGTGAATTTTAAATCCTATCTAATAAAAGAGTAATATGCAAATTAACTGTACCTCTGATCAAGCCATGCCCATCAGCCAATTAGGAGCAAATTATGCAAATAAACCCCAACCAAGATGGCTGCAGCCACTGAGAGCAGGAGGGAGGCTTGGGTTTTCCCAGCAATGGAGGAAGCTATGCTTTCCACCTTCCCTTGCTGGCCTAGGCCTCCATTCAATGTTACAAAATTTTAATTATAGGAGATACATAATCCCAACAGAAATGGTGGCACCCACAGAGCTGGAGAGAGCAGAGGCTAGGGTTGCCTGAGTGATGAAGAAGTCAAGCTTCTGCAGTCCTAGCACCTAGGCCTCCACTCTAGGCTACAAAGTTTCAATTGTAGAACATAAATTAATCCCAGATCCCAGGGCCTCCACTTGGGTCATTGTGGGGTGTGTGGCTGGCCTGCAAACCACCACAGGCCCCTCACTCATGGTGCCCTATGCCCCAAGGGAACCCCCACCCTGATCCAGAACACTCTTCAGGGCAAACCAGCTGACCCCCACTCATGTACCAGGCCTCTATCCTATCTAATAAAAGAGGAATACGCAGATTGACCATCACTCCAACACACAAGAGGGCTCCCACCATGTTTTCAAAAATCCTGGCCCCATGTGGACACAAGATGGCCACCACAAGATGGCGAGCAGGGGAGGGCCTTTGGGAGCTTCCAGGCCAGCAGGGGAGGACAGTTGGGAGGGACCAGGCCTGCAAGAGAGGGCAGTTGGGGGTGATCAAGCCTGCAGGGGAGGGCAGTTAGAGGTGACCAGGCCAGCAGAGGAGGCAAGTTGGGGGCAAACAGGCTGGCAGGGGAGCAGTTAGACATCAATTAGGCTGGCAGGTAGTGGTTAGGGGGTGATCAGGCTGGCAGGCAGAAGCATTTAGGGACAATCAGGGAGGCAGACAGTTGAGCAGTTTGGAGCCAGCAGTCCTGGATTGTGAGGAGAATTTCAACTGCCTGTTTAGGCCCAATCCCGGTCGGACATCCCTGGAGGGATCCCAGATTGGAGAGGGTACAAGCTGGGCTGAGGGACAACCCCTTTACCCCCATGCACAAATTTCATGCACCAGGCCTCTAGTAGTAAAATAAGAGGAGAATAGATAATGAGTAGGGTTAGAGTGGATCAGTGTGAAAAGATTGTATCTGAGGCAGATTTGGCCGCTTACAGCAGAAAGTCAAATAAAATGGCTTAAAGAAAACAGGTTTATTTCTGATGTAAAGGAAATAAAAGGCAGCCAACCAGAGAGAAATGGCAGCACCATAGTCACGCAGGGCTGTGGGTCTCCTGTCGTTCTGCCCCACCATCCTCAGGGTGCATCTTCCCTTTTCAGTTCAACTCCTGTTCCAAGAGGCTATTGAAACTTTAGTCCAAAAGTAGAGGGAGGGAGGTATAACAAAGTTGAAGTCCTGCCCATTGCATGTCCCCTTTGAAAGCACAATCCAGGAAATCCCACCCCAAAATTTTCACTTACATCACATTGACCACCCTCAGCTATAAGGAAGGGTAAAGATAGACTTTTGGTTGGGCATATTTTTACCTGGAATAAAATCAGTGTCTTTTTTAAAACAACAAAAAAAGAGAGAATGGGTAGGCAGGTGAGACTTGATGCCGTCACCAAGCTCTTTGAGTTGGAAGCCAAGCTGCACGGGGCTTTGGAAGTCTCTAGAGCACATATGAGATCAGGGAACATGGCACAGAGGAAGGTATCATCTCCACTGTAGTTTCCAACTTCTGTTCCTTTTCTGGATCCCTGGATACAACTGCTCTAGAGAGTTAACTAACAATGCATAATAAGAATCAGTGAGAACCTAAAAGTCAGCTCCACGCATTTCCACAGAGGCCATCCTGCCTACCCACACAAAAGTTTTTAACGGAATAGAACTGAATGGAGGGAAAGCGACATATCCCTCCCCCCAACCCCTCCCCCAAGTCAGAAGTATTTAACTCAACAACCCTTGGTTGAATGTTTGCTATAAACAATTCCTGCTGTTTCCACTATCAATAGCAGTGCTCTGCTCAATAAACACCTCACCTCTCATTCCCTTCCCTGGGCAGTGAGTGGTCTCTGTCAAAGAGGTCAGACATGTGCAGGATGAATGCAACAGCAAATATGCAATCCCTGTTTCCCTTTAGGATGAGTCATGTGAAGAGCCCATTTTAAAGAACTATTTGCATTAACCTACAGAGACACTCCATATTTGCTTAGTCTAGCACCAAGAAGGCATAGAAGAAAAACAAATCTCAAATGGTTTTTCCTTTTAACCTCATTGGGAAGATAAAGCACATAAAACAGTTAATACTTGAAATGGGTATTAAACGAACAAGTCAAATAGGTCAGTGAAGGGGTACAGGTGACTACACGAACAGGGGAGACCTAGAGGTAAGGAGGCTGGTGTATGATGGCGGGTAGTCTAGTATGCAAAAGGAGGATAAGGAGACCCAACACTAGGGGCAGCCTGACAGCAAAAGCAGGATTCATCATGAGGTATCAAGCCAAAGTGGAGATAGAGAAGACGTGGGAACTGAAGCAGGTGACTGGAGTTGATGCTTTGATATCCAGCCCTAGCAAGAGGGTATACGTTGGAGTTTGGCTGTTAAATCAAATGTTGGGGTACAAAGCTCAAACCAGGCTTGGATAATGGTAGGAGAATATGGTATAGACTAAAGTACTTGTTTTAGCACAAACAAGTCGCTCAATAGACACAGAGATAAGATTGATGGTCTCAGAACAGAGAGCATTACTCCCTCCATTCTGGTTCTAAGGCCCCTGCTTTGGGAACGCACACATGTTCTGGAAGTTAATTTGCAGCGACCAGGGGAACAAGTGTCTATGAGAGCTTGGGCTGTGATTGCAGCCGAGTGGGAGAACTTGTCAGATGCCTTATATCAGACTACATAACGCCTGATACCAGGTTAATTGAATTTCTTCTCCTGATAATGCCGGTATTTTGGGGTGACTTCAGTAGAAGTGGTAGCTTTGACATTATACCCAGAGAGTCTTTGATTTCAGAGGAGGCTTTTCTTACAGTTGTAGGAGAGATCTTGTTGAAGGACAAGGCATCGAGCTCCTCACCTCCAGAGACTTAGCTGTGTGAGAAAGAGAAACTCAAGCCCAAGGTGTACTGTTAGGCAGCATAAGCTCTCTGTGGTCTCCACAGACACTAACAATACATCTTATTCTCAGTGACTAGGTCAGAACTACATGACATGTGAAAAGCAAGTGGTAAATGTTATGTCTTGAGTATCAAGATGAGATGAATGACCTTGCAAAAGATTCAAAGAATTCTTTACTCTTCAGCAAAAGTAGGTATGTACAGAATTTTAACATTTTAAAAAAATATATGTTTTATTGATTTTTTACAGAGAGGAAAGGAGAGGGATAGAGAGTTAGAAACATTGATCAGCTGCCTCCTGCACACTCCCTACTGGATATGTCCCCACATCCAAGGAGATGCCCTTGACTGAAATCAAACCTGGGACTGTTGAGTCTTCAGGCCGATGCTCTATCCCCTGAGCCAAACCAGTTAGGGCCAGAGTTTTAACATTTACAATGTGCTTACTATGTGCCTGCACAGTGTTAAGTGCTTCCAGTATAACTTTCTATTATGTTTTGAGCATTTTCTATGTGCCATGCAGGTGCTAAATGCCATAGGAAGAGTTCTCCTATCTATCTTCTTCTTAGGAGAACAAGTTGGAGCCTGAACTTTCCTTATCTTATCACAACCCTACAGGTCACACATGATTGTTTTATGTTTTGTACATAAAGAAACTAGAGTTCTGCGTGATTAAATGATGTGAAAATCAATGAACTGACATACCCTCCCTGGACAGTAAGTCTGTATTGGTCCATAATATCCACTATAACTTGCTTCAGAGAAGAGGCCACAGCTTTTTTTCAGCTTTATACACAAAGTATTAGAACAATAGCAGCCTGTGCTTCTTCCATAATGAGGATGAGCTTGCTGAACAACTGGGTGTGGAGCTCTTTGCTGACAATGAGATTTTGCTTTCAAGATGGATCCTTCATTTCCAGCCATCTTTTGATTGGTGTGCTGAATTTCCTGCCAGGTCCAGAGCTTACTGGGTCTATTTGCCTTGCTTCCTCTTGCAGAAGCCACCTTCCAGGAACATGATTGGAGTCACACAGAGCCTTCGACAGCTTGTGGTCTTGAGGTTTGAAATTCCCAGAGCAGCCAGTGTGCGGACAGTTCTTCAAGGTAATTAGTTAACCTCTCCCTTCTTTAAAAGTCTCAAGAACTTGGCAGGAGAAGCCGTGGAAAGTGTGAGGCAAAGAATTGAACTCATCCTGTTCATAGTCATCAGTCAGCAGGCTGAAGTGCTTTCTGACAGAGTGAGCTGGCTGCCCTCTGGACAGGACAGCACGATTGCCTAGGGTCATGTCCAGAAGCCTGGGGTGCTGTTCTAGCCATTACCTCATTGCCTCCTGTGAGATTCATGGGCCCTGGAAGGAGCATAGTAGCTGGTGGAAGAGCTTCAGCTCAGTTCCCCTGCCCCAAGGTCAAAGGGCCAGGAGACAATCTTGGGAGCCCTGACAGCAGAGTCACAAATCAGGAGATCTGGCTGCCTTCTGGAGAGACCAAAGCCCCAGCCTGGGGCCTGCACAGCCACCTTAATGAGCTCACATGGTAGTCAGGCACTGCTCCCCGGGGGCAATCACACATATTTATTGATGTGGAAGCACTTATCTCATTGGTTTTTAAATAACACAGTCTTGATAACTCATTAAATCCTAGTCATTTGCAGCTGGCTCCCAGAAATAGGAGACAGAAGCTACTTTCTCCTTAAGGCCTCTAATAAGAACCTGAAATTACAGAACACCTTCCTGAAAGAACCTCAACGTTTTAATAGAATTGATCCTACCCTCAACTTATGGGTGGGAAAATGAAAGCAACTTGACTGGCACAGAGTAAGTCTGGAAGAAAAAAGGTAGACCCTAGATAGAAGGCATATGGAAACGCTCTGCTGTGAACTTAAAACTGCTTTTAAAAAAATAAAAGTTATTACTGATTATTTTTTTTAAAGATAAAACCTACCTCTAGCCACTCTGAATTCTCCCTGGACAAACCCTTCCTTGTTTAAAGGTGACATGTCCTCAAATATTCATAACTTGCAAGCAGTCTCTATTTCCCCAGCCCTGCTAATGAACCCAATTGGTTTTTATTCATTTTCTAAAGTATATTAGTAGCTTTCTTTTCAGCAACAACTAGAAAGACCCAATGTAGTTTTCTATATAGACCACCTGTTACTGGGTTGCGGGGGTGAGGTGTGGAGAATGTATTTTAAAAGTACTTACATAATGTGCTAGGCCAATAGTTTATTCATTGCATCATATTGTTTTCCTCAAAATACAGAATGATCTCCAATTTAGTTCCAATTTTTCAATCCAGATTGCTACACAATGTGTTGAATTAAAATGCAGCATATGTACAAACTACATTTTCTTTTTCTCTCTCTCTATTTCACTGACTGCTCCTTCTCAGCCTCCTGGTCTAGATCCTTCTCATCTCCTAGACCAATGGTCGGCAAAGTCATTAGTCAACAGAGCCAAATATCAATAGTACAACGATTGAAATTTCTTTTGAAAGCCCAATTTTTAAAACTTAAACTTCTTCTAATGCCACTTCTTCAAAATAGACTTGCCCAGGCCGTGGTATTTTGTGGAAGAGCCACACTCAAGGGGCCAAAGAGCCACATGTGGCTCATTCAAGCCACAGTTTGCTGACCACTGTCCTAACCCTAATAGCATAGGAGTACCTGGGGGCTCAGTTTCTGCTCTTCTTTCCCTCTCTCACCAAACTCTCTACCTTGGTGATCCACCCAGTCTGGTGTCCTTAAGTGCCATTCCAAATATATATTTTATTCCAGACCTTTCTCTTGAACCCACACTTACCCAGTTGACATCTTCAATACAGCATCTCAGAGACAGAACTCTTGATCCTCTCCTACTAACTCGTTCCACTTACAGCAATCCCATATCTTGATGGCAACTTTATCCTTCAGTGTTCAAACCAAAGAACTCAGAGTTATTCTAGACTCCAGTCTTTCTCTCTCACTCCTCATCCCACCTGTCAGGAATCCTTTTGGCTTTAGAACCAAAGTATATCCACCACTTCCTACCACTGCCATTGCTGCCACCACCTGAGCCAGCATCACCTCCAACCTAAATGTGGGCACTAGCATCCTGATCATCTCCCTTGAGTCTGTTCTCAACATGGCAGTCAGAGTTGTTATCTAAAATATTAGACTCTATTACTCCTCTCCTCAAATCCTCCAATGTCTTTCCACCTTGCTTAGAGTAAAAGCAAAAATGTAATGGCCACAAGGCTCCACATCACATAACCATCCTTATACTCCACTGCTCCCTTCCCTCTCTGAACTCACCTTCCACTATTTTCTCCCTTTCTGGCTCTGTTCCAGCCAATATCCAGCCATTTTGCATTTTGCCTATTCTTGCCAAGTACTCTTCTGTCTCATGCCCTTTGGATCAATTGCTTCTTCTGTTTGGAATATTCTTCCTTTAAAAATTTGCATAGTTATCCTGTTCATCCCCTTCCAGTTTCTCTCAATTCTCAAGATGATAAACTCTCCTTCCTACATTAATTCATAGAAATGAGAGAAGAGATAGTTTTACACACACACACACACACACACACACAGAGAGAGAGAGAGAGAGAGAGAGAGAGAGAGAGAGATCCTATCTAATAAAAGAGTAATATGCAAATTGACCATCACTCCAACACACAAGATGGCTGCCCCCATGTGGTCAAAGATGGCAGCCCCCATGTGTACACAAGATGGCCACCACAAGATGGCCAGCAGGGGAGGGCAGTTGGGAGGGACCAGACCTGCAGGGGAGGGCAGTTGTGGGGGGGGGGGGCAGGCCTGCAAGGAAAGACAGTTGGGGGGAACCAAGCTGGCAGGGAGGGCAGTTGGGGGAGACCAGGCCAGCAGGGGAGGGTTGTTAGGGGCAATTAGGCATCAATCAGGCTGGCAGGAGAATGGTTAGGGGGTGATCAGGCTGGCAGCAGAAGTAGTTAGGGGCAATCAGGCAGGCAGGCAGGCAAGTGGTTGGGAGCCAGGAGTCCTGGATTGTGAGAGAGATGTACAACTGCCCCATGGGATAGGGCCTAAATGGGCAGTCGAACATCCCTCAAGGGGTCCCAGATTGGAGAGGGTGAAGACTGGGCTAAGGGACACCCCCTCTTACTGTGCACAAATTTTGTGCACTGGGCCTATAGTATATATAGTTGTTCTTAATAATAAAAGATCTTCCAGAACAATAGAGAGTACTTTCTAAAAGATGGAAAGCAGCCGAAACCGGTTTGGCTCAGTGGTAGAGCGTTGGCCTTTGGACTGAAAGGTCCCGGGTTCGATTCCGGTCAAGGGCATGTACCTTGGCTGCAGGCACATTCCCAGTAGGGGGCGTGCAAGAGGCAGCTGATCAATGTTTCTCTCTCATCGATGTTTCTGACTTTCTATTCCTCTCCCTTCCTCTCTGTGAAAAATCAATAAAATATATTTAAAAGATGGAAAGCAATGGGGCACTGCATTAGAGCAGGAACCTGCAGGTCAGGATGTGAGCAATGGCATTGCCATTGCCATAGAAGAAGGTGAGAAGGAAAATTATGCAAAATCTAAATAAAAAGCATTCCAGACAGAGGAAACGTGCCAGGATTCTTTTTCCCAGCCTTACAAAGAGTTCAGCATTTTGGAGAAAGGGCTGCATGTAGATGATTAAGGAGTCTGTGGACGAAAGATATTTTTGAAAGGTATTGGGGGAGTCAGAGGAGCTTCCAGCTGAAGGAGCTAGAAGATTCTCACCTTGACCAAGGAACCTGCTTTCATTAGTACAATTTGTCCCAAGGCAAGGTGAAAATATACACTTCAAAGGGTACGGTATCAAAGGGTATAAGAAATATTGTCAGTTTGGGGAATAGCCTACAGCTGTTCAGGTGTTTGGCCAACAGGAGGCAATAAAATGCCCTGAACTGTCTGGCAGCTAACAATACCATTCAGGTTTGGGGGAGATGCCCTTTAGCCATTTCCAACAGGTAAATTACATATGACTCAACCCTGTTGAGCTCCCCAAGCTTCACCAACCTTTCAGGAAAGCTCTTGTAATTATTACATGCTGGAATTGGTTCTAAGCAGAAACAACTAGTGACAAGGGCCAGAGTTGGGAGTATGCTTGGTGGGAATAGGCAGGGCCACATCCAGAGACAATGGAAGCATGGACCAGAAGAATATCCCAAGACACTCAAACCTTTACTATTCTGCCTTGGTCTTCCCATGCTCCAGAGAACACATGGGACTCATATTTCTGGGGCCCAGACTCCAACATAAAATACATCAAGGAGAATAAGAAATGGGAAAAGGTAGGTCACAGTGTTTAGTAAGAAGGTCATTGGGAACCTTAAACAGAATGGTGTGGAAGCATGGTTAGAGCAAAAGTTAAATTTGAGGACTCACCAGAATAAACTGGAAGGTCAGATTCAGAGTTCATGTGTTTGAAGTTGAGAATCTAAACTACTAGTGTAGGAGGTTTGGAGGTCTAGGAAAAGAGAGCTTGTATCCAGGGGGAATAACGATAGTCCTGGATATAAAGGCTAATGTAAACTGCCTTCTGATCCATGTCTGTCTTGTTAATGATAAAAATGTTTGTCAAGTAGGAAGGGGCTCCTTGGGGAGGATTCACAGGGCATGTACTTTAGAGAAGAGAGGTTCTGAAACTCTGGAGGGGCACTAGGAAGTAGGGAAATGAGAAGGGAGGAGAACAATTGAGACAATTCCTGGACAAGGTGTTAAATGGCATAATTAGTGCTCGAGGGGCCTGGAGTAGACATCCTAATCGCCCTGGAGTCAGTTCAGGCAGCTCCACCTGGACATACCCCTAAACTAACTATGAATTCAAATGTGGTAAAATAATGGCATTTCAAGGAGAGGGAGAGGGAGAGGGAGAGAGAGAGAGAGAGAGAGAGAGAGAGAGAGAGAGAGAGAGAGAGAGAGGCACAAGGGTTTGGAGGCTAAGACAATACAATCTAGGTGAAGAGTGAAGAGTGTCTCTGAGTCTCCTGGGGCAGAGCTTTTCTGGATCTTCCTTGTAGAAGGAAGCAAGGGCCTTCCCTGGTATAGAGACTTCACTTCATCATGGAAGTTCAGCAAGCCTGTGTTGGGTTCAATGCACTTCCTGGTTTCTCTCCCACTGCTACCATAGGAAAGCACATTTCTCTACAGCACAGAAATATATGTAGAAAGGAAAGCTGTCTACTGAAAAGCTGTCTTCAGAAATGCATTCACCCATCACAGTACTGCTCCCTGGAATTGGGTAAGAAGAGGCCTCTTTTATGCACTCATTCTAGTTCTGTGATGCTGGCAAAGGAAACAGGATGAGAGAAGGAAACTTTTTTAAAAAAATAAGTGAACTTGTTTACTTGTATTAGTCATATTTATTTCTATTAGAAAGAAGTTACGTATTCAGTATTCTACATTAAAATTGGCCCATGAATGATCTGTCCCATCCTGTCTCATGAAATTATTGGACAACAAAGCCACTTCATGAAATTTTTCAAAAGGATGTCTTAGCTACTTGCATTTTAATATAATGTAATATTCCTGAAAAATATGTGACATGACATCCTATCTAATAAAAGAGTAATATTCAAATTGATCGTACCTCCAATCAAGCCATGCCCACAGCCACACCTACAAGCCAATCAGGAGCAAATTACGCAAATAAACCTCAACCAAGAAGGCTGCTGCCACTGAGAGCAGGAGGGAGGCTTGGGTTTCCCCAGCAATGGAGGAAGCCAAGCTTTCCGCCTGCTGTTGCGGCCTCCACTCAATGCTACAAAGTTTCAAATATAAAAGATACATAATCCGAAGAGAAATGGCGGCAGCCACGGAGCTGGAAAAAGCAGAGGCTGGGTTGCCCAGACGATGGAGAAAGCCAAGCTTCTGCAGTCCTAGCGCCTAGGCCTCCACTCTAGGCTACAAAGTTTCAAATGGCTGTTGCCACTGAGCAGGCAGAAGGCTTGGCTCCACTCCAGGATACAAAGTTTGAATTGTAGAACATAAATTAATCCCAGATCCCAGGGCCTCCCCTTGAGTCACGGGGGTGTGTGGCCAGCCTGCAAACCACAACAGGCCCCTCGCCCAGGCTGCCCCGCGCCCCAAGGGAACCCCCACCCTGATCCGGGACACTCTTCAGGGCAAACCAGCTAGTCCCACACCCATGTATCAGGCCTCTATCCTATCTAATAAAAGAGTAATTTGCAGATTGAGTGTCACTCCAACACACGAGTGGGCTGCCCCCATATGGTCAAAGATCCTGCCCCCATGTGGACACAAGATGGCCACCACAAGATGGCCAGCAGGGGAGGGCCATTGGGAGGTTTCAGACCAGCAAGAGGGCAGTTGTGAGTGATCAGGCCAGCAGGGGAGAGCAGTTGGGAGACACCAGGCCTGCAAGGGAGGGTAGTTGGGGGCAATCAAGCCTGCAGGGGAGGGCAGTTAGAGGTGAACAGGTCAGCAGAGGAGGCAAGGTGGGGGCAAACAGGCTGCCAGGGGAGCAGTTAGACATCAAATAGGCTGGCAGGATAGTGGTAAGGGAGTGATCAGGCTGGCAGGCAGAAGCGGTTAGGGGCAATCAGGGAGGCAAGTAGGTGAGCAGTTTGGAGCCAGCAGTCCTGGATTGTGACAGCGATGTTGGACATCCCTCAAGAGGTCCCAGATTGAAGAGGGTGCAGGCTGGGCTGAGGGACATCTTCTACCCCCTGTGCACGAATTTCGTGCACCAGGCCTCTAGTACTTAAATAATCAAATAATACCATACTTTATAAACAGTTATACATCATAACTTATTGCAGGAAATCTGAGATGGGGTAAAATTAGGTCTCATCAACATCAACTTGTATGCATACAATAAAGAAGTGAAGTGTTTATATAATACTGTGACTATAAAAAATATCAGATATTGCCATGAAAGTAACTCACTTATTTCACTGTTCCATAATACTTTCTCACCCACATTTCTGTTCATCAAACCTGGATTTCTCCCCTCAACTGAGTGGTTTTCACAGACACCCTTTTGGGAAACGTCATAAAAGACTATCACTGCCCAATAATTGCATGAACAGGATGGACAGACATTCATGGGCAGGTTATAATGTTCCTAATAACATCACTTCCTTCTCAGATCCTGACCTTGTGGAATTATCCTCTTTTTCTTTTTAAATATATTTGTATTGATTTCAGAGAGAAAAGGAGAGGGAAAGAGAGAGAGACATCAATGATGAGAGAGAATTATTGATTAGCTGCCTCCTATATGCCCCTTTTTGGAGATGGAGTCCGAAAACCAGGCATGTGCCCCTGACTGGGACTTGAACTGTGATTTCCTGGTTGATAGGTCAATGCTCAACCTCCGAGCCACCCCAGAAGGGCTCATCATCTCTTTCTTATTTTCAGCTTGAACAGGTCGGGTTCTTGTTTCCTATTGGCCATTCATTCATTCCCTAACCCATAAGTTAGTTACTTAGTGCTGGACAATGAGATAGAATTTGAAGATAAAAAACAACAAATCCCTGCCAATACTTTTAAGAAGCCTGCTGTACAGTGCAGGAGACAGGCAAGTGAGACAATTCCTGGACAAGGTGTTAAATGGCATAATTGGTGTTCAAGGGGGCCTGGAGTAGACATCCTAATCGCCCTGGAGTCAGTTCAGGCAGGTCCACCTATACATACCCCTAAACTAACTATGAATTCAAATGGGGTAAAAGAACAGCATTTCAAGGAGAAAGAGAGAGGGGGGAAGAGAGAGAGAGAGAGAGAGAGAGAGAGAGAGAGAGAGAGAGAGAGAGAGAGAGAGGAAGTTAGAGTTGCACAAGGGTTTGGAGGCAAAGATAATACAATGTAGGTGAAGAGTATCTCTGAGTTTCCTGAGGACAGAGCTTTTCTGGATCTTCCTTGTAGAAGGAAGCAGGGGCCTTTCCTGGTATGGAGACTTTACTTTATCGTGGAAGTTCAGCAAGCCTGTGTTGAGTTCCATGCACTGGCTTCTCTCCTACTGCTACCATAGGAAAGCACATTTCTCTACAGCTCAGAAATATATGTAGGAAAGAAAGCTGTCTACTGAAAAAACTCAGACATGAGTAATATATCTGTGATGAGCATAAGACTAGCTATCCTTCCCCTTTAGCACATGGGGGAATGTCTGACACATGGCAGTAGACAGATGCTGCTGTTATTGCTTCTGGAATAAACATAAGGGTCACATAGCAAAGCCCCCAACCAACAAGAGGCCCAATGGGAAGGAAGTGAGAGGCAACCTTCTGGAGGAGACAGGAAAGCTGTTTCTCACTGTCCTCATAGTTATAGCTTGTGGGCTCCTGGAAGACTTGCTTGGACAATACATCTGTTCATCCATTTCTCAAGTTTCTTACTGGTAGGAGTTTCAAAGATATCTGTTACAAAGCACAAATGTTATCCAGTGAGATGTCTCATTAAGCTGACATCAGATGATTGTCAGCTTGAATTCAATGACACCAAGCAAGATCTGAGGATTAGGACAGAAGAAATAGACAAAATTTAATGGAAAGAAGAAAAATTTAAAAAGTATGGAGCATAAGATAGGCTAAGTGAGGGGTAGTAACTACAGGCTGTTTGTGCCCTTTGGGGCAAGGATTCTGCATGAGAGCAGGAGATGATCCAAAGAACATGGCACCAAACTTCCCCCCTTCCCCCGCTCACAACTTTGCATAGGACCAGACCTCCTGTATAGAAAACCTGGAAGCAAAACATTTTGTCATCTTTGAACAGAAAGTACAACACACAGATGCTATCTCAAGGAAGGAGAGAACAACTCAGAGGTGACAAAAATCTAGGTTTAGATGGATCGTGGGGCACCAGACATCACAGAAGCTGAAATGTGATTAATTCATTTAATAGTGATTAAATGAATGCCGGCATCATGGCTGCTTTGCTCTTTACTGTTTAGAAGTTATCTGACATTATTCTTTATTCCTTTTCATCTGTTTCTACCCCCACCACTGTATTTGTTTTCTATGGCTGTGTAACAGATTACCACAAATTCTGTAATTTACAACACACATTTATTATCTCACAATTTTTGTGGGCCGGGAGTTTGAGCATCACTGAGCTGAGTTCTCTTCTTAGGTTCTCACAAGACTGAAGTCCAGGCATCAGCCAGGCTGCAAGCTTATTTGGTGTTCAACTGGGAAGAGTTCACTTCCAAACCCATTCAGGTTACTGTAGTCCTTGCCATATGGACTTCAACATGGCTACTTGTTTCAGCAAGAAGTTCTTGCTCCACTCTACTAAAATGGAATCTACATAATTAAAGGGTAACATGCTAATTGACCATACCTTTGCCATGCCCGATAGCCAACCAGGAGTGAGTATGCAAATTAATTCAACAAAGATGGTTGGTTAATTTGCATATGAAGGCACCAAGTGGCAGGGGGCGGGACACTTGCATCATCACCATGGCCACAACGCAGGCGTTCTGCACCACTCCAGTTGCTCTGAGCCTCTGGGCAGCATGGGAAGGTGGAAAGGCAGCTCTGGCCAGAGCGAAGGTGGTGCTGGCAGCCAGGGGAAGGAAGGCCTAGTCTTGCACAAATATTAGTGCATTAGGCTTCTAGTCTTATATAACATAAAGTATCCCTGAGAGTGACATCCCATCACTTTTGCCATAGTCTATTGCCTAGAATCAGGTCACAGGTGGGAGTGTGTCCCACCCACACTCAATAGGAGAGTATTACACTGGGAGTGGACACAAAGGAGTAGGAAATATCGGGGACAGTCTAAGGTCTACCCACCCTCAGTCTTGTACTAGGTGGCTGCCACTAACAACCTCTTCTAAATTAGATTCTAATCCTCCACTCTGAGGGAAAAGTCTTCAGGTCTAGAAGATGTTGGTATCATGTGTGATTCTGCCCTACATGTAAGCTTGAATTAATCATCTCAGAATATAAAGGCACTCAGTTCTCCTGAAGTGCCCGTCTCCTTTGTGTTTTTCTCTCAGTACCTGGGAGTGATACTTGGAACTGTAATGTGCTTCTCATTATGAATCCAGGCTTGCTGTTATTCTTCCTGTTCCTTCTATCTCACGGCATCTATATTTATAGCAGCTCCTCTTTCAGGAAAACAATTTCACCACAATTTTTGGCTTCTTGTTTTCCTTCCTTGACTGAGTACATGACGAACTGCTGCATCCCAGGGGGCTGTTTTTACCTGCAGTCTTTGAATTATTATACCACTGGCCAGCTTTGCCTACTTGGCCCCCTCACGCTCTTCACTTCTCCACAAATGTGATTTTTCTTGTGAGTCCTTGGTTTTATCTTCCTTCATCTTACCTGCCTCTAGGGAAATTATCAGCTGTGAGTGAGATAACATAGTCTGCACCTCACTCTAACTAGAGGAATGCTTCCTGCATAATCAATTGAAAAGGTACCAGGCTAAGAAAGACACTACCCCTGGCAAACAGCTGCTAGTTCGGCCTAATGAATACAATGCTCATTGGGATTGTATAGCATTTCTGCATTTACCATATTCTGAGCAGTAATCTAATCTTTCTTACTCCTGCTTTTCCCTCCTCATACATTTGCTTGAACTTGGTCTCCTTTCCACATTACCTCTAGACTTCAGTTTTTGCCAAATGTTTTAGGTCCCATGGACCTGATTTTTTTCTCTTTACCATGAAGTAAAGACCCTAATCCATTACTTTGTGGCCATCTCCCATGTGAGACTAATAATTTATGCTGCAAAGGGACCAATTAGAAAAGTATTTTTCTTTCCCTAAAAGAATTTCATCATGGTTCAAAATAATTCAGCCAACTTCCAAAAGTTTCTTTCTCCCAGCATGTTTAGCAGCAGGAAGAGTCAAATGTTCCTTAGTGCCTATGGCTCACTCCCCATATACACAAACAGGTTTGACGAAGTTCAGTTTTTTTAAAAAACATTCAGTTGAGATTAGAAAATCCCAAATGTTTTTCAGCTTGAAGTTTCCACTTCTCAACCAACTGTTTTTATATCCTGTTGGCTCCGCCTAAACCACTGACTATTTGGAAGTCGTGTTGGTAGGAGGCTTATTTTCCAGGCCACTAGGAGACCTGGTAGGATGTGATTTTTATGGCTCTGTATCAAATTCACCAGTAATTATATGTACACTGCAATACATATAGGCAAGAATAAGCTTTGTTAAGGTGTATATAAGACATGTAGGATATAAGATATAAGACATACTGCTTAATGAGTTTGTTCTCAATGGATCATAAACAAAGGCCTGCAAATATTACTTCTATAACACACATATATGTTATATATTAACTACATGCAGTATTTTATTTAATTTATGGGTTATATTATATATCAACTAAAGTATATATTGACCATAGATAACATATATATATATATATATATATACACACACATATATATATATATACATATACATATATATATATACATATATAGTCAAATAATACTTGAATGCTGACAGTGAAAAAGCCACAATCTCTTCCATGACCCCTGACTCACCTACACTAGTCCTGCTCCTCAGAGATTATCAGTTTTTAAGTATTTCTGTTTTAGAGTTCTGTGGTAGTTATCCTAAATAATATGTGTTTATTGTTGTTTCTGGTTTTGTACACTGTAAACATTTAGCTATTATCTTCATGCTATATGATCTTTGAGAGTTTAGCTTCTGTTTTTCCCTGTACCTCTCTCTGGAAAGTTTTAGGATATTCTCATAATCTTTACTGAACTAAAATCTCACTAAATTGTATTGAGGGGAATCTATCTTCATTAATTATGCTAGGCATTGAGTAAGCTCTTTATATTTAAAAATACTCTCCCCTCAACTCTGGGAAATTTTTGTTTTAGATTTATTTTGATCACTTCCTGTCCTCTATTACCTCTATTCTCTCTAGAATTCCTGGAATGAAATGTCAGATCTCATTAGGACTGATCCTCAATGTCTCTTGATTTTTTGTTCATAGTTTCTTTCTAACTGCTTTTTGTTCTATTTTCTAAGAGCTTTCCTCAGCTTGGCCTTACGTCCCGTCTACCAAATATTCCATTTTCACAATGTATTTTTAATTTCCAAAAATTAATTTTGTTTTTTATTATGCCTTTTGAAAAATATGCAACATTGTATTTTTTTGTTTTATCCATGCGAAAAGTTTAAGTATTTCTGAACATACAGAATTTGTTTTTATTTTTTGGTAAATTTTCTTCTACCTTGGGAACAGCTCATGTCCATTTATTTTGGTGTTTCTCTTTCAAATGCTGGACGATGTTTGGTGGGCCCTCTAGACAGCAGGATGAGCAATAAGCAGACATCCCAGGAGCTCTGCTTGTGCTGCAGGAAGTGGCAGCTGGTGGGCTTTCTCCACACTGAATGCCTAGGGGTGTACGGTGATTGCTGGTGGAAAGCCCCAGGTAACAACTGAGAAGGGCCTTACTCTGGCTTACTAACACCCAGAGCAGCTATTCTAGTTCTTCCCCAAACAGTTCATTCTATTCTGTTAAAGACAAGCTTTTGGATTCATTTGCTTGTGGGCAAGGACCCAGCTTTCTATTGCACATGAAGGTGAGGGAAAGGTACAGCGGAGACCCCCTGTTCTATATAGAGACCTTCTACTTCAGTGCTACCTCTCCACTCCCACCTTTTAGAATCTAGAGCCACTTTGATTTCTCAAAGCAGGTCAGCTGCCTCCTGTGCTATCAGATCTTGCTCACATCCAAGGTTTCTTTGGTGTCTTTCTTCCTTGTACTTTATTAATTTACACTCTCCTTCCACTTTTTGCATTCTACAAACTCCTTGAAAACTCTCATCCCACTCCTCTTCATATGGTGCTGTGATCTTTTTGGTTTTTGTTTTGTTAACTTTAATTTTATTTTTAATGTCCTCTCAATGGGGTCTCAACAAAAAAAAGGTGATAAATACATGGGGTCATTCCATGATCCTGAACTGAAAATCAGAATCAGAATCATGTTTCCAATTGCCTCTTTCTGGAACTCAGGTATGTTAGTGCCTGCTGGGTGTTTGTTTGTTTGTTTTTTATTGAACTGTAAATATCAAGGAAGCTTTCAATAATTGGACTCACACTGGAATAAGTTACTTAAAATAATTATTGTGAACATCCATGTCCTCTACTAGTGTAAGTGCAGGTTATAGTACCTATATGGTTATTAGGAGAATGTAAGCATTAGATGTTCAGCACACTGCCTAACACATAGAAGCAACTAAATTAAAACTAGCTATCTCTCTCTCCTTCATCACCTGCTGAGTATGTGTATTCACTTAAAGTAACTCTATTATTTTAAAAATTGAATTATTTTATGTCATCTCCACTCCTGCCCATGCACAATCGAAGAATTCCCATGCACTTGGTATAGATCCTTACAGGCATTCTGCTGGTGACCAGAAGATTGGAGTTGCTGATTCCTTCCTGATTGATCACCTGGTAGGTAGGTTTGGTTATTATCACTGGCTTTTATTATTTTATTGCTTCTACTATTTGAACTCCAGTTAGGCAATGGAAGGAAACTCTCTCTCTCTCCAAATTTTGTCCAGCTAATGGATTTTGCAATCACTGGTTTTAGAAATTTCTTTTAATAGAGTTCAACTAATTGCTTCATTTGGAAGGAGTCAGCATCCAGAGAGCCCAAGAGTTGAAAGAAGGAGCGATGATGCTGTGGTGCCAGAGGTAACTACAGCCTGGAGGACAGAGCACAGAGTCAGCTCATGAATCAAGAATGAACTCCATACTGTAAATAAGCCGAGAAACTTGACACCAAGCCAGGGTTGAGTTGACGAATGCTCTGGGCATTATTAATTAGTTAGGTCTTGCCGAAATATGAGGATCATAGCCGGGTGGAGGCCTTTCTTATGATTCATTTATTCCTAAATCTGTGTTTGGCTGAGGCACTGCAGCATGCGAAAGCATGTGTTGAGGTAGGATGAGAGACTTGTATTCAACCTTGACCTGACCTCAGCTTTTATTTCATTAGGCTAATTACATCATCCCTTTAAGCCTTAGTTTCCTCACCTGAAAAGGGGAGTTAATAATATTTACCACACAGAATTGTGATAAGGGTTACAGTTTGAGGTGCAAAGTAGTGTGCTTGGCACATGGTAGAGTCTTGGGATGTTAGTTGCTGTCCTCCTCCTCTCTGTACTCCATATCTTCATAGCTTTTCCTATGAGGAAATAAGACAGTGATTACCAGACAGGCCAGGACAGTTTGTGAAAACACTGAGGAGCCCAGGCATTGTTTGGCTGGATCCTGGCCTTTAAGTACTTGCCCTCTCTATGACCGGGTGACTCATGAAAATGATGGGTCTTGGAAGACAGGGAGCACAAATTTAGAACAACTGAAAGAATCAACAAGTGGGATTAAAGCTATTTACAAAACACTGGCATTGTGCAATCAATGCTATTCCTAAGTATTAACTTCAGAATAATATATTGGACCTAAGGTTTTTTAAAAGGGATTAGTAATTTACAATCATCTTAAAAAATAATCACTTTATCTTGATTCCACAAAGATAGTACGGCTTTTTGTTTTGTTTTGTTTTGTTAGGATTTTTCTTGAGGTTGAGGAAATAAGGAGCAAAAGCAGGAATTTTCTGTATATTAAATCCATGGGGCATTTACCACTTCTCTGGCTAATGATCTAAAATCAAACAAATCATAAAGAGTAAGAAAAAAGTTTGACAATTTTATGAGCAAGGGTCTTTAAACCTAGTTAGTGAGGGCATCCAGAGTAGGCTGGAAAAGGTATTTCAAAACTGTCCCTTCCATTTGGTGTCTGAGCTTGAAAGGAATCCAAACAACTATCCATAAAATTCTTAAACATCGCCCCAAATACTAGAATTCTCAGGACACAAGAACTGTAAATGACTGAGGCCATGTCCTCACTCGCTGCAGGACATCTACAGATGAAATGTTCAGGGCAAGAACCCAGATAATCAACACAGCATTTTCTTTTCATGCTTTCTAATTGATTTCAAAGGCTGTTCTGGAAAGGTTATGGGGCAGGACACTACCCAAGTATATCTGAAACACTTTTTGGCAATTTCTAAATAGGCCCATTGGAAGCTCAGAATGGGTTTACCAATATTTTTTAGAGGCTTCCAATTCACAATGGGCAAGAAGAACTCAATAATTAAGGTGACTTGCTGAGAAAAAAAATTCCTTCTTCTTCCCATATTCCATGTTAAACACACACACACACACACTGGAAAAAAAAATTTCGATTCTACTTATTTCTGAAAATTTGTTGTTATAGGTTAATTTGTTGGGTGCAAGATTTTCCTCTCTAAAGAGATTTCAAATCTCATCATGAGCTACTTAACCATTTTTATGGTGGCTTGTGTAGTCTGAATGAGTAAACTAGATTCTTATGTGACAGCTAGTTTTGATGGGAAGCATAGATGGAGATAACAGGAGAATCCTGAGTCCTCTATGGAGAGGATCTTTATTGGTTGGAGAAAAGCTATTTTTTCCATACTACATGGTTTTGTTGAGAGTCACACTCAATTTTATCCCCAGCCTTACTTCCCCTCCTACTAGAAGGAACAATTCAGTTTACTAATAGATAGGCAATATAGTACAATGGTCAGGTAAGATACTACTGAACTCAAATTCCAAGCTCATTGCTAGCTTGGACAAATTATTTAAACTTGTTGAGCCTGAATTTATTCATCTTTATGATTTAAATAATAACAACCACCTCATAGGATTTTTACGATAATTTAATGAAACAATGCACATCAAGTCTTTTGGGTAATGCCTGGTATGTAGTAATATTCAAAAACTGTTGACATCATTATCATTACCATAGCCATCATCATCTGGTCCTAATAGGTATGATGTCTGAACATAAATCATTTGTTACTAGTTAGGTGCTGCCCAGGGAGACTCAGCTCTATTTTATCCTGAATTTTTATTTGTCCTTCCTTGGAAAATGAGGTGTACAAAGCATACCACCCTATTTGACCTTGGGGAGAGGATTAGACTAATAGGGACACATGCACATTTCTCAAATTTCTACTGATCTTAAATACCTCTCTGAAATTGTATCTGTGTCTTATTTAAGATCCTAAAGTCCTGAATAAGAAGATATAAATAACCACAGGGAATAGTAGATGAATTTGGATGGACCTAGACATGGGGTGGCTCTTCAAGAGGTTCTCTCCATGAATCCTAAGCTGACTCTATTTTGAAACAGTTACCGAACAGCTTCCTTTCCTGATTTTTATAAAAATCTACTGCATGAGCCATTTCTGAATGTTGGTGAAAGCAGGGAAGCAATTTTAAAGGAACATAAAAACTGAAGTTTGCTACTAGCCATATCTGTCTATAAAGATGTCCTTCAGATACCCTCCAAATTGGGTACCCTCTCCCCCTGCTGCTGGGATCTTCCCTTTCTCCTCAAGAGGTACTAACTCTTTCCCCATCTGTTTAAAACATGTGGATGTACAGGTCTGAGGGAGGAAAAAAGAATAAGTAACAAAGTTTTTGGTCTGCTTGCATATCCTATAGAATCTCTCGGGATTATTTCTTCAAAGTTCCCCCAGCGTGTGACTCTGACCCCATGTTATAGCATTTGTGAACAGCTCTGTGCAAACAATATGGTCTTGTTTCTCCCTCTCTTCCCAGTTCCCTGTGGGATTTTCCAGGATGAGCAGAGCCTTTTCATCTGGATAGCAAGCAGGACGAAGTATCTCCCCTTGTCACGAGCTTTCCTCCCCACCCTTTGCAAAACCTTCATTTAAGGATTTATGAAGTGAGCAAGACAGGTCCTGATTTGCTTGTTGTATGCAGAAGCTGAAAGGAGCCAGAGAGAAAGAGCACAATTCCCAAACCTCAGGAGTTTTAGAAAATATATTTTAATCAGAAAAATTTATTCAAAGGCACATCTTCCCCATATATGTAAAATGAACTGTTTTTAGAAATCCAATTGCCCTTTCAATAGCCTTCTTGAGACTTATTTGTAGTAAGACCAATGACAAACAGTCAATCTGAAAATGCCTTTGTCATTCAGATGATAATGTAAGCTATGATTTAGGTGACTTAGATGTGACTGACTTGATTTCCCCATTTCTGTTCTGTGGAAAGTCCATTGCCTTCCTCTGATTTCTGCCAATCCCCAGGGGACTTATATGCTCACGATCACCTCTGAGCTTTGCAATGTACAGTTCTCTGCATGAATCCTAAGCTGACTCTATTTTGAAACAATTACTGAACAGCTTCCTTTCCTGATTTTTATAAAAATCTACTGCAAGAGCCATTTCTGAATGTTGGTGAAAGCAGGGAAGCAATTTTAAAGGAACATAAAAACTGAAATTTGCTACTAGCCATATCTGTCTTTAAAGATGTCCTTCAGATACCCTCCAAATTGGGTACCCTCTCCCCCTGCTGCTGGGCTCTTCTCTTTCTCCTCCCCCATCTTACCAGTATTCATTCCTAGTGGACAGTTTATCAAGCGCTCTCTCTCTCTCTCTCTCTCTCTCTCTCTCTCTCTCTCTCTCTCTCTCTCTCTTCCTTTCTCTTACTTTTTTCCCCTCCCTCCCTTCCTTCTTTCCTTCCTTCCTTCCTTCCTTCCTTCCTTCCTTCCTTCCTTCCTTCCTTCCTTCCTTCCTTCCTTCCTTCTTTTTTGGCTTCTCCTTTTGATTGTCTCCTATTTATCTATGCCCACACTTTCAATCTCCCAACCCCAGTGACTTAACTAAAGTATTTTTCTGTATAAAAGCATTTCCTTCCCAAAAAATTTTGGAGCGAGTTGCTGAGATAATAATGGGTTCTGAAACCTTTACATATTTGTTCTGGAGGTGTATGAAAGTTCACTGAAATGTGACTCCACTCTGAAATTAATTCGAGGGAAGTTCACTATTTAGAGGGCTAATACAGTGAATTCACTGGCAATGTTAAAAGTTCTTCTTTGGGCTTTCCAGACTATTTTAATAAGAGAATATTGAGTTGTCATTCTTTCTACCTGGCAAAAGAATGGGTGGAAAGAGCTCCTTGGTATTTCTTTTCATAATGAGAAGGGTTATGGCCAAGCTATTTATTAGTTTCTAAAGGAAGATATGTAGCGCATGCTTTCAAGCTGTATTCTGTTTTCAGCTCATGGTGTCTGGGCCTTGTTCCCACATGGAATGCACACATAAACACCTGCCCCATTACACACCCGGAAGTATCCCTTTCTTATGTATCAAGAAACAGGCAGACACTTATATTATCACAACTTGGGAACATGCATGATGTGTCCTTTTCTTCCCCAAATAATACCTCCAATTTTATTCTGACTCCTGAAATACTTTTAACAGAAGATTAAAGTCCTCTGTTGATATAAGGCTTACAACGCAGTCCAATAGGGGAATATGGGTAGTATATATTTATACCAAGATGTAAATTAATATCAGATCTTTTTTTCTAAGAGTTTTTTTTTGTTTGTTTTTTAATAGAGAAAAAAAACCAAGGGCCTTGAAGTAAGGGGAGTTGAAAAAGTGAACAAAATGAAAATGTTATGATATGAAGTTTATTTACAGAAGAGAGAAGATTGGAAGGGAAAGGAGACTAATGTTTACTGTGCACCTGCCTATGCCAGGCAATGTTCTGGGATGTTACCAAATAATATATCTTATATAATTCCAAAACACTCAGAAGGATAGGAAAGATTGCCTTTTGTACTGAGCCACATCTGCTAACTCTCAGTCATACTAACCCACTCCCTAACTGCAATGCATAATTCAACAAACAACTATGGACCTTCTCTCCTTCCTCCCCCACTTACGCCCCAAGCACAGAATGAGGCAGGGAAAAGTCTGGGGAGAAAACATGGAAGATTTTAATATTACGGTAAGAGGTTTAAAGTTTACTCTGTAGGCCAAGATTAGTCATTAACAATCTTGAGCTGAAAAAAATGTACATGATTAATTTTAGCTGAAGGCATTCCAATGGCTTCCTATTGCCTAAAACACTTCAAGGGCTCCTCATTACTCATGAGATAAAGACCAAAGTTCTCAGTATGGACTCCAAGGCTTTGCAATGTCTGGCTCCTACCTATCTCTCCAGCCTTGTCTTTAACTCTCCCCTTGCTTGCTGCAAGTGGGCCTCACATGTCTTCTGTTTTCACATTGGGTCACCCTCCCACCCCTCACAGGGTCTTTGTACAGGTTGTTTCTTCTTCCAGGAAACCTTTTCCCCTTTGGTTCATTAGCTTCTCCTCCTTTAGATCTCAGCCAATCATTACTTCTTTGAGAAAACTTTTCCCAGCCCCCACTTCCCTAAACCCTACTCTGTCTAGGCCCCTAACACAGGCACCTATATATTTGTGACTCCTTGATTACAGTAGTGCCCCCAACCCCACCCCACTTACCCTCGATTTTACTTTCCAGAGTTTTAGTTGCCGGTGGTCAACTGCAGTCAAAAATAGTAAATGGAAAACTCCAGAAATAAACAATTCATAGATTTTAAATAGCATGCTGTTCTAAGATGAAATCTTACACTGTCCCACTGCATCCCACCCAGGACATCTTCCTCTTTTCCATGCTATATCTGGCAATTGGAATATGCCAAAGAGAAGCCATAGAATGAAAAGGTGAATATGTATAAGAAAAAACAGTGTGTGTATGCATCTATATCTCTATCTATCTATCTATCTATCTATCTATCTATCTATCTATCTATATGTTCAGGCATTCAGTGAGGGTCTTGAAACCTATTCCCCACAGATAAGGGGGACTACTGTACCACCTGTCTTCCTCACTAGGCTATAATCAAGGACAAGGACTCTGTTTTGTTTATCATTTTCTCTCTAGTTCTATTATAGTACCTGGTACATTGTTGACATGCAGTAAACATTTATTAAAAGCAAACAAAAATAGAAAATAATGTTTTCTGTAACAATGTAGAGGTGGGTTTGGGGTGTCATGGAAGAAGCTTGTCCCCAGTATACCTTCACACACTATAGTTAAGTGTGTAGTTGTAAATGAATAATCTCTCTTTGTGGCAGCCATGGGCTCATAGAAGTGATGACTTCACTAGCAGCTTATTAGGCAGCATCCACAGGCTGATTAATCCCACTCCCCGGGAATCATCTCAGTTCAGCTCTTGGGTGTAAAACAGCCCTGTCATTTTTCATTGGTTAATTAAGTGCAGTGGCTGGTCACAGATCAGAAAGGTGAAAGTATCATATTGAATAAGAGTGTGCAGAGAGTAGAAATATAGGGAGTTTTAGCTGTGTATGAATAAAGGGGTTAACATTCAAATTACAGAAAGGAGACAGCACAGGAAAATTGCTTTATTACAACTGTCTCTGAAAATTGTGAAGGCTTAGAATAAGTGGGCTGATGAATCAGTGCTTTTCCCTTCATGCTGATGACTGCATGAGAATAAGTAGGCTCAATCCACAGGGAGAGAAATTTGAGCAAATTATTTCTCAACAAATTTCCAGAGGGATCTGATAAGGTCTTTGTCTCTGGAGAAAGGATAAGGTAAAATCAATAACTTTCACTGCTTTGCTGATGAGCACTGTCTTGCTTTTAGATGATGAGTGGTGGTGATGGAGTGGAAGGGGGAAGGTGGGCAGAAGCGTGGCAGACTCGGATGCAAGCAGTTCCCCTAACCAAGGATTACATTGCCACACAGGTTGTGAAGCTATGGAATGACCGCTCTGTGTGACATTTCTTGTTTTAATCTGATAACGCTTTGCAAACCCCATGAATCATCAAGTATCCCATGCTTGAATGATTTTGACAAGTTTTATGAGTCCACCTAGTGCTATTTATTTTTGTTCTCTCTCATTCTTTCTCTATAGGGAGGAACATGTTCAAGGGCATCCTTCACAGAATTGGCCAGGAGCCACAGTGGCAAATTTAACTCCATCATCCTGGGGCAAGGAGTAGCATGTTTCCCTCTTGCCAACTCCCCAGGATGGTATTAACATGACTGATGAAGTCAGCTATTTGCACAACCAGTAACCAGAGCAGATTCCAGGAATTCTGCTTGAGCAAGTGAGATGCCATTTTTAATGTAAATAAGCCATGCTGAGATGTCCAGATCCATATGTTTGTTGCCTACCTCACTGGTAGAACTTAATATTAACTCATGGGCTCTGTCCCAACTATTTCCAACATGGCATAGTGCCTGAAACATCCTCTACGATAATTTCTCCTTAAGGACATGGCATTGAAAAAATTACAAATAAGCATAATTTCTATATGGAAATAGTAGCAAAAGGGTGCTGTTTTTTGTCATCTAACTAACAACTATTCTAGTTGGCTTACTTATCTAAATTTGTGTTGTCAATTAGAGTGACCACTAGTTACATGTTGCCATTAAGCCCTTGAAATGTGACTAATGACTAAATCATTAGAATCACTTAATTTCAAATTCATGAGGTTGGATTATTGTTAAACTCCAAAACAAAGTAGGGATCCATGTTCAGTGAGTTTGAAAAATCTGACTTAAATAAATTAAAATTGTTTTCTACTACCCAATTTCTAAGAGCCTTCAAGATACCAATGTTCATTACCTCTTCCTCAGACTGGGAGCTATAGGCCAATTTAACAATGAGATGTGACCATGGGAGACATTTTGCTTGTTTCCACAGTGGGTCTCAAGAAACACATTTGGGAAATGACTCTTTACATGAAGAGTCCCCGGAAGGAATATGCCAGGCAGAAATCTATGCCTTTAATAAGAGAAGATCTGTCCCTGGACTATGAGCTTCAGGGAGGTAAGACTTAGCTCCCTGGCTCTGTATTTATTCATACTATTTTGTTGTTGTTGTGTGTGTGTTTAACTTGAACACCCTATAGACTTTACCTATCACCTTATACTATTTTAACCTTAGTGACACTTCTCCTTTGAAAAATGAGTTTGTAAACTCATTTTGAAAAATGAGCTATGTAAACTTTTCAGTTTAAAACTCCGTGGCCCATTCCTCCGGACTCTAATACTTAAAATTATCACTCTCTTGTTTTCAAACCCTAGTGGGATAGTGTCTAAGTCATAGAATAAGCTAAGGCCATCTAGGGTGAATTGTTGCATTCTGTTTCCCTGAGTGTCTCCAAATTATTGGGGAGGGGAGAGAGGGGGAGTAGACCATGAAGAGAAGTACATAGTCCTAAGAGAGGTACATGGTACCAAACCAAGAAAGTGGTTACAGAATCCTGAAGAAAGGTTAAAGCCATTTCTTTTAAGTAAGTAGAGTCTATAAGGGCTTTACATGATAAGAGTTAATCTTGATAATAATTGTAAGCCTCTGAAGACAGAGAAGGGACTTAGTTACTGATTGACCAGGAGTCAAGAGGGTCTGGTGAGGTATCTGTGTGTACTTGAAAGTGACATAGCTAGAATCAGAAATACCAATTGGAAATGATAGATATTGTGCAAGTGAGAGGTGTTGGCCAAGGATCATGCTCAGTTTTCAGTTTAGACAACCAGGTAGAGAGAGATATTTATTCTAGCAAATAGGAAATATTGAAGGATTGCAGGTTTGGGGACAATTAAATGATAGCTTCTAGTAGGGACATGTGGGCTTTTGAGATGTCTGTGACATTGGCCAAGTGGTTATGTACACTGAGTGGCCAGATTATTATGACCTCTGAACGCATAATAATCTGGCCACGCAGTGTATATCTTATGTAATAAAAGACTAATATGCAAATTGTCCCCTTGACCAGGCATTCGACCAGCAGGCAGGCCGGCCAACTGCCCATGTCCCCTCCCCCTGGCAAGGCTGGCCAGACCCCACCCATGCATGAATTCATGCACTGGGCCTCTAATACACACATACACACACACACACACACACACACACACACACACATACACAAACACATACACACATGCACACACACACTGAGTGGCCAGATTATTATGCTTTCAGAGATCATCATAATAATCTGGCCGCTCAGTGTATATAGGAAATTAGAAATATAGATCTGGATGTTAACAGAGAAGACTTGACCGGAGATAGCCAATAGTATAGAAGAAATGGCTAGCTATAGTCATATAGGGTAATGGTTAAGAGAGGGACCTCTGAAGCTCCAACCCTTCCCTGCTGTGTAAACTTGGGCAAGTTACTTACCTTCCTACACATCAGCATAATCATCTGCAAAATGGAAATAACTGTAGTTTCTACCTCTTTAGAGTTGTGGTGAGAATTAAATGAGCTAGTACATGTAAAACATGTAAAAGAGATGCATGACATACTTAATAAATATTATTGTTACATTTTTTCAAAAATAAGGAAACTAAAGCTAAGAGTAGATACACAAAAGGCTAAATAGGACACAGCTAAAATTGCAGTGTCAAAATTCAAACCCAGTCCTTTCCAAGACACATCCAATGTTCTTTCCATTAGATCACTGTGGCCAAAAACTTTAAGTAGTCAATGCATTACCTCTTTGTTTATGAAGTCTGAATAATAATACATACATACTTTATAGGATTGTTATAAAAACTTGTAAGGCATTATAATAGTGCCCAGGATAATGTGCTATAAAATATTTGCTAATAATAATAATAATAATAATAATAATAATAATTTGCCCATACCCTGATGTCAGGAAAAATAAAGTGCCTCCTTTTAGAACTAATTCAGGCAAGATTTATTGAGGCCAGAATGGGGCAGGTGCAGGGAGTCAGTAGGGATGTGTCAGATGCTCCCTTTGCATAAGAAGAGAAGAATCCTAGGACCTTTGTGGACAAATTGAATGGAGCTGGCAAGGCCAAATGGCTATTATTCTTTGGACTGGACAAATGGGCTTGGGAGGGATGGGTAGAACAGAAAAATTCTAAGTCTTTCAAATTTGCATATCTCTAGTGACAGTGGCCACATCTGGGGTCAACTCAAATATATCTTCAAAAGAAATAAATACCTCTATAAAACGAAGATTAGAGGAAAAATGAGGCCAGGGATAGAGAAAAAGTTCAGGTTAAAATAATTCTGACTCCTGGTTTTCCGCTCTCTGATCCATTCAGGTGCACCCAGGATTTGTTTACGAATTGTTTGGGCAGTTGAGAATCTCTAGGGCTTCATGGTTGTCCTTTATTGCAAAATTCAGCACAGCAGGATACAACTTTTATGCTTCTACTCTTGTTTTATCAGTAAAGAACAGAGTAAAAACTTTTTAATCTGCCTCCTACCCCCATTCCCAACATTGCTGAAATGATTTAATGCTTTATAACAGAAGTAATTTTGTGATAATGACACAAAGGCAGCAATTAAAAAAATATTGCTTGTTTCAGGGCCTATAAATTGGCTGTTGGTAATTGACAACAGAATGTGTTTTCTAATCCACTGAAATGATATCTTATTGCAAGCTGGCATGGTAATTACTGTATTTGTACAGTACCAGAGGAGTTCCAGCCCGAGTTTGACAGGGAGTTGATTAAATCACCCAGGTGTAATTGAAGGTTTGATTGCATTGCCTCTGAGCTGATCAGCATTAGTAATAGCCTAGCTTTCTGCTGTCATGTGTTTTTAGAGTTGGTGGTATATCAGCCCTTTCAATCTCTCTCCCAGCCCTCAGCCTCTATTGTGCTGGTGTCAAGCGGAGCCTAGAGAGCTCCTCAGAGCAGAAAAAAATGAGAACAGACAGCAGGTCCCTCGTGCTGGACCTGAATGACATCATTTGAAACAATAAAAAAAAAAAAGCTGTTTCTAACTGCCTTCCCTGTTTCTTTGGAAGGACAGGGTAGCATTATCACCCTCGAAGATGTGGCTTGCTCATGGTCTGTCACTGAAGCATAAGGACATGTGTCCGTACTATACAAGAAAAGGGCTTCTGCTCATTATGTGCCCATTTGGTGATTTAAAATATTTGAAAAGTATCATTTTTCAAAAGTGGAAATTTAACCTGTGGATCCTAACTGCACATTTCAGTGAGTCAGCAAGAAAGCTTTTGTGATGCTGTGTTGTGCAGAACCTTTGGATATGGGGAGATTGTTTCATTTATATGGTATTTTCTGAATGATTGTTTTGCATAAAGCATGTTGCAAAAGAGAAAGGAAGATAAGCTGTATAAATATATTAAAACATGAAGCTGAAAATGACAAAGGCCTTACAAATAATAATACAGGTTTCCCCAACTCTCTGAAAGTAGAGTGTTTCTATAATTTTCCTAAGCTAAAATGGTGTAAAGGGACAAAGCAGTTACCATTAATGTATGTGGAAAATTTTTTGAGCATTCCCAGATCCCCCAAATCATACCAAATAACACATAAAATCTAAAGTCACACTGACATATAATAAAAGTAGTACCATTCTCACTGCTTGGGGCCTCTGAAATAACTTACTGCAAAACAAATACTATTTTTGCTTTTCACCTTTTTTTAAAAAGGGGGAAATATGCTTTCGATTTCTTTTAGTTATCAAAAACAGATACTAATGTAGGTCTTCCATAAAATTGAAGAGGCATGATGCAAACTTTCGATAAATGGGGGATACCTGTGCACTGTTTAACAACAGTGAAATGTTCCAAGGAATATGTTGCTAGGCGATTTTGTCTGTGTGAACATCATAGAGTGTACTTATGTCCTCTTAGTTGGCAAAGCCTACTACAAATGTATGCTATGTGGTATACCACTGTCATATATGTGGTCCATCAGTATGGAGTGCATGACTATAACATAATTGAGGTAGAAAATATTCAGCATCCCACGAACACTTATTGACCACCAGCTAAGATTATCTGCAGTTGATAGGAAGATGAACCAGACTTCTTCCCTCTAGGAATTTATAGTCTGATTAAGAAAACAACAATGACAACCATAAAGTTATAGCAGCTAATATTTTTTTCCTTTAATGCATGCCCTCTAAATTTCATAGGAACTTCTGTTAGGGATGCAATCTTGAATTCCCATTTCACAGACAAACAAAATGGCTGGAGAGAAGTTAAGTAACATCTTCAAGATAGATTCAGACACTGATGGATCCATAAACTGACTCCAGGACTTTCACAATAACTTGGCAACATTATTGTTATCCCCATTTACAAATAAGAAAGCACCCAATTAAGATTAGGGCTGGTCAAGGAATTCTTCGTTAAGGATTTAGCTTTTGAGTTGAGACCTGAGAATAAGAAACTAAAAGGAGGAAATGTTGAAAGAGCTTCCTACATTGGGGGAGTCAAGTCCAAATCAATCAGTTTTCTTTTGCTACCTGTCATTAATTCAACAAAGATATGGACACTTAAAAAAGAGAAAATTTGTACAAAAGTAAGTTTGCTGGCACAATTGAGAACTTATGAAATCCTTTACCCACTGCTCTTCCCATTCATGTGACAACTGATCACTGGTTTTGAAATCCAGATCTCTTTCTCTTAATAGTACGTCTAGTAAATAGTCTGCATGCCAGCCCCAGCCCCCTCCCCTCCATGTGTTCTGGAATAGATGGAACTTCTTCAGGAAAGAGCCTTCTTCCAGGTTCTATTGTTTTTATAGGTTTGAGGGGAAAACAGTGGGTCACTTCCAGGGAGGATCAAAAGAATTCAATGGAGATTTCAAGTCCTCATTCCAATGTTTGAATGTTGTTTCTCTGAGGACCCCTACAGAGGGGAAGGTTTTGGAAGGCTCCTCCTTCCTAGGGTGGCATTTGTGGGCAGATCTACATCTAGATGTCTGAACTTACTTTCTCAGTGTTTAAACCAGTGAGGCCATTTTACATTATTTCCTCTGGAAAATATCTGGCCGCATCTATAGGGATTAAGCAGGGCCTATTGGATATCAAAACCCTGCTTAATCCCTATAGATGTGGCCAGATATTTTCCAGAGGAAATAATGTAAATAGGGATAACTATAGCTCACATAGAGTTGAGCACATTGAGTAAAGAATGACCCCCAAATGCACTTTGTTTCCTATGCAAACTATGTGGTGAGGGTCAGTTCAAGAACACATGTTTGGAACTCTGCCATTTTCTGTGATAATGTGGCCTAAGTCATTCTTAATTCTCTTGTAGAAGGGCAGGCAGGGACTCAGATTAGGCAAATAAACTACTTGCTCTGGGCATAAGATTTAGGGAGGCACCTTAAATTCAAAATCTACATTAATATCCCTATCCCCCCAAATCCATGATGAACATAAATAAAGACAGGATCAGTATTAGATATTTCCCCCTTTGCTTTAGCTCCAATATGACTCAGCAGGGCCCTGCAGAGGTGTGAACCTTTGGTGGTACCCAGATGTGCAGCTGCTAAAGCAAGGAAGAAGAGCCCTCAACAGCAGTTTAGATCCTAAGGATCCAATTTGACTTTCTGGAGATCTGATGGACTAAGATTAGATTAGTAACAAGGACCTTGTTCTAATACTCAAGTCATTCTAAGGCTTCCTACAATCCTCTGACACCTCAATCCTGTTCAGTGCTCTTACTATTGTTTTCAGTAATGTGTTGGCAGCCAGAGGTCAGAGCCTTGCAAGCATGGTCAGAATGTTCATCTATAGTCATAGTACATGTGGACTAACCGATGTATGAATTAACATAGTGACTAGTTCGTTCTCGTTGCTGAGTACATAAATGGATGAAAAAGTGAATAAATAGAGGAACGGGGACAAAGATGAAGGATATTCCAGTAAATTCTTATGGCATGGCTATTGCTTTTATGCTTGTTGGAATGCCTACAGTGAGAGCATACTGAGTTCTCTTACTAATCTTAAGACATTATTATAGGATAGCGTTGATCACAGATTTATTCAGCAGCTCTAAAATGGGTATTTAAATATATTTTTTTCATTTTTAAAAGATAGACTTTTCATCTGTTAAAATTGGTGTAATTATACTCCTAAGGTTGTGGTGGGGGTTAGAAATAAATCGTGGCAAATTTTATGATTATTGAGTTGAAATTGAAATAGGGATATAGAAAGAATATGAACTACAGTTTACACATAGTATTAATGGGAGCATATCCTATCTTTCTTCACAAAATGAAATTGAAGTAAATAATTTTATAATATCTACAGGGTTTTGTATATTGTTAGTACTCTATAAATGTTTAATATGTTAAAAAATGCAAGATAAAAGACAATAATCTTTTGAAGAATCACAGTGCTTTATTTTTTAAGAGGTGCCAAAGTAGAAAATGCATTGCATCTACTAATTATGTACATTAACTTATCAAGTGAGAAGATTTAACTGTCAAAGGGCCAATCAGAAATAAGGTTTCATTTATATTCAGCCTCTCCATGTATAACCATAATAAAAATTATAGGAAAGGCTACATGCTCTCACAAATTTAACCAGGATTTGATTAAATGTCAAATCAGTTCCAATTGAACTGTACTGGAAGGTGCCATTATTGAGCGAGAATTCATTGAAAAGAGGCCAAAAAAAAGTCTCTATTTCATGGCCTGGCTTGTCCTATGATATACAATGAGGAAACAGGTCATAGGAAAATTAACAGAGCAAATTGTTGCTCATCTTCTAGGCTCAGATGCATAAAATTACTTGTCAAAGTCTACATAGCAAGTAAAGAGTACTAGGTTATGAAATTGGATCTTCAAATTTCAAAGCCCACATGCATGCTACTGTGTCACTGCATAAATAGTCTCTCCTTCCTTCCAAATAATTTCTCAACTTGCCCATCTCATCCCATTATTCTGTCTGCATCTCCACCCTTGTCAGTATTTTTCTAAAGTCATTAATTACTATTAATTTTCAAATCCACTTACTTTAATATAATCTTTATTTTTCCTTGTTCTCTCTCTAGCATTCTACCATGCACTACTCCATCCCCTTTGATACTGTTTTCCCTTGACCTCAATTATGAACAAATGACCCATCCAGTTTTTTTTTTAATCAGAAACCTAGGCAGCATCACTGTCATTAATGTCTTTCTTTCTCAAATATATGCACACACACATAATTTTGGTCACAAATACCTATCAAATCCATCTTCTAAATATCCTTTAATCCCCTGTTCTTTTTCTCTCCTTCCTTCCTTCCTTCCTTCCTTCCTTCCTTCCTTCCTTCCTTCCTCCCTTCCCTTCCCTTCTCTTTCTTTTCTTTCTTTCTTTCTTTCTTTCTTTCTTTCTTTCTTTCTTTCTTTCTTTCTTTCTTTCTTTCTTCCTTTCTTTCCTTCTTTCTTTCTTTATCTCTCTCTATCTCTCTCTCTCTCCTTCTCTCTCTCTCCTTCCCTCCCTCCTTCCCTCCCTCCTTCAGTCCCTCCCTTACTTTTCTTTTCTTTTTTTTTCTTTTCTTTTTGAGAAAGAGGAAGGAAGAGAGAGGGAAATATCAATGTAAGAGAGGAACATTGACCAGCTGCCTCCCACATGCACTCCGACCAGGGATGGAACTGAAAGCCCTGACCGGGAATGGAATTGAACCTGCAACCTTTTGGTGTATGGGACAATGCTCCAACCAACTGAGACATACAGTCAGGGCTAATCCTCTGTTCTTGATCTTAACTATCTCTGCCTTTGTTTTCTACTATTGACTAGATTCTTTGGTAGTAATCCTCTACATGGTTAGTTTCTAAGCCATTTATCTTTCCTCCATGTACCCAAGCCTTCCATTCTCCACTAGATCTCAAAATATGACAGCAGGGGTTCCGCAAGCAACACGAGAAAGATGTGTTATATGGCAGAATTTCCAACAGATCTTCAACAGATCAGCACTTAGAGGAAATCTATAAGTACAAAGGCGGCTCTTTATTTGTTGGGCTCTTTTCCTCCCCCCTCCCCAAGCCTTTACATTCTGCCAGGAGGTCCAAAGGGAGGGAAGCTATGAGCAGGTAGAACCACACGGAGGATGTGAAAGTGAGCTGTGGGCTACAGATGCAGCACAGAGTGGTGGAAATAGCGCTGAGCTTGAGTTTTATCTCAACCACTTCCTAACCATGTGACCCAGTCTCTAAACTTCTTTGAACTTCGTATTAAAGTCGAGTGACAATAATACATGCCTGCCTGTGAGACTGTTATATAGTTTTAAATAAATGTTAAGTGTGATAAATATAAAATGACTTTGTCAGCCATATCATATCATACACACCCACATATACACACATATACACACACACACATATCTATCTGTTATTCTATTATTAAGGGAGGTATTTGAGAACTATAGCTCTAGAGAAAGTGAAGGTAAGAAAATAGTGGCAATGAAACAGGGAGATGGATAAAAATAGAGATTGGGATGCAGCAGAAATTGTTTAATGCAGATGTTTCCACTCATATTGAGAGAAATTATAGCCTAGAGTTTATAAGTAAGCTTGGACTGTCCTCAGTTGTTCTAACTCTCCACTTATAAGTTGGGTCCAAAACATGTTAACAACTCTAAAGTAATTAATAATAATAATATTCCCTAACCTTTATTGGTGTGTGTGCTAGGGACTGTTCTAAATGTTTACATGATTATTTCTTTGTGTCTTGTTTCTTCATATATAAACTAGCAATAATAATGACACTTTCCTTACAGGATTACTGAGAATTAAATGTATCAACATGGTACTGGCCAAGTAGCTATAGCTTAAAACATAATAGCCATTATTGTTATTATTAGCTCTGGAAACACTAAGGTAAAAACAAGTGACTGGGTGAGGATATACTTCTCTCTGTTCCTCCTGCTAAATATGGTTACAAACCCTGGAAATAATATATAAAACAAACACGAGAAGACTCAAAAATGAATTAAGAAAGCAGACTGGCTTGGATTGAAAGTATAACATGGCTATGAGTTTTTTTGGGTATTCTTTTTTTGCCTTATATATACCAGACATGAACTTGAAAAAGCCAGCAACCTAGAAATGCCAATAGGAAAAGACAATAAAAGTCCCAAGAAAAGCCCTCTGACTCTAGCCAGAGGACCAGGAACGGGCCACCTTAGCAAGACAAAACTTTTAGACAAAAATGATCCCCCCCAAGCCAAACAGCATGAAAAACACTTGCACTCCCCACTCCTCCCCACTCCAGCCTATCAGCAAAGGTTGAGTGGGGAAGCTATACTTTCACCACTTCTTGGTTATAATAGGCACTTCTACCCCACCTCCCAACCTGTGGTGTCAGAGAGGACAGAGTGGGGAGCCATGACTTTCATGTCCTTCCAGTGATAGTGGACACCACATGGGGACCCCACCAATGTGGGGTAGCCACTCCTACCTCTCCTTAGAGGTTAAGTAGTGAACTTGGACTTTCATGTCCAGGCAGCAGCAATGCAGCACCCCTACTATCTCCTGCCAGCGCAGTGACAGAGGAAACTGCTAAAGCAAGACTTAAATAAGATACAGAATTTTGTGGCAAAATACTCAAAATGTCACTCATCATATCAAAATCCAGGAAATCTCAACTTGAATGAGAAAGAGTAAACAACATACACCAATACCAAGGTGACATATTTGTTGGAATTATTTGAACAGAATTTTAAAGCAGACATCATAAAAATGCTTCAGTGAGAAATTATGAACATGTTTGAAACAAATGAAGCAATAGAGTCTCTGAAAAGGAACAGAAGATTTATAGAAAAGCCAAATAAAAATTTTATAATGGTAAAATAAATGCAATAACCAAAATAAAAACTCAATGGAGGCAGTCAACAGCAGAATGAAGAGGGCAAAGAAAAGAACCAAATTAAAGATAGAACAGAAATTACCCAATCTTTACAATAGAAATAAAATAAACTGAGGAAAAATGAACAAAACCTTAGTTAGGTACCTGAGGAACTATAACAAAAGATCTAACTTTTATGTCATTAGACACAAGGATGGCAGGAGTAGATAGGAATGAAAAAGTATTAAAAGAAATCATGGCTGCCCTACAGTGGTAATCAAATTGCAATAGATAAGCATATCAAATCAATGTGTCATACACCTTAAAGTTACACGAAGTTATATGTCTATTATATCTCAGTAAAGTTGGAAAAATCAAAAATGCCAAACTCATGTAAAAAACAAAAAATAAACAAACAAAAAATCCCTAAAGAATTGACAATTAGGTTTTTCTGAGGTATAAACCAACTGAGTTTGGGGGCAGCCTGTTGTCAGAGGCCAACAGGCTGCCTCCAAACTCAGCTGGTTTACACCTCAAAACAAAATTAAGATATTAAAAAAATGACTGAAAATTTCTCAAATTTGGAAAAAAGCAAAGTTCAAGCATGATAAGTTAAAAGAAATCTACATCAAGACACATCCTACTCAACTTCCAAAACCAAATCAAAGAAAGCACTTTAAAAGCATCCCAAGAGAAATGACCAATAACTTACAGGAGAAAAACAATTCCAATGGTAATGGATTTCTCACCAGAAGCGACTGGTGACAGAAGGAAGTGGCACAACATTTTTTAAGTTCTGAAATAAAATATGTCAATCCATAATTTTATATTTGGTGAAAATATGCTTCAGGAATTAAGAGGAAATCAAGACTTTCTAAGGTAAAGAAAATCTTTAAAAAGTTTTCAACACAGATCCATCCTAAAACATTTGTTGAAGGAAGTTATTGAACCAGAGAGGGAAAGATTAAAAAAAAAGAATTTTCAAACATCTGGAAGGAAAAAGAAAGAACAACAGAAACATTTAAAATATAAATAATTCAATAGACTCTCTTCTGTTTAAAGAGTTTTCTAAATTGTGTTTGATTATTGAAGCAAAAATTGTAACATAGTTTAATGTGATTTTCACAATATGGAAAGAAAATATTTAAAATAATTACACTGTAATTATTTTGTGTAAGGGAATTTATTTTATTTTTAAAATATATTTTTATTGATTTTTTACAGAGCAGAAGGGAGAGGGATAGAAAGTCAGAAACATCGATCAGCTGCCTCTTGCACGCCCCCTACTGGGGATGTGCCCGCAGCCAAGGTACATGCCCTTGACCGGAATCGAACCCGGGACCCTTCAGTCCGCAGTCTGACTCTCTAGCCACTGAGCCAAACCAGTCCTGGCTGTGTAAGGGAATTTAAAGGGAGGTCATCTCTCTATACTTTATTCACGTTGGTAAAATGGCTACATCAATAGGCTGTGACTAGTTATATAATAGAATGCTTAAAGTCACCACTAAAAAATCTGTACAAAGATATATATCAAAAGACATTATCAGATAAAAGCAAAATGAAATTCTAAAATCTGTTCAAGTAACTCACAGGAAGTCAGGAAAAAGAAAACAGAAAGAATAAAAAAGAAAAACACACCATACCAAACAGAAAACAAAAAGTAAAATAGCAAACTTAAGCCCTAACATACCAATGTAAATGGTCTATGATTCTATTTATATAACATTCTTGAAATGGCAAAATTAAAGAGATGGGAAATAGATCAGTGGCTGTTCAGGTTTAGTGGAAGTGGAGGAGATGAATAGATCTGACTTTAAAGGGATAGGTCCAAAGAGGCTTTTGTAATGATGGAATAGTTATGTATCTTAATCTCAGTGGTGGTCACATGACTATCCACATGTAATAAAATGAGAGACCTAAACACACACACATTATACCAATGTCAATTTCCTGGTTTTGATACTGTAAAATAGTTATGTAAAGTGAAACATGTGGGGGGAAATGGGTAAAGAATATTATCTTTGCAACTATGAAACTATATTTCAAAATAAAAAGTTTACTTATTTTTTTATTTTAAGCCAGTAAGAAAACAGCAAGTGAGAGTGCCTGTTTTAGTACCCTGGGTCAAAATCCAGAGGCCAGTAAGGATTGGGAGTGAAATTTTGAACACTTGTTATTACCTCTATGTTTCCTTTCAGTTTATTTTTAAAAACTTGCACAGAGAAGGACATCTCTATGGACTGCTAACCTTTTGAAGTTACTTGCAGTAAAAAAAAAAAAAAAATTGTCAGAGGCCAACAAACTGCCTCCAAACTCAGTTGATTTAAGCCTCAAATCATCATATAACCTACAAATGACACATCAGCCAAATGTGTCATCACACTATTCAATGCTGGGGTGGGAAAGAGGCTGAAATGGGAGAGGATGAGCATGACACATTTTCACGAAAGAAATGCTCCATTTTCTTGAGACCGAGCATGTTCTCAGGCTCTGCCAACAACAATATTCAGTTCTGAGATCCAGCTTTGGATGGTAAAACCTTCAGCACTTTAGAAAGCTGTTTCTTCTCTTCACAAGAACATGGAAATTCGATTACCTTCTGAGAGTGGAACAAAGTTGAACTCAACTCTGTGGCTAAAATTGTTTGAGAACATCCGTGTGTAATCATATAATCTTGTGTGGTAATGGGGCATGCCTAGATTGCAATCATGACGAATTAATTATACTGTCTTTTGCCTGAAGAAAGAGTGCTGATGAAATAAAAAGAAATAAAAGGGTAATAAAAAGGAAGCCCAAGCAGCATGAATTTGTCGGTGTTTGCCCAGAGCAGTGCAGGAGGTTGGAGACACAGGGTCTCACTCCACCCAGGCCCACCTTGGCTCTGTGCCCTCTGGATCTGAATCACATTATCTGGCTTCTCACTTTTCAGCTGTGAGGAATGACTCTCTTGTTCCTCTGTCTCTTCCTCTGACAAACTCTCAGTGCCTCCAGGAGACACCTCAAGATGGTTCTACTCATTCATATCCAGTACAGGTGAAGTGTGCTCTTCTTTCTATTTTAGGGTAACAGTTAGGTTTCTAATGTAAAAAAAATAGGTAAAAAAAAATCCACAATGGCTTCAATAAACAAGAAGGCAACAGTCCAGCCGTGAGTGGTGCGGGTGGAGGAGTATGCTTTGCGCCTTGCTGTCCTCAGCGACCCAGATTTCTTCTTTCTTGCTGCTCTGCCAGCCTCCAGTGCTGTTCTAGTCACAGGCCTGGATCTGGGTCCTGCTAAGTTTAGTGGCACAGCCCGTGGAAAGGGAAAGGTGGATGAAAGAATATGTGCCCCACTTCCAAGTCCACATTAAAACTCCATGTGATATGACTTCTCTTTACATCCTAGACACATGGATTTATCTAGCTATAGAGGAATCCACAAAATGCAAACTCTGGTCCTCTAGCTGGGTAATCATGTGTGCAGCTTAAACTGAAGGTGTGTGTGTGTGTGTGTGTGTGTGTGTGTGTGTGTGTGTGTGTGTATGTGTGTGTGTGTGTGTGTGTGTGTAGGGCGGTGGGAGGAGAGGAGGTGTCCCTTTAAGTACTGGGGAAACAGCAGCCCCACCACATTTTGTATATCATCACCATTCCCCTAGATGTCAAGAGACCTGCCATCAACTCAGCAGTTTATTGTGTCCTGACATGCTGATAAAAGTGGTCTCCATTTGAGTAAGTCAATAGGGACAGAGCAGAGCAGAGTCTTAGGACATAGGTGGTATCAACTAGCCATGCTCCCAATGATGTTATTGAGGCCTTTGCAAGATATTAGCAGGCAGAGCGACCAATAAGACAGGTGAGGGATGGAAAGTTGCCTCAGTGTATACTCTTCAATTGTTCATTCCAAGACTTTCCATTCCTCTGAGGTTTCATTTTCTAAAATTCAAAGACTAACATCTTCCCATCTCTATTTCGGCTCTGGCCTTCTATCCATAAAGTAAGAAGGCAGACTGCAAAACTGACTAAAAGAAGGGAGGGCCCGAAGGGTGAAGAAAATGGGAATAACAAAATTAAGAAAATCAGGAGCATATTCTTGATTTATGTTTATAGTCTCAGAACCTAGAACAGTGCCTGACATATAGCAAGTCTTAATAAATGTTTCTTGAACTGAGTTCTATTTCTTGACAGCAAAGGTAATTCTGGGTTAATCTTCTGAAATACCAAACTGGAGATCTTATCCCATCTTTTGATCACTAACGCTGACAGTGGGATTCTGCCAGGTATTTGCTCCGGAAACCTCAAGAACAAATCAACTAGACACTAAAATAACACAGATCAGGACTCAGCTTGTTTCTATGTTCCAAACAAAAGATAAGCTGTTCCTTTTCAGACAAATAAACCACATTAAATTTACTATGTTATTGTATCAACAACCAATACCATGTGGATGGCCAGCAAGAAACATGCAACTCTTGTTTATTTAATCTATCCACTTTGCACATATTTCT
Source organism: Antrozous pallidus (assembly GCA_027563665.1). Classification (NCBI taxonomy): domain Eukaryota; kingdom Metazoa; phylum Chordata; class Mammalia; order Chiroptera; family Vespertilionidae; genus Antrozous; species Antrozous pallidus. The sequence continues at coordinate 64,537,844 of CM050520.1, forward strand.
GATAAAATTAAATAGATTCCCCTCCTCCCCCAAAGTTTTTCTTCTTACAGACTTCTTTTAAAAATGTATGCCTATTTGCACTTGAATAGCATCTGGTGAGTTGTTCATATTGACTCAGTCATTTTCATCACTCAAAGGCCTTCTTAGTAATAATTGGAGACACTTTCTCTGAGTACACTTGGCCTCAATCAATTCAGGACTCATCTGACTTTACCCTTTCATTTCACGAAATGGTATACAGCAAAGAAAGCTTTTCAATATGCCTTTGCATAGCTTTTTGGCATGCAATATAGAGCACAAAGTATTACATCGGGAATCAGAGCTTGCATATTTTTTTTTTGCACTTTAGATTTTTACAAATCATGTTTGCCTTCCTTACCTGACCATTTTTTACAACCTCATGAGGAAGTTATTTTGATTTTCCAAATTTTATAGATGATGAAAATTGGGCTTAGAAACTTGCCTAAGGTAACACAATCAAGATCCAAATTCTGATTCTCTTGACTCCAAATATTTTCACCCTAAAATTTCCCACTTTTGTCCTTTGTTTTTAAAAATACTCAGTCTTTGTCATTAAAAGTGAAGGTTGGTCATGGACATCATCCCATAAGCAATTGCTAACCAGGGAACTACATCAAGAATAAAAGACTGTTTCAAAGCCAGTCCAGAGATATTTATGAATGCAGGTCTACGGAGCATAGTCAGCATAAAAGAAAATAGGCTTTGCATGGCATGACAGGGAGTGGGAGGAGTCATCAGTGAGAAGAGCTGAGTTTGGGCTCCTCAGCCCCAGCTGCCACACCATAAACAGCGAAGCCATGTTGTTTTTTTCATCCGAATCTCTGATTCCAGAGACACACACCATTACTCTGCTACCCTGTCTCCTTAATTACACTTAGGTTTCAAAAATCTGCCAACATGATGGCAGGTGGAGGTGATCTTCCAAAAATTAAAAATTAAAAAGTGATGGTAACAGGCTCTTGTGGAGATTATGTTAGGATAGACTCCAAGTCTTTCATCCCCCTCCCTACAGCTTATTTCCTATCATAATTCTTAGTGCTGGTCAGGAAAGGCTCACACGGTTAAATGTTTTAAAGATTTAAAAGGTTCTTTTTTTAGGATAGTCATGAGTTTTATATGCTGGCAGCTTGAGAGGTATACTTTGATCTCTGTCTGACATAGTGCAGTAGGAGGTCTGGAAAGGGGAAATGAGGAGCCATCATGGAGAAGGGCTTTTTGTATTCTAGGAGGACGTTTTCCTTCTGGGTGGTCTCTGTCAAGGGGTGAATTCTTCCTTAGGAATCACTGAGGTACATGCATTGTCCCTCCAGTCATTGCTCCATTTGATGATTAAGCCATCAGAGATTTTTGAGCATCCCCTGTGCTCCAGTGCTACATGATGGGGACCTGTGGATGAATAAAACATGTGCCCTGCCCTCAAAGATTTTTGGTCCCTGGGCAGATGATGAGGGAGTGAAGTTTAGGTGTGAACGTGGTTCCTGAGAGAATGAGAGATGCAGATGGAAACAATATGGAACAGGCGATTTCAGTAGATTGTGATAATGAAAGAATATTGCTCAAAGCCCCTTGGGGCGGGGGCGTGGGGAGACCTACCCAGCCTTTGAGGACCAGGAAAGACTGACTTACCCTCAGAGTGGGTCCTGAATTAGAAATGAGGCAACTGAACAGATTGGGCATATGAAATATACAGGTTTCCCCTGCTAACTGAAAAGAGCATTCTGATGAAAACTTTGGTAAGCTGAAATGGTATACAGCAAAGAAGCAATTACCATTCATTTACATGGGAAAAAATGTGAGCTTTTGCAGACCTCCCCAAATAACCTACCAAAGACACTTAATTATGGCCCCTGACCAGGTTTACTCTAAGTCTAACACCCTTAGGAGCTCTCTTAGACTTTTTCTGATACCTTAGGACACGTCTTGCTAACAGATGCACAGAATAAGCCGTGATATAGCACAGATGCTCTCAGACCAGTTCAAAGTGGTGGCAGCTTGGTGCCGAGATGCTGAATGTCGTTCTGGGGAAGGAGCGTGGTGGTGGCACTCTTGCTCCTCAGGCTGTGCTCTGGCTGCCAAATAAATGCTGAACACTAGTTTTGTTCTGCACCTTTTTCATATATGTAAAAATCCTCTTTGGGTTTCTCTCAGTTAGGTACTAATGTAGGTCTCCCATAAAAGCAAAGTGCACCTCCTTTGCTATGACAGAGACCTCTGCATTGATGTTCTGCTGTGGGTGTGTCCTCACCTTGGTTCAGGCATTCCATAAGTCTTGGTTAGTGGTGCCAGCGGAGATGGGCCAGATAGGCAAATCCACACCCAGGAAATGTATCTATCCCTGTGAGGAAGAACTACTGTAATCATCTTGACCCTAAGGTGGTCTCCTCACTGCTCACTATTGCGGGCAGATTGCAAATCCCCAGACAGCGGGAGCTAGTAGTAGTGGTGAGTGGATATCCATGTAATTGGGCCCATCTGTTCATGTGTGCAAAGTGCCAAGCTGGAGTTACTGATAACAAAGGCTGGCTCGTGTCAACTAAATCTATTTGTTTTTTTTTCTACCTGGTTGTTCATTTTGCCTACTCAGATGTTCAACATGTCTTCCGTGGCAGATGCTTTCTGGCAGATGTTAATATGCGAAAAAAAAAAGTTCATGCTCCATGCCCACTGCATCCATCCAGACCTCCTTGTCTCCAATCTTCCAGTCCTTTTCATTCCAGGCCCCTGACCAAATGGCAAGGTCATTGACCACTGCCTAAAATTCTGCACATGATATCACCTTGCGCTACTTCTCCTTTAAATCAAAGTGGAATCCCAGATGCATTGCTCACAGGTCCATACATTGAGAAAATTATTCTATCTTCAAGTGGAGCTGCCATACACTTTTGACTTGTATCCATATACCAAGCTGACCATTTCATAAACTAAGCTTGTGATTTTTCCCTTTCCATCATCTGACTTTATGGGCCATGGTGTAAGCTAGTGCTACTGAGGTGGGTGACATGGGACTCTGAGCTACCCACTAATGCAACTACTCATGTCCACTGAACTTCCTCAAGCTCAATCCTGAACACTAGTTTTGTTCTGCACCTTTTTTATATACGTAAAGAAGTCCATCTTTCAATAGACTATTGCTAAGCGTGTCTTACTTTATGATTTGGTGGATCCAACAGAACTCAATTCATAGTGATGAGTTCCAGGGGCATGGTTACTTGGTGCTTCATAGTTAAGCATTCTGTCTTTATCAGGGCAATATTCCAGATGCCGCTTCTCAAAAGGCATGTAATTCTCTGCTGCAGATGGCATGGCCTTGCTCCAGAACCTCAGGGGCCTGCTGTGTGATTCTTGCCCTTAGGCTTACATGAGCTCCATTCTAGGTCTTTTCCCACCAACACCATAGCATCTGCTTGACCAAATGGCTGAAATGACAGTGCTGCTTGCTCGCAGCTAGGGCCTACTGCAGAGCTCCTTCCTGCTCCAGGCTCCACTCAAAGCTGGTACTCTCAGTAAGTGGGCTGGAGCTGTAACCCAGTGTGAAATGTGATGCATCCAGATCCCAAAGAGACCTAATAGTTTCTATGCTGCCTTCTTTGTGGGCAAGGTCAAAAGATGCATTGATTTGCCTTTTACTTTAGTGGTTATACTCCTACCCTTGAACCCCTAAAAACCTCACTGAAGACAGTGTTCCAGAATATTCATAATATTTAGCTCCCACCCTCTGCAGCCTATATGTCTTACAAACAAATTAGTCATCTTTTGCTTGTTCTATCTGAACAGAAGAAGGTCATCAATATATTACATCAATGATAATCTATGGGATGGATGTGCATATCATACAGATCTTTTATGAACATATCATTACAGAGGAAAGAAGAATTAACATAGCCTTAAGGCAAAATCCTGCCACTTCAGCCAGATGATCCAACAGACCTTGTGAATATTGTTGTCTGTCCTACATGAGTGCAAAGTCTTTCTAATCCTCTTTTCTAATTGGAATGGAAAATAATACACCTGTCAAATCTTTCTTACATAGCATGGGTATGAAGGCTTATTAATCTGCTCTAATTGCAATACATATCCGGCAGAGCAGCTGCAGTTGGGACAACTGCTTGGTTATCCCTTCAGTGAATTTTTTATGCCAGTGAAGTCACTCATTCTCAAATCCATGTGGTTTCTGCAGGAGCTAGTCTGGTGTATTAGACATAGATATGACAACCATCCCTGCATCCTGCAGGTCTTTAATGATGGCACTAACCTCTACCATGTTTTCAGGGATGTGTTATTGCTTTTGATTTACTATGTTGACTGGGGTTAGGAGCAGTTTCAGATGTATCCACTGTAGTAGCTTTTACCCTATAACACAAAGACCTAACTTAGAGGTTATTGTAACTACCAAGTATATCCATTTCAATTATATACTCCAGGACTGGGGAAATGACCACCCAGTAGGCCCCGGAACCCATTGAATCCACCAGGAGCCATATTTTAGCCAGAACTCAATGTTACCAGATTCCCACAAGCCCCCTCTCTAACAGAGGGGCCATCATGCTCTTTGGGTCTCCAGCTAGTGATGTTAATGCAGACATTATGCCTGATAGTCCTCAAAATGTCTGAATATTCCACTTAACCAGTGTGCAGTCACCTAAATAAACAACCATAATTTTCTTTGGGGAACACTTGGGGAATCATAATCATGTATATTTGTCATATTACCATAGGGTACTGCCTCCTAGGGACCTGGACTCCTCTTCAGTCAATGCGCTTCTGATTTGACTATAGGTTCAGCTTTAGGATCATGATGGTTTATTATGTGAAAACCCTCAGTCAGTCTCCTGCTCATTCTTTCTTTCCTTTCTTCTTTTCTTTTCCTTTCTTTTCTTTCTTTTCTTTTCTCCTTCTCTCTCTCTTCCCTCCCTTGCTCCTTCCTTTTCCCCCTCCCTCCCTTCCTTTCTTCCTTTTTGGTTGCAGATGTTTAGAAACACCTTTGTTGGCTACTCATCTATCTTGGCCCTAGAGATGCTGAGCTCCTTTAACCAGCTCCAAAACTCCAGTGTCTCATTATCATTATGGTTATTGTGGCCTCCTGCAACTTAGGAGTTACGTGCAGCCACCTGATCCTTATTATTTTAGGACCACATCATTCCCATGGCTATTAAAGCTCTGTGACAGCACCTCCTATCATCAGCCTGGGCCTGCAGAGGACAGCCACAACTGAAATTCTCAGTGGTGCTGTTGCCCCTCTTACTTGTGCATTCCTAACAACCTTGGTGAAAGTGGTGGCCATTGGGACCACCTGTAAAGTATAATTACCTGGTGGGTTTTCTAACCTCTTATAATATACCCAGGCCAACATTCTCACTTCTTTCAGCCTCTTTACTCCTTCTTCTATTCTGTACCATGAAAAATCAGGCACCCGACTTCACTCAGCATTGATCACCACTTTTTCTAAGCTTCTAAGTGTCACCCTAGCAGCAAGTTTGTCCCATTCTCCGTGGTTCTTGCCAGGTGTTAAATGTCATGTCCCAAGAAGTACACCCAGATCAATAAATTACTGTTTGTCCAGCCTTACATTCTAGCCCTTTTAGTCAAGTACTCTCAAAATTCTAGCCTAGTGGTAAAGCATTTGCTCCTGCTGGTACATGCCAGCTAATTCATGAAACTTCTTGAGTATACAATTTCTGTCCATACTTATGAAGCTCAGCATTTTCCCAGTTGAGTTATGCTTGAATTTAACCCTAGTTACCAGTATGATGGCCAGGAGAGAGACAGGGGCAGTTCCTGAGGGGAACATTTGTTGCCTCGCAAGCAAAAGATCTCTGCAGCATCTTCCAGAAATCTAGCTGTTACTAGGAAAAAATGAGCCAACTCTACAAGTCCTGAGAGTTTACAGGTCTGTGTAATCAATATCCTCAGAGGCATCTATCCAGATGTTCCGTGTTTCAGGTTCCCAAGTTCTTCGAACTAGGGTCCTAACCTTAAAATAGCAGAGCTGCCTTGACTGAGCATACAGATGTGTTTTGAGCTCTGTGACTATATTAGATCTTCAGTTTGCTACTGAACTCTGTATACTTTTCCATGGGAGAAGTGCTTCTTTGTAAGCTACCAAAGAGGCCCCCTGGCTCTCACATGTAGCCTTTAACTACTTGTTAATGACCTTCAGTTTTTCATTATCCCTCTGCAGGGTATCATTACAATTTAGTAGGAACCAGTCAACTCTGCTGTCTTTGTAGAATTTTTCCTCCAGATCTTTCAAATACTAGAATCATTGCAACTACAATGGTAATCTCTTCAACCAAGACATTCTCCCATGGCACCATTGATGAAGTTAACAGCACCTTGTGCCAGAGGCTATTCATGCCCCGCCTACCACTCAAGATGGCATCCTCTTTTCCTGGTGATTGAGTGTGCCAGTCCCAAATCCCCATTTTACTGCTTTTAGTTCTTGGGCAACTCTTGGTACCATTCTGTACATTTAGGTCCTTTAAGAAGCCAACATCAAGACAAGATGAAACTTGTAAGAGGTTTGTTGAGGAAAATGATTGTGAGGGAAAAGGCTCTACTCTTGCTGAAGCCACAATTCACTAACAGCTAGCTAATTATTGAGAGCAACAGGAATAGTAAGCCAGACCCATTTCTGAGAGACCTGGATCTCCTCTGATGGATGGCTTTGGCCCAGCCTTCCTATTTTCTGGCTGTCATCTTCTTAGAATTGTGCTGTAGTCTGAGACTCATCCTTCCTAACTCCCCATCCTTGCCTCTGTCCTTCACTGGAAAGAGACCTCCTTTGTAGTTTGATAGTTCTCCTTACCTCCTCTAGTTCCTTCCTTTTTCCCCTCACAGGCATGTTTTCCACTAAATCTCTTGCACATCTAATTCTGTCCTGGAATCAGCTTCTTACAGGACCTAACTAACACATAGTCCTTCCAAGAACTCCAGTGGATTTGAATCCCAGATTCCTTAGTGGTAACTTGTTCATTAGTGAACCATTTATTGGCTTTTCTATTTTCACGGCCTGACTTTCTAACTCTCTTACATGTTTGTTAGGATCTCCTTCCAAAGGCTTATATCAGAGATGTCTTTGAAAGGAACCCAAACAAAGACAATATCTCTCTCTTAAAGAATAGCTGCACAAAGAGAATAAGCAATTTCTGCAAATGTGTACTGAAATCCTTCTTATATTAGATATTATCTTTGTTTTCTAATTTGTGCTTCTTTTAGAGTTATGGTGAGTTATGGTTGAATATCATTTAAGATGATCCATTCTACCTTCTAAAAAGCTCAAACAAGTATCTAAACCCCCCTGTTCTTTAAAACCATTGTCTAGCCACGCCCATTGTGCTTTCCTATCTATTGTGGCACATCATTTTGAACCCCTCCAAAGAGCAAGGGAACTATACCAGCTCAGCAATCCAGAACACTTCAACATCCACAGAAATTCTAGCTTTAGTAAAGGATAGAGTTGGTCTGAATCTCTTGAGATCATGAAACTTCTACTTTATGATAATTAAAAGAATCTAAGTAAGAGGCAACTTGGAGGTGTGGGGGATAAATGGTACTTATTTTCCATAAGAGTTAATATGCTTCATATTTAATATTTTAAATTCTTGAAAATCTTTCATCTTAATACATATTTTAGTACAAAATGATATCCTCAAAATCACCAATTAAAATTGATATGCCAGAAAATTGATATACCTTTTGGCATAAACCTTACTGTTGTCGTTTTCTCCTCAAACACTGCAGCATATCCCAGCTTGAGAATTGTGGCTTTACACTGAAAACATCTCCTGCCCCAAGACCTTTTCTTTGGTGTCCAAAGAGAAAATGAGTTTTTGACAGTAGCTATATAAATGCACATATGAATATAAACGTATGCATGATATAAACTCTGCTGTGTTCAAGCATTTCCCAAGGATACATATATAAAAGCAAAGAAATGAGAATAAAGATTAAAGGATAAAATAAAGGTAGCCAGGCCTAATAAAACTAACAGTGAAGTTAGTCCATGAAATGTATATCCCCAGTCTTAAAGCATTCAAGAAAAGGAGAGAACTTAATCAGACCCAGGGCAACACAAACTGTGAAGAGGAAATAGAAAAATGGAGAAGAGATTCCCAATAACTTCAGCTTGGAGAAAAAAAATACATCTAAGAACAAAAACCAAGTCATGAAATCTTCTAAAAATCTATCTACAGTTAAGGTAGAAAATTCCATGTGATAAAATTCTTTAATGTTAAATAAATATTGGGGACTCTGAAAGGCCCTACTAGTCAATCAATCTAATGAAATCCCAACTAAAATACTTTCCACTACTGTCCTTAGAAGAAACATTTGAACCAATTAATCAGCTGTTCCTTTATTGAGCCTGATAAAAGATGGGTCCATGATAGAAATAAGTATTATCAAGTTTGGAATCTTAAAACTATCTACCTAGTTGGTCTTCCTGTCCCTCTACCTGTCAGGAAGAGGAGTGGAAGGTGGTTACATATTGGCAGTTGAATAGCAACGCTAGTGTTACAAAAAACTGGCACCTGCTCAGGCTCATAGTGGTGCCAACTTTGCATGCCCCACTACCCTTGTCCCTAATTACACTTTGCCTTTAGCTACTCATTTATAATAAAGTGTCCTGGAACACTGAAGCATAACAAATTTAGAGAGGGATTCTGGCAAGAGTGCAGATTGGCTCTCTGTGGTATATACAACTCTGAGGGGTAGCAGGTGAGGCTGATAGAAGGATGAAAAATCCAGCAGTGTCTCTGTCAGTCCTTCTGTCAGGAAAAGACAGTGGCTGCTCAAGGTAAAACACATTAATCACTTATAAGAGTACTCAAATGCAGTCTTTCCACCTCAGGAGATAGTTCTCAAATCTCTCCAACTGCTCAAGCCGGGACACACCTAGGAGTCATGATACTTTTATAATTTTTCTCTCTCATACAACATGTTCAAACCACTGGCAGCTTCTGTCCTCTGTATCTCTGAAATCATTCTGAACCCACCCACTTGCCTTTATCTCTGCAGAAATTGCCATTGTCCAAGCATCATCATTTCATTCCAGGTACCTGGAACTTGCTCCTCTTTGCTTACTCTGATTCTTTCTTGCTCCCTTATGATACATCTTCCTTATCTTTCTGAAATATAAACCAGATCAAGTCACTCCTCTGCTTAAGACACTCTAGCAGTCTCTTATTGACCTTTAAATCAAATCCAGAATTTTTACCATGACTTACATGCCCCAGATAATCTCACTTTGCCCTCTTCAGTGATGTCATCCGATTCTTCATTCTTAACATATTCTAGGCACATGGTCTTTTTTTTTTTACTTTAAGTTTGGTCCCACCTCAGGGCATTTGCACTTATTATGACTTCTACCCAGATCTTTCCACTTAGGACTGCACTGAAATATTGCCCTTTACTTAAATACTGCCTCCTCATCCTAGGCTTTATTGATGAATATATCTAACACACTGCTCTCTACAGCATACTTTTTCTCAAAGTAATTTCCTGTCCTATTATCCTCCTTTATTATCTTCACAGCATTTATCAGTAATGCAAATCATCTTATTTATTTGTATGTATTTCTTTTTTGTTTTCTCTTATATAGAAAGTAGACTTCAAGAGACCAAAGTTCTGGTCCCCAAAGCAGATCAATGATTGTCACATAGTAGGCATCCAAAAACACATTTGTTGAATGAAAGAATGAATGAATCAATGAATGAATGAATCATGAATCAATCGATCCATCATTGAGAACTACACTTTTTATTCTGATACAAAGAAGCCCTTAATTAGGTAGATCTAACAAGTGCTTCTGATTTTTTTGTGGAAATATGCATGGTGATGGTGATGATAGGGTGATATTTCTGAGACAAGTTTTTAAGATAAGATTTTCAGTGACAGATGGTATCATTCCGATAATTAGATAAAATTTCAGTTGAACTTTCTTAATATTAAAACTTTCAAGGGACCAATAGAAACATGCTTATGTACTTCGAGGATCAGGATCTGATATGAATAGTGTGTGTGTGTGTGTGTGTGTGTGTGTGTGTGTGTGTGTGTCCTCCCTCCTCCCCTATTCTTGATGTAATCTTTCTCATATTGCACAGAAGAGGATCCGTTTGTTTCTTGGTGTATCTCTAAAGAATTTTCTGAGATGGAGCTGAGCCTGCAGGAAGTTTATTAGGGAGTTCTCTACCTGTGGAAGGGAAGAGAAGAAAGAATTAAAAGAGGGAGAAGTTGACCTGTGAGTCTCATCGGAGGCCTCAGCCAACCCTATAGGGAGTTCTGGAAGTGGAATGACCCTTCAGATTTGCCCCAAGTTGGGTTAGGGAGAATGAGCCTTCATATTCTGACCTGGATCAGGTCATTGGGTCTGAGCTGGTCTGGAAGGGAAATGGCCTTTAGCCAGGCAGTTCTCCTGAGCAGAGATGATCCCCAAAAAGGATGCTGGGGCTCTTAGCCAGCCATACTCCCAGCAGCTGGGAGGGAAGAAAGTCATTAATGAAGGGAAATTTGGGTTATGCACCATAGATCCAAAGCCCAGGAAGGGCTGAAGTTTATCCTCCTTCACTAGGAAGGAAGGGAGAATAGGCGCTCTCTGCTTTGAATCAGCATCACAGAGACTCAGGGGGTCTAGCAAGGCCTTGAGCACACATTCAGCAGCTGCCCATGGGGGGGCATGCAGGAGGCAGACAGTCAATGATTATCTTCGTTGATATTTCTATTTCTCTCTCCTTCTCCCTTCCTCTCTGAAATAAAATATATATTTTTAAAAGCAGCTGCTTTTAAAAGAGGCTTTGCTCTTGTTTCTCTGTTTTTGTTTTTCTTTGTTTTTGTTTATTTCCCACTTAAGCAATAGAAAGTCTCAACTCTTTGTGTCAGAGTGAGGCTAAGCTATTTCCAATCTAAACTCCTGCCTTTATGATGGAGCCTCCTCACTGAAGTGACTCTCTTCAGTCCATGCTAGGATAGGTTAGTCTAGGTCTTAGGAGACAGGAGGGGCATCTAAAAATACTTTAAATCCAGTAATGACCAAAAAGTAGCTGCAGAATTTACTTGAGAAAAATCTATAATGAGTACACTTCTAAAGCTCAGAAGCGAGGGAGTAATTATGCCAAATTCTCTTAGTCATGTTTTTTGTTTTGTTTTGTTTTGTATTCACTCTAACATCCCTGATGGTAACAATTTCTATTCTTTGGTTATCAAACTCTAATGTGTCTTATAATAAGCTGGTGTGCTCATGAAAAAAAGACTGGTGGGTTCCATCCCCACAGTTGAAAGATCCAAGTGGAACCCAGGAATCTGTATTTAAAAAACCATTTCTGATTATTTCTAATGCAGATGGCCCAGAGATCATACTTTGAGAATTATTCATTTCATGGGCTAGAAAACATCATTTAACGGATAAAACAGTACTCCCAGAAACTGATTCTTAGGAACAATACAAAGAAAACAATTCGAGCAAGAGCTTAAAGACAAGGCTGCTGTCTTGCACAACTTTAGTACCTCCATTCACCCAGAACACAACAGAATTATGCTCCAAGGGTTCCATTCATCCCTCTGTGAATGGTGCTCCCAGACTGGTATGAGAGGGAGCCCCATTAAAGAAAATACAAGCTTCTCAATATAAGTGAAATACCCAGGTCCTCACTCAAGCACTGTGAACTCTGCTCTCCTTCTGTGTAGAGAATGGCAGTGATGGGTCTCACTCATCAGGAAAGTTTTGAGCCTCTTCCAGGTCCAGTCTTATGTGCTTTAGCCCATTCCCATACACCCTTCAGAGAAGAAAGTTTCCTGCTTCGCCCTATGCACTCCATGTTACCCAAAACACAAACTTTTAAAAATCTTTTTCCAAAGCCACCTTGAACTCCTGCTTCCATCTTGTAGGTGGCAATGGGCCTCTCCTTTAGGGGAGGCCAGGGACATTCCCTAGTGTCATTTTCCTCCTAAGCCACTTACTCAAGTTCTCTCAGTTAGGGAATGTGTCCTCTAATTGGCAACCTGGCTCCTTTGATGGGTCAAACTATTTTCTTTTGACTATTTTAAAACCACCAAACAAAACACATGTTACGAATAAGCTTATACAGATTTACAATTTTACAATTACAATGTGCCCATCCTAAAGAAGCCTTTTCCTACTGAGGTTAGCTTAGAAAAGAAATCATATTCTTCACATTTGCTATCAAAAGCTCTATTCTAAAGAGCAGCTGTGGAAATTAATCTCTCTTTAGGTCAAAGAGACTTTGTATTTGTATAAGCAGATTTTTGGGAGACATGATTATGCAATTGAAACATATCAGATACTGTACCAAACATGCTACTTGTATTAACTAATTTATTTCTTATACAAAACCCAAGCTGAGAAATAGTACTAATCTCTCCATTTCACTAATGAGGAAGCTGAGAATCAGTGAGTTTCTGAAAATTACATAGCAAGAATTGTCAGAGCCAAGGCTCACACCCACGTTTATGCCATTCTAGAATCACAAAAATACTCTTCCTAGAACAAGGCTGCAGCCTACATTATAAGATTTTGCAAGTATCACAAGTTCTTGCCTACACCTAGGTTATCTTTCTCTGGTCTTGTTACCATAAAATTCCTATTAGACAAAACACATGACCTGAGACAGTATTTTCAGAAAACCATCTTAAAGCAGAAATATAATTGGGCTCCCCCCCCACACACACACACAAGCACCACTAGAACACATTATTCGAATGCTTTAGGAGGTAAATCTGCTTGGACTAGCTGTAACACAAAGAACCAGAAGCCTCCGGGAAGAGAACCTTGAACTGGTCAATTTTGATGGGGGAATGAAAGGTAAATTCTAAAGATTAAATTGCTGATTATATTTCATTGCCTATTTTGGGACATCTATGATTACCAAACATGCTTTAAGAAGTAAAATTAAAGAGAAAGGATAGGTAAGACCTAGATAGGAGATGTGCTGCTCAAGAAATCTGGGCAGGTTTAGCCAACTTTACCATTTTACTTCATTCTTCACTGTCTTCTTGCTAATTTTACATGGAGAAATGGGCTTGCTATGCACAGCTCTGAGTTTTCCAATGGATGGTCAGTAAACTTCTTTCTCTAGATTTGTAACTAAGTGGTATTGGTCATTTATCCACAACACTTTGCCATTACACTGTATCCCCATCCTGCTTATTCTTCTTCAAAACCCACATCATTAGTTGAAGTCATATCCTATTATGCTATACTAGGGGCCTGGTGCATGAATTTCATGCACTGTGGATGGGTGATCCCTCAGCCCAACCTGCTCCCTCACACATACTGGGAACCCTCAGGGGATGTCCTACTGATCACTCACCCCCAGCCTGCCCAAGGCCTAAAGCCTCTGGCCAATGCTTTAGGCCTTGGGCACCCAGCCATCACCCTGCAATGGGGCTGATGGCTGGCTCCGCCCCAGCTCTGCCCACCAGCCTGGGCCTTTGCCCCAGCCACCTCGCACCTGGATAGTGCAGGCCTCGGTACTGCCCCTCGGGCCCAGGCCTTCTTCCTGGCCAATGCACGCTGGCTGCCTCGGCCCTGCCCCCATGGCCCTGGCTTCCTCGGCCCCACGCCCCATGGTCCTGGCCGCCTTGGCCCTTCCCCCCAGGCCTGGGCCTTGCATTCACTGGCTGGCTCCACCCCAGCTCCTGATTGGCTGATGGGCATGGACTGCGGGTATAGTGAAGATATGGTCAATCTGAATATTACTCTTTTATTAGATATGATTTTTCTATGTTTTATTACATTATTTGATTGTTTATCATCTCTTTCTCTCTCTAGATAGTAAATTCCTTAAAGAGTAACCTTATCAATCTTGTTCACCCCCTATGTTACTGGCACCTAAAATCATTCCTGTAATATAGTAGGTACACAATTGTTACTCATTAGATGAGTGAGTTGATCATAGTATAGACTGCTATGAGAGATACTGCGGGAGTTAATATATAACATTATTTAATATTTACTATTTCCCAGGATTGTTTTGAGCATTTCATATCCATTTACTCCTTTAATACTCATGATATTTCTGTGAGATAGAAACTATTATTTTTCTCATTTTATAGATATAGCTATTATTACCAAAGTGTTTAGAAAGTCATAGAAGGTAATATGACTTGCTCAATGCCATACCCAGGAAGTGGCAGATGAGTTCCCTTAAATATCACACTAAAATAAGACAACTGACTACCATTTTTGTTTGGGGAAAGTCCTGCCCACATGAAAAGTAAAAACATTTATAGAGGATAACAAATGAAAGTATAGTCAATATGTTTTCTAAGGGCTGAAAAGAGAGAGGACTCTCAGAGGATGGAGGTCATCAAGGAAGGTCCCACAAGAATCGTACATTTGGACCAGTTCTTTTTAAAAAATATATTTTTATTGATTTCATATAAGAAGGGAGAAGGAAAGAGAGGGAAACATCAGTGATGAAAGAAAATCATTGATCGGCTGACTCTGCACCTTCAGTACCCTACTGGGGATCAAGTCAGCAACCCAGGCATGTGCCCTGACCCGAAATCATGCCCTGCCTGGGAATCGAGCCCTGACCTCCTGGTTCATAGGTTAATGCTCAACCACTGAGCCATGCTGGCTGGGCTGCACCAATTCTTGGATCATGGTTTGGCTAGCGATGGTCTCTTATCATCTGTTTCTCAGTGATTACAGTAAGAAAAAAGAAACACAAAAAACAAAGCTTGTTCCAGTAAAGAACTAATGATCACAAAACACAGACATCTTTTTGAAGATTCTGTTTGCCTTGGCTTCAAAACATTTACCGATTCTTCTAAGGGGTCAGAGCAGGATGGGGGGAGCTACAGATAGAAGATGTTAGCCTGTTAAGATGGGAGGTTCTGGAGATGGTAATAGTCCAAGAGTCAGGAATTTCCCCCTGGAGAAATCAAGAGGGTAGTTCTGTAAGTCCAGAAACACTCTCCCTTCCCCACTCTGCCTTGCACTGCTGCTTGGGAGAACTGAGCTATTATTACCAAAGTGTTTAGAAAGTCAGAGATTTGCTAAAAAGAATTCACTTGTACTAGTTGTTGATTTCCCAAGTGAAGTCAAAACTTCAACACATGATTCACTACTGGTTGCTGTGATGATTATTGGGACGTCAAAAGGTTGGCATTGCTGTCAGTGAGAAATGAGGGTGCTCATTCTCTTCTGGGTTACAATCTGAGAAGTTTTAAGTACCACAAGGTTACAAAGAGGTGGGAAATATGTCAGAAAACAACATGCAAGACATAGCTCCCATTTTTTTACTTCATTATTCAAGACTAGACCTCAAGATTTCATTGGCGGTGCTTTCAATTCATTCTATTCATTGGGGCAGCAGGATTCATGATTCAATGAGCTAAGAATTAGAACCCTTTCTCTTGAAAATTGTTTTTTGAAAGTGTCTGGTGGGTATGAGTAAGAGGTTTTAGGCAATGGGGTTTTAGTTGATGTTTGTATTTTTTCTTATTGTGACATAAAGGAAAAAAAACAGTCTAAAATTAGCACTTGTTTTTTTCAACTTGGAACTTTGTAAGCATGTCAGTAATGTTTTGTGTGTGTGTGTGTGTGTGTGTGTGTGTGTGTGTGTGTGTGTGTGTTGCAATAAGGAATATTACAATTTCTTGACATTTTTATTGCTGTTTCTTGACATATTTAGTGAGGTTTTAAAGGTTTTCTTAGAAAGAAAGGGGGGGGATGAAGAAAAAAATGGCTGGCTTCCAAATCACCATATGTTTCCAATTTTGAATTCAAAAGCCAAGTGTGGGTTTTAACTTAAGCTGCACAGACCTTTGTGGGAGTTGTAGAGCTGGGGAGGTAGCTCCTCGTTTAAAATTTACTTATTAGAATTTCAGTGTTATCCAATAACAGATGATTGGGAGGAAGATAAAGTATTAGCAAATATTTGTTGAGTACCACCTATGTATAAGATACTAAGGGGGGTGGGGTACAAGAGGTTTAGATAGCATATAGATGGAGGTACATGATATGAGAGAAAGCAACAAGTCTGATACAATATGATAAATGTATTCTACCAGAAATTCTCCAGGAAATAAAAAAAGAAGCTTACCTGGTAAAAGAAGGATTCATAGAAGAGGTGAAATTTAAGTTGGATCTTGAAGATGAGCAGTGGGACATTCCAGGCGCAAGGAACTACAAAGCTACAATAATGGAAGCTATGTAAAGCACATTTAGGTATAGTGACTAAGTCTGTGTGGCCAAAACTGAGTTTATATGGGGATGGGGATGGAATAAGGGAGAATAGATTAGAAAAGTCAGTGGAAGTAAGATTATGGTGAACTTGAATGACAGGCATGATATATTGTTATTATCATTGTCATTTAAATTTTATTTAATTCCAACAATTCCAATGAGCTGGGCATTAATTACTAGCCCTATTTGATAGAAGAGGAAACAGAAGTTCACAGAGGCTAAGTAATTATCCAAAATCAAATAGCAAATATTTGGTATAGCTGGACTTGAACTGAGGTCTGTTTATTTGCAAATCCTTTTAACCTCTTTAGATCCAGTGGTTGAGCAGACTTGGATGATAACTGCTGAAAGCCAGTGGGAGAGGTATTCCAGCAGGAACAGTGATGTTTTATGGCAGGGAAATTAGGATGTATAAATTAAACAGCCATTGCCTAGACTTAAGGTGACCACAGGGCGTGGTAGAAGTAGCAGGCCCCCTAGATCTGCAGTGCTCTAGATGAATGCTCAAGAGAGACCTCGTCACTTAAGGTTGGAGTTTCTAGTCTCAGAGTTGGACAGTTCTCCTTCCATATCATTGTCCCTGGAAAACATTTACTAAAAAGCACATAAGTAGGGTGGGAAGTCAAAATAGTGAAGGGTATTTAGAGTCATTGCAGTTCAACATTTCTCATGTGAATAACTAACTGTCCCCTTGGAGAACTTAAGGATTTCTAAGACAGAGATTTTTTTTAATGTATTTTTATTGATTTCAGAGAGGAAGAGAGAAGAAGAAATAGAAACATCAATGATGAGAATCATTGATTGGCTGCCTTCCTCTACTGGGGATTGAGCCTGCAACCCAGGCATGTGTCTGATCAGGAATCAAACCTTGACCTTCTGGTTCATAGGTCATGCTCAACCACTGAGCCATGCCAGCCAGGCTAAGACAGATATTCTCGAGTCAAATCCAGTTTATGAATTCCCCAAGGCACTGTGAGTCACTGAAGTGACATGGCTACAACTTTAGAAGCCACTTTGTTTTCAAGTAACTTGCACCTAATTATTAAAAGGGCTTATTTCATGTTACTGAAAAAAAAAAGGGACTGAGGTGACTTCAAGCATATATTCAGGTACTCAAAAATATATGTAGTTTGTCTTTCTCCATTTCTCAGGTCTCTTATCCTCAACTGATTTCATTCTCAGATTGGTTCTTAAAGTAGTGGTGACCATGACTGACGACAGCTACAGACTTCCACCTTTTGGTTCACCTACACCAATGGACCAAGGATAGTGTGACTTATGGAGGGCTCCTTTTTCCAGAAATGCAGCAAAATTCCCAGCTCTAGGTCCTAATGGCCCAGCTTGAATCACATGCTCATTCCTAAAGCAATTACAATGGAGTGAAATTATCAAGCTCTTCTTGCCTAGCTCTGGGTCACAAACCTGTTTCCACCATTAGGAGACAGGCCCAGAGCATCCAAACTACAAGGTATGAGAAGTATGAGAATCGGAAATGAGTGGTTCTCTAGGGAAAATTGGGTTGCTGTTACTAAAACAAAGAACAATGGTTGCTGGGCAGCTGTCATTATAATGTTAAAGGCTCTACTCACATGAGGGATAGAGACTGGGCAAAGGGAATCAGAGAAAAGGGGCTATCTACCATTTCAAAGTGGAATGACTTCTAGGTTTCCCATTTGCTGCCAGAGGCCTGTGTCTGCATCTCTTATAACGTCCCTACTACACCCTTTGCCTTAGACTTGCCAAACAAGCTGGCTCTGTCATGAATCCAAGCCTTTGCACAGGCTCTGTGTAAAGTGTAGGCCCATCCCACCTCAGTATCCACGTGGTAAATGTGTGCTTTGACATCCTTGCACGTGCCTTCCAGCAGGACATCAGACATTCTTTTATGTGTGTTTCTACTGCAATTTAGCTTTTTTTTTTTTTATGACCAGTACTCTTCATGGATTTACCTTGGGAACAGTGACAATTTGATACTTGAGGGGCTGAAATAGTATATTGAATAAATTGTTTCCTGATTGCCACCTGTGAGGGGGAGGAAAACTTAGTCCTTTTCTTGCAGCTGCTGCATTATAGACCTTATGAATAGGTGTGCATGCATGTGTAAATTAATATCAGCTCTTAGTAAAATCATGTAATAGGTCTGTTACCTCGTTTTCTGCTGAGTTTTCTGAGAGAGCCAACTCTGTGTTCTTCATAGTGTATTTTAAGGAGACATCAAAATAGAAACTCTTCTAGAACTTTTTAAAAAAAGATTAATTTAGATCCTTCCCTAACCACTATGGCTCTGTGCTAAGTAAGCCTTTGAGGTCATTACAGCTGTGTTGGAGGTGGCCTGATCATTCTCACAAAGGCTTCTTAATCAACATTATGATTTGGGAAACCATTACGACAAATAGTCCAGGTTCCATACCTGTCACCACCCACCTTCAGGTAACCCAGTTTGTTCAACATGAGGAGTCCCAGGGAAGCCTTCTTGGGATTAATATTCTTGCCATCATTTTTCACAAGGTGGCATATTTAGGACAAGAATAGTCAGACCCTTCATAATTGTGCTTCCCATAAGGCCACTGACAAACTCAAAAGCTCTAGCTCTCCACCAGGCTGACCTCTTACCTTTAGTAAGTTTAAAGAACTGTGACAGTGAGATTTCTAAGCTTCCAGAATGCAGCGCAGCCAGCCTGTGAGATTATTAATAAGCCAGAGTCTGAAGAAACCGCAAGTGGAAAAAGAAGGAAAGCCTCTGAGGGGAATAGCTGAGAACACAGGGTGTGGCCAAAGTAGGTTTATAATTGTGGGTACTTGAAACACGGTCTATTCTTATATTGTTATTTATCAACTATCATATTATTTTCTATATGAACAACTATAGTTTTCTTTCTTCATCTTTCCACGATGCTCTAGGCTGGCATGGCAATAGGCTGCTGCATCAGTCTTGGAGAAGCTCAAGAGTAGGGCAGATCTTAATGATCATTCAGGGCATTATTTCTCTCAGGATCTGAGCTGGGTCTCATCATCTTTCTCAGGAGAGCCAAATACACATGCTTCTTGACTTACAGAGGTTCTTCATAATCAGCCCATCATGAGTTAAAGATACCGTAAATCGAAATGCATTTAATACACTTAACCTATCAAACATCATAGTTTAGTCTTGCCTACCTTCAACTTCTCAGAACACTTACATTAACTTACAGTTGCAAAATCACCTAACACAGTGGTCAGCAAACTCATTAGTCAACAGAGCCAAATATCAACAGTGCAACAATTGAAATTTCTTTTGAGAACCAAAGTTTTTAAACTTCTTCTAACACAATTTCTTCCAAATAGACTCGCCAGGCCGTGATATTTTGTGGAAGAGCCACACCCAAGGGGCCAAAAAGCCACATGTGGCTCAAGAGCTGCAGTTTGCCAACCATGGACCTAATAGAATGAATACACCGTGGAGTATCAGGTGCTGAACCTTTTAAATCCCCAAATTCCAAGTAGGGTTTCTACTGAATGTGTCTTATTTTCACACAATCATAAGTTAAGGACCTTCTGTACTACTTAGAGGGGGCACAGGAAATTAAACCCATTCTTCTCTTTAAAATACTTTTTATGGATTCCCACTCAGTTCTAGTGCCATCTTTTCATACTCGAGCCAAATCTCAGAATTTTCAGTCTCAGAGCATTAGATCTGATGGAGCCAAAACATAAGCAGATGATTATATTACATAAGAGAGATGAGGGATAAATGGACACAAAGGATGTTAAGGGAATTCAGAGAAAAACTTAGTGGAGTCTGGGAGTGTGGAATTTTTCTTAAAGAAATTAAAACTGTGTTTGTTTTGCTATTACAGTGTCACCAATACCTAGCGTAATGCCTGATGCCTAAAATGAGCTTGGCGAACATTTGTGGGGTAAATGAGTGAATGATTGAGCCTTTAGCATTAAACTTAGTGAGGTAATAGCCAGACAAAGAAGAAAAGTTTAGATAAGCGAACACAGAGAGTAGAACACTGAGTATATCATTGCAAGTAGAGCACTTTGCACAAATAAAGGCACACAGGAAAGAAACCAGGTACCTTGGATGGAGCATATAATTAGCCTACCATCGCTGGAACATAAAACACGCAGATGAGAATGAATCAAGATAGAGCTAGAGAAATATACCTGTGCCATATTCAGAGGTAATATGGAAAATAGTGACAACTGGCACAGTATAGAAACGAGGCTTTGAGAATAGATGCTGGCCCAGGAGGCACCCTAAGCTGACAGGTGTTACTCCGTTGGATGCTTGATTGTGGAAGAAAGTCTGGGAATTTTAGAGGTGGAGCTGGGGTGGATGGAAGGGGATCTTGAGCTCAAGAGGGAAGTAGGACAGGAGCCTAACTAGTTCATCTAGAGTAACCAGAGAGGAGGCATGGTATACACACCAACTGGGAGATATAGTCTGGGGCCTGTGGAAATTCTTTTCTTTTCTAATTGCTTCTCTTTCCTGAGTGAAATATAAAGCCAGATCACTAGTGAGGATAGAGGCAGAGGTGCTGGAGATTTGTTGAGGAATGAGAAGGAATGGGATAGTCATGTGAGAAAAAAGGAAGAGTGAATAAGGTAGGCAGGGCATGTGGGGTTGCTGGGCAGCACACTGAAGTTAATATTCATGAGACTAAAGCTTCTGGCAATGAGCAGATAATCAGAAAAATATCTTAATTGAAATAAATATGTTTTTTAAATGTCAATTCAGGTCTGGTGCTCAAATCACCTCCACATTCTTGGGAAATTTACTGTGGACATTTGGCAAAATTGCTTTTGTCTCTGTGAACAGCCTGACAGCTCTTGGCTTCTGCAAAAGCAGACTGAAGGCAGAGCTAGGAATATTTAATCTGTTTCTCATTGAATTAGCCAAAAAAGGAGGAATGGAAACCCCACCCACCAACCAGTACTAGTTGCGTAACTCAACTTTCTTACATTTTATGGTTGGCGTCTCAAGGGAAAATTCAAAGCAAAACTATGGGCCCTTTATCTTGCTGTGTTAGAGTTTTCCATGGACTCTTGAGGGTAGGGTGTACCTTTCCATTCAGAGCTGCTGTGCTTCATGACTTTTAGAAGCAAGGCAAGCTGAGCTGAGTTCTTGGGAAATTCCGGGTAGCTGGGACATATCAATGGGGACTTGGAATGCTTTATGTGGTTTGAAAATTCTTGGGGCAAAACTGCCTTCCTGTTGCTTTTGGAAACTACAGTCCAGAATTGGAAAGGAGGTAAACTGCAGGAACTCTCTCACCACTTGGTTTGCTTCCCATTTGTACTTAGCTAACTAATTATTTTATGCTAACAAGAGAGCATGTTTCTCTACATTTTTTGTTTTTTGTTTTTTTTTTTTGTTTTTTTTGTTTTTTTTTGGTGGTGGTTGTTTTTTAGGCTTGCTGCAACCATTGGACTCTTGGAAGATGAAAACCAAATCAGTTCACTTTTAGTTTAGACACAAATGGAGCCAGGTGCATTCTGTTATGGAAACCAATAAATGAATTTTCTCATGTTTCCCCACCCTGTCTGCCTACAACAGGTGGAATTCATTTGATATGGGATCATCCATTATCCAATACTAACATTTCTGAAAATATCAAAATAGTAGTTGGTGGTCATGGATTTAAAGGAGGGTTAGTAGCCATGTCCAGTGTTCTCACCTCACCATTCATAATATCTCTCTCTCTCTCTCTCTCTCTCTCTCTCTCTATATATATATATATATATATATATATATATATATAAGCCTAGCCCTTAACCAGTTTGTCTCAGTGGATAGAGCATCAGCCTGTGGACTGAAAGGTCCCAGGTTCGGTTCTGATCAAGGGCAGGTACCTTGGTTGCAGGCACATCTCCAGTAGGAGGTGTGCAGGAAGCAGCTGATCGATGTTTCTCTCTCATCATTGTTTCTAACTCTCTATTCCTCTCTCTTCCTTTATGTAAAAAAAATCAATAAAATATATTTAAATAAATAAATAAAAGTGTAAGCAACTATAAGGCTTACTGACCACCAGGGAGCAGACACTCAATGGAGGAGCTGCTTTCACAGTCAACCTCCCACAGCCCCCCTCACCTCACTGGCTAACTTCCCTAGACCCCAATCGCCATGATTAGTGTCCAAGCCAAGGGACCCCACCTGTGCATGAATTCGTGCACCAGGTTTCTAGCGTATTAATAAAACCTGTGAGCAAATCTCCCCCTTTTGATAACCCTTCACCTGGCTCCTGGTTGTAAGTTCTTCCATTCTTCTAAATCTGCAACTTCTATCTGCTTTTTTTATTCCAGCAATTTGCTCACTTGCCACCATCTCATATGTATTAATTCTTATGGATTAATTCATCTTTCTATTTCTTTGCTATCATTTTAGCAGGATTTAAGGAAGGAAGAGAGATGAACTATAGCATCAATCACTAATTTTTAATGATAATCCTTAATTATTTTTGTGGTTATGTTTTTGCCACTAAATACAATCCCTTCAGGGAAAACTGAGTTGATTAATCTCTGTCCTAACAGCTTTACACAATGTCTGGAATTTTCAGTAATTCTTATTTGAGAAAAAAAAAGATGAAATACATTCTTCTGAGTCCTTTTGCTAATGCCTAGAACAGGATAAAAGTTGTATATAGAAGACAGATAATGATTACAGAGCAGATAATGATGTTAGGAATTGGGTCAAATATGCTTTTAAGTCTGCAGAAAAAACAAAATTGATTTTTCTACATTGTGTTTTCAGAGATCTGATGCTCATCTTTAACTCACATGTATTCATGTCTTGAAGAAAAGACTTCCCATTGCCCAAGTAGGAGGGCATTCACGTGCAACAAGCCTTGGTCTGCTCACTGCCCTTCCACCACCAACGATAACCCCTACTAGAGCTGCATCTTCTCTGAGCTGCTTTCTGAGGGTGGAGGGTGCTGCCAGCCTGAATTCCTGGCTCAGGCAGTTTAGTAGGAGAAGAGGTGGGTGGCTCAGTAATTTATTTTTGCATGCCTGATTTAAACCAGCCCCTTCTCATCAAATGGGAGCTTTCAGCTATTAGAGAAGACACGCAGCCCCTTTTGCCTCACTGCCTTTTAAACTGCAAAGATGCCTTTCACCAGATCAAAAGATTAAGGCTCCTTCCAGAATTCCAAACCAGCTGGTTCTGAGAATTTTAAACATGCCTGAAAAAAGCATCTGTCCTTTCCACGTTGCTTCTATCTTCCCTTTATACCAAATTCATGTAGATCTGTTAAGGCTGATAGGTGGAGAATCTATAGTCCGTAAGTCCAAAAAACAAACCCTCCACCATGCATTTATTATTTCCTAATTTTGCTGGTTCCAAAAAGACTCTAAAATAAATCTTTGATTCCTGTGTTTTGCAGGCTGCCAGCCCAGAATACTCAATGTTGACTGCAGCTATCTCTCTCTGGGTAGGACATGGCATCCTCACAAGAAATTGGCTTTCATGTTTTGAGAAACTTAAAGCCTTGAGAGGCTTTCCTGAGCTGGTGTTTTGAAACTTCCTAATGCCCCAATGACAGATTTGTCGTTTCTCTGAGTTTCACAGCTCAGCTTGGTATAATCTGGACTGGGACGGCTCCAGGAGGAGAGGTCAAAAAAAGTGCACATTCATACATAATGGATGTAGCCTTTTAATAAGCATCATTTCATACTACAGCTTCTCTTCATGGCTTCTCATAAAACTCCACAAGCCACAGGCACTGTGACTATTATTTTTTTTAAAGAGTAACAGAAGGACATGTTCAACCTCTTATAATCTAAATTGCTCCAGGAATTAAAATGTCTTTATACCATTGCCTCACAGCAAAAATCTGTACTGTATGGCAGTATTCCTTACCAAAATTAGATAAACTCAAGCTATATAAATTTATACCAGGCTTGAGACATTTCAGCACTCATTTACCATATGTAAGTTGAAGACATATTAATGTTTCATGAAAAAGAGGGTATGAACAACTACCTGCTAACTCTAGAGATGGAATAGGCAAGGAGATATAATGTCAACAAAATAGACCAAGGAAAGCATCTTTTTAAAGTTCATTTTGTTTAATTTTTATTTATAGGATAAAGGCATATCTCGTTTGAATGAGAGTTTAAAGAATATTAAGATACTCTCTACAAAAATATCTGCTTAGAGGAATTGCACATATTATTGATTGGTTATCCAAGAACCATTCCCATTCATTCTTTCTCATTTAGGAACCCATGGGAGCACCTCTCTGAGAACCAATGGGAGTCATGTTGGGCCTTGATAGAGATAATGACACACTACCTAGAGCGTGTGAGTGTGGCATTAGATACAGCACTGGGTAAGATTTTGAGTTGTCTTCCTTTCTGCAGAGAGTAAATGCATTTCATGTAGATGTGGTTGTCTAATTACCAGATATCCTTTAGGGAAAGGGAACTCAAATAGTTCATTCCATTCTCAGCCAGCTCTGAACATTAGTAAATATTTCCTATATCAGAAGGTGAGTATTAGTAATAAATCTTTCAGTAGCCAGCACAGCTCCCTATCTCAAATTATCTTGATTTTTAAAAACTGATTAATTTAAAAAAAAGTCCTGCAGAGTTCTTTAGGCATAAATGGATCCTGTGGTTCCAAGGCCCTGGGAAGATTGATTGAGCGAAGAAGTCTCTCTCTTACAGACAGACATCTGTGTACCAATCACCGCAGCTGTGAACATGGAGGATTCTGGTCCATCAGTTCCAAGTCAAACATACATTCCTAGAGACCAAAGGGGTGAGGAAAGAGAAATCAGCCCATCTTGAACCACATGTGGCAAATGGAATTACTGTGCAGTGAGGGAAGGATACCAGAGTCAGGAATGAAGAATGATACTGGAGAGGCAAAAATGTTTTATTCACCTCATTTGTTGTGCACCGACAAGTTAGGGTATGCTCCCTTCCCCCTTCCTGTCAGTTAGTCCATATACCACAGGAGAGGAAGGACATACTTCCTCTGCCAAGGGAGACACTCAATTACTGCTAGTTCCTGCATCTAGCTGTAAATTGAGGTTCTCCAACTGACATGCAATCGTTTAGGTCAGGACCAAACGTGGCTCCTCAGGGACCTATAACCTATTACCAAGTGATATATTGGTAAAGCATTGTCCTTAAAAAACCACACAAAAGAGTATGCAATATGGAGAGAAAATAGATTATTCAGAACTCAAATTTCCACTTGGAAAAGGAGGGAAATTAGGACAACATGCAAAGGATATGCAGCATACTCATAGAGGTGGACAGAATTAGTGAGGCACTACTAGGTCAGGATGTCTGAGCGGCCTAAGAATTAGTGAGGAACCCCTGCGTGCAGTGAACTGAGATAGTGAGAGCTTGACAGTCATCCCAGCTGATTCCAGGTTCTCCAAATAAATCACCTGCATGTGAATCTGTTTCAGACTCCGTTTTTGGAGGATTATGAACTGAGCATGACCATATGGAATGAGACACAAATGAAAAGTGTCTCTGATGGAGTCAGGATTAGCATTGTGTCTAACCTGTATTGAAGCCTTTCTCATATCAGGCATGTTTCAAAGTAAGTGTGCTGTATGTTTTAACTCAATCAGTCTTCATAGGAAGTGAGTGAGATTTAGAGGCACGAAAAAGTTAAATAGCGTGTCCAAGGCCACACAGCCAGTAAGCAGAGGAGGAAGGGTTTGAATCCAAGCAGTGGTTCCACAGTCTGCACTTTTCACTGTTATCCTGTACTGCTTCTCAGGGTCATCATATGGTCTCACATCTCTTTGATACATCTGTGTAGAAATATTTGAAGACATCTCTCAGGTTTTTCATGACTTTGCTTCTCCAAGTTAAGTAAGCATATATCTCTACAGATACTTATTGAAAAGGTACTATGTGCTGAGCAATATGACGGGTACTAGGGACATAGTGATAAAGAAAACAGACCCGTTGGTCTCAAGAAGCTTACAAATCATCCAGGGCAATGACAGGTGAGAACCATTAAGATAAGGGCCTGCACAGGTGTGATGAAAACACCTGAGATGTAATTATCCCACTCCAGGGGAGGTAAAAGTGTGACTGGGTCTGAGCGCTGGGAGTGAATGCAAAGGAAGGTCAAGAGTGTCATCAGTGTATGCCATGGACACCTGGGTGCTGGTGGTGGGATCTCTGGGAGAGAGAGGACTGTCAGAGGACTAGGGAGAAAGCAAGTTTGGTTTTAAAATAAAAGGAAACTGCTTTGGGATATGATAAATTCTCCTCATCCTTTGAGTGAAATTGTTTTCATTGTGCAGATTTTTGGGGACTGCAAGTATAGGACCATAATTTTTATTTATGTCATAATAAATGTAAACTGTAATTCCAGCCAGTGGAATTATCAACTAACACACATACTCCTCTACTGAGCTCCATGTTTTTTAAAATGTCAGCTCCCTCCTTTCTTTTCCTGAACGTTGCACTACTCCTTAGGTTATCATTTTTGTTTTTGTTTGATTTTGTTTGATTCTGTTTGTCAGCTACATCACACTTTGACTCCTAAACTGGCAGCCAATCAAAATATTTTATCTCTTTTCATAATTCCTTTTTTTCTTAAACATAGAAATTTATATTTTCTAAAATGTATTTTATCAAATTGAATTTATTGTTTTAACTTGTTAAGATCTTTCTGTGTTGGGATACTATTACTAAATATTTTAGCTTTCTGTCCAGTTTTGTGCCATTGATGCAAAGCTGTGATTTTAATAATTAAGAATAAACCAGGTTTCAAAGTTTACAGGTACATGCCATCCTAACTTTAAAAAGGAGAAGGAAAGATCTCAGAAAAGATAGGTCAGTGAGATTGCCACTAATTCCTGGTAAAATTCTAAAATAAATTATTAAGTATATGTTTTAATAACACCAAATTTAAAAAAAACCCTGGTTACTTAAACATGGCAAACCTCTTCTAAGGAAAAAATACTCCAAGCTCATCTAATTTCTTCCCTTCATGTTACTGCAAGACCAAGAGAAAAGAAGATTTGCTGTAGATGTATGCTATGTGAGTTTTAGCAGGGAATTCAACAAATACAGTTCTCACAGATGCCACGGATTGAGTTATAACAGAATAAAGCATCCCAACCAAGGGTATATGGTATAGTTGAAAGCATAAACTGTGCTTCATGTCAAATTGGTGTCATGAATTCCTTTCTATGCTTACTAGTAAACACAGGAAAGAAAGGTGATGTATGGAACGAAAGACGAAAAGATGTAGCACTTCCCAAAGGTGCTCTATCCACCAAGAAAAGAACAAAAACATGCAATACCAAATGGCATCCAAAGGCCAGATCTCCCAAAACAGGCAGAGATAACTGAAAGTTTGAATCCTACAGGGTGAAAGGGCCCGCCAATAGTCCAGTCATACACATCTGGGCATGCCATATTCAATCATTGTTTGAAAGGGCTGGATTTACAGGTTCTGTTAAGAAAAGAGAGAGGGAGAAGCATGGACAATAACAAGCCCATAATAATAACCTGCTGTAATAAGTGTAAGTATTCTGTTTTACATTGGGTTTTAATAATCTGTCTACAGCATTTTTATGTAGCTTTCCTGGCATCTACACCCTTTTGAGCTTGATATATCCACTAAGGATAAAAGTAAAAACAAATAGCCCACTGGTGTGGCTCAGTGGTTGAGCATCAACCCATGACGCAGAAGATCGTGGTTTGATTCCTGGTCAGGAAGCAGACTATAGATCATTCTCTCTCATTATTGATGTTTCCTCTTCTGTCTCCCTCTCCCTTACTCTCTGAAATCAATAAAAAATATTTTAGAATAAAGTAAAAACAAATGAATTACATTCGCCTAGAATTCAAAGCTGCTCAGGGGTCCTGAACCTATATAACACCCACTCTCTTGTCATGAACCTAGGTGAGGTGCCCTTTTAAGAAAGACTGTGAATGTCAACCACTACTTCTTATGCTAAAACCTCAGGTGTCAATAGTGATGCAGACCATAGCAACCTCTCTCATATTTTCCTGTTCCAATGCCTATTACATTTTACGTTTTGGTTGTTTTTAGTAACTCCTGACCATTGGAGCATACAATTCTCTCCAACCTGATTGTTTTCTATTTACTAAAGTGGTATCTGAATCTCACTGTGTATGAGGGGAAGAATGAATTTGTATTAGCATATTCATTCTTCTTTCACAATCATGTACCCTGATTGGCTGACACGGAAGGGCTGAGTATCCTGTTTACCTTCCACAGTTCAGTGAAAATCTGGATTGTGTGGTAAACAGAATTGTGTGAAAAGCTGAGAATTCTGTCAGGAGGTGACATGCCTTGAAAACCCTCAACACACATACATCATCCATAGACAACCCAGGAAAGTATTTAAATGAATACCAACCAGTGCTGTGACCACTTAATAAAAAACTTGGTTGGAAAATATTTATGTTTTCCCTTAGCGTGCAATTTTCCATCTGCTGCAGTGGAAGGTAGTCCTCTGCTGAATGCCAGAGTGTGGGAAAGAACACGAAGTTCTGCTGTCTTGTAGCAGGAAGAAGTCTCTAGGGAAAACTGACACCATGCAAAACACCTACCTCCTACTTCCTTCCCTATGCAGCCTCTGGCCTTTCTCTGGGAACCTTAGTGCCAGAGAATTAGGGGAGAGAGATTCATGACCACCAGGAAAAGTAAGCGACTCACCTGTGTATCATATATTAGTAATTCTATCTTTCCTCCAATTTTCACTCCCTTTTCTCTCCCTTCAGCAAATCATCTGAGATACAGGCTTCTGTGCAGCATGATGGAGTAAACACTTCCTTAAGAAACCTTCCTTCTTCATTTTCCAACATTTCTCTTGTGGAGTCTCCTTTGCTCACTATTTATTGGTTCTTCTGTGAACATCTGACCCAGATGAGGCCATGAGTCCTTTTCCTGTAGTTTTGGCCCTGAGATGGTAGAACCTCTGTCAATCCTCCCCAGAGGTAGGAACGGTAAGATACAATAACACTTGGAATTATCACCCTCACCCTACCCCATGATTTTTAGGAGCATGAACAGAACTAATTTGTGGTGACACAGAATGAAGTCCCTGTGAGGAAAGAAGAGAGAGAGAGAGAGAGAGAGAGAGAGAGAGAGAGAGAGAGAGAGAGAGAGAGAGAGAGAGAACGGATGTTATATATGTCTCTGGTTCTAGTTGTTTCCTTGTCTAGCACCCTGTCCTTCCTATAATTTGGTTGTTAAACAATTTAATGAACAAAATTAATTCCCTTTAAAAAATAGTTTGTTTTAAACGTGTCAACTAAATCAGAATTACAAATCTTTCAGTAGGCAAATGTCTTCTATCTGTGATTTAGGGGATTCTAAGATGCAACATCCAGACCCATCAAGATGGGCTGATGTGCCAATACCGTGGAAATAATATTGAGTTACTTCCCATGTACTTCAAATCATCTAACCCTCAGTTCTCTGATCACACATTTCCCAACCTAAGAAAAAAATATCAATCTGAATCAGTACACAGCAGAATTATCTAGAATTTCAGAACTCAGATGTTGGTCTGAGAGGGAAAATAAGGATTAGTTATGCCCTCTAAAGCAGTGATTCTGAGTCAAGGAGCTTGGGAACGAGACACCTTCAGTACAATGCATCAGAATCTTTGGACAGACTGGGGCAGGATGGATAAGAAGTATTTAATTATGCTTATTCAGCTCTTCTCAAAGCTTAAGCTACTCCCTTCTCAAAATGAAGATCTGTTGTGTCTACAGCTTATAATTTACTTATTCCTAAAGACAGACATCACAGCTACATGTGGTATTTGATGAGAAAATACATGCCTAAGCTACACAGAGTACAAGGTGCTTGTTGTGTTCAGCTAAACAGTGCTTCTGCAATTAGATGGCACAATCAATTATAATAAGATAAGGCTCAAATAAATTATTACTACTGACAAAATACTGAACTTTAAACCGTGTTTATTTTATAAAAAACTAGAGGACTGGTGCATGACATTCATACACTCAGGGAGAGAGGGGGGTCCCTCAGCCCAGCCTGTGTTTTTTAGCAGTCCAGGAGCCCTCGGCAAATGTCCAACTGAGG
This sequence comes from Antrozous pallidus, assembly GCA_027563665.1. Classification (NCBI taxonomy): domain Eukaryota; kingdom Metazoa; phylum Chordata; class Mammalia; order Chiroptera; family Vespertilionidae; genus Antrozous; species Antrozous pallidus. Next base: position 64,568,122 of record CM050520.1, read on the forward strand.
GCCATCAGTCTGACATCCTTAGCACTGTTGCGGAGGCAGGAGAGGCTCCCATCACCATTGCTGTGTTGGCCATCCATCAGCCTGGGTTGTGGCTAAGCAGCACTTCCCTGTGGGAGCACACTGACCACCAAGGGGGCAGCTCCTGCATTTAGCATTTGTCCCCTGGTGGTCAGTGCATGTCATAGCAATGGGTTGTTCTGCTATTCGGTCTTTTTGCATATTATCCTTTTATTAGATAGGACAGTGGACTTAGGGAAATTTCCATATATTGGAAACTTATGCTTACTCTTCCATGTGGTCTTGAGGGGAAGAAAAAAGTAAATGTATTACATTTAATTAAAACACAAAAAATTAGGTATAATCTTAAGTCTAAGGCATAACCTTAGGAAAAGTCTCATATGTAAATGTCATTGATCATGCTGGTGAGGGAAAACTATGCTGATAAACACTGAACAGATGGTGCTAAAAGAGGTATGAACTATGGAAGGACTATGTATAGAGATGAACACCACATTTATAATGGTGAAAATTTGAAGTCAATCTAAATATCTAACAACAGGGGATTGCTACTGCATTATGTACATACACAATTGTTAAAATCCATGTCCTCAAACACTAATGACCTGGGGAAATGCTTATTATATACTTTCAGCAAAAAAGGGCATAGGTTTTAGAAACTTCATTTTGAAATATAGAATAGAAAAACAATTTTAAATTATGTCAAAATCTTAACAATGTCAAGATAGTGGGACTACTGGAGATTTATTTTGATCTCGTGGCTTTTCTATATTCTCAAAATTTTCTCTGATAAGAATGCAGTTTTCTCTTTAACAGGAAATGGTGGAAATTTGTTCAGAAGTTAAGAATTAAGAACCCTAAGGTCAAAATGAATAAGGAGAACATTACTGTTTTTTCCACACCAAGCTGAATGTATTTAAATAGCTAAAATGTTGAAGGAGGTAAATGGTAAGAGAGGAACAGTTCTATAATCTCAACTGGAAATTATTTGCAATTTTAACTTTTAGTAATAATGTTTGTTCTTTTTTCTCAAGTACAGCAGAATCATTTAAAAAGAGGTATTGACTCTGCCTCTTAGACCAAAATGAAAACTGTTTTATCGTGTTTGACATTTAACCTTTTGGTACCAACTTTTTCCCTACTTCTTGGCTCTACTCTGTTTCTACTTTTTTCAAAAATTAGAATTGTCTCTGGATCTAATTTGTTTCTCAGATCAGACTGAGGAATCTCAGTGGGAAGGCTCCCCCCACCCCCGCCCCCAAGAGATTAACCAAAGAACTTATATGCATATATATGCAGACAATAGTGCAGTGAAAGCCCTGGGAGGGCGGTGGGGGGGGGGGGGCAGGGGAGGGAGGAGGAGACATGCGGGAGGAAGGTAGAAGGCGTCAATGGGAAAAAAGGGGAATATCTATAATACTTTCAAAGACAAAGATTTTTTTTTAAAAAAATTGAATAGTCAACTGAAGTCTTTTCTTATAATTGTTCTTAATTAAAGATCAATTAAAATGACAAAGTCTGACCCTAGTCAGTGCTGAGACTTAAGTAAAACTGAGTGGTTATCCAGTGTTCCTTTCTTCAAGGAACTTCCCTTTGTTCTCTCCACTGTAGTCCCAGCTCTGTTTCCACCACTTACCAATGATCAACTCATTCACACAAAGGGGTAGGTTTCTGTGAAAGTGTTAGAACCCATCTTCAATGCCTGCTTTCTTCATTCAATATCCTCCCAGTACTCAGGTTTTTAATATATCCTATTTTCTACTTTTGCTATCAGCTGCCACACTGGAGTTTAGAGTTTTGAATCTTAAATAAAATGTCTTTTCTTAAGTGGCTTTGATTCCTAATTACAAATTAGATGACCATGGGAAATTTTCATAATCTCTTGATATTATGTTTCACTTACAAAAATGGCTATAGCATTATTTACCTCATGGGGTTGCTGTGAGGACCGAGGACTGGATGAAAATAATTTATTAAATATTTTAGCACAGCATGTGGTAGATGCTCAGCATATGGTAATTGAATCTAAATCTGATTTCTGAAGGGCAACACACAGACTGGAGAAAGTTTGCAAGTCAGCTATTTCTAGGTTCAAATTTCTATTCTATCACTAACTCTGTGAACTTAGATACGTTATTATGTTCTCTAATCATTGGGGATAATAATATCTACCTCACAAGTCCATTGTGTGTATTAAGTATATTTAGAAGCAAATGCATAATAAATGCCTGTTATATAGAATGTTTAATAATAATTTTTATGATTATTATTAATATCAGTTATTGAGAGGGCATGGGTGGAAGGAAGCTATAGTAGAAGACTCGAGAAAAAAAAAGGAAAAAGAAAAATAAACCACAAAATAAAAAAGATTTTCCAATTTCCTTTGCTCCTAAAATCTATTCTAAAAAGAATTCCTTGCTAACATGAGTGAACATGAAGGTGTTTTCTTTCCCTCATCCCCAGAGATGGTAGCAAAAATGGAACTAGTGAGCAGCCCAATTCAAACAAAGTTATCTACAGAAATAACATTGGGAGAGACACAAGATTTGTTTTGGCAAATAGAAAAGATTTCTGATTGTTTTGGTTTTCTTTTGTTGGAGCCAGGCAGCATCTGGCTTTAAGAACTATGGGCATGGTCACCATATGTCCTACATTTTTTTCTAGAGAAGTCCCAATTTAAGGTATTGAGTCATGTTGCCCCCTTAAGAACACTTGTATTTGTGAAACCCCGGGTCCTTATTTGTAGTTTAGAAAATACGGTAATGTAACTACAGAAGTCTGTATTTGACAGAGTAAAAGTGGAAATTATAGAAAAATGGGCAAGTCATAAGCTAAAGAGAAACAAACTGAGATCTGTATCTGTGATATTGATACTCTCACACTTTCACCCATTGCTGGTTTAACACTTTTCCCTAAAGAAAAGTAGCAATATAATAGGTTTTCAAGGTGATTATGAACAAATCAGTGTCTTTAAACAGAGTCAGGTAATCTTGAGGATTATCTAGTCTGATAATTTTTAAAATATATTTTATTAATTTTCCACAGAGAGAAAGGGAGAGGGATAGAAAGTCAGAAACATCGATGAGAGAGAAACATTGATCAGCTGCCTCTTGCACACCCACCACTGGGGATGTGCCTGCAGCCAAGGAACATGTCCTTGACCGGAATCGAAACTGTGACCTTTCAGTCTGCAAGCTGATGCTCTATCCACTGAGCAAAACCAGATTCAGCATAGTCTGATAATTTTTAATTGAGAGAGTGGTGGAGAAGGATGCAATAATAATAGTAACAACTGGCATTCATTAATTCACTGAGAGCTTGTATGTGTCAAAATTAGGCTAAGTACTTATATGCATTAGACCATCTTATGCTTGCCACAACCCTATAAGCAGACATTAGTATTTCCCCCTTTTACTTCTATGGAAATAGACTCAGAGAGATTAAATAACTTGCTGACAATCACATGGCTGGAGAGTGACAGAGTTGGGATTCAAACTTGGTTGATCCCAGGCTTTCTCAGTAGGTAGACTCATCATACATTTAAATAAAGTGAACATTTTTTAAATAGGGTCAGGTCTGAATTTTCAGGGGTGACCATGCAGCTGTGGGAGTATTAGGCAGACTGCTGCTCACAAAAGAGCAATTCTCTCTAGGAGTTGTTTTTCATACTGGAATAACCTTGGAACCAGAAATCCATTATGTCAAAGTAAGTGTATCTGGGTGGCATTATTAGAGATGTGCAAACCCGGGGTTTTGAGGTTTGGCTACACATTATGTTCTATTTTTCAAAGATTCAGGGAGAGGCAAAACTCAAAACATGTTTCTGCACAGTAATTATCCAATTTGGTTCCAAATCCACGAATATTTCTAGAGGAACTAACTACCTTGGACCTGTTTCTTATTTTAGTAGGTGTGCCTTATATGAATATCCACATACAGATCAGGCCTACAGGACACGCAGAAGTCAGAAGACTCAAATTCAGCCTAATGAGACCAGAACAACAGCAAAACAAAGAAACATGTTTAAGAATTTTTATCAACTTTAAATTTTTAAAGAAATTTTGTAGGAAAAGTAAAAGAAAAAGGCATTATATTGCGGGCCTACTGTGCAAGCCATTGAGTTTGATGCTCAGGGAACTTTTACTAGGAAGGTAATAAAAGAAGGTGAACAGATAATTATTCTACAGTTTAAACCAGTAAAAAGACAGGGTTCATAAAAGCATAGAGATGGGGTATTTAAAGCCAGTTTGAGTAATGTCCCAGTTACATATTGCTGTGTTAACTATCCCAAAATGTAGTCACTTAAAACAACCACCATTTATTTGTATTTTATTAGTTTGTGGGTCAGGAATTTAGGCAGGGGTCAGCTAATAGATTATTTTCCTTCATATGATGTTGAGAAAAGTTATTTGGTAACATTCAGCTGGGAGATTGACTAGTCTATAAGATCTAGGATGGTTTTACTAACTTGTTGGTTACCTTGCTAGTGATAATAGGACTCTGTTGGTCAAATCAGTCACAAGTTTTTCCAGGTTCAAGGGGAGGGGAGTTAGATCATCTTCTCTCAATGGAGAAAGTGTTAAAGAATTTATAATTATATTTTAAAACTGCCAAGAAATGTTTATGTTGGAGAAACCAAGATGGTGGCATAAGTAAACACCTAAACTGCTGCCTCGTACAACAATATCAAAACTACAACTAAAAGACAAAATGGACACCATCCAGAACCACAGGAATGCTGGCTGAGTGGAAATGCTACAACTAGAAGGAAAGAGGAAAACACATTGAGACTCAGAGGAGCTTCAAAAGGCTGAGGTACTGAGACGCCCATGCTGAGAGGACATGTGGCTGAGTGCACAGGTGGCTGAGTGTGCAGCTGGCTTTCTAAAGTGGGAGGGAGACAAAAGCTCCTGACTGGACTGAACTCCAGTCCCAGATGAGACTCTGGGAAACCAGACTCATTTGAAGGGAATCTGGACTGTCAGGAAAAGAGAAAGCACACTGAGACTCGGGAGCTGCAGAAGGCAGAGGTCGGGAGGCTCTTGGGTGCAGAGAAAACTGACTGCTGAATGCACTGGTGGCTGAGTGCTCAGCTGTCTTTCTAAAGAGGGAGGGAGACTGAAGTTTCCGACTGCACTGAACTCCGGTTCTGGGTGAGTTTCTGAGAAGCCAGACTCATTCAGGGAGAAACTGGACTGTCTGGCAGCGGGCGAAACTTGAGGGTGGCTTTCCCTCAGAGGTACATGCAGTGATTACCAAGGGACATTGAGACCCAGGAGTGGCCTCATAGGGAAATCACAGCTGTCTGGTCTACCGTGAAACTCTACCCCATCAAAGCTAAGCACAGAGGCTTTTGCAGTTTTACAAGTCTTGTCTCATAAGAGTGTCTCCAGCACAGAAGTTCTCTCAGCGTAGACACAGCTGATCCTCACAGCCAATTGACCTGGAGGTCAATCCTCCCACTGATACCAACAACAATCAAAGCTTAACTACAAAAAGGCTGTACACACAGTCCACAAAGGGGTTCACCAAGAGTGTCCACCTCAGGTAACTAGAGAGGCTGAGCCACTGTGCCCTATAGGACACCTACCACACAAAGCTACTCTACTAACTCAGGGGAGCAGTGAAAATGCAGAGACAAAGAGAAACAGATCACAAATGAAAGAAATGGAAGAAAGCAAATGACTGGATATAGAGTTCAAAACCATGGTTATAAGGTTTTTCAAGAATTTCCTAGAAAAGGCCAATAAATTTAGTGAGACCCTCGAGGATATGAAAAAGGACCAAATAGAAATTAAAAATACACTGACTGAAGTAAAAAATATTATACAGAGACCTAACAGCAGACTAGAGGACCACAAGAATCAAATCAAAGAATTGACAAGGAAGCAAAAAACACTCAACTGGAAAAGCAAAAAGAAAAAATAATCCAAAAGTTTGAAGAGAGTGTAAGGAGCCTCTGGGACAACCTCAAGTGTACCAACATCAGAATTATGGGGGTGCCAGAAGAAGAGGGAGAGCAAGATATTGAAAATCTATTTGAAGAAATAATGACTGAAAACTGCCCCCACCTGGTGAAAGAAATAGACTTACAAGTCCAGGAAGCACACAGAACTCCAAACAAAAGGAATCCAAAGAGGACCACACCAAAACACAACATAATTAAAATTCCAAGAGCAAAATACAAAGAGAGGATATTAAAAGCAGCAAGAGAAAAACACTTAATTACCTACAAGGGAGCACCCAGACGATTGTCAGCTGATTTCTCAACAGAAACTATGCAGGCCAGAGGGGAGTGGCAAGAAATTTTCAAAGTGATGAATAGCAAGAACCTACAACCAAGATTACTCTACCCAGTGAAGCTATCATTCAGAATTGAAGGTCAGATAAAGAGCTTCACAGATAAGAAAAAGCTAAAGAAGTTTATCACCACCAAATCAGTATTATATGAAATGCTGAAAGGTATTATTTAAGGAGAGGAAAAAGAAGAAAAAGGTAAAGATAAAAGTTATGAACAACAAATACATGTCTATCAACAAGTGAATCTAAAAATCAAGTGAATTAAAAATCTGATGGAAAGAAGAAACTGGTGAATATAATAGAATATGGGGCATAGAAAGGTAGTGAACTGACAATTTTCTGGGGGGAAAGGGTGTGGAGGTGAGGGAAGAGACTGGACAAAAATCGTACACCTATGGATGAAGACAGTAGGGGGGAGGTAAGGGCAGAGGATGGGGTGGGAACCAGGTGGAGGGGAGCCATGAGGGAAAAAAAGAGAAACAATTGTAATAATCTGGACAATAAAGATTTATTAAATTAAAAATAAATAAATAAAAATAAAACTACCACAGTCCTCTCTATTACCATACATTATTTAAATTTAGTATACATGCAAAATACATTCATTTCCTCCTCTTTTAAGTTTCATTCTACTATGGCCGTGATGGCGAACCTATGACACACGTGTCCACACTGACACGTGTAGCCATTTTCAATGACACGCAGCCGCATGCAGTCGCATACAGAGAAGTATGGGGCCACATGCTGAGAACAACGTTTCATCCTTGGTTACTGCATGGCCAGGTGCAATAACCAAGGATGAAACATTTGCTGTAGTGTAGTGTAGGCACTCTGTGCTGGAGGTCTGCAGGCCAAAACCACAGAACTCCAGCACAGAGTGTCTAGTTCTGGGAATTCCAGTTAGGCCAGTAGGGGATCTTTGACCTCACTTCTGGCCGGTGGAGCAGGGAGCAGCGGAATGCCACAGGGGATGCATCACTGTGATCGCCATTACCAGCAACCACATAACCACAGCAACCATCATCCAATCTACTGTTCTGGGATGTCATGGATTTCTAATTGACCATCATTTTACAGATCTCTCTGTTCATAATAAGTGGGGGGGGGGGGGCTGGGAGAGGTGAGGGTCTGTGCTATGGGTACCGTTTCCCACTATTAGAAATAGTGGCAGCCCTCTTAATTTATATAAAGAACATCATTTTGCAGCACAGTGCAGACTCCATTTCACCACTATTACTGTTGTGCATCCTTATTAACCACTATTTCTGATTATTAACCCTGCCCTTTCAATTACAAATGCCTTCTTATAAAGACAGTTACATATGCCTTCTTATGGTCAGTTAGCTAGTTAACTCCTAATTGCCTGCAGGGCTAACAGGCTATCAATAATTCTATCTTCTGTCTCTGCCCCCCCTGATGAAGAACTCAAAAAATAAAAAATCAAGGTTAAGTAAAGGAAGTTGTAGTAGCAGTAGCCAACCCTTTAAAGAGATATGAACCGAAATGTATGGCATTATAGAAAAAATGGCAGATCATTTTGTGTTCTATGTACTGAAATGGTAGTAAGCAGAACATGGAATATAAATAGACATTTTGAAACTAATCATTCCCAGCTCTTGAAAAAAATGAGGATAAAAGGAAGGAATACATTTCCAGGCAGCTACACCTTTATAAAGAGCTAATCTAAATCCATCCTTAAATTTATAAAAGGCTCTACAAATTTAACATCTGCAAGTCTGAGCATTGCTCACTCCATAGCGCAGCATGGAAAAGCACTCAGTGAGGGGGAATTTATTAAAGAAACTCTCCTAAGCTGTGCACCAGTTCTATTTCACAATATCCAGAATAAAGATGCAATTATTAAGAGAATATCTGAGTTACCACTCAGTAGAAATATCATAAAAGACCGAATAATGAGACTGAACACAAACATACAACATCAATTAAAGAGAGACGTAAGTAATTATAAATATTTTTCTATCTCTCTTGATGAAACTACTAATGTTACATCACATGCTCAGTTAGCCATTATTGGTCGATATCCTGATGGTCTCACAATGAGAGAAGAGTTGATAAAGTTAGTATCAGTGCCAACAAGTACATCAGGAAACGAAATATGTAAGGTTGTTATACAAACATTCTGTGACCTAAGCATTGATATCTCTAAAGTTGTGTCAGTGATGACAGATGGGGCACCAAACATGGTGGGGAAAAAGTCGGATTTGTCAAATTGTTTACAGAAGCTATTGGACATTCGATTGTGCCTTTTCATGTATTATCCATCAGGAGGTTTTATATGCCAAGACAGGATTCACCGACTTAAACAACTTAATGTCAGTTATTACAAAAATAGTTAATTTAATAGCTGCTCCCCCCTTCACAAGCGAGAATTTTCTGCACTTTTACTGGAGGTTGATTCCACCTACAGTGGACTGTTGATGTACAATAATGTAAGATGGCTGAGCCGAAGCAAAGTTCTTGAGCGCTTTGTGGAGTGCTTTGAAGAAACTAAGGTATTTCTTGAGGATAAGGATCTGGGAACTTTTCTCAGTTCAGTGATGATAAGTGGGTCAACACCCTGATAATTTTACAGATCTCTCTGTTCATAATAATGAACTGAACTTAAAATTACAAGGTTTTGGCAAAAGTATTGATGTTATGTTTGGATACATAAATGCTTTTGAAAGTAAACTTAAAATTTTCAGGTGAGATGTAGAAACTAAAACTTATTAAGTATTTTCCTTGAGTAACAAAGTATTTTGAGAAGGCCAGTGCAGCTGTACAAAATGAAATGAAACACTTGCATATAAAGTACCAGCATGTTTTAGACTTGTTACTTGACCAGTTCAGTGATAGATTTAATCAATTTAGAAGCCTAGAACAAACCATAAAAATAATTAAGTATCCTGATGTAGTAGTCTACAGTAGTTTGGAATTAAATGGTTTCCATGGATGCAAATTGATGATTGGAGATGCAGCGTGCAGAATTTCAAAATAGCATCTGGGCTCAGGTGTTTATTGACTTGAGGTCAAAGCTTGAGAATATGGAAAGGTGCCACTTGGAGAATCAAGAGGCGTGCCACTACAAACAGGAAATTTGGAGTGCCTGAAACCGATTACCAGACACTTTTAGCACCCTGAAAAAAATAGCAATGGCTTTACTCACAATTTCTCCCTCTACGTACTTTTGTGAGACCTTACTCTCAGCATTAAATAATATCAAAACCAACAAAAGAAACAGATTGACAGATGAAGTTAGTAGCGCTAGCTTGGGCTTGAAGTGTACAAAATACTAACCTTCAGTTAAAGGTTTAGTCAGTGAAATTCAGCAACAAAAAAGTCACTAATAGGCAGGTTAAAGAATTCCTTCTCCCCCTCAGTTATCTTAGTTCACGGCACCCCACACAAGTTAAATAATATCAAGACCAACAAAAGAAACCGACTGACAGAAGAACAAAGAAGTCACTAAGCAGGTAATTTAAATAATTAGTTTTTGGTTTATTAAATATAGTTATATACTATGATTATACATTTTTGTTATTTAAACTATAAATATCGTGAAATTATGGGTGTTTTTTTCCTCAAAGTGACACACCACCTGAGTTATGCTCGGTTTTTTGGTGAATTTTAACATACCAAGCTCAAAATGTTGCCCATCACTGTACTATGGCATTGGGTTCAAGCCTGAGGTCCAGTACCTCATTGCCCAATTTAAATACAGACAAGTCTCCTCATGTCCATTTCCCTATGTATGGTTCCTCTCAATCTGAAGACCTATGAACTTAAAGAAAAATTTTATATCCTTACCCCCACAGTGGGGGAAAAGAATACGAAAACTGTAATATGCAGTTCTGTCCAAAAGATGTGCAATAGAAGACACATAGCAGCCCATCAGGTGTGGCTCAGGAGTTGAGTGTTGACCCAGGAACCAAGAGGTCACCAGTTCAATTCCAGGTCAGGGCACATGCCCAGGTTGTAGACTTAATCCCCAGTAGGGGGCATGCAGGAAGCAGCCAAACAATGATTCTCTCTCATCATTGATGTATCTATCTCTCCCTCTCCCTTCCCTTCTAAAATCAATAAAAAATATATATATTTTTAAAAGATACATAGCAGTCACTGGTTCTTAGCAGTTCTGAAATTCAATTGGGAACTTGTTATCTATGTTTTGCTTAGGAATTTTCCATAACACTGAGGTCCATTCTCTGTTCTCCTGGCTCTACTCTCTGAGTCATTCTTGCCTATATTTGCAGCTGAACAATTTTCTCAGTGTAGTTCTTGCTTATGGAAATTCAGGGATACAAATTTTTCTTTCCTCTTTATACTATATTTGTCTCTTCCAATTTATGCTAATGTAATTCCTTAAAAAACTTTGTGGGTTTATTATGTACAAATTTATAAAATTCACTTCATTAAACAAAAGCTATAGTAACAAATCTTTTAAAGATTAGCTTTTCTCAACTTTGAATCACCTATGGGACTACTGTAGGAAATGCTTTTCCAAATCTGAAGAACACAACAGTTTATCAAAGATGATCTAAGAGACACATTCTTAAGATTCTTGGAGACCTTTAAATGAAACTAAGAGGATACGTGAAACATGAGACAAGGTCATGCACTGGTTGGTATTCATCTGGGGGATGAGCTAGAATGTAGGGTCCCATTTTTCAGATATGGTTTTATTCACTTGTTCTTGTCTTGGTGAAGATGACTGGAAGGTTAGGCTTAGCTGGAACTATTGTCCCAAGTACCTCTTCATCATGGAATCTTCAGAGTAGGCAGATTTCTTAAATAAAATATCAGGGTTCCAAGAGCAAGTAATCCAGTAAACAAGGTAGAAGATGCATGGACTGTTATGACCTAAACCAGTGGTCGGCAAACTGTGGCTCATGAGCCACATGCAGCTCTTTTGTGTGGCTTTTCCTCAAAATATCATGTACAGGCGCGCCCGTACAGTGGGATTGAAAATTCGTGGCCCATGCGCAGAGGTTGGTTTTTGGCTTTCAAAAGAAATTTCAGTTGTTGTACTGTTGATATTTGGCTCTGTTGATTAATGAGTTTGTCGACCACTGACCTAAACTCACAAGTCACATAGTGTCACTTCCACTGTTTCCTACTAGTCAAAGCAATCACAAAACTCTCAAATTTAAAGGGAGGGGAATTGTGGGGGGCCAGGTGAGGACATGTGCTGGGTGTAGGGGATGCTAGGGGGAGGACAATGGGGGGAAAAAGGAAAACATATGTACCACTATTAAATCTAAGTTATACTGCAAAAAATAAACAAATAAATAAATAAATAAACAAACAAATAAATAAATAAATCTGAAAGAAAAAAAAAAGTCAAGTGGCGGCAGCCTGGGCTTGTTAACCAAATGAAATAAATAAATAAAAATAAAAATAAATAATAAATAAATAAATAATTAAAATAAAGGGAAGGGAATTAAACACCACCTCTCAATGGGAGGAGGGCCAAAGAATTTGCAGATATGTTTAAAACCACCACAGGGGTCTGTAGGAAAGGGTTCCACAGAAAGGGATATTTAAGCTGAAATATAAAAAGAATACTGTGCTACTGGGAGGCCTGAAACTGAGAGCAGCGTAGAATAGAGGAATTTAGTCACACAAGCAATATTTGTTTATGAATATTTCACAAGTCCCTAATAAGGAACCTGACACATTGTGAACACATACATAGTAAATACCTTTGAATGAATTAATTAACATGTGAATTTTAGGGCGATCGCTCTGGTGCAGTATGGTGAATATTTTTTGGAGAAGAGCAGGACTGCAAGTAGGGAGAACACTTAAAGGCTCAATTACTTCTAAGTAATTGAGGTAAGAAGTGCTGGTGGCCAACTCAATTGTGGATCATGGGATGAAGAGGATAGGAAAGAAAAGACATCTACGATTGTCTTTTCCACACATCTACGGTTGTATCTGTCAAACTATAGTCCATGTTTGTCTTATGTGTCTATCTTCTACACCAACTATGATGTCCTTGAGAAAAAGTCATGCCTTGCTTATCTCTCTATTCTCATTGTGTAGCCTAGGTGTGTGGTAGCCACATAGATAAAGATTTATTGGATTGATTCATGCAGGAAAGGATAACTTCTAAACTTCTCACAACTTTATAAGAAGTCTTTATGTAGCTGAGGGAACTAATTCTCAGAGATATTAAATAATTCATAATAAAACCTGAGTGTCTTTACATGGCCCACAAAGCCCCCACATCACCTGCCCCTATCTGCCCTTCCAATATCACCTCTGCAAATCTCACCTTCCTTTACTCTACTCCAACCACACTGTCTTTCTTTCTCTTTATTAAATAGCCATGAGCATTCCTGCCTAACATTTTTTTTCTACGTGTAGTTTTCTCTTTCTCCTAGCTCTCTTCTTTCACTTGGCAACTTTTATGTCTGAGTTCAAATGTCATCTTCAAAGAGGTGTTCCCTGACCACTCAATATAAAGTAGTTCACTCTAAATGAGAATCAGATCACACTCAATCATATCACCTTATTTTACTTTCCAAATAGTTATTACATCATCTGAAATTATATTGTTTATGATACATTAATATATGTATCATTAACCTAAATTCTTTCCCACAGAAACATAAGCTCCTGGAGAGCAGGACTTAGTCTGTATCCCCAGCAACTGAAACACCATCTTATTGACATTCAGTAAGTAAATATTAAATGAAAAGATGAATGAATGAATTTGGCAAACTCATCAGGTATGGAGCTGGTTTGAACACAGCAGTGCCTGACCACAGAGTCCATGCCTTTGTCCATGCCTCTCATGCAACCTTGTGAAATTCCATAATTGTAGGACTGCCTGTGACTTGTTTACCACTATATCCCTAGCACTAAATCAGTGCCTGGTATGTAATAGGTGATTAATAAATATTTGTTGGATGAATTAAATTTGAACTAACATGACTATCTTAAAGAACTTGCTCTATTACTTTATAACCACTATCACATAGGCCTGGACAGAAGGAGTATAATAGAATTTTATAACTGTTAACAAAATACACAAGACCATAACAATTGTAACCATCCTAAAACCACCAAGCTGCATCATAGGGGCGATGTACTGGAGAGTTACCCTTCTCCCTACAAGAGATGGTGAGAACTGAACTAAGACAATCACAGAGGAGATGGAAAGAAGGAGCTAAGGATTCAAGAAAGCTTTAATGGTAAAATGGCCTGGCTGGGGTTCCACTGATTGTGGTAAATGAGGAAACTGAAGTAGTCATCAAGTTTCATATTGGGTGTGCAAGCTAGATTGCATTGAGATGAGAAGTGGCCACATTCTGGAAGTTTGGATGAGAAGGGTAGAGATGAGAAAGCAGAAGATTCAAGGGAACATTGACTTAGGATGGGCAACACTGGAGTGTATTTATAAGTTTCATAGAAGGAGTCAGATGCCACTAAAAGAAGGAAAATGTGGGAAACAAGGGTTGCATGATGGAGGCAAGAACACGAATGCATGGAGACTGTTTAAGTCTGGGGGGCACAGTGGGAAGGGAGAATTTAGCTGTATCCAAGGAAAATGGTTTTAAAATAAAGATGTAATTTCTTGCTCTTCCTAGGCTGAAAAGAATACACAAACTGATAAGTGACATAGAACCTGAAGCTTAGAGATCAAGTCTATGCTAGCAGTTATTGTTTCCAAATGCTTTCCTCAAGGAGAGAAATTAATTAGAAAGAATATAATATTTAAAAGAAAGTACAGTGTGGTTCTTTAAATGAATTTCCTCTTTAGTTTTAGTGAGCTCTTGGCAATATTAAAATTTTTGATCTTACTTAAACTAAAAGCATTAATCACCCCAAACCTTCTTCTACCCCAGGCCCTCTCCTTGCCTTTGTCCAGACTTACTCAAAAGCGTATGTCTTGGTTATGAGCCTGACTAGCTAAAAAAAAAACAACATATTTCTCCAATTAAGAAACCAGTACATGTTTATTACTACCCAGGACTCTAAAGTGCCTGAGCTTGGCAAGGGGGTGGAGTTGGGGAAAAAGCCCTAAGCAAAACTTGCTCAGGAGGCATGTGGCCTTGAGCAAGTCACTTAATCTCTGCATAGGTCTGTACTTGGTTTCTCTCTTTAGGGCTGCTCTGACTTGTAAATTGCCCCCCCAATTGTAGGAATTACATAGAGAAATATATGAAACACATTCCTCTCCATAAGAATTTTTGATGTTATTGAGATACAGGGATACCGCTGAAGAGGTCTGGACATACAATTAAAAGCAGAAAGTAACAAGATGTGACTGATGAGAATCATAAAATGGAAGAGATGTTTATGACTGGATTTCAAAGAGAGGAAACATATAAGAAAGTTTGGGTGTATGGATCATAGCCTAAGATCTTTATTGCAATCTTTGACGATGTGTTATAACAGAGAATTTCCTGGTGAATAAAATTATTTTTAAAATCTGCATAAATTAAACTCAACTGAGGTTAGACTTTCCTCTTCTGGCTTCTGTCCTTCTTAGCGTCATCTCTTATTACTTTCCAGGGTACTCCATTCATACATACCTACCTAGCAGGTTTTATAAAGGAACTAGGCTCTCTCTTGATTATATTAGTAGGTTCTTTGTAGCTCTTCTGTCCCTGCCTCTTGACTAGTTAACTTATCCCCTAGGACTCAGTGTCAACACCAGTTTCACAAGGATGCTATTCCTGAACAACTTCCTGCCAAGCCTGGGCCATTCCAAGTGCTATTATTACTTGTTCTCCCATCACAGCTCCTTTCATATTTCATTGAAACTATCCACATATTGTCTGAGAGTACCACTAACTTTAAGTTTTCAAAGACAGAAATTGGGTCATTGTGTCCTCTGTATCTGGCTTGGTGAGAGGCACAAGCTGGTGCGATCTATCATGTCAAATAAAATAACTCTAAATTAGTGTAGTCAACTGTAGTCAAGAATCACTCCTATTTCCATTCTGCAGATGAGAAAATTAAGGCTCTGAACAATGACTCTTCTCCAAGACATACGGCAGGGGGCCTGGGGCAGACAGAGACCCCCTAAATCCGATTGGCAGTCTTCTCTGGGCATGTGGCTAAGGCAGCTTGGAGCTATATCACATGCCTTTGTCCTGAACTTTTATAGGAGATTAGCTTTTGCTTCTTAGAGAACTGAACTGAATAAGTAGAAAGAAAAGATGTTTGTAACTAACACTAAAGAAAAGTCTGTTTGTTCTCAAGACACTGAGCGTGTTGTTCAACCCAGTGAGTTCATCCATGCATTTTCTCGGTCCTTGCAAGGGTCAGAATGGCAGCAGAATGACAAACTACTTGATTTAAGTAGGCCCATTCAGGCTGCCCCGGGGCAGTTGCTTTTCTTTTCTTCCCTAGGTTAAAGAAAAAGACTCAAGAATATATGTGTATCTGCCTTATCTTCTCTCTCCTGCCTTTGAAGCAGAGACAACCACTGCTTGTCCTCATTCTTAATATTCTTATTCCTAAATCTGGCATTGGGGCAAACAGGTGGGGTCCAGCTTGAAAACTGGGAGGCTTCTAGCTCCACCCTGAAGATTAGCAACCAAGAGGCCACAGGAAAATGGGGAGAGCAATGAAGGACCTCTATGGAACCAAATCTAATCTAGGTCTCCGGGAGTCAGGAATTCTAATCCTTAATTAAATCTGATTATTGCTGAGGGTCAAAATCCTATAAGCACTTTAAGGTGAAGGCCCAGTTCTGGGGAGTTCTTATTCTAAGTTCTTATCCCAGCACAGCATATGACCAATTACATGAGGGGGAAAATCTCTCCTTAACCAGTCATGTGTGCAAAGGTTAATGCCCAAGGATGAGGGCTGCCATTTATAGAATCTAAAACTAGAAATAACCTTAAATATCTATAATAAGAAATTGAGCCGAAGCCGGTTTGGCTCAGTGGATAGAGCATCAGCCTGCAGACTGAAGAGTCCCGGGTTAGATTCCGGTCAAGGGCATGTACCTTGGCTAAGGACGCATCCCCAGTGGGAAGTGTGCAGGAGGCAGCTGATCAATGTTTCTCTCTCATTGATGTTTCTGACTTTCTCTCCCTTCCTCTCTGTAAAAATCAATAAAATATATTTTTAAAAAAGAAATTGATTAGATATATTTATGGAATATACATAGAGTGAATTTATGTAATAATATAGTAGAGAATATTAAATGACATAGGAAAATTCTCATTATATTAAGTAAAAACAAGAGAGTGTAGTGATTGTTCCTAAATTAGATAAAAGTATAATTATTTGTAAAAAGTACATGTGGTTAGATATAATTTTTTCTGCATGCTTTTAAAATGATATTTTCAATTTTTCACAATAAACATGTCTGATTTGTATAAGCAGAAAAACAATTAATACTATTTAAAAGAAATCATTTTCATTATAGTGGCTTGTATGAAAAGAACCAAGTGGGAGGGTGTGGCAGTGGCGGGGAGGGGAGGGGTCGAGAGGGGAGGCACTTTTCTAATCTAACTGCTTGGAAACCAAGTGAGTAGCAGCATTTACTATGAGAAACTGGGATATGGGTAAGACATGATTTGTGCAGACTTGCATGACAAGAGCACTAGGTCCACTTTCCGTGGAGTATGAACCTATTCCTGGGAGGTGACGGGGCACCAGTATTTAACACTCTCATGTCCCCAGAAGTCAGTCTATTGTGCTTTCTCTTCCTGGTATTTGCATTTTAAGTCTTGCCTCCAGTGAAACCATAAAAGCTCTATCACTTAAGGAACTTGAGACATCCAGGAGTACGTCAAAGGCATGTACATATAACTGGCTTTATCACGAAAGCATTAGATCCAGATTCAGAATCCTGAATCACAGTTTCTCCAGCCACTCTGTGCCTTAGCAAGTGTACTCAGTTGTCTGATCTTCAATTGCTTCCTAAATTGAGGATGGTAATAACTACCTCCACATGTGGTTATGAGAACTTATTCAGTTCACCAAAAAGTATTTACTTTGTACTGTGCTAGACACTTTATGTAACAGTGTCAATCCGTGATCTACCAGTTTGCAGTCTAGAAGGATACATAGTCAGATACCCAGAAAATTACAAAAAAGGGTGGAATGGCTGTCACAGGACAGTATACAACACTGTAGGAGCCCATAACAATGATATCTAATCTGAAACAAGTGATGATAACTGAAATAAACACAAAAGAATAGCAGAAAATTTCCAGGCAAAGATGAGTAGAGGACAATCCCATGAAGTCCAGGAAAAAAAGAAGAGATAAAAAAAGGTCCTAAGGCCTAGAAATAACAACAGAGAAATATAAGACAGTTTAATGGAAGTTAGGTAGTTTTAAACTGGTTGACACAGCTAAAACTTACTATTTAGTGAAACCCAATGTTTTAAGATTTTGTGTTAGTATATAACATACTCAATATTTTTATTGATGACTTGTTTTGATAAAGATTACATTTTATAAGTAATACATATAAATATAAAAAGTTTGCTCATCAAAGTGTGCTAATGATGAGTGGTTAGTTGAAAGAAGTGAGCTCATTAATAGACTAAATAATATATTTTAAAATATCTTGCTTTTTCAGATTGTGAAAGAAGAAAAGTAAAATTTCTTAAAGTTTCTCATATCAAGGGTTATATTCCTTACTTTTATTCTCCACTACTTTCCAGTGTTGGATGACACATAGATCATGCCCATATTTACGGCATTGCCTTGGGTCTGGCTATAACTGTCTACATAAAAACATAAGAAAGATGTGCACTAAGACCACATTTAGGTGTTTTGTAGCCAAGGAGCTCAATATAGTCAGCAGTAAGTTGTTATAATGATGCAATAGAAGTGTAATAAATAGGACCACGAGTTCATGGTCTTACTCTATTTTGGGGTGGTGAGCCCACACATGAATATTATATTCAGCTCTGGGCATTACACTTGAAGAGAGATTGATAATCTAGAACTCATTCACAGTACAAGATGTTGAGAAGACTTTAAACTATCAGGAGAAATAATGAAAGCAATAAAGCAGTTTATTTGGAAGAGACTGACTCGACAAAACATGCTAGCTATCTTCAAACATCAAAACAATTCCACAAACAAAATCAGATTGACTCTCTCTGGCTTTACAGTGTAGAACCACAAGATAAATGCTAATAGGACAAATTTTAGCTCGATAAAAGGAAAATCTCTCTATATAAAAGCTAAGTGACCAGAACACCCGTAATGGAACAACTGATCACTATGACACGCACTGTGGCCAGCCAACCAGCTGGTCAGGGGCAGTGCCGGCTGGCCAACCTCCTGCATCCCCTCCCCCAGCCAGCCTGGTCCTGATAAGCTTGGACTGGGCTGGGCCAGCCAGACCCCACCCATGCACAAATTCATGCACCAGGCCTTTAGTTTTATAATAATAAAAAAGCTGGCTAGAGAGGAATAACTTACTTCAGAGGAGATGAGTTGCCTATTACTGTATAAGAATATATAAAATGACTTCTTATAGGTGATACTTTAGAAAAGATTCAAGCATCAAAAGGATAATCAGACTGTACAAATTTGAAGTTTCCTTCCAAAGCAAAGATCTATGTGTTTGGCAAATTCAAAGTTAATAATAATTACATCATCATCATCACCAGCACCAACCACAACAAAATCAAAATCTATTCTTATTAGCTGGAGATACACTGTGTAATACGGTGGTCATCAACCACATGTGGCTACTAAGCTCTTGAAAGGTAGCTGGTCTAATTTGAGACATTCTGTAAGTGTAAAATACAGGTTTAATAAATCTTTATATAGATTTCATGTAGATATAATATTATTTTGGATTTTCTCTGTTTAATAAAATCTGTAAAATTAGTTTCACTTGTTTCTTTACACTTTTTTTTTATGTGGTTGCTAGAAATTATAAAATTACATATGTAGCTAGCCAGGAAGAAGTCTACCATTCCTGGCTTGACCCAAGCTAACACCACTTTCCATATCACAGTCTTAGTCAGAGCTTTTCTTAGGCTTTTCCACGTTCACTAGGACAGGTTATGGGCCTACAGGAAACCTAGACCGTGGGCCCAATGGCCAGGGCCTTGCACCAAACCTGACTTTAAACCATGACAGGGAACAAACTGTGCTGAACTCAGAAACAAGCCCAAACAGATCAAAAAGTTTTAATTTCCAAAACACTCAGCTGAAACATAACCAAGAAATGTCTTCAAAGTGGAATTCAACCTACCTACATATTTCCTAAAACTAGAGAACAACCATATCTCAGTGAGCCAACATTAATTGGATTTGGGTCCTTGCTTATAACCAAGTACAAAATATTTACTAACCCTGTGTATTTTGGCCTCTCGCAAGGGGACTGCTTTTATAGCAAAATGATTAGCATCAGCGGTCTTTTCAACTAAGCAAGCATAAATGGGTGCTCACTGTCCACAGTAGGCGGGACTGCCATATCCACACTAAGACAACCTGAATGGATGGGGTGACCTTTTTACATGCTGTCAGACTTCAAGGTCAAAGAGCTCAAGGTTGAAGAACATGTCTTTGGAGTCAGAAGACCTATGTTTGAGTGGTTGTTCTTCTTGCTGACTAGCGATATCACTCTATGTGGGTTATATAATACTTCTAAAGCCTCAGTGTCCCTATCTATGAAGTGGCCATAATACCACCTACTTCGTAACTTCATATCCTATCTAATAAAAGAGTAATATGCAAATTTGACCATACCTTTGCCACACCCACAAGCCACACCCACCAGCCAATCAGGAGCAGATTAAGCAAATAAACCCCAACCAAGATGGCTGCCACCACTGAGAGCAGGAGGAAGGCTTGGGTTTCCCTGGCAATAAAGGAAGCCAAGCTTTCCGCCTGCCATTGTGGGCCTAGGCCTCCACTCAATGTTACAACGTTTCAATTATAAAAGATACAGAAATGGTGGAGCCACTGAGCTGGAGAGAACAGAGGCTTAAGTTTCCCTGGCAATGGAAAAAGCCAAGATTTCAGCGTGCCATTGCCGGCCTAGGCCTCCACTCTAGGTTACAAAGTTTCAAATAGAAATGGCTGTCACCCCAGAGCAAGCAGAAGGCTTGACTCTGCTCCAGGCTACAAAGTATCAATTGTAGACATAGATTAATCCCAGATACCCCAAGGCCTCCACTTGGGTCACTGGGGGGTGTGGCCGACCTGCAAACCTCCACAGGCTCCTGGCCCAGGCTGCCCCTCCCCCCAAAGAAACCCCCCACTCTGATCCAGGACACCCTTCAGGGTAAACCAGCTGGCCCCCACCCATGCATCAGGCCTCTATCCTATCTAATAAAAGAGTAATTTGCAGACTGACCATCACTCCAACACACAAGATAGCTGTCCCCATGTGGTCAAAGATCCTGCCCCCATGTGGACACAAGATGGTCACCACAAGATGGCCAGCAGGGAGGACCGTTGGAAGGTTCTATGCCCTGCAATGGAGGGCAGTTTTGGGCGATCTGGCCAGCAGGGGAGGGCAGTTGGGAGAGACCAGGCCTGCAAGGGAGGGCAGTTGGAGGCAATCTAGCCTGCAGGGGAGGGCAGTTAGGGGTGACCAGGCCAGCAGAGGAGGAAAGTTGGGGACAAACAGGCTGGCAGGGGAGCAGTTAGACATCAATTAGGCTGGCACAGTAGTGGTTATGGGGTGATCAGGCTGGCAGGCAGAAGCGGTTGGGGCAATTAGGAAGGCAGGCAGGTGAACAGTTTGGAGCCAGCAGTCCTGGATTGTGAGAAGGTTGTCCAGTTGCCTGTTTAGGCCCAATCCTGGTAGGATTGGGCCTAAACAGGCAGTCAGACAACCCTTGAGGGGTTCCAGATTGGAGAGGGTGCAGGCTGGGCTAAGGAACATCCCCCACCCCCCATGCACGAATTTCACGCACTGGGCCTCTAGTAGTTATTATAACATTAAATGAGTATATATCATATGTATACATATAGGGTATACACTGAGTGGCTAGATTATTGTCCATTCAGAGATCATAATAATCTGGCCACTCAGTGTGTGTGTGTGTGTGTGTGTGTGTGTGTGTGTGTGTGTGTATAATATAGTGTTATGTACCACATCATTATCATCACCATAACCATCATCACCACTATCCCCAAGTAGACTATGAGCTCTTAAAGGACAGGTCTGTGCCCTTTATTCATTTATCATTCATTGAGGGCTGACATGTGTCAGACCTGTTATGTTTTGGGTATAAGAAAGCAACAAGATGGACAAAAGTCCCTAACCTCTTAGAGTTTATATTCTCCTGGGAATCATGCATAAATTAGTTTGCAAATAAAGATATAATCTCAGCAAGGACAAGTGCTAAGAAGGAAGACAACAGGATAAAGAAGTAGTGGATAGTACATGGGATGATGAAAGATTTTATTTTCAGCTAGGATATTAAAGTGGCTTCTCCAAGCAGAAATTTGAAGTGAGGGAGAGAGCCTGGTGATGCTCTGATGGAAGCGTGTTTCAGAAAAAGGAAGCAGCAAGTACACAAGGAAAGAGCATGGTGCTTTGGAAAGCAGTATGGTTTTCAGAGTGGTTGAAATGAACAGAGTGGTTGGGCAAGGTATAATGTGATCAGACTATTGGTTTTGGCAAGATGGAGAACACTAGTGACTTAACTGGAGCATTTTCAACAGAGTTTGGAGATGCAAATATGACTGGAGTAGGTCAAAGAGAATAAATGAGAGTAGGAGTTACAGGCAGAAAATATACTGTAATATACTCTTTTAAAGCTCTTTGCTATAAATAGGGGCAGAGAAATAGGTCAACAGCTAAGATGGGAGATGGTAAAGCAAATTGTATGTAGATGAGAATGATTCTGCCAAGAGGGAGAGAGAATAATTTCAGGATCTTTGCAGGAGCAAAAGTCCTTGAGTAAATGAAAGAGAGAAACCAGTACCAAGGGAAGAGCCAGACTCAGATTCCAGCAGGAACCATTTTTGCACATAGCAGAAAGGCGGGCAGAACATGTCGGTCTGAATGCAGGCAGGTGGTCAGTTTGGTGGTGGATAGATGAGAGAGTTCTTATGGCTTCCAGCTGCTTCGCAACTAAGGAATACTGAGAAAAAGGAGGGAGTAAGAGGGTCACATTTGCCATCTTACAACCTGTACTGACAGTAGAGCCTACGCAAAGATTCTTAGTAATCTCTGTTGACTCCCCAAAAGAGTTCTGCTTCAAGACCTACAGGAAGAGAAAATGCCTACTTCCCTTTCAGCTTTATCCCCACCTCTTTCCTCTTCTCGTCCTCTCCTGCACCTGCGGAGCTTTGCTAATGCTGACAACTTTCAGCTCAGATCAACAAACTTTTATTAAGTGCTCCCTCAGTGATATATCTGTGCTATGCACGGCCATGTGGTGTTGAATAGATAAGATGGAGGAATTCACCCTCTTGTCTAGATGTCTGACAAGTATACAACAGATTACAGTCCTGCGGGTGCTTTGACAAGAGTCCCTGGGAGTGCCTTAGGCTTTGGAGTATCAGGGATTATTCCTGACCTGAGTCTCTATCCCCCTCCCAAGTTTTTCTTCCTTTATCTTCTTCAGCTATCTTAATTATCCCTCACTTTAAGCCTCTTCTTAAATTCCACCTCTTCCATCAGAAGTGATCTTCTATTATCCTGACTTTCTAAAGGACATGTAACAGTGTCTCCAGCAGTCAATGCCAAGTGCTTCCCAGGGCTTCACTCAGGAGAAGGGCCACTGGTATCAGCAACCCAATTCTAGGATAGAAGAGTGGATAGACTTCATGGTTCCCATAGCACCTTTTCACGCAGCTGCCAATGGCAATGGGAGATCAGGGAGGGGCCAGCCAGGCTAGGACCTCATCCAGATTCCTCTTGCGCAGCTCTTTGGAGCTATGCTGACTGCTCAAGTTTCCGTAAGAGATGCTTGGATTGAGCAAAGAACTGGAGCTGCTGTATGCTGGGGAGGCCGTGGGCAAAGCAAACATGCTGTTTGGCACATTCCCTTGAGGGAGAACAAGGGCGAGGGTTGTAGGCTGGTTTGCAGGCCAAACCGCCAACTCTAGCAAGGGCAACAGCAGGCCGAATAGGCCAGCCACACTGCCTGAAGCACAGGGAGCATCACTAAAAGGGCTCTGGTTTGTATTCTGCTCAAAGCCATAGCAAATATTTTCTGTGTTCCCCCATGGATATAATAGGGAAGAGCATGCCTAGAAAGATCTGCACGCATCTGTACACCTCACCTCACACCAGCCTGTGCGTCCGCCTGCCTCCTGACTGTGTGAAAATGACAGTCCCATCTGAGAATGTTAGAGCAGATTTGACTCTCCTCTTCTTCTTCCTTTTTCCTCTCCTTCCTTCCCCTACCTGACAAACAAGTGCTCAGAGGAAGGCCCACTGTCTTGAAAGGTTAAGAATAAAAATAATATGGAAAACAAAATTTTTCTGAGCCCAGTTCATTCTGAGATTAGAACAAAGATATAGACATTTAAAGATATAGACATTAGCTGATTAAACTAATACAGATTTACTGGCATGATAGCCCAGGGCCGGGGCCAAAGATGAACTCATGCAGTAATTTCTTCACCTAGGCAAGAGTGGAGCCACACAAGGCCATCTAAATGGCTTCACTGAATAGGCTGAGAGAACACGAAGGCAGGCAATTTCTTCCTTAAAGCTGTTATTGCTTCTCAAACTCCACTCCCCCCAAAGTTCCTCCTTACTCAAAGGTGTAGAACAGGAATTCACACCCATAACACAGTTCAGACCAAACAATATTTTACATGTTGAAATGTGCTGGAATCATCCAACAGTCACAAAAACGGGTATGTAAATGATGAAATCCCAATTCTATCATGTTCTGAAACAACATAAAAATCACAATTTTTTATCTAGGTAGAAAATAAAAACGACTGTTACTATAAAATCCAAGCAGTCTGTGGACTTTTCAGTCCTATTAAAAAACTGGAAAGCCTCATTCCAATGTACTAATGCCTACCAAGGATTGAAAAGAGTAGATTGCACCCTCTTCATGCAGTGGCCTCCACATCAAGATTTGACAGGTTTCTGTGACTTAAGCACTGTCCTATCCCCTCACTCCCAGCCCAAATAGGATCTCACAGCCCTGGCCAGTATGGCTCCGTTGATTGGGTGTTGTCCCATATACAGAAAGGTTTGCCATTGGATTCTCAGTCAGAGCACATGCCTGAGTAGGGGTTGTCCAGGAGATAGCTGATTGATGTTCTGCTCTCACATCGATGTTTCCCTCTCTCCCTTTCCCTTCCTCTCTAAAATCAATTAAAATTGTTTAAAGCTTTTTTAAAAAGGATCTCACAGTGAAAGTCAAGTCTTTTTTATATATATTCTTTTTCTAGGAAGTCTTTGGTTGTCTTAAAAAATGTGTGACTTTGTGCTTTTCCAGCTTTCTGCAGCTTGAGTAAATGCCTCTGTTTCCCTGAGACATCTCCCTCTTCCTACATTGTAGGGGCCTGGAAACGTGGAGAACTTGGAGATTTAACTATGGCACATAGTATGTAATCCATAAATATCTGTTAAATGGATGTAGGAATGCGTACAAATTTTAGATATTTCAAGCTAATGATTACCTATAATTGTACAAATTTTGTTCTCCCTGAGATGGGGTACAGATTAAAAATAATATAAAGGTAGACTTAGAAGAATTCATCCTTAGTTGGCAAATCAATTCTAGATCATGAAGAACAAGCTATAAGGAGTGTCTGTAGTGTGGAGAGCTATGTAGTAAAGTAGGGGATGCCCTGGCCATCCCCACCCTGTTCTTTGGTCTTTTCTCAGGAGTCCCAACATAGCTCTGAGCTTTGGCCTGTCTTACTATGCTCAATCTTAGGTTCTCAGGGAACGTATTTGAGTCTGGTGGGAGTCAAACTTGCTCAGAAGAATTAAACTTCAGTTCGAAAGCATGGAGCTATCTGCTTCCTTTTTCATAGTCCCACGGTCTTCCCAAGTACCCACCATAGTTTCTGCCACATTCACTGAGTCAGAGCCATCTGAGTCAGGCTAACTCTTGTCTCTCCTCAGGACTTTGCCTTTCAGGAAGAAGTGCAAGGCCTTAGCTACCTACCTCTGCTCCTCAGCCATTAAGATGCTAATTCCTACCCCTGGGACATCCAGCATCTCTGAAGAAGGACATGCAGCCTATTTCTGCAAAGTGTTCAATAGACACAGGGCTCATGCTCAGTCCCAGGGCTGTCCCCGATCAATGGGAAAGGCCTTAGGAAGCCAGCTTAATGAGGTTATAGAACCCACTTCACTGGTGGTGTTTAGAGCTTGACTCATAAGGCCATGGATGCTAACTTGACCTAAGCTTTGCACAACCACTGTGCCCGTCACCTTAGGCTGTTTCAAAATCTGATTTGGGAAGGAAGCATATTATGAATCCTAGAGAAATAACAACTGTCAGCTTTCAAACATGAGCTGTAAGAGCACTGCTCTGGTAGCAAGCATTGGGATTAGGGTTAGAGTTCTTCTGAAGACGAGAGAGAGGTGGAAGGAGGTGCACAATGATGGGCAGGGCAGGTGATGCTAGAATGCCTGAGTTGGTAGATGACTGATGTAGCTGGTCTACTGAACAGTCTCATAAAACAGTTTTATGTCTGTCACTGCCTACACTCTCTGAATTCTCCCTTCCCCTTCCCTTAATGATACATTGAGCAGATTCCAAAACTTCCCAGATTTCATAATTGTGTTCTTATTTTTTAACAAAAAGTCTATGTAGTCCAGTTCAAAATTCCCAACTCAAACCAACTTACTATCTCTTGCCCACATCTCCTGCATGGCTTGAGGAGGGATTAGTGTGTGTGTGTGTGTGTGTGTGTGTGTGTGTGTGTGTGTAAGCTGGAGGGGGTAAGGAAGGCTGTTCTTCCATATCTGACTCCCTGGAGGGTGGTCCTTGCCTGGGTCTGGAATACTTCCCTCTGTTCCCAAGTCCTAACTCCTCTACTCTTCGGAGCTAGTTGTAAGAGCAGGAGAAGTGAGGCCTGTGCTGGGGTCCGCTGCCTAGTAAATGTTGCCGATTCTTTGACTAACAATGACTGTGTGGCTAACACCTTCTGCTCTTTATGGGACATGTTAATCACCTCCTCAGCAAGTCTGGCTGTGTCTTTCCACAGCCCAGTTTTCTTATATAATTCAGGTCTGACCTGGGACGAGTCCCATAGAGACAGAAGCTAGCTCTGGGCATGTGCCTAGTGTTGAGAGCTGTGGAGTGGAGTGGCTAAGACAACCCAGCACCGGAATCAGAGCCTGAGATTCATTCTAGCTCCACTACTTAACTACCCTGAGCCTCGATTTTTCATATACACAGCAGGGATAATGATGTGAATCTCATAGCTATAGTGAAAAGAATCATGGGCTCTGTGAAATTCCACTGTCTGGGTTCAAATCCCAGATCTACGAGTTAGTTCCTACATGTGTGATATTAAAAAAACCTTACTTCTCAGACTCAGTGTCCACATCTATAACATGGAAATAATATTTTAACTCCCTCAGAGGGTGAATGTAAGAATGAAATGAAAATGTTATGGAATATGTCTAGAACAGTACACGAGACCAAGCAAACATTCAAAATGTGTCAGTTATTAATATCCTGTAAGATAATAACTTAACTCAAAGCCTGGCACCTGTTATAGTTACTGAGTTGAGCAGGGAGAATTAAGGAGTAAACTTTTGCACCAAGGTTGGTATTAACATAGGGCATTCCTCTTCTTACCACCTTGCTTGGTTGTAAACATTTCCTTGGCCTTTTACAGTTCTCTTTCCAACATGTCCGTGCGTCTGTGGGTTTGTCAGCTTCCTGTGGTCTGCCTGTGAACTCAGGAGCCTGTACAAGCCCAGGCAGCCAGGAGCCAACACCAGCTCCCCCCAGCTGAGCCACCTCCGCTCAGAAACAGGCCACTGTTTACCCAGAGGCTAGAGATCTGAGCAAAGCTGTTTATCCCATCATCTGGCCCCAGAGGTTTCCACTCAGCAGATTTCTTCGCTGTCTGAGAGTTTAGGCCCTCTCAGTCTTTGGTTTTTCTGCATCACCCCCCTGCCCTGTGGGATTAGACACAAATTTGAGGCAACTGATTTGTCAGCAATCAGCCTTGTACTTTGAGCTGTTTTTCCAGCATGGATTTGAATTAATACCTCCTCATCCACGCTCTCACTTTCAAACTCCCTATGACCAAGAGGCATGATAGCCTCCTCATGGTCTGAACCCTGTCCACCTGTCCTCCTTATCTCCCCTGTGCCCCAGTCAAAACAAATTACAGGTACCAGAGGCACTATACTCACCACATTGCCAAGCCTCCACAAACACTTCCCTTCCCTCTGCTGGGAACCTCATCCCCTGCCATTACTTCTATCCTGAAAACTTGCACTCATCTTTCAGAATTCAGTCAAACATCACCCCCCGCCCCCGGAACCCCTTCTGAGTTTTGCCTCTCTAGCCTTTTACCAATTGGGTAAGGCGCCCCTCCTTGCTTTTCCCATACATTGTGGATCATACCTATGACCACATCATGTTTAACTTATATTTTGTCTTCTCTACTAGACTATCTCTGTATCGATAGCACAGAGTCTGTAGCAATACACTTGTATAGAGATGGCACTAAGCAAATAGTGAACCCTGGATGCATTTTCAAGATTGCTGCCTAGGGTGGTTCTGCTGACTAATAGCTCAAATAACAAAAAGGAAAAAAAAATAAAAAAGGAAATTGATCTCTATCATGGAACTCATTCATGTGTCCTGGAAACACAGGGCAAACAAACAGCTCTCCAGTCATAGAGGAGGCTTTGTGAAGGTACATAGATCTAGGACAAAATCCTTATCTTAAAAATAAAAACTTCCTTCAGCAGATGCTATCTTCACTGCTATTATCATCTGAATTGTTGGAAAAGGTCGTTAAGATGGCCAATATACAACAATCTCTCTTTTTCAAGCTACACCCATGTCAAAATGGTAAAGTCACATTAACAAAACAATGGCAACCACAGCTGCTCAAACATACCCATAATATGCAGTGCCAGGCTCATTTATGATGGGGTGAGGCACTCATGCTTTCTATTTCCTCCCCACACACCTCCATAAGGAATGCCCCTATCTTCTCCTGTTCCCTAATGTATAAGAGCCTCCACCACATGTTGGTGCAAGTGCATACCTTTCGCTCTGCTATGGCTGGGCTGTCCCCTGAGATAAAATTTAAATTTCTTCTTCCAACTGCAGCAAAAATAACTTCAGAGGGAAAGTACTTGTCACAACATACAATGCCGTGAAATTTTTATGATCTCCAGTTTAACAGACCTGGAAACTGATATTCATAGATGTAAAATACTTATTCGAGTCTAAACAACCAGGTAAATGGGGAGTTAATATTCAATAGAATAGTTAATTTAATTTACCCTTCTGAGCTTTAGTTTCCTTGATTGCAAAATAAGAATAATAATGCTCATTTAAGTAAAAATTAATTCATTGCTTATATAAAGCATCTAGCTGACTCAAGCCTGGCCTGAAAGAGTGATTATAAATCTCATGGTACCCTGGGAGCTGCCTTGATCTGTCTCTGGCTTCAACAGTGTTTGGATGGAACAGACCCAGAGATAGACCCTTTCTTCCAACCTCTGACCATCCTCCAACCTTTTATTCCAGGCTTTACCTTCAGAACCACCTCAGCCATCCTCAGCCTCTGAGACCAGCCAACACCATTTTTTCACCTTAAACTCATTATTGTTGAACAAACATGAGCTCCAGAAACTCATTAGAGTTACTCCACGGAGGTGGAGGCTGCCTTCAACTGCCTGACCAACCTGCATCTACCGGCCGCCTACAGTTACCTCTCTCTGGGTATCTATTTTCACCACAGTGATGTGGTTATGGAGGGTGTGGGCCACTTCTTTCATGAGTTGGCTAAAGAGGAGTCCAAGGGCACCCCATAACTCTTAAAAGATGCACAACCAGTGCGGTGGCTGCATTCTCTTCTAGGACTTGCTGAAGCCTTCCCAAGATGAAGGGGCAAAACTCGGGATGCCATGGAAGCCTAGATGGCCTTGGAGAAGAATCTGAACCAGGACCTTTTGGATCTGCATGCCCCCATCTCTCTGAATTCCTGGAGAACCACTTCCTGAATGAGCAGGTGAAACTCATCAAGGGGATGGGTGACACCTGACTAACCTCTTGAAGCTGGCCTGGACAAGTATCTCTTCAAAAGACTCACCCTAAAGCACAACTAGAAGCCTTTGGAGCTCAGAGACCTTTGAGGAGCATCTCCCTGGTGTCTGGCTTTTGTCTGAGCCTCTTCCTGAAACCAGCAGGCATCCTTTTAACTACCCTGGAGCTCTCTCCCATGAATTGGACCAAATGGAAAAAAATAAAGCTTTTTGGAGAAAAAACCAAAACGAAAAATAGAGTTACTATAAATCTTAAGTAAACTAAAGAATATAGACCAAAAAGCATTAACATAACTAGAAAAATAGCACATATCAGAAAAGGTAAATGGAACTTATAGATATAAAAATACAATTTGTGAGATAAAATATACACAGGGAGATGAGATTGACAGATCAGAAATTGTAGAAGAATATTAAATTGTGGAATAGACCTTTACAAACTACACTACAAGAAACGCAGAAAAATAACCTGAAATAAATGAACAGACCCTCAATCAGCTATCATACAGTATCAAGCAATCATCTACACTAATAAAAAAGAAACATGCAAATTAGCTTCACTCCACTACGCCCAACAGCCAATCAGAGTGAGTATGCAAATTAAACTGAAAAGATGGCAGCAGACCCACTCTTCAGCCATTCTGGGCCTGAGTGAGTTGGAGAAGTCTGGTGCCAGCAACAGAGGCTGGCTGCAGCCAGGGAAACCAAGAAGCCACCTTCCCTGTGGCCCCAGGCTGCAGCCAGCCTCAGAAGCCTCATATCCGCCTGCCCCACGTCCTGGGAGCATCTGAGAAACCAGGCCCCAGCACCTGAGGCTGGATGCAGCCTGGGAGATGAAGAAGCCTCCTGCCTTGTGATCCCAGGCCACAGCCAGCTGGAGAAGCCACCCACCCCACATCCTGGAGGGAGACAAGAAACTGGGTGCCAGTGCCTGAAGCTGGCTGCAGCCCGTGAGATAAAGAAGCTGCCTGCCCTGTGATCCCAGGCTGCAGCCAGCTGGAGAAGTTGCCCCCACTGCATCCGAGGGAAGACAGAGAAGCCGCCCATCCCTCAGTCCTGGGCACCAGCACCTGCAAAGCCACCTGCCCACCATCCCCTGTGGCTACAGCTGGCTGACCAGAGGGAGAGAAGCCCGCATCCGGGTACCTGTGGTCAGCTGGAGGAGGGAATCTTGGGTCCCGGGTGTGAGGCCTAGGCAGAGGTGGTTAGGGGCAATCAAGCCAGCAGAGGAGCAGTTAGAGACCATCAGGCTGACAGACAGAAGCAGTTAGGGGCAATCAGGCAGGAAGGACAGCAGTTAGGAGCCAGCAGTTCTGGGTTGTGAGAGGGATGTCCAACTGCCGGTTATCCCACAAGGGGTCCCAGATTGGAGAGGGTGCAGGCCGGGCTGAGGGACACTCTCCTAGCCACCCCCCACGCATGAATTTCATGCACCCGGCCTCTAGTCTATATATAAAAGCCCAAGCGACTGGAATGACTGGAACAAGCAGAATGACCAGAACGACCAGTCATTATGACATGCACTGATCACTATGGTGCAGATGCTCAGTGCAGGAACTACCCCCTGGTGGCCAGTGTGCTTCCACAGCCAACCTCCCCTGGCCAGCCAAACTCCCACGGTCCCTCACCCTGATCAACCCACTGCCCGCCTACCATGGTGGTGGCACTGCAGCGAGGGGTAGAAGGGGAGAGGTAGGGAACTATACAGTGGCAGGGCACTGACAATGGCAGCGTTGGTGTCTGGCGTCCATTCCTTCCATGACTAGCCCAGCAAACCGTCACCTCCTCTCTGGCCTGGACCTCATAGGCCTGGCCCTGATCTGCCCTAATCACCAGCCAAGCCTAGGGACCCCACCCGTGCATGAATTTTGTGCACATGGTCTCTAGTACAATATAATGCTTTTAAATGTGGTTCCTTAAAAGGAGATATACTTGAAGAAATAATTAAAAATAACTAGCCAAATGTAAAGAAAACTAAAAATATACATATCTAAGAAGGTCATCAGATATCAAGTCAAATAAAACATAAAGAAAGTCGGACTAAGGCACATCATAATCAAGTTGCCGAAAACCAGTGACAAAGTGAGCTACAAAAACAGCTAAAGGAAGAATTAGACACACACATTACATAGAGTAGAATAAAAATAAGAATTCGTTTTAATCAAAAACTACATTATCTGAAGACAATAAAGCCACATCTCTAAAAGGGTAAAAGAAAAAAAATGTTATTAAAAGGATAATAAAATAATACATTAAAATAAATAAAGAGATAAACCACATAGGTTAAAAGACATAGATTTTTAAATGTTAATTCTTGCCAATATGGTATAAAGGTCAACGGAACTCAAACCTGCAATTTAGGTATATGCCCTTGATCAGGAATCAAACCCTTGACCTCCAATGTGCAGACTAATGCTCTACACACTGAGCCATGCCTGCCAGGGTGCATTACTATATTTTAACAAAAAAAATTATTTGGCAATTGAAATTAAAAATATTAGTTTCAATAGCATTATACACATAAAAATATTTACAGATAAATTAACAAAATATGAAAGATGAGTACACGAAAAATTATACAACATTATTAACAGAAGTTATGATTAATTGGTTGTCAACAAAGCTGCCAATGTAATTCAATGAGAAAAAAAAACAATCTTTGTAACAAACGGTGCTAGAAAAACTGGATATCCATTTGGAATATAATAATTCTAACCTTTTCCCCACATCACATACAAAATTAACTCAAAATGAAACATAAACCTCAACCTAAGAGTAAAAACTCCAAGGAGGGAATAAAAGAAAACTTTTGTGATCTTGAATGGACAAAGATTTCTCAGCTAAGCCACCCACACACGTACAATAAAGCATAAGAAGAGAAAAAAAATTGATAAATTGGCCTTCAAAAAAATTGAAAAATTTTTCCTTTGAAAGATACTAAAAAGACTTGGAGAAAATATCACAAAGCACATATTTGGTAAAGTAATTGTATCTAGTATAAACTATTTTTCAAATCCTCTCAGCTCAATAATTAATATATAAACAACCTGATTTTAAAAGGAGAAAAGATTATAATGGACACATCAACAAAGACTATATGTGAATGGCAAATGAGCACAATAAAACCTCCTCAGTATAACTAAGGCAATGCCTGGGTTATGATCCTCTCATGTGAACTTGGACAGGTTTACCTCTTTGTCCTTATTTGTCTCGATTTCCTCATAGATAAAATATCAAAAATAACAGAATCAAGATTGAATTAAATTAAAGATGGAAGATTTTTAATGATATAAAGGGTTCAGAAAAAAATTCCTGCCACAAAGTAAATGTGAATAAATATTGGTTATAAATGTAATTATTCAGACCTCTCTGTCTGGAAATTTCTTCTGGGAAAATTTCTGACAATTGTGTTTTTTTCCTATGACATCGTTTCATACTTTTAATCTCTCCCAGGAAAGAGAGAAGTGATGGGGAGCTTAAGTTTTGACTTGCTATTTTGAGCATTAAATAATTGTTGCAAGTTACTTAGCTACATGTTTAGCATACAGGACATCTTAATATTGTTAATTAGTGTATCTTTTCCTCTAGGTGTCTACAATGAAGTTAATATTATAGATTGTATTGTAAAATCATCACTGAATAAATATGTGGGTATTTAAGCTTAAGCTTTTATACACAAGGGATTGTATTTCTGGCACTCTCGCTACAGCGTCATAGGACCCCTAATTCACTAGATTTTTAATAAATATTGTTAGCTGCCTCTGGAGAGGAGACTATTAGCTGATTGTGGGTACTTGGCAGCAAATTTTCCACAGGAGCTGAGGTGAGAGATTTAGTGGGAGTAGCTCTAAATGTTTTAAGCATTCTTAGAAAACCACAATTACATTGATTATGCGCTGCTAGTGGAACATTCATTCACTGGAAGCTGCACCCCTTGGAGGCACTGAGTGCTGAGGAGTTTTCTCTAATCTGTCCGAAGGTCTCCCCAGGCTTCCCCTGCCAGCCCCTGACATTTCAGAAAGCTCAGCCTGGGTCAGGGGCGCTGCCTGTGACTACAGAACAGAGCAAAGCTAAGAGGCCTGTAAGGGGATTGAACCTACGACCTGATCCTCATTAGCACAATGTTCTAGCCGACTGGGAAATAATGCAGACTCCTTGAGTGTTAGCAAATACTGACCTACTTAGATATGAGGGACAAAAGCACACATTTTCCCTCCGACATCAGCACAATCTGTCTCTGGGAATTGAAAGGACAGAGAAAGAAAGCCCTTTTACAGGGAATTTCTGGGTCAATAACTCTCATCTCCTGCTCCTACAGTAATTGCTGGACTATGTTCCTCAATTATTCCTCCATCCAGTAACTGCTGCTCTGCCTACCCACCCATGTTCCAACAAGTATTAGACAGCATGTCAGGGCATTTGAGGCTCCTGTGACATCAGTCATCTTCATACAATTAGATTCCTCTGCTTAGCACACTGCCATCACCTTCCACCTTCACCCCTGCTCCTTGCCTTCACTGTTTGGCTAACATGTACTCATCCTCCCTGTATCAGCCAATTGTCCAGAAAGTCTTCATGAATTCTGAGGCCTGGATTTTGTATCCGCCCTGCACTCCCAGACTCCCTCTGTGCAGTATTTACTATATTGTTCTGACAGAGCCTGTGTCCTCTGGCCCTAAACCCGCACCCCCACCCTCCCCGACGCCACCCCCACCTCCCAGTGCTGGAAGCACCTTAGGTGCAAGAGCTGTGCCTTGTGCAGAGTTGAATCCTGTCAACACTGTGCCAGGCATAAAGTAGAAATTCAATAAATATTTGTTGAATGGGTGAATGATTGAAGGAAATTCCAGTTTTCCTCTCACATATTAAATACCTTAAATTATGCTAAGTACTATTTAAAAGTAACTAAGTAGTACTTAAATCCAGCCATTCTTTTTTTTCTTTTTTCTTCTTTTTATAAATTTCTTTATTGATTAAGGTGTTACATATGTGTGCTTATTCCTCCATCACTCCCCTATCCCCCTCCCCCACTCATACCCTCACCCCCCTGTTGTCTGTGTCCATTGGTTAGGCCCATATGTATGCATACAAGTCCTTTGGTTGATCTCTCCCCTTTTCCTCCACCCTCCCTACCTTCCTTCGAAGTTTGATGGTCTGATCAATGTTTTTCTGTCTCTGGAGCTGTTTTTGTTCATCAGTTTATGTTGTTCATTATATTCCACAAATGAGTGATATCATGTGATACTTTTCTTTCTCTGACTCTAGCCATTCTTAAAGATACTTCCCAGGCACTTTTGCTCAAGCAAGATGAGAAAGTGTTTTAGAATCATATGGGTCTGACTTTAAATTTCCAGGTTATTATTAACTATCCCATTTTGAATATTTCTAAAATGAGAATAACAATACTTGCCTAAGTTATTGAGAAGGTAAAATAAAATAAATATATATGTGAAGCTTCTGTTGCTTAAAAAAACATAAATATGTTCCTGCTTTCCATCCTCTGATGAAAAAACTTTAAAAATTAAATATATTTTTATGTAATATATGTTTGATTTTTAAAAACTTTCTCAAATGTTGCACACAAATGTAAAATTTAGAAAAGTATTAAAAATCAAATTAAATATATATTTGCTTTTTTAGACTTTAGAAAATTTGAATAGTCTGATTTCCATAAAATAAATTGAATTTGCTTTCAAAAACATCAACAAAGAAAGTTCCAGGTCAATAAATTGTTAATTTACAATGTTTTAAATAGTAGCCATTTTAAGATTCCATATATTTCAAAAGTTGTATAAAAATTTGATAGGAAAGGAACATAACGAATAGTTTTTAGTGCAACTTTTGGTTGCTCTTGGAAAACTATGGATGGATGACTGAAGGACTAATAAAATTAGATAAATAATATCATATTTGTTGAAAACTTAAATATGAAAAAGTCAATAATTTCATAAAATGCATAAAGTTTAAGTGATTTATATCGAAGATGAATTCTCATGACTTGTTGCTCTGTTTCCTGGATTAGTAAATAGAGAGGGTTCTCCTTTTCAAGATAATTAGAAGGATTATAATTTATATATATCAAGTTACTCACCCAGAAGCAGCACTAAAAATTAACAGCTAATTCTCTCTGCATATTGATATTGTTCTCTGAAAAGCATCCAGTTTATTACAGAGAGCACCAGACTACTGCATTGTGCCACAGGTGAATTCCTTCTTAAGTAAAGTCTTCCTTACCTATTGGTTCCTGCTCCTAACCCAATCCAGTTATGATGAATTCTTTCCTGCCCTGGTTTCCCATGACACTTCATTCATCCTTTCAGGACAGCAGGCATGTGCCTATTGCAGCCATAGAGCCCAATTATTATAGTAAAAATTTGTATCCACATACTCAGGTAGGTCTCCAACATAGTGACTATGTCTTACTCACCCTATTTCTCCTAGTTTCCTAGCTGTGATGTAAAGAATGAATAAATGAATGTATAAATGCATGAATAATAGTGATCCATTTGGAACTTTCAGGACAAAACAACTTTGAACAAGGACTAATGTGGGAACTACAGAACAGACATTCATAACCATAGGCAGAAGGCTACACAAATATATAAAACAATGACTTTCAAATATTGGACAAAAAGCAATGCAAAACTGTGATTGCTGAGAAAAGTAATACAAATGATATAAACCCTACAAATCCCCAGATAACCTCTGGAGGCAGTTTGTAGGCTACAGCTCACAGAAAGGAGAGCCCAGAGCCTAGTGGACACAGCTAAGAAGAGAGACATCAAAGTATGACTACAATTTGGGACAGTATTAGAGAGCAGGGAGCTGCACAGCATCAG
This sequence comes from Antrozous pallidus, assembly GCA_027563665.1. Lineage (NCBI taxonomy): Eukaryota > Metazoa > Chordata > Mammalia > Chiroptera > Vespertilionidae > Antrozous > Antrozous pallidus. Next base: position 64,604,409 of record CM050520.1, read on the forward strand.
AGATGAGAGAGAGATAGCTCTGGAGATTTGCAGATGAGTATTTGTGAATCTAGTTGAGTACTTACCTGCACAGACATGAGAGGAAACCCACCAAGGCTGAGGGAAAAGCGCCAGAAAGTAGGAGATTGAAAATTCCTCATTCAAAGCTTAGAATAGTTTGTGTTCCCACCAGTCAGAATGGAAAGATACTGACTAGAATATTCAGAAGGGCATTGCCTCAGTATAGGAGTTAAATTATCCCCAAGACTGAACGTTTCTCTGAAGTGGCAATAAATAAAGCTTAAAATCTGTTTCAGCAGGATCAAATTGATTTCAAGTAACTTAATTGGGTGGGTGCTAGAAGAAACTCCAACACTATTTAAAGAAAAAAAAAAAATCTGTCCCAAACAGTTTAAAACTCAAAGTAAAGCAGAAATACAGGATCTGTAATCAGGAAAATAATTAATTAATAGAGACAGAAAAACTCAAAGGTGATAAAATGAGCAGAAAAGGACGTAAAAGCAGGTCTCTAAAGAAACTCGGCATGTTCAAAGATGACAAATGAGGCACAAACATAATGAAGAGATAAATGTAAGATACAAAAAATACTCCAAGTTAAACTTTTAGAAATGTTTAAAATAAAAATACTTTGGGAGAGATTAACAAAACATTAGACACTGAAGAAGAAATGATCACCATACCTGAAGACAAAGTAGAAAGCTGTCCAAAAATGAAGCACTAGAGGAAAATAAACAAAGAATATGCAATCTGTGGAGCTATATTAAGCAGTTAATATGCCTATGCTTAAAAATATATTTAAAGAAATAGTGCTCAAAACTATTCCTACTTTGATGAAAACTATAAATGCAGAGATCCTAGAAGCTCAATAAACCCCAAGCAAAATAAAAATAAATAAAATAATACCCAATCACATCATGATCAAATTACTAAAAACCATCAATAAAAAGAAAATCTTAAAAGTATCCAGATCAAAAAATAGAAATACATTGTGTAAAGAGGTACAAAGAGAATAAAAGCAAACTTCTCATCAGCCACTATGCAAGCTAGAAGACAAATAACATGTCTAAGGATTAAAAGAAATAAACCATCAACCTTATCTTTCATATCTTTCAGAAATGAAGATAAAATAGAGAATTTTTTAGTCAAAACTAAAAGAATTCATTACCAGCAGATATTCATTACAAGAAACATTAAAGCAAGTTCTTTAAGCAGAGAGAAAATGATACCAGATGCTAATTCTGACCATCAAAAAAGAACGAAGAGCATAGATTTCTGGATAAATGCATAAGATTTTTTTCTATTTTAAAATTCTTTTAAAAGAACTATTTAAGTATAAATAATAATAAATTTCTCAGTTTATAACATATGTATTGTAAAACGTATGACAAAAAAACAATAAAAGCAATGGAAAGATGAAAATGGATGTACACTGTTGGAAGGTTCTCTCTGACCATAGATGAAGTGATATAATGTTTTTTTACACACTCTGGTAATGTAAAGATGTATTTTTGAAGTCCTAGAGCAACCACTAAACATAAATAAATAAATAAATAAATAAATAAATAAATAAAATATGGATAGATAGATAGATAGATAGATAGATAGAGCAAAGGGTTTGGGCCTGGAATTCATAAGCATAGTTAGAAAAAAAACATAAAAATGTGTTCAACTTAAAAAAATAGCAAAGAAGAGATAGACAAATATAAATAGGAAGGTAGCAGATCTAAATCTAGACATACTGATAGCTACATTAAAATTAATAATTATATTAAACAATCTAATTATAAAGCAGAGATTATTATATTGGATAAAAAAGCAAAACCAGCTGAAACCGGTTTTGCCCAGTGGTTAGAGTGTCAGCCTGTGGACTGAAAGGCCCAGGTTCGATCCCAGTCAAGGGCATGTACCTTGGCTGCGGGCACCTCCCCAGTAAGGAGTGTGCAAGAGGCAGCTGATCAATGTTTCTCTCTCATCGATGTTTCTGACTTTCTATTCCTCTCCCTTCCTCTCTGTAAAAAATCAATAAAAAATATTTTTTAAAAAAAGCAAAACCAACTAAATATTGTTATAAAAACCCATCTCAAATATACATAAAAGAAAGTGAAGAGAATAGCCAAAGCCCATGGACACAGGCAATCCCGTGGCAAAGGCTTGGAGTGATGGGGAGCCTGGGAGCTGGGTGTAGGTGGGCAAAGGGATGGGGGGATGGAGAACATTTGTAATAGTGTCAACAATTTTTAAAAAGTAAAAGAATGGGAAAAGATACCATGAAAATAGTAAATATAAGCAAGTTTGATTAACTGTATTTCCTACTCTCAACCAAAGTAGAATTTGAGAAAAGAAAAAAGTGATTAAGAGGAATATTTTATAGGAATAAAAGTATCTATTTATTACTGATACAATAATCCTAAATCTGTATGCATGTGAAAGCAGAGTTTCAATATACATGCATTGATATGAGAAATTCAGTTTGTTGTGAAGACTCCAACACTTACTCAATAATTAATACACTAATTAGAAAATTAGAATATAAAAACTTAGTGTCATCAACTAACTTGACCTAATTACTGAACACTCTACCTAACAACATCAGCGTGAACATATTTTTAACTGTATATGAAATATTCACCAAGGTAAGCTATATTCTAAGACATAAATCTCTAAATATTGTTTAAATCTATAAAAATTAAAATCTTATGGATTAAAAACTATTTTCTTTGACCCTTCACTAGAATTAAGTTAGAAATCTAAAAAAAAAAAATGATATTGAGAAGATATTCAAATAGTAAAAATTAAATAACACATAATTAAATGTTCTCTGGGCCCCCAAAAAATGTCTTAAGAAAATGCTCCAAATTCAGTTAAAATTAAAACACAACATAAAATCAGTAGGATACTTAAGAGTAAAATTTATTACTTTAAATGCTTATATTAGAAACCAAGAATGATCTTAAACCAGTGATTTAAGGTAGTTAAAGAATTTTGAAAACAAAAACAAAAATGAAATATAAGGTAAGCAGGAAGAATAAAGCTAAAAATATTTTATCAAACAAATAAAAACCAAAAACAATAGAGAAAATTGGTACAACCAAAAATTTTGTAAATAAAGTTGATAAACTTCTAGGAAGACTGATCAGGAGAAAAAAAGAAAGGATCCAAACTATCAATATAAGAACTGAAATGAGAACATCACTATAGATCTTGATGAATTAAAAGGAAAACTCAGAAAAACTGTGAACAGCTTTATTCCAATACATTTGACTTCTGAGATGAAATTAAAAATTCCCTGAAAGTCACAAATTTCCAAAGCTCATTTAAAATGAAACAGTATAGCTATTTAAAAAATTGCATTTGAATAACCTTTCTACAAAGAAAACAGTAGGCTCAAGATGGAATCAGTGGTGATAATGAATTCTATCAAACATCTAAGAAAGAAAATATAAATTCTATACGAACATTTACAGAAAATAAAAACTTTACATTGATACAAATCAAAGAAATTAGAAAACTATAAACATTCCTAACAAAAATGGCAGTAAATCAAATCCCCCAATATATAGAAACGAATACATTGTGACCAACTAGAGTTTACCCCGGAAATACAAGTTTGGCTTAATTTTCAATACCAATTAATAAACTTTCCATATTAGCAAACCAAAACAACAACAACAACCTTGATAATAATATCAATAGATGGGAAAAAATATTTGACAAAATTTACCATCCATTTTCAGAAAACAAGAGATAGAAAAGATTTGTCACACCTGATAAAAAGACATTTTCAAAAACCCTTTCTTCCTAAATTTTGGAACAAGGCAAAAGATGTCTGTTCTCACAACTTCTAATCAACATGTTGGAGTCCCTAGCTAGTACAATAAATAATATAAAAATAAGGGGACAGGCTTAGAAAAAATAAATACTTCTCTAACTTCATGTAGCTGGAAGGTGGGAGAGTCAAGTATCATCTCTCATCCACTCTAGCAGCATTGGGTTCTTCATCTACATTCTAACCCCTTCTTCAATAAAACAATGGGAGGCATATCTTATTCTATTCTTGGAATATTTATTTCATAGTTATAATTCAAGATGAAAACATCTTTACCCATTGGGAAAAGTCATGGATGCCATTTTAGGCTCCGCATACACTATTAAAGATCCCTCTCTGATTAAGCACTATCCTGGACATTAGGGTTTGGGAGAAAGCTCTAAAAGTTCATGTAACAAAAATACATCCAATAAAATAAGCAATGTAAAAGGAACATAAGCTTGAAATTTAAAACATCTAAGCAATTAGCCTGAAGTTGCAAATTAAGTTAAAAAATAAAATGGGAGAGAGAAGGAGATAGTAAGTTTTCAAAGAAATCCTGTAACCCCATTTGCATTCTGACCACAAAATCTCTAACCCCCTATAACCTTCACCATGGATATTCCTCTGCTTGCTATTAAACAATCTGTGCCAGTCTTCCATGGCTTCCTTGAAGGTCTGCTGGGATTTTCTTTAAGGACAACATAATGCTTTCTGAGACCCAGCTGAATTGTTGGAGACAAGGTGGGAGTTCCTCAAACAAACAAAGGGAATAGTTGGAAGCACTCTCACTAGGTCACAAAGCAAAGCTCTCCAGAAAATTAGTCTTTATCTTCACCCTCTTTTGGAGGTTGGCAAGAATGCTTAGGGCTTCTTGAGAGAGAGAGTACTGCGGCGGCAGAGCTGCATGTCAGCATTTGACAAGGGAAGCACACAGGCTTTCCCAAGACAGAGAGAAGACAATGGAGGCTGCTGGTGCCAAGGTGACACTGGCATCTGGTGCTTGGGATGTTTTCTACCCTTTGATGGGGCAAGACACTAGCTTCTTTAGAAGCTGAAGTCAATAGGGGTCTACATGGCTTTATTTTCATTGAGCAAAGAATCATCCTGATTCTTGTTTCTCTCAATGGTGAAGGCCAAAGGCACGAGAGAAATGTGGGCAGTCACTTAACAAGTAAAGATGGCTGATTTTATCTGTTAATTCGCAGATATTTACTAAATGTCTTTATGTGCAAAAAGCATACTACAACAGGCTTCATCGAGAAGGACAAAAAAGAATAGCCATTACGAATAGCCAAATTTTATTGTATGTTTACAATGTGTTGAGGCACTGTGATAATCATTTTATGGGTCTTATCTTTTTTAAACTCAACACTATCTTATGTTAGCATTTGCATTTTCCAGATGATGAAACAGAGACTTGAAAGCGTAGCAGCTTGCTTGCTGACTAAAGATACTAAGTGACAAAGCCAGATTTGAAACTCGTTTTGCTTAATTCCAGTGTCTGTCTAAACATTGTTCTAGAAGGGACAAAGCCATTCCTCATATCAAAGCAATTCCTCTAGTTAACTTCACCACCGATTGCCAGCCAGTCAGAATTAGCCATGGGCCTCAGAACCTGACCTGACAGCAATTTGAAACTCTTACTATTTCCATATCTCCTGTTTCTGCCAAGTTTTGAAGAGCGCATCATTTAAGGAGAACACCACTGGCAGGGGCCCTCCTTCCCCCATTCTACTCCATTCAGTGACTTTATGTTCAACAGCATGCTTGCCTGTCAGTTCGCAGAAGCAGGGCTACAGGGAGGTCCATGGATAATATTTATGCAGATAAGTGAATCACCATCCAGAGTGAGAAGGTCAGTTTTAGAATTCAGAATCTGAAATGCATTGGCTCTAATCAAGGTTGCTGAAGTATGTTTCTGCCTGTTAACAAGTTTACCAAAGATGTGGTAAGCTCATTTTGGAACCAGTGAATCATACATACACATACATTTAGAAATGAGGTATGCTGACCCAACTGTCGAAGCCTCTAATATAATACAAATGGTTATATTCTTTTACTCATTCATTAGTTATAAAGCTCCTATTATGTCTCAAGCACAGTGGTAAGACCTAAAGATTCAAATAAGAAAGATATTGTTTCTGTCCTCAGAGAGGTCATTTACCATTTTTATTTAATAGTATTTTTTGCCCTGGCCAGTTGCTCAGTGGTTACAGGATTGGCCCACAGACCAAAGGGTCAAGGGTTTAATTCCCATTCAAGGGCACATACCTCAGTTGCAAGTCAATTTTCCTCACATCAATGTTTCTCTCTCTCACTCTCTCTCCTCCTCCTCCTCCCTCCCTTCTACTGCTTTTTCTTTCTTTCTTTTTAATACAGTTTGCAACATATTTTCAGCTTAACTTGGAATTTGCATTTTCTGCAATACATCAGACTAGATAATCAGATATCCTGGACAACATGACTGTTTCTGTTTTGATGAAAACAGCTTAAATATTGTGTGTGTGCATGTGTGTGTTTATATTCCAAGTGCATTCCTAAAATGGCAAGAAAGTGTGTAATAGGCAAAAGCAAAAAACAAGCTTATTTGGGGAGGTGAAAGGCAAGCAAGTGCAAAATCTAGCTTTGTCCCTGAGGAAATCTGTTAAACGCTGGTGAACTTGAACATGTTTTGAAGACTGTACAAGGCACAGAAGAAAGAAGAGAATACTAGGGCACACCTAAAGTAGAAAGTCAAATTGTAGACTCCCGTGTAAAGCTGAGACCTCAATGGGATACAATTTCTTCTTAGAAGTAGACAACAAGGAAGCAACTCTTTTCACTTTGGCACTGAATGTAGAGGGGGAAAAAATCTCTTAATAATTTGGAAATATAAACCAGCTCTCACACAGGTTTTTGGCCCAATTTAAAGTGTTCTGGGTGGTCCAAAAAATTCAAATAGAAATTTTGATATAAAATGGTCCTGGATTTTAGTATCTGCCTCCAGGTGATAGAAAAAAGCAAAATAAAATCCTTTCCAAAGGAATTCTACTTCAACATGACCTGAAAGAAAATTCTCTCAGATAATGACCCAAAGGGATATGAGCTGAAAGTAATAAATTGCAAACACACAGATAAACAAATAACCATGAGTAAGAACCAAAGTAATAACATTGCAGAATCACAGACAAAACTTCAGATATTGGAATTATCATATGCTGGATATAAAATAAGAATGTTTAATGTGCTTCAAGGTGTGAGATAAAAAAATATATAAGAAACTATAAAAAAAGTCTGAAAAACGAATTTAAAAATGAAAAGTGGCAATAAAGTAAATGAAATTAAACAATGAATGAGCTAAATAGTATATTAGAAATAGGTGAAGAGATAGTTAGTAAAAGGAAGATTAGGTTCAAAGAAATTATCCAGAATGTTTCTGAAAGAAACATATTAAAGATATAACAGATTAATAAGATTAGAGTATAGAATAAGAAAGTTCAACATAATCTAATAAGAATTATAAAGGAAATATTAGTAAGAATGAGAAAAAAGCAATATTTGAAGAGATAATAATGGAAATTTTCCAGTAAGACATCAACTCAGACACAAGCAGAATAAAAATAAATCCACGTTGTGGGTGATCAGGCCAGCAGGGGAGGGCAGTGGGGGGCCATTAGGCTGGCAAAGAAGGGCAGTTAGGCATTAATCAGGCTGGCAGGGCAGCGGTTAGGGGGCAGTTAGGCAATCAGACAAGCAGGCAAGCGATTAGGAGCCAGCAGTCCTGGATTGTGAGATTGATTCCAGATTGACGAGGGTATAGGCTGGGCTGAGGGACACCCCTCTCCTGTGCATGAATTTCATGCACTGGCCTCTAGTCCTATATAATAAAAGCCTAATATGGTAAGTGTTGGTCATCCAGTTGTCTTTTTAACCAATCAAAGCATAATATGCTAATGATATGCTAAGGCCACTCAATTGGTTGCTATGACAAGGGGTCCGACACTCAGGGGGCAGATGCTCCAACTGGTAAGTTAGCTTGCTGCTGGGCTCCAGCTGATTGGGACTGAACTAGACAGGCCACACACACTCTGGAGCTCTCCCGCAGTCCCTCCCGGGCAGTCCAACATCCCACATCCCTCCCTAGCCCCAATCATGCATTGGTGGGGTCCCTTGGCCTGGCCTGTGCCCTCTTGCAACCTGGGCCAAGGAACATCCCCCTCCCCCTGAGTGCACAAATTTCATTCCCTGGGCCTCTAGTGACTCTATAAAACACCAGAGACAAAGAGAAGGTTTAGAAAACAGCCAATAAGAAAAGTTTAACCTGGGTTTGGTATGGAATATCAAAACAAAAAGTTATTGCCATTGTAGTGGATTTTAGTAATAGTTTTGAATAAATGAGTAAATTGTAAGCCACAAATCTAAGATGAAAGCCTTCTTATTCCAAAATCTGTGTTTATCAGCATTAGATATACAAACAAAAAGAATCCAGCCTTAATGAAACTCCAGATCTTGGCATTTGACATGTTACTCACTTTGAAAATGAACAGGATGTAAAGTTCATTTCTAAAATTTTGATCATGCCTATATTGCTACTAGAGGCCCAGTGCACAAAATTCGTGCATAGGAGTGGGGGGCGAGAGAGGGTGTCCCTCAACCCAGTCTGCACCCTCTCCAATCTGTGACCTCGCAAGGGATGTCCAACTGCCTGCACTCCTGATTGCCCCTAACTGCTTCTGCCTGGCAGCCTGATCACCCCCTAACTATTACCCTGCCAGCCTGATTAATGCCTAACTGCTCCCCTGACAGCCTGATTGATGCCTAACTGCTCCCCTGCCAGCCTTTTTGCCTCTAACTGCCCTCCCTGCAGGCCTGATAACCCCCAACTGCTCTCCCCTGCAGGCCTGGGTCCCCCCCAACTGCCTTTCCCTGTGTGCCCAGTCACCCCCAACTTCCCTCTCTGCCAGCCTGGTCACCCCTAACTGCCCTCCTCTGCAGGCTTGATCACCCTCAACTTCCCTCCCTTGCAGGTGTGGTCCCTCCCAACTGCCCTCCCCTGCTGGCCAATTACTCTTTTATTAGATAAGATAGAGGCCTGGTACATGGGTAGGGGCTAGCTGGTTTGCCCTGAAGGGTGTCCCAGATCAAGGTCGGAGTTCCCTTAGGGCATGGGATGGCCTGGGTGAGGGGACTGTGGTGGTTTGCAGGCTGGCCATGCCCCAGCAACCCAAGCGGAGGCCCTGGTATCTGGGATTTATTTATCTTATACAATTAAAACTTTGTAGCCTGGAGCGGAGCCAAGCCTTCTGCTTGCTCAGTGGCAGCAGCCATTTCTGTTTTGTTTTATGTATCTTCTATAATTGAAACTTTGTAGCATTAAGTGGAGGCCTAGGCCATCCAGGGCTTCAGAAGCTTGGCTTCCTTCATCACCGGGTGCAACCCTAGCCTCCTGCCTCTCTCCAGCTCTGTGGCTGCCACCGTTTCTATTGAGATTCTATAATTGAAACTTTGTAGCCTGGTATGGAGGCCTGAGCGGCAAGGGTAGGCAGAAAGCTTGGATTCCTCCATCGCCGGGGAAACCCAAACCTCCCTTCTGCTCTCTGTGGCTGGCAGCCATCTTGGTTGGGTTTATTTGATACTCGTTCCTGATTGGCTTGTGGGTGTGGTGTGTGGGCGTGGCTTGCAGGTGTAGCATAGGTGTGGTCGATTTGCGTATTACTCTTTTATTAGATAGGATGATAGATCCATAGCTATTCTCTCAGACTTTAAGCTCTGCACAATTCTACCAGAATAATTTCCCCTATCACTTTTGACTTACTCCATTACTGATTAGAAATTTTGAAAGATTAAGTACTTCCTAGCACATCCCACCAAAACACAGAGCTGTGGAGCAGTAGTACTGGCCAGTGGCTGTGCTCTACCTAAAACTGACCAAATAAGGGTTTATGTTTCTATATATGTGACCTGGAAAAGTTCCTATGTCTTTATTCCTTAGTTTTCTCATCTGTAAACTGGAAATAATAACATCAATGATTTTGGCAAGGATTAAAAGATATAGACCAAGTTCTTTGCACAGAACTGACTCAGAATAGTCACTGCAGTTAGCTGCTACTATTATATAATCATTCTCTTCTTCATTTTTATCATCACCTTCTCTCTCTTTTCTCTCATGTCTTGCTGGCTTCTGCTTCAAGGCCAGTGATTTGCAAAATGAGGTCTCCACAGCATGAGCATCACCGAGGAATATTTTAGAAATACAAATTTTGGGGCCTCACCCAGACCTACTGAATTGGAAACTCTGGAGGCCAAGGACCAGCAATCTGTGTTTTAGCAAGCCCTTCAGGTGATTCTATTGCACTTGAAGACCATTGCTCTAAGCCCTTGTACATATTGATCAGTTCTGTTCTCCACGCATAGGTTTTTGCAAATGTGTGAATCAGCTTTGGTTGTCACAATGCTTGATAACTCCCTACTACCAATTAGTGGGACAGGGATGCTAAATGTTCCAAAATATTCACTTCCTAAACCTTCTCTCCTCTTACACCTATTGAAATCCTGCACAATTCCTCAGCACTGGCTCCTCCACACTTTGTTGTCTTTGTCCATTTCAGCCCAGACCATGATCTTTCTTAGGACATGACTATATACATTATGTATACTAAATATTATTTAATGTAAAATATCCACTGTAGGGAGGAAGCATTTATTTAGTAGTTAAAACCCTAGAGTGGGGAGTTAGAATGTCTGGGTACAAATCTTAGCTCTATGACTCCTTTAACTTATTACCCTGGATTTTGTTACTTATTGTTTCAGCCTCAATTTCCTCATCTATAAGATGGAGATAGTAATAATACATACATCAAAGTGTTAAGAATTACATCTTTAGAACAGTGCTTGGCACAAAGGAAGTGCTGTACAGTGTTGACCTGGAGCTGAAATTTTAGGGTGGGTAACAGGAGCACCCTTCAGTGTCCCTGCTGCATCTCCTCCTCCTCCTGTTCCAGTGACAGTTGAGGTCAAGGACTTGGGAACTTAGGATATCAGCCATCTATTTCATTTTTTTTCTACTTGAGAGATATAAATGAGGACAACATTATATTTCCAGAGCCTCTGTGAGTCTTTTTATTTGAGTCATGTTCTTCTTAATGGTTTTGCTTTAAAAGATCCTTGTTTCCTGCCAATTTCTGATGGCTATCCTCCATCACCTGCCTTTTGTTTCCCAGAATCCCACAGGCCATTAGCCTAAATATGTATCACTGGCAGGGGCCCTACCTTTGGCAGCACTAAGCACAGCATGGGCTGATGAAATGCTCCTTAAAGCCCGCCAATTCCAACACAGAGTGCACCCAAAGCTGGAGCTGATGACATCTCAGCCTGAGGTGGAAGGAGCACACAGGTTTTGGGTGGTATAGACTACAGTAAGAGGAGGAGGTGATGCATAAATGTGGGAAAAGGGCACCCCAGGAGCAGGCACTGGTTTTGTGGGAAGCCTGAAAGTAAAGAAGTCACAAGGCCCACAAAAGAGAAGGAGGAAGGCAGGAGAGAACCAAATAGGATTCAGCCCAACATTGCTGGCTTTGAAGTTTAAGGAAAAGGGCTGGGAACTAAAGAATGGGCAGCTGCTAAAAGGTGGAAAAGTCAAGGAAACAGATTTCCCCCTAGATCCTTCATAAGGAGCACAGACTGACAATGAGAACTATTTAGGATTTCTGATGTTCAGAACAGTTCGATAATATATTTGTGTTATTTTAAATAATTAAAGCATGGTGATTTGTTACAGCAGCAATAGGAACTCATACACTATCCTATCTAATAAAACAGTAAGATGCAAATTGACCACACCTTCGCTACACTCAATAAGCCACGCCCACAAGCCAATCACAGGGCTGTAGGTGGGGCCAGCCAGTGATGGCGGGCCCTGAACTCAGGGCCCTGAGATGCCGAGTGCTGGGCTAGGCTGTAGGCAGAAGAAAAGAGACACACTATACTCAGGAATAAACATAAAGATTACAAAAGATTTCTCATCAGAGACAGTGTAAGGGAGAAGATGGTAGAGGAACATCATTAAAGTACTCACAAGGGGGAAAATCCTCTCAATTTATAATTCTAGATTAAGTAAAAATATTTTTAAAATAGTTTAAAATAGTCAAAATATATTTTAACTATTTTAGAAATAAAAATATTTTTTATGTATAAAAGATTGAATTTTTAAAATCACCAGCAGATTTGTAGTGTAAGAAATGATAAAAGAAGTCCTACAAGCAGAAATAAAATTTTGCCAGATACAAATAATGATCTATATATACCAAGAAATGGAAAACACCAAAGACAGAATATGCATAGGAAAAAACATAATAGACGTTTCTTATTATTTAAATATATTTAAAGATAATTAACTATTTAAACAAATAATGTAATGTCAGTTTTATAACATCTGTGTAAGTGAAATACATGACAACAACAGCACAAAGATTGCCTGGGAAAAATGAAATTTTGTTACAGTGAAGTTTCTATACAAGATGTGAAGTGGTAAAATATCCACTTGAAGATAGACTGTGACAAATTAAAATCCTATATAATGAAGAGCTAATATGCAAATAGTCATCACACCTTCATGCCATCAAGCCATAATGACTCAGACACTAACACTGGGGAGAGGGGAATGAGGACCAGACAGGCTACGGACTGGGAGAGGAACAAGCCACCTACTCCATGGTCCTGGATGCCAACACCTGTGCCTGCCTCTCTGGCCCAGGAGAGGAACAAGCCACCTGCCCACAGTCCTGGGTGCTAGCAGCTACACCTGTGCCTACAGCCCAGGAGAGGGACAAGCCGCATGCCCTGTGGTCCTGGGTGCCTGCGGCTGCCGGTGGCTGCAGCCAGCCTGAGTGAAGCTGGCCCAGGTCCTGAGTGCCTATAGCTGGCCAAAGGGAGGGAAGCCTGGGTCCCAGGTGTGGGATAAGACACAGGCAGATAGGGGCAATCAGGCCAGCAGAGGAGCACTTAGGGGCAATCAGGCTGGTAGGGGAGCAGTTAGGGACGATCAGGCAGGCAGAGGTAGTTAGGGGTGATCAGGCAGGCAGGCAGAGGGGTTAGGGGCAATCAGGCAGGCGGGCAGAGGCAGTTAGGGGCGATCAGGCAGGCAGGCCAGTGAGTAGTTAGGAGCCAGTGGTCCTAGATTGCAAGAGGGATATCCGATTGCCAACAGTCAGACATCTCTGACTGCCAACAGTCAGACATCCCCGAAGAGGTCCCTGATTGGAGAGGGTGCAGGCTGGGCTGAGAGAACCCCCCTCCATGCATGAATTTCGTGCACTGGGCCACTAGTCCTATCTAATAAAAGATTAATATGCAAATTGACTGTACCTTCATACACTCATAAGCCATGCCCACAAGGCATACCCACCAGCCAATCAGGAGCCATATGCAAATTAACACCCAACCAAGATGGCCTTGGCACACCAGGGCTGGGGCGGAGCCAGCCAGCAATCAGCCCCATTGCAGGGTTATTTCTGGCTGGGGTCCCTCTGAGTGAGGCCCCCTGCCCGAGGATGGAAAGCCTTGGCCAGAGGCTTTCCGGCCTTGGGCAGGCCATAAAGGGGCAGAGCCAGCCAGTGATCAGCCAGATCACAGGGCGATCACTGGCTGGGGTTCCCTAGCCAAGTTCCCCTGCCCAAGGATGAAAGCCTCGGCTAGAGGCTTTCAGCCTTGGGCAGGCCAGGGGTGAGCTGTCAGTAGGACATCCCCAGAGGAGTCCCAGTATGTGTGAGGGGGCAGGTTGGGCTGAGGGACCACCCCTCCAGGGCACGAATTTCATGCACTGGGCCCCTAGTCTATAATAATAAAAGCGTAATATGCTAATTAGACTGGACAGCCGAATGACCTTCCAGACGTCATTTCGGATATCCTTCCGGACAAAGCCATGGTGGCAGGGGCCAAGGCAGAGGTGGTTAGGGGTGATCTCGCAGGCAGGGAACAGTTAGGGGCCATCAGGCAGGCAGAGTGGTGAGGGGCGATCAGGTAGGCAGACAGAGGTGGTTATGGTTGATAAGGCAGAGGTGGTTAGGATCTATCAGGCAGGTAGGCCAGTGGTTAAGAGCCAGCAGTCCCAGATTGTGAGAGATGCAGGCCAGGCTGAGGGGCCTTACCTTCCCCACATGAATTTCATGCACTGGGCCTCTAGTTTAGTCTCCGGAAAGGAGGATATCTAGAGGGGGAAAGTGGTCCTTTTGTCAACAAAGTCAGTAATCTGCAGATTTGCAAAAATGGGATATAAAATACACACAGGTGCAAACAGATGTCTGTAAGTATAAAAATGAAACAAGTAATTAGAGGCTACTTGGAGGGAGCCAATTAATTAACTCCATGTCTGGGAATATTGGAAGCCAGTCTGTGATCCTGATTGAAGAGCTAGACCATGCACTGAGTATCAGCAACCAAGAAGTATCTTAGGGAAGCAAAGATACCCACCACCTTCATCAGTCTCATTCCAATCACCTTAAATAAATATCAAACCCCCAAACATGATTACTATGTAAACACAGCTTCAAGCTACTTTCTACATAAAAGCAGTGTGTTTGTCATCCAAAAGCAGCTTCAGAGTAGCCCCCTATCCCCTATCCCCATGTGATCACAGACCCAACTCTTCCTATTTGGAAACTCTGGTGGTGTCATAGCATGCATATTATCAAGGGCACTTATCTTTCTTTTGAATAAGCACAAAGGACAAGAATGAAAGACATGGTCTATCTAAGCAACAAGGAGATGCCAAGAATTGGAAATAGAATTAACAAGATTAGCTTCAATGTACAATGGCTCAAAGCTGACTTATAGAAGGTTGCCTTAAAAAGAAAGACTTAGGCCAGCAAGCCCGGGTTATAAGTAGATTTAGAGTATTAGCACATTTAAAGAAGCAATGCATCATTTAGAAAGAGTCTATCCATCCAGAAAGAAAACTATCAAAATTGACAAAGAAGCGAATGCTGACTGGGCTCAAAAAAACGACTGTTCAGGAAGGATAGTCTTGAGGTCTGTGTGCCAGGTTTACATCTGTGCAATGGAGATGGCTGTGTCTGTCTATGTTCTGATCAAACTAAAGAAATCTAGCTAATTCCTCCAGTTCTAATGATCTGTTTACCAAGTAATCCTTTTTAAAAAAATATATTTGTACTAGAGGCCCAGCGCACAAAATTCATACACTGAAGGGGAGGGTCCCTCAGCCCGGCCTACGCCCTCTCACAGTCCAGGATACCTCGGGGGATGTCCACCTGCCAGTCTAGGTTGGGAGTGGGCCTAAGCCATAAGGCACACATCCCTCTTGCAGTCCAGGACTCCTCACTTCTTACTGCCTACCTGCTCACTGCTCCTTACCACTCAGCAGCTTGCTCCTTAACGTTGCCATGCAGACAGGAGAGGCTCCTGCCACTGCCACTGCACTCACCAGCTGTGAGCCTGGCTTCTGGCTGAGTGACACTCCCCCTGTGGGAGCGCACTGACCACCAGGGGGCAGCTCATGCATTGAGCGTCTGCCTCCTGGTGGTCAGTGCACATTATAGCCACCAGTTGTTCTGGTTGTTCCACCTTAATGGTCGCTTAGGCTTTTATTATACAGGTTGGTTTCAGAGAGTAAAGGAGAGGAAGAGAGAAAAACATCAATGATGAGAATCATTGATTGGCTGCCTTCTGCATACCCCTTATTGGGAATCAAGCCCACAACCCAAAATTTGCCCTTGACCCTGGGCCTCCTCAATCAGTATCCACTGAGCCAAACCAGCTAGGGCACCAAGTAATCTTTTGATCGCTGTCTCAATCCATTGAAACTGCTAAAACAAAATACCACAGACTGGTGACTTATAAGCAACAACAATTTATTTCTTGCCAATCTGGATGCTAGGAGATCCAAGATCAAGGCCCCAGGAGAGTCACATTCATCACATTCTGGTCAAGGCCCTCTTTCTGATTCACAGCCAGTGCCTTCTCACTGTGCCCTTACATAGTGAAAAGACAAGGAATTTCTTATGGAATCTCTTTTATAAGGGCACTAATTTCTTTCATGAGTGCTCCATCCTTATGACCTAAACCACCTTTTTATATCATTATTTGGGAGTTAGGATTGCAGCATCTGAATCTGAGGAGGAAACAAACATTCAGACCACAGCAATTATAATGTGACTATAGGAAGAAAATGCACAAATCAACAATCAAGAGAATTTTATCTACTTTAAATGGTTATGTTCTCATCAGAAATTCATGCATTATTTTTCTAGATTAATTTGAAATATACACCAACTTTTCAGCTGATTAACATTTACCTCATAAGAGCCCTTAGCTCTTTGTCTTAAAGGGAAGGATTTTGCCAACTCTCTGCTGGGTGAGAGTGGTCAGAATTCCCACCAGAGCATTAGTCTTGCCCATAGGAGGGTTGGAATTCTTTCAAAGACTTCTCAGATTGTCTGGAAAACTGTTCATGTGCCACTGGGACTATCTTGTTTTGAACCAGCTACAACATGCCACTAAGACTTTTTCTCTGGCAAAGAGCATATCTATAGGAAAAAAGTAGTCCCTTTGCTGACAAAGTTAATAATCTGCAGATTTGCAAAACTAAGGCATGAAATACACTCAGAGAAGACCCCCCCCAAGACTGCTTTTCCAAAACATCCCCTCTGCTGAGACATACGCACAACCGTGTAAACACCAATGAAAGAGTGACTTATTCATGAATAGAAAATTAAAACATAAAAAAGAATTGGCTAGAAATTAAAGAGGACACACCGAGGGGCTTGTCTCAGGAAGAAACACAGAGGCCAAGTCACGTGAGCCCTTGATGCTATTCCAGTTCAATCACATGCGTGACCCTTGTGGTCTGGAGGAACCACTAGAGTCAGCTAGCTTGGCTCAAATTTGATGTGTTTTACTGGCTAATAAAAACACTAGTACCTGTGATTCTAACTTCTACCTTTAATGAAATAATTTTTATTAGAATGCTATTTAAATATGCAAAAACATAAATCTGGGTAGAAATTCCTCATGCTCACACAACTATAAATGCACAGAAAACAGTAAAATTCAAATTAACTGTATTTCTTCAATGTGACACATGATGTTCCTTTGCTGAAATAAAACCACTCCTTACACTGAGACTACGTACTTACTTAGTCCTGAATGCCAGAGCACGAATCTTGTAGGTTTGGCAGCCGGAGCTACTCTGCACTAAGAGAGAACTTTATGTTCCAGCACAGTTCCTTATTTAAGCTACTAGGAGACTTTTGTTCACAGTCGGCATCTTGATGCCATTGGCCTTCACTAATATATTAACTTTTTTTTTTTTTTACTGTTCTTTTCCTTTATACTCAAGGCCAGTAACATTATAAAAGCCCAACCCCAACACAGAAGTATGTATGTGTCAGTACTCAGGTAGTCCTTGATGGCTTAAAATGTGTTTATATTCTTGTGTTTAAATTATTGTCAAATTAAGCACACATTTTGTTTTGATCATCGTGGAGAACTTACACATGCTAGTTTGCAAAACTGGTGGAGTCTAGTCCCTTGACGGAACACTATGTCCTGGGTTCACGCCCTCCTTCCAATGTGCGGGAGATACCTCAGACATAAAATGAATATTTCCTTTCTGCTCTCAGCTCACAAAATTGTTGGGGCAAACTCATGCCCTTTACTTTGATTTTGTACGCTGCATCTCTGAGCTTCTGTTTTTAAGTAAGGTTATGTAAAGTAGTGTGTGTGTGTGTGTGTGTGTGTGTGTGTGTGTGTGTATGTGTGCGTGTGTGTGTGTCGGGGACGGATGGGGGGTGTGTGGAGATATGCCTGTTGCCAAACTCATCTTCTCAAGGAAAGATAAAAGCTGGAAAAAAAGTGAGATTTTAGTCTTAGTGTCTACTTCTTTTAAGATTTTTAAAAAACAATAGCCTTTCTACAGTAAACAGTGGGAATGACTAGAAAAGCTTCCAAATATTTTTGCTTTTTTTCCTGCTCATGCTACTAGAGCAGAAGACTTACATCTGCATTTGCCTTCTACTCCATTTTCCCCTTCCCTTGGGAGGCGAAACAAACTTTTAGGATGAAAGAAAAAATTTTTAATTTTACAAATTTGAAACACTGGTTATGAGACCTCTGTCCTACCTATATCAGTTCTGCATGTAAACAAATAATTTGGAAGTAAAACTGGAATCTGGACAATGCTCCCAAAAGCCAATGAACCCTGTCCTCCAAACGCCCACTGATTTAAGATGCCACCTTGACTACATATAAATTTTCATAAAAATGAAGGACAATTGCTGCACCTCATGCTGTCACATTAATCCACCAGTCTATTCCCAGGAGTGCCAAACTATTCTAAATACTATAAACAGATAATGAACTTCTGTATCTGACCTTCTTATTTTCTCATTTTTTTTCATAATTTTATTTTATCAGTTTTGTCTTTTTTGTCTGCATTTTTGGAGATTTCATCATCTTCATCTTTCAGATCTGCAGCTTGACCTTCAAGCCTTCTTTGAAAAAAAATTAGAAATCGTGATTTTTTTAATGTATGAATGATTTATTTTTCCTCCTTCATTGAAGCTTGTTGTTATTTTAAGGCTGAAATAGTCTCCAAAATGTTTTTTTTTTTTGGGGGGGGGGGTTAGTTCTTGCCTGAGGACTTCATTTTTTTTTAAATGATCTCTTTTAGATAGATAAAAAATAAAAAACATTGCTCGGTTGTCTCCGACCCACAACCTGGACATGGGCCGTGACTGAGAATTGAACCCGAGACCGTTTGGTGTACTAAACACACTCCAAACCACAGAGCCAGCCAGGCTCTTCTGAATGTTTTTACAATAACATAGTGAATATTCTAAAATTCTTCCTTGTGTTTGTTTCTTGAGACAATAGTTCTAGTTTTCCCCTCCAACTCCAGGTTCATTTTTGCTGCTGCTTTTCCTAAAATTTCTAGATATTCTTTGTTCTCTCCATTAAAAAGAGATCCCATTTTCTGTCTTTCCTCCAAAAATCCTTTTAAATTTTTATACCCGTAGCTCTTTTCCCCCCTAGCATTTTTACAGATGTGCTAATTTCAAAGTACCTCTTCTCCACTTTCATCAAGAATTTGGGAAGGAGATGTAGTTCACTATCCTATATAATTTAGTAAATTTTCAAAACAAAAACACAAGGCATTGCTTTAAATAATGTTGGCATAAATGTGGAGATTTATATTTTCATCCAAATGCCCACTGACCTTTATTATACACTAACCTTATTTATAAATGCATGTTTCATTCTGAAATTCATGTTATCTCATTGATCTACCAATGTATTCTTGTCAGTGACAGTTTTTAATTAATTACTGCTTTAATTATTTGCTACACCTGCAAGATATGTTCCCGTATCTATGCCACAAGCTTAAATAGATTTAAAAAGTGTTTGTGCACAATGAATACTTTTCACAATCATGCAGAAAGAATGCAAATCAGAAGACAAAGACTGAAGAAAAATAGAGAAATGAAAATGTTTCTATTAATGAGGCAGTCTTATGAACAAATTATTTCTTTTAAAATCAATGATAGTATCATTGTATTTACAGTTGTAAAATATTTTTTTATTTATTTAATTTGTTAAATACAATTTAAAAAGCATCCAGGGTTAAAGAATAATTAAAGATTCCCTTCTATTATGTATAGTGATTTATCTTAAGAGCTTTGCTTCTTCTTTTGTCCTTCCTCTAACTAAAGCCTAATAACATGTAAAATGGCCAAAAGGAGGAATTGGAGAGTAAAGGCAAGGGTAGTTGTAAGCAAAGAAACAGCTGGGAGAAAAATATCATAAAAGCCAACTAAAGAAAGGAATGGGGAGAAAGTGCAAAGAAAACAGGTCTTTTCTACTCCAAGAAGGAAGGGTCATAAAAAAGCAAAAGAGGAAAAACTGCTCAAACATGAAGGCTGAGGAAGGGTAGGAAAGGAGGAGGGAAAGATTAGTGAGAGCGATAAAGAATAAAGGGAAATGAATGGATTGGAAAAACAAACAGGACCCTCATCTGAAGAGGACAGGGAGGGAAGGATAACAGCCAAGATTTCATGGGTATGTTGGTCAGATATAAACGTAATTGTTTTATGTTTCCACACAGATGGCTGCTGTAAATGTGAAACATGCCCAATTTCTAAACACTCAAGACAAAAAGAACTCACACCCCATGAGAAAGTGAAAAATAAACTGTTTTATTCCCAGATTCCTATTTCTTTTCCCTTGCTCATTTCCTGATGTCCTCACAAGTGTCAAACACAGAGATATTTATGGTGATTTAATTGAGTTAAAAAGACTCGAAGGGTGAGAAATTTTAGCTTGATCACCAAAGCCCAGGTCCCAGAAGATCAAGGTCTCAAACATGCCAATGATTCATTGACCAGATCCAAAGCAAAAATAATTGTCTACAACTTGGAAATAAAGCAAGATCTTTCATGATTACAACAGAGCATTTTCTAACCAGCCTGCTGTGTCTCCTGATTCTCTAGGGTTGTTGTTTAGTTTGACTTAACATTTATTATTAATTAGGGTTCAGACACTGTGTAAAGTTAAGTTTTAGCCTCTAGAAGATAATTTGTGAGATATCTTTGTCCAGTGTAGATAAAAATAACAAATGTCCAGTAAAAAAAGATAAACTCAGAATTTACCATTTAATTGGCTTCCTAGGGCATTAACATTTTTGTTTATAACTTAACGGCCTTATTTAATCATTCTTTCATCTACTATATATTCAATTTTCCTCAAAATCTCCTTACCATCCCGTTGCTTCCCTCACTGATGAGTTAAGCAAATCTCTGACATGCGCTCCACATACTTTTTTGTGTTTTTAAATGTTTAAAATGTGTACTTTGACATTATGAACACCAATGATAATACATTTAGCTATCTTTCACTATGTGCCAGACATTGTATTAAGTACTTTGTGAGTACTATCTCATTTAATCCTCACAACAACCCTGTGAGTTTAGGCAAACTGAGGCCTAGAGAACATCAGTCTTATTTTTCAAGATCACCCATGAACAGATAAAACATTTAGAACTCTGAACTGATGTCATAAGAATCCTGCCTTCTTGCAATTGTATTGTATGTTTCTGCTAAAGGGCAATCATGGGCAGGGTTCTAGCAAGAGCAGGAGGTCCTAGAAAGATACTGAAACTGAAAGTTGGGTGCTAATGGTGGGAGGCAGTTGTTAGAGCAAAGAAAGATGTTAGAGAGCTAATGCATACTGATCTTGAAAAAAAAAAAAGGCAGGTACCATTATCTCCATTTCACAGGTGAGAAGACTGGAATTCAGACAGAACAGGCTACCTTTCCCAAGTCACCCCATTAACAAGAAGCTGAGCAAGGATGTGAAAGCCTATCACCAGACCCTAAGTCCAGGACACTTCTGAGGCTCCCCGTTTCTGAGCAGATGGTCAGCAAGTTCAGCCTCATTTGTTCCACTTCTTAGTTCCAAACTGTGGTTACAGCTGTCATTATTGCCTCTTTGTCCTGGATCCATTCAGCTTTAAGATTTTTATCTTCCTGCTTTGTCTTTGACATAATGATCAGGCAACATTTAATTTGGTCTCTGGTTCTCATTTACTTTCTGGCACTGATCCCAGAGACCAACTCAAAGGAACAACACACAGTCATAAGATATCGACAGTCTGATTTCTATCAGAGCTGTCTGACACTAGAGTTCATCATTCCTTTCCTAACACCACCCCACCCCCACAGTACAACATATGGGCACAACTTTTATAGATCTGCTACTCACTTGCCGGCAATACCAGTTTTACACCATAGAATTTGGTACAGTTAATGAATGGCAAGGATCAAGCAGATGGACTGCTCAAAACAGTTAAACACACAACAAAAATTCTATCTGAAATCAATGGTTACCTGAACTTTTTACACAAGGAGTCATAGTTGTTGTTTTTTCAAGTGAGGAAAAACATTGAATTGGTCCCAACATCTGCATTATTGTTTGCCAGTTTCAGCTCTGTAAGTTCCATCTAATAGGAATCAACATATGACTGTATTTAAGAATGATGGCAATTAATCTGAGAACAAACAAGCCTAAAATTTTAGTTATCCTGAGCTACTCAGGTTCTTTCCAAAAGCTCTTCCTAGTTTTGTTTAGGACCCTGATGATTCACTTTTCCTCTCTGGATATTAATACCCTTACCTACATCAGAATTTTGAGCTCATAGTTCTCTAATTCTGATTCTCTGGCTTTCCGTATTACTTCTGTGTTTATCTAAATTCCTGCCAATAATCCAAAGAAGGTAACCATTTCTGCTCTGTCATCTCTTACTGCAGGTAGCATTGATAACTCATCAGAATTCTCTTTAGTAGGAAAGATCACTGAAATAATACAGAAGGAGGGGGAATGACAAAGAATAGAGTGGGGAAAGATGGAGAAGCTAATATTTACAGAACATCTACTATATTATAAGCATTGTGCTAGAAACTTTTAGATTTTAGAGTTGTCATAACAACTCCAATGTCTCAATGCTAAACAAACAAACAAACAAAAAACGGAGGCTCAGTGAAAGTAAACAATTTATTTCATGTCACTCAACTAACAAGTAGTGGTGCCAACATTTATACACAAATTTATCTTGATGTCAAAGTTCATGTATTCTTATCTTGCCCTTTAGTGTCTTCATATCTTATTAGTTACATTAAAATGCTAATAAATATTTCCTTAGTAGTTAGCTAGCTTCATAAATCTAAAGGAAATTTGAATCGATATGATGGATTTTCATTGGGCACATACTATGAACTGTTCTGGACACTGGATAGACATTTTAATAAAAAAGAGTTAATGTCCCTCTCATTAGACTTTATGGTCTAGTGGGAAAGACAAACTCTAAGTAAGAAATACTGAGTTGCATAAGAAGAAAGGAACTCAGAGCACACAGAGTCAGAAGATCGAAACTAGTAAGAAAGTAATATTGGAACTAATAGCTGAAGAATGAGGAGTTAACTAAATAAATACGATATCATTTCAGGAATGGTGAGCAGCATCTGTAAAGATTTGGAGATAAGAGCATGATGGGTTCAAGCAACTCCCACATCAAGTTGCTACAAAGATTAGTTGTTGGGTATAGCAGGTTTTCACAGAAAAAATTGAATGTGTGTGTGTGTGCTCACACACCATACACATAGAAAAATAAAAACTGACTATAAAGATGATTCTTCTTCAAAGTACATTTATTTCAGTTTTCTAAGAAGTAAATAAGCCTATTAGTAAATCCACAGGTTCTTTATGAATATTGACCATGATCATGATGATCAACTGCATTACGGATGGGTTAAGTACACAATAAACAGACACATTTCCTAATTCTAAAATTTAAAAGCCAATGGTTAGTTCTTAGGCGTTGGTTATGTGGATACGCTACCTACTTGTGAGATGAATTATGAGAAGCTTTTCTGAGCAGAGTCCATGAACCTATAAAGAAACACCAGTGGCCTAGAAAGAATATGGTAAATATGTACATATTGGATGAATTTAAAATCAGGTTAATATGTTTATACACTATTTTTTAAAAGAGTAAATTCTATCTGAGAATGGTCACCCATTAGAGGGTATAACCACCCTAGATCTTTGTTCAGTGGTTAGAGCATTTGGCTCTCAGACCAAAGAGTCTCCAGTTTGATTCCTGGACAAGAACAGGTACCTCAGTTGCAGGTACCAGGCAGATGTGGGGGACAACCAATCAAGATAGGTGTCTCTCTCACATCGATGTTTCTCTTTCTCTTCCCCTCCTTTCTCCTTTCCATTGTCTCTAAAGATCAATATAAAAATATTCTCCAATGAGGATTAAAAAAAAAAAAGCCCTAACCGGTTTGGCTCAGTGGATAGAGCATCGGCCTACAGACTGAAGGGTCCAGGTTTGATTCCAGTCAAGGGCATGTATCTTGGTTGCAGGCTCAATCCCCAGTAGGAGTTTTACAGGAGGCAGCTGATCAATGTTTCTCTTTCATTGATGTTTCTAACTCTCTATCGCTCTCCCTTCTTCTCTGTAAAAATAAATTTAAAAATATATATATATTTTTTTTAAAAAAGACACAGAGCCGAAACCGGTTTGGCTCAGTGGATAGAGCGTCGGCCAGCAGACTGAAAGGCTCCGGGTTTGATTCCAGTCAAGGGCATGTACCTTGGTTGCAGACACATCCCCAGTAGGGGGTGTGCAAGAGGCTGCTGATCGATGTTTCTCTCTCATTGATGTTTCTGACTTTCTATCCCTCTCCCTTCCTCTCTGTAAAAAGTCAATAAAATATGTTTTTTAAATAAAATAAAATAAAATAAAAAGACACAGAGACAAGTGTAGAAAGCTTGGGCAAAATGAATGGGAATGAGGGCATTAAAAGTCTTAGAAATTTAAGGAAAAATTAGGGATTAAGGTTAAAGGAAAAGTTCTATTTCTAATCACCATGGAGTAACAGGGATAGGATTTATCCTCACATTTGGATCAACTAAAAATCTTGACACAATATAAAGATATTTATTTTTAAGAAGGAACACAAACATTTGACATCAGGCAACCAAAGTCAGTTTTTCTTAAGATACAGTAAACAAATAAGGAAAAAACCTACAATTGCCCAAACTTACTCCCTGGAGAATGTTTGCAGGCTGAGGAGTGGAGAGGGGAGAACCTAGGCAGAATCCAGAGATCTTCCTATGTAAAAAAGATGAAGCTGAGAGTCTGAGGAAGATAAGACATTTATAGTTCTCAGAGCAAAGTAAAATTGAGGAGAGACCAGCACAGAAAGGAATTCTATAAATCTGCGTACCATCTTCCTCTAGTACTGAACAAAGTTCTTATCAGTTACATGCATGTGAGGAGTCTAAGGCTGAGGAAAGAACCATTAACAAGGGTTAGAGGAAATTGCCTGGGAATTGTGCCTGTTCTCTCCAGCAAGTCTGGAAAAACTCATAACTCACGGGGCACTGAGAAAAGGTCTTTCCTCAGGAGTGGGAATAATCAGCTTTAGAATTATCCCTGCTCCTATACCACCTAGCAAATAATAAAAGCAAGACCCCCCCAAATATCTATTTTTAATAAGTATCTTCACTATATCTTAAAGTAAAAAATCAAGAAGAATTACTGAAATATAAAAATACTCAGAATCCAATGAGGTAAAATTCACAATATCTGGCCTCTAATCAAAGACCACCAGCTATACAAAGAGGCAGGGATATAGAACCCATAGTTTGAAGGAAATTCAGTCAAAACCAACCTAAATTGATATGGATATTTGAATTAGTAGAGAAGGTCATTGAAGTAATTATTATAACTGCATTCCATATGTTCCAAAAATTTAAATAAAAAGATAAAGATATTAAAAAGAACCACATTGAATTTTTTTTAATTAGATTTTTAAATCTAGTATCCCCTATTATCATTATCCCTCATCAGAAGAGTACACTTGTTGCAACTGATGAACCTACAATGACACATCCTAATTACCCAAAGTCCAGTTTAACTAGGGTTCATTCTTATTGTTGTACATTCTATGGGTTTAGAAATATGTATCAATTATTATGGTATATTTCAGAGTATTTTCACTGTCCTAAAAATCCTCTGTGCTCTGCCCATTCATCTCTCTCCCTGTAACCCTGATCTTTTTACTGTCTTCATAGTTTTGCCTTTTCCAAAATGTCATATACTTAGGATCACACATGATGTAGTCTTTTCATATTGGCTTCTTTCACTTAATAAAATTCATTTATGTTACCTCCATGTCTCTTTTTGGCTTGATAACTAATTTCTTTTTGTAGAGAATAAATATTTCATTGTCTGGATGTACCACAGTTTAACCACTTATCTACTGAAAGACATCTTTTTGCAATTATGAATAAAGCTTCTATAAATACTAGTGGCCCGGTGCATGAAATTTGTGCACTGGAGGGGTTCAGGGGATGGCGTGTCCTTTAGCCTGGCCTGCATCCTCTCTAATCTGGGACCCCTGTGGGATCGGGCCTAAATTGGCAGTCGGATAACCCCCTCGCAATCCAGGATTACTGGCTCCTAACTGCTCACGTACCTGCCTGCTTGATCTCCCCTAACCACTCTGCCTGCTGGCGTGCTTGCCCCCAACTGCATCCCCCTGCCAACCTGATCACCCCCAACTGCCCTCCCCTCCTGGCCTGATCACCCATAACTACCTCTGCCTCAGCCCCACCACCATGGCTTTGTCTGGAAGGACATCTGGAATGTCTCATGGTCTAATTAGCATATTACCCTCTTATTAATATAGATAAGATATGACATACTGCCATAACTATAACATATCTACTGATGTTACCTATTAAAATATGTACTTCATGAGATAGGAAGGCATCTAATACATAACATTGTATATGTTGTAAGTAGTAGGAAATATAGTATTTGTAGCAATAATATATACCCTGTGACTTCCCTTCCTGATCTGGGAATGGTTCCCAGGTCTTTGAACATTTCCTGGTCCCTAATGTATGTATGTATGTATGTATTTATTTATTTATTTATTTTGCCATTCAGTGTAACTTTATTTACTGTTTATTTCACATAATTTGAGGTCTTTAATTTCTAACCACCGAAGATTCAAAGGACTATTTTTTCCATGAATTTTAACATTAATATTAGTGAATTCGTGTATTCATGTGTTTTTATTGTAAACATATGAATTATTCACATTGTCATAGATCCTGAACTCATAAGTGTGGGCCAAACACAGGCTGGCAGCAAGCCAGGAAGCCACTCTGCAAGCAAACTAATACTCTGTATAAGGAGAAAAGTCCTAGCATAACATTTAATGTCCGACTTTAATTCATATACTATTGGGGACTCAACTGCTTGGTTGATGATGGGGTTCATCATTGGGAGGATTATTCCTAAAATAATTAAGGAAAGGGGGGCTCAATCTTTCTTCTTGATTGCTTGCTCCTCCTCAGCACCTTCATCTCTTTGGGCAGCTTCTCCTTCACCTTCTTCTTACCTTCTTGGGCTGCGCAGAATGGCAGAGCGGCGAAACGGCTGCTGGGGACTCCCAGGGCCACCCTGGACCAGCATTCCTTCAGGTCCCCGCCCCTCCGCTCTGCAGGCCCCTAGGAGCAGTGGAATGAGAGCGAAAAGTGGGGCCGCCCAGGACCTGCGGTGCCTCCAGTCCCCGCCCCTGTGCTCCGTGGGCCTCCACCCCTCACCTCGTGTATGTGCCTCAGCCCCGCTTCACTCCTGATTGGCTGGTAGCGTAGCGGAGGTATGGTCACATTAGCATGTTACTCTTTTATTAGATAGGATACTAGAGGCCTATCTAATCATGCACAGGGGAACAGGGGTGTCGCTTAGCCCAGCCTTCACCCTCTCTAATCTGGGGCCCCTCAAGGAATGTTCGACTGCCCATTTAGGCCCAATCCCAGTAGGATCAGGCCTAAAGGGGCAGTCAGACATCTTTCTCACAATCTAGGACTGCTAGCTCCAAACTGCTCACCTGCCTGCCTCCCTGATTGCCCCTAACTGCTTCTGCCTGCCAGCGTGATCACCCCCTAACCACTACCCTGCCAGCCTAATTGATGTCTAACTGCTCTCCTACCAGCCTGTTTGTCCCCAACTTCCCTCCTCTGTCGAGCTGGTCACCCTAAATGCTTTCCCCTGCAGGCTTGATCACCCCCAACTGCCCTCCCCTGCTAGCCTGATCGCCCACAATTGCCTTCCCTTGAAGACCTGGAACTTCCCAACTGCCCTCCCCTGCTGGCCATCTTGTGGTGGCCATCTTGTGTCCAAATGGGGACAGGATCTTTGACACATAAGGGCAGTCATCCTGTGTGTTGGAGTGATGGTGAATCTGCAAATTACTCTTTTATTAGATAGGGTAGAGGCCTGGCGCATGGGTGGGGGCCAGCTGGTTTGCCCTGAAGAGTGGAGGCCTAGGCCGGCAAGGGCAGAGGAAAAGCTTGGCTTCTTCCATTGCTGGGGAAACCAAGCCTCCCTCGTGCTCTCAGTGACCATAGCCATCTTGGTTGGGGTTTATTTGCATAATTTGCTCCTGATTGGCTGATGGGCATGCCTTGATTGCAGGTATGGTCAATTTACATATTACTCTTTCATCAGATAGGATAGAGGCCTGGTGCATGGGTGGGGGCCAGCTGGTTTGCTCTGAAGGGTGTCCTGGATCAGGGTGAAGGTTCCCTTGGGGCATGGGGCGGCCTGGGCGAGGGGCCTACAGTGGTTTGCAGGCTGGCCATGTTCCCTAGCAACCCAAGCAGAGGCTCTGGGATCTAGGATTAATTTATGTTCTATAATTGAAACTTTGTAACCTGGAGCAGAGCCAAGTCTTCTGCTCACTCCATGAAGACAGCCATTTCTGTTTGGGTTTATTTAAATTCTATAATTGAATCTTTGTAGCCTAGAGTGGAGGCCTACGTGATAGGGCTGCAGAAGCTTGGCTTCCTCCATCACCCAGGCAACTCTAGCCTCTGCTCTCTCCAGCTCCATGGCTGCCACCATTTCTGTTGGGATATATCTTCTATAATTAAAACTTTGTAGCATTGAGAGAAAGCCTGGGCTGGCAAGGGCAGGTGGAAAGCTTGGCTTCCTCCATTGCTGGGGAAACCCAAGCCTCCCTCCTGCTCTCAGTGGCCACAGCCATCTTGGTTGGGGTTTATTTGCATAATTTTCTCCTGATTGGCTGATGTGCATGGCCGTGGGTGTGGCTTGATCGGAGGTATGGTCAATTTTCATATTACTCTTTTATTAGATAGGATAGGTACAGGTTTTTAAATGGGTATAAGTTCTCAACTTCTTTGGGAAAATATCAAGGAGTGGATTTCATGATAAGAATATGTTTAATTTTGTAAGAAATCACCAAATTGTCTTTCAAAGTGGCCTTACCATTTCACATCCTGTGGCTTCTCATCCATGGATTAGAGTGTTCTAAATTTGGTCATTCTAATAGGTGTGCAACATTGGTGTCTCAATGTTGTTTTAATTTGCATTTCCTTGATGACATACAAGATGGAGCATTTATTATATGCTTACTTGCCATCTGTTTATCTTCTTTTTTTTATTTTATTCATTTTTTTTTTTACAGAGAGGAAGGGAGAGGGATAGAAAGTCAGAACCATAGATCAGCTGCCTTTGCACACCCCCTACTGGGGATGTGCCCGCAGCCATGGTACATGCCCTTGACTGGAATCGAACCAGAGGGCAACACTCTATCCACTGAGCCAGACCAGTTTTGGTTGTTTATCTTCTTTGGTGAGGTATTTCTCAAGGTGTTTGACTCATATTTCAATCAAATTGTTTTCTTAATGTTGAGTTTTAAAAGTTTTTTGTTTATTTTTAATAAAACCAACCTAAACTGGTTGGTTTTATTAGATGTGTCTTTTGCAAATATTTTCTATCACAAAGCAGAAGTTTTACATTTTAAAGAAATCCAGCTTATCAATTATTTTATTCATGGGTTGTGCTTTTGATGTGGTATTTAAAAAGTCAACAACATATCCAAAGTCATCTAGGTTTATTTCCTATGTTATCTTGTAGGAGTTTCATAGTTTTGCATTTTACATTTGGGTCTGTGATTCTTTTTTAGTTAATTTTTGTAAAGGGAATAAAGACTATGTTTACATTTAATTTTTTTGCATATGAATAGACAATTGTTCCAGTGTCATTTGTTGAAAATACCACATTTTCTCTATTGTATTGCCTTTGCTCCTTTGTCAACAATCAGTTGACTATACTTTATGGGTCTATTTCTGGTCTCTCTACTCTATTTCATTTACCTATTTGTTTATTATTTCAACAATCTCTTGATTTTCCAAATTGAACTTCTAGAGATGAAAATTATAAAGCCTGATGCATGAAATACAGTGGATTTAATTAACAGCCAATTAGATACTGCAGAAAGAACAATTAGTGATCTTGACAGTTATGGTGATGAAAAACACAGAATGAAACACAGAGGGAAAAAGAGCCCATAAAAGGAGCAAGAGTAAGCTGTGGGATAACTTCAAGTGACCAAATATGTAGTTAATTAAAGTCCCTGAAGGAGAAGGTCAGATAGAGACAGAGAAAAAAATTACAAGAAATAATGACCAGAAATTTTCAAAACTTAATGAATGCCATAAATCCAAGCAGTTTAAGAAAGCCCTAGCAAGAAACGGAAGAAAAACATACCCAGGCATATCACAATTAAATTGCTCAAAATCTATAATAAAGAGAGATCTTAAAATCAGCCAAAAAAGATGCAGTATGTAGAAAGAAAAAAGTAAGAATGATAATAGATTTTTCATTGCAGACAATAAAAGTGAGAAGACAGCAGAGCATTATCATTAAAGTCCCTACAGAAAAACTATTTACTTGGATTTCTATAACCAGCAAAAATATCATTCAAAAATTATTTTAGACATAAAAACCTGAATAATTTATCACTCACCGATATTTCTACAAAAAAAATGTTCAAGAAAGTCCTTCAGTTCAAAGGAAAATCTGAATTTATAGAAAGAATAAAGAACTGCAGAAAGAGTAACTACATGGGTGAAATGTAAGATATTTTTAAATTATTTAAGTCTCTTTAAAACTATTATCATTTTAAAATATAGTTGACTATTTAAACGAAATACTAACAATATATTATAGGACTTAGAATGTATGAAATAAAAAATGTATAAGGAGAAATAGAAATATACTATTGGAAGGTTCTTATACAATATGTGAAATGAATATAATATCACTTTATGAATGACTGTGATAAATTAAAGAGATATGCTATAAACCTTAAAGCAACCATTAAAATAACAAAACAAAAAGTTATAGCTAATAAGCCAATAAAAGAAAAATATGGAATCACACTTACAAAAAATTTAATTGATCAAAAGAAGGCAGAAAAATAGAAAAAGTGGGAAAAGATGGTAAAAATAAAAACACAAATAGCAATATGATGGACTCACACTAACTATATCAATAATTACATTAAACATAAATTTTCTAGCCCAGCTGGTGTGGCTTAGTGGTTCAGCATTGACCTATGAAACAGATTCAATCATAGTTCAATTCCCAGTCAGGGTACATGCCCAGGTTTCAGACTTGATCTCCCCAGTGTGGAGTGTGCAGGAGGCAGCCAATCATTGATTCTCTCTCATCATGGATGTTTCTCTCTTTCTCTCCCTCTCCTTCCTCTCTGAAATCAATAATAAAAATATATATTTTAAAAAGTTTAAATGTTCTAAAGACCCAAGTAAAGACAGAAAACGTCAGATTAGATTTTTTAATATTTTTGTTGTTGTTTACTGAGACCCTTCAGTCCACAGGCCAATGCCCTATCCACTGAGCCAAACCAGCCAGTGCTAGATTAGATTTTTTTAAAATAAGACTCAACTATATGTTGTCTATGAAAGTCATATTTTATATGTAAAGATGTAAGTAACTTTAAAGTGATAGGATGTAAAAGTTACACCACCCTAATACTAATCAAAGGATAGCAGAAGTGGCTATGTTAATATCAGAAAAGATAAATTTCAGAGCAAAGAATATTGCTAGTGGTAAAAAGATCATTTCATAATGCATCCAAAGGATATGACAATCTTAAACTAATAAAATAAATTTATGCTAATATAAGACATTTAAGAACACGAAGCTAAAAGCTGTAGAGCTCAGAAATAAATAGGTAATCCACAATTTTGTCAGATATTTAAAAACCATTCTCAATAGTTGATGGAAAAAGTAGACAGAAAATCAGCAAGGATAGGTACACTTGACCAACATTATCAATCAATTTGCTTGGTTAATGAAATCCTATATAATAAAGAGGTGATATGCAAATTGACCATTACTCCAACACACAAGATGGCCACCCCGATGTGGTCAAAGAGGCTGCTCACATGTGGATACAAAATGGCCACCACAAGATGGCCAGCAGAGGAGGGCAGATGTGGTTAGATCAGGCCAGTCGGGGAGGGCAGTTGGGAGGGACCAGGCCTGCAAGGGAAGACAGTTGGGGGTGATCAGGCCTGCAGGGGAGGGCAGTTAGGGGGGACCCAGGCCTGAAGAGGAGGGGAGTTGGGGGGGACCAGGCCTGAAGGGGAGGTTAGAAGTGACCAGGCTGGCAGGGGAGGGCAGTTAGGAGCAACTAGGCTGGCAAGGGAGGGCAGTTAGGGGAGACAGTTAGGCCAGCAGGGGAGTGGTTAGGCGTCAATCAGGCTGGTAGGAGAGTGGTTCAGGGGTGATAAGGCTGGCAGGAAGAAGCAGTTAGGGGCAATCAGGCAGGCAGGCAGGCAAGCAGTTGGGAGCCAGCAGTCCTGAGGGATCTCAGATTGGAGAGGGTGCAGACTGGGCTGAGGGACACCCCCACCCCACCCTGTGCATGAATTTCCTGCACCAGGCCTTTAGTGAATAAATAAAATTAGATGAAATGGACAAATTCTTTGGAGATACTAACTACCAAAGCTTACTGTCAAGAGTAGCCCCATATAATAAAGAAGATAAATTTGGGCTTAAAATTTTTTTTCAAAAAGGGAACTCTGGGCCATGATTACTTCATCAGTGAATTCAACCAAGCACTTAAAGAAAAAATATCCATTTTACACAAAAATTTGTAGCAGCTTTATTTGTAATATGCAAAAACTAGAAATAACCCAAATGTCCATTAGAAATGAATAAATAAATTAAGGTATTTCCATACGATGGAATACTACTCAGAAATGAAAAAGAATGAACTATTGACAAAAGCAATAATATGGGTGAATTTCTAAATAATTGTGTGGCATGAACAAAAAGCCATGCAAAAAAGAATACATACTGCATGATTCTATTAATATAAAACTATAGAAAAAGCAAACTAATCTATACTAACAGAAAGCAAATCAATGATTGTCTGGCAGTGAGAGATAGGAGAGGGAGAAGGACTGGTGACCAAGGGGCACAAGAACACTTTTGATGGTGATGAACATGCTCATTATCATGGTTGTGATGTTTTCATGAGTTTAGAATGTCAGCACATATCAAATTATACACTTTAAACATGAGCAATGATGCTAATTATGTCTCCGTAAAGCTGTTTAAAAGAGAATATTAGAAGAAGACACCATAAAAAAGACCTTAGTGGAATTGACTGGAGGTAGATTTTTAATTAATGCTGACCTTGTAGTCTAACAAGAATGGTTTAAGCCTGGCTCACTTTAACATTTGTGCTTTACTGAAACAAACTATTTTGTTTTTATTCCAATCCCCCCACCTGAAATAAACTACTTTTAACTTGAGTGGATTAATTAATAACCATGTTTAAAATAGGAAATAACTCTAGATGGTTAACATGTACTGATCATTCTTATCTAAGTAAGAACTACTTTAATATAACCATTTTTTCCTGATTCTTGAGAAAGAATAAATGCCCACTGAGGAAAATGCTACTATTCATGAGTTCTCATTATCAAAATAGCATTAACGATAGATAATATTTATTGAAAATTTATAACAGGTCAAACACTGATAAGCATTTTATGCAGAGTATCATATTTGATTCCCACAGCCCTCAGAGTTAGGTACAATTATTCAACTCATCTGGAGAGAGAGAGAAAGCAAACCTTAGAAGAAT
The DNA here is from genome assembly GCA_027563665.1 of Antrozous pallidus. Classification (NCBI taxonomy): domain Eukaryota; kingdom Metazoa; phylum Chordata; class Mammalia; order Chiroptera; family Vespertilionidae; genus Antrozous; species Antrozous pallidus. The sequence goes on from CM050520.1 coordinate 64,637,773, forward strand.
TAAGTAATATAATATCAAATAGATAAGTTATAGAGTCAGTACTTCAATCTATATCTTTATTCATTCCTTTCACAACTACCCTAAACCCTTCCATGATTCCCATCTCATCCAAAGTAAGAACCAAAGACTTACCAAGCATATACAACGGCCAATACCTCACCTCCCATTTCCTCTTGACCACACTCCTTCTAGCTACCTCTGTTCCACCTCACAGATCTGTGTTGTTTTTCAGACATGCTGTGCAAATTCCTCAAGGCCTTTTCAACACTCTTCTCTCCAGGGTTACTGTGTATGTGCAGTGTGGGCTCTGCGGGGTTCTGAGGGTTGCTATTCTGAGCCCGGATTCCATTTTCTTGCAAGTTGTTCTCTCAGATATGCACATGTTTTGCTCTTTCACCTTCTGCAGGTCTTAGCTCCAGTTTTAACGTTCCAGTGAAGCTCAGATCCCAATCATAGTCCCTCTTTCTTGCTTAATTTTGTCCATAGTAATTAATGTCATTCTGGGTATAGAAATAACACAAATTTAAAATATCAACATATTTTGTGATTTATATATTGTGCAAAGCTAGTTCTAAGTACAAAATAAAAGAGTACCTAACTTTTATGCCAAATGGCCTAAATTAAGCAAGTCATAGTTTCTAGTTTATACATGTGTATTTTATTCTTAACATAACAGTGGAAATACTGCACAAAATCAACTCAACTGTTTTTATTTCACTTGTTTCATGCATGCACATTCTACCAAAGCTCTCTACCCTTAGTCTACTGATAAGGGAGGAGGGACAAATAAGAAAAGGAAAAAAAGACTGCCTTATCTTTCTTGTTTCTCCTATACCATCATTTTCAGTGTAAGTGGTTGGCTGATACCAGAGGGTAGCAATTAAGAGAAGATATGATAGAGTTCCTTGGTAGTTCATATTTCTTAGAACACCATCGCCTTCTTTTTGTCTTTGAAGCAAGTTCTGCTTCGAACAGAAAGCTTTGTTCAAATGGAAAGTGTCCTTGTAAATGCTCTTGCTTAGTCAGTCTTAGATTTAGCATACTTATTCCTGTACTTGCTCTGAACTCCCACATATTGTGAACCCACCAGAATTTTGTGCTCATGGAGCATTGCAATTCTGTATGCAAATGGGACAGCAAGGAATGACAGACATACACATAGCATGTCTCTCCTCTAGTTTTGTGCATAACCCATCATTGTCCAATCAAATTTTCACATACAAAATTCAAGTTCCAAGATAAATTTTTAAGAATTTCAAGGTGACTATACCAGAGCTTCAACCCTGGTTCAAGTTGACATCTTTATCTTCCTGAAAAAACTACAAAAGCCTCCCTAACTGGTCTCTGCTTTCACTCTTACAGGCCTCCAACCTTCAGTCTAGCCTTCATATAGCTCCTGGGTTGGTTGAAAAAACAAACAAACACACAAAGAGATCATGCCATTCTTTTGCTCAGAATCCTCTAATATCTTTTCCTTACCCAGGCATTAGACAGGCCTTCTGCCAGCCCCTTGAAACATTTTATTCCCACCCTGGCTCATTTGGCTCAGCATCATTATTGCCAGTTCAGTTACCAGTGAGGGCACATGTTGCAGGCTCAATCCATGGTGATGTTTCACTCTCGTAATGATGTTTCTCTCTCTCTCTCCCTCTCTGTGCTTTTCCTCTAAAAATCAATACAAAATCTTAAAAAACACACACAACTTCATTCCCATATTGGAGCCTTGGAAATTACTGTCCTCTCTGCCTCAGTTTCTTATGACTGCTACTTTTTCACCATTTAGGAATCAGCTCAAAAATGTACCTTTAGTATTAAATAAATTTTATATATCTACCACATATCGAGATTTCAAATGAAAATATAATATACAGTATTGACATGATAAATATTTATAACATTAAGTGTAGGAAACAGATTATCAAACATTATGCATAATTATATCCCATTTTTGTTTTAGTACAAATATCAATCAAAAAGTATACACATACACACATATAACCTAAAAGAATATACAACAAAATATTAATATTTAGAGGTGATGTTTCAGATAGGTTTTTTCCTTCACCCTTTTTTATATTTTATTATCTTTCTATAGTAAATATGCACATTTTATAAATTTTGAAAGCATAAGTGAATGAAAATTTAATATGATGAGAAGTAACCCCCTTTCTTGAACCATTATAGCTAACCTAATTAACTCCATCACTTTTCATATATGAATTGCCCTAATAAAAATAGTTGTAAATATTAATGAGCATTTACTGGGTCAGGCATTTGTTAGGTACTTTAAAGTCATTATTTAAGCCTCACATCTATGGGTTAGGTCCTACCACCACCATCATCGACATCATGATGCTATTATTGTTCTTTTTCTTTTACAGAATAACAAAATGAGATAGTCAAGATACTTAAGGCTTAGATTATTGAGATATTTGGCCCAAAGTTGCATAAGCAATATCTGGAGAATTGGAATGAAACTGCTGTCTGTCTATCTGTCTGTCTGAAAAATCTATACTACATCATCTCCTACCCACTCCACGAGAGTTCTTGATTTTGATAACCACCTATTTTCTCAATAAATTGACACCAAATGGAGCAGTTATGAAACCCCAGCCATGAAATTCAGCCCCTAAATGTTGTTGTAGTCAAAAGCAAAAAAACAACAAAACAAAACGGCAATTTAAAAATTATTTACGACCTTTATTAGAACTGCTTTTTAAATCTGACTTTTTCAATTACGGTTTCATTCATTATTATTTTGTATTAGTTTCAGGTGTACCACATAGTGGTTAGATAATCATAGGCTTTACAATGTCTTAAATACAACAAATCCGATTTGTAGTCTGAAGCTGTACTTCTTTAACAATTTTTTATCCTTGCATTCACTATTCTTAACCCTCCAGCCACACACTTTCCTCCTCCAAGGCCAAATTCCCTATTTCCTCCCCACTTTTCTCTTCCTCCCGATTTCCAATGAAAACACCCAAAAATAAATCACCTGGCCATTTGGATGATTGAGAAGAGTCAGTTTACAGAAAGAAATCACAATCCTTTTGAATAGGAGGTGAAAGACTGAAAACACTCATTCTACGGGTTTCTTTTTCCATTATGTTAGATCACAATCGCTATCATGAGAATTTATGTTTCTTTTTACATTATCAAAAAGTATAATTTTACTTAGAAATGCTGGGCACCAAAGAATATCCTCTAAGTGCTGTGTTTGAATTGTAAAATGGAGATAAATGAAAGCCAGGGGTGGAACTGATTTCATAGAGGAAACATAACATTAGGGCTTGGCAGTTAAATGATATTTATGATGAGCACAGGTGAAATTATGGCTTCTGGAAGAAGAGCAAGTACCAACAGGGGAATGAGTAGACTAGGATATGGGAATAAATAGGTGCTAGATTATCTGCTTAGTGATGTTTCCATACACAAAAAAAATAACAGGAGTTGAGAGTTCATTCTTTTCTCTTGCCACAGAATGGAGGGACCCCCTAATTAGTACCTTGCAAAAAAGGGATGATCATGTCTTTTATATTAGATCTCTTCTAAATTTGTTTAGAAAACTAAAACTGGCTCAAAGCCCATTGATTTTCACCTAGAACAATAATAAATGTATACTTATCTAGACTTCTAGTTGTAGCTAAACAGCCAATGAACAGTGGATAAAGAAAATATTCCAAAAAAAAAGCTGAAAACCTACCTTGAGGACTATGAGCTTCCTTAAAATAAATAAGCTTTATTTTATTTTATTACAGTAATTTTTTGACATGGCTTTTCTTCCTTTTCTCACAGTAATTTCTAACTCTACACTAACAAAGAGAATAAACCGCTCTCTGGGATTGTTCAAGAGACCTATAATAAAGAGAAACACTCCTGTCTACCTGACTCCTACTTTTGAATAGGCCCCTTAAAAAACATTTTTTAAATCTCACTTAATGCTCACAGGTTATCTCTAAGTATATAAAATTTTTCTTGGATGATATTCTTATAGTTCTTTTTCCACCCAATCTGAAACTGTTTTCACAAACTATAAACCTGTTTTTTCAAAGCACAATGACTTCAATGTCATTCTTTTCTTTTCTTTTCTTTCTTTCTTTCTTTTCTGTTCTTTCACTTTCCATTTTCTTTGTCAGTAATTCTCCAAACTCATTTTATACTGGAGGCTTCAGTATTTTCATTATTATTTAGAGCCTTTGTCTTTTTATTTTTAGGACTTTGTCACCTTTCTTGGCTGACGTAACTTTATCACTTGTTTTCTCATCATTTTCCTTATTCCCTTATTCAGAAAAAGTTACCCAATTTTTCATTTTTGTCATTAGTAGATGGTTTCTTCTCCTTTCACCATGCACGAAGGCCTCTGCTTTCAGTTACAGGCCAGAAAGTAGACCTAAAACAAATAGCAAAGAAGGTTCATCTTAAAGTTTTGGAGGAGAGGACTATAACAGACACTCTTAACTACCAAAATGCTATAAGGAAAAGACAGTCTTTCCAGGGTGAGCTGACCTCAACACCATGAGCAGCACTTATCAAACCTCCCCAGAGGCCTGAATCAGGACAAACTACTACTTTAATTCAGAAGGAGACAACTTTATGAAGCTTGACAGTAGTTGACCCAAGATCCAAATGAATGCAAATAAGCTCCATAGGACCAATAAAATCAATGAAGGAAAGCTACACGTTGTTATTTGTTTTATTGCTAGTGTTTTAATGTTCTGTTTTGTGATGGGCATACAAGATTTTCCTTTTTCTTTTCTCTTGTTCCACTTCTAATGCTCAGTTTAACAGGCTTTATTTGTGACACTAAAGGAAATACATTTAGAATGTTTTTATTCACACTAATGCCTCAGAATTAAGTAAAACTATCTCCTGAGAAATCTTAATTATAGGTTATAAACTAATGAGCCATCAAGGGACCCTCAGGATGATGAGGAATCTAGTTACTGGAATTAAAAAAATGTTTTTATTTTTGGTTAAGCTGATAAAAGTCACAACAGACCTTTGACAACAGAGATAAGATCTCAAGTTCATATTTTATAATTTCTAGCTATAATTCCTATGTAAATAAACAATCTTGACAGATATTATCTCAGGCATAACCTATGATGATTCTATGGGAAATATATAAGATATTGATCGCCTGTTTACAAAATACCTAGGACAATGAATAACTATTATTACAACTATCTGAACTGACACTCTTCACCTTTAATGACATTCTGCTATTTACACGGGATTTGTAAGAATCAGGACTTATGCCAGAATGCAATTGTACAGATTGATTGTACTAGTATAACCAAAGCCATGCTGGTAATGTCATGTTAGAGAACAAATTCAGTTTAATCATTATGATGGGCCCACCATTAAGGAGCAAGAGTTGTACTTTATACAGTAGTCCCACTTTATCTGTGGGAGACATGTTCCAAAACTCCCAGTGAAAGCCTGGAACTGTGGGCAGTACACACTATGTGTTTTTCTATATGTACAATACCCTATACACACTATGTGTTTTTCTATATGTATATACCTGAGATAATGCTTAATGTATAAATTAGGCGCCATAAGAGATGAACAATTCTATATAATAAAACCCTAATATGCAAATCGACCAAATGGCAGGATGACCTATGGAATGACCAGTAGCTCTGACACATATAAATTTCATGCACCGGGCCTCTAGTAACTAATAATAACATAGAACCATTATAATACTGTAAAGTAAATAAAATATAATAAGATTTATACAAATGCAGTCTCTGTCTCAAAATACCTTATGGTACTGTACTCACTTTTTCACTTAAAAGAAGCACTTTATGGCTTCTTTTTGGCATATTTAAATTGCTAGCATCACTACTTTGGGGCCAGTATTAAGTAAAACAAGGGTTACTTGAACACAAGCACTGGGACACCACAACAGTCGATTTGATAAATGAGATGGCTGCTACGTGACAAGTAGTCAGGTACCACATACAGCGTGGATTCCTGGATAAAGGGATGATTTGCATCCCAGGCGGGACAGAGAAGTAACAATAATACAAAATTTCATCATGCTTAGAATGGCATGCAATTTAAAGTTTATGTATTGTTTATTTCTGGAACTTTTCATTTAATATTTTTGCTATTGACTATGGGTAACTGAAACCACAGAAAGTGAAACCATGGATAAAGGGGACTATCTACCATATATGGAATCAATATCTACAAAGCCATTTGGGAGGTCTATGTCTTTCTGCTGGTAACAAAGAAAATCATTTCCTGGCAGGCCAGAGATGTCACTGAACTGAGGAACCCTGCAAAAGAAGGAATTTGTTTATGATTAGAAGTACTGCAGATACTAATTTCTAAGAAGTATTGCAGATACTAATTGCAGACATTAATTTCTAAGTGTGGTTTCTTAGCTTCAAAACAGATAAGCTGATAAGAGTAGTTGAACAAAATCTTAAGAGTGATAAAGGCTATTGAAAACCCTAGATTCTCTGTATAACCTACAGACAAATTTATTTTTTAAAAATATATTTTATTGATTTTTTTACAGAGTGGAAGGGAGAGGGATAGAAAGTCAGAAGCATTGATGAGAGAGAGACATTGATTAGCTGCCTCTTGCACGCCCCCTACTGGGGATGTGCCCGCAGCCAAGGTACATGCCCTTGCTGGAATCGAACCCGGGACCCTTCAGTCCGCAGTCCGACACTCTATCCACTGAGCCAAACCGGTCTTGGCCAGACAAATTTATTAAGTGAGCTTATTTCTAGTTTTGTTGACAATACCACGAAAAGGCTATGATCCATTACTTGCTGTACTTATGTACATAAATCAGGCCAAATAGAACCAAATCTACACAATATAAAGAAACAGTATTTGATACTACATGTAATAGCTACCATTGAATTGGTATAATAATATAAATTATTGTACCATTACTATATGAGTCATGGCTCTACATGTATGCTGTATATTAAGCTTATGTCTAAAGCTAATTATATTTAAATGCTTTAGAAAGGACACAATTAAGAAACAAGGTCACTTAATGATCTCATCACAAAGGCATGAGATCAGCTTTTATGTGTGTGTGTGTGAGGACATGTAGATGCATGCATTATCTAGAACAATATTTAGTTTGTGATGGCAGAGGCAATGTTCAAGAAAATGTATCCAAAACTTGAAAATAAGACAGAGATAATTGAATAATTTTTAATGTCATACTAGGGCCCATTTGATACTCATCTGAGTCTCTCAAAAAATGTAACTTTGACGGACTATTAGGGTCAAAATTTTTTAAATCTAATTTAGTAATCTTATTTCACCATTCTCATTTCCACTGATTATAAATCCCAGTTTCTAATAACTTCTTTGAACTTGCTTTGTCATCCTGATGGTCCCTCTATTAATCACTTAAATGAAACTGATAAATGCCAAATATCTTTTTTTGTGATAAGAGCACTCAGCATGAAATCTGTCCTCTCAATAAAACTTTCAGTGTATAATACAGTATTCTTAACCATCGATTCAATGTTTTACTACAGATCTCTAGAATTTATTCATCTTGAATAACTGAGACTTTCTACCACTCCACATCCTTCCTTTCCTCAGTCCCTGGCAACTATCACTGTACTCTGTGCTTCTGAGTGTTAGACTATGGTTCTCTGTGTTTAGATATCTCATGTAAATACACTCATGTAGTACTAGCACTTCTTTAAATAGCTTGTTTCATTTATCATAACTTTCTCTAAATTCATCCATGTTGTCACATATGGTAGGATTTCCTTCTTTTTTAAGGCTTAACAATATTTCATTGTACTGATATACCACATTTTCTTTATCCACTCATCCATTTATAGATATTTATGTTTTTGTTTTGTTTTCTTAAACTTAGTTATTTTTTACTTTAATTTTAAAATCTTTATTGTTTAAAGTATTACAGATGTCCCCTTTGTACCCCTCATTGACCCTTTCCACTCCACTCCACCCACCCCCAATCCTTGTTTCCACATATTTGTTAATGTGACTAATGCTGCATGAACATGGGAGTGAAATATCGTCAAGATCCTAATTTCAGTTCTTTTGGATAAACATTCACAAATGGAATTGCTGGACCATATGGCAGTTATAATTTTAATTTCTAATCTTAACTCTAAGTATCTTCTTGGTATATAATGGTTCACAGTAGTTTCTTATGATTATTTTTATTTCTGTGTCATTAGTTGTAATGTCTCCTCATTATTTCTGATTTTATTTGAATCATTTCTCTTTTTTCTTAATTCAAGCTAAAGATTTGTCAATTTTGTTAATCATCTTTAAAACCCTTAGTTTTATTGATTTTTGTCTACTTTTTAATTTTGTTGACTTATATCTGCTCTAATCTTTGTTGTTTTCTTTCTTCTTCTAATTTGGGGCTTGGCTCTTTCTTCTTTGCCTCATACCTTTGGGTTTAATGTTGTGCTGCTTATATAAAATCATTTTTTGTTTTTAATATATACTTTTTTCACTATAAATTTTATCATAATATTACTATAGCTACAATCCTATACATTTTAGTATGCTGTATTTTTATTTTTGTTTGTCTTGAGATATTTTCTATTTTCCCCTTTGATTTCTTCTTGGACCAAATGGTTGTTCTAGAGTGTTTTGTTTACTTTCCACATATTTATAATTTCTAGTTTTCTGGGTTTTTTTATTTCTAGTCATTTCACTTTAGTAAGAAAAAGATATCTGGCATGATTACAATCTTCTTAAAATTCTTAAGACTTGTTTTGTGGCCTAAAATGTAATCTATCCTGGAGAATGTTTTGTGTGCTCTTGGAAGAATATATTCTGTTGTTGTTGGGTACAGAAAATGTTCTGTACATGTTTTTTAGGTTCATTTCATCTGTAGAATATTTTTTGGTTTCTGAAAATAAATAGCTTGGGACATACAAAATTCAGATATTTTATCCTTACACTGTTCCCTCTGAAGGTGGAAAAATAAGTACTGCCTTCTTTTCAGCACCTGATGAAACTGCCACAGAGAATTTACTGACTATATGAAGCTAACACAGTCAAAAACCTGTTAACCATGACAGAGGTCTTAATCACTCGGCCTTGCAAGCAGGGGCCTCTTTCATGTTTTCCATTAAGTTCTCTTTCACTTCTAAACATCCAGAATATCTATTCTAGCAAGCCTCAAAACATTTCTATTACCATAACTATTTTTTATGAAGAAAATAAGGAAAAAAATTAAAAGAATAAAGATTACTGATTGAGACGCTTGAAGGCGTGGCTTGGAATTTCTGTGGTTGGTCTCAAGTAATACCATTCAATTCTTCCCTCTCCCTCTTCTCTCAGTAAGGATAACCAAGGATATTAAGATTAAACAGAAGTTTCTTTGCATTTACTTTTCTTTTGACCATGAAAAGTCTCATTGGGATGTTGGCATGGAGACCATGATGTCACGAGCAACACAATGCACTGCACTGAAACCCCAGAGAAACAAAGATGGGGTTTGATGGAATCATCTTCTGGGCAAGTTCATTGCATTTAAAAAAGAAAATGAAAACTTGACTTCAGAGATAAAAACATGTCTAAACATTGCACACTGCTGGTGGTCATTAGATGTGGCCACTGAAAACTTCACAGAAAAGAGTGCCTTTACAGTTTAGAGAACACTAAGAGCACAGAGTGGGAGGGGTGGAGGGGTGGATAGAGTGTGTAACTTAAGCTGTCTGCACTTGGGCCAAACTGTTTCCCAGCTGAGAATGGTTCAATTTTTGGTAGCATAGCAAGATCTTTCTATTAGATTTCTCAGTTGTGTTGAAAATTCATTGTGGGAATAAATAGAAATAAGAAACCCTCAGAGTAAATAAATCAGACTGGGTGGTGCTTAGCCGAGCTTTGTCTGCACTCAGGACCAAGTGAACTATGGTCTTCTTCAATGTCAAGTCTTAGATACTGTTCCATGAGCTTTCCAACTCCCATTGCCTTTCTTTACACTCAGTCGTCTCTACCCAAGCTATTTTCTGGCTCTCCATCAGAAGGTGTTTGGGTTTGTTTTTTGTTTTGTTTTGTTTTGTTTTGTTTTATATACAGACCACACTTTCCAAAGAAGGAAAACCCCCCCACAATCCTAAAGGAAAAATAAGAAACAAAGAGGACCTAAGGTCAGATTACTGTGGGTGATAGAATTGAAAAGCTGCAGGTTTGATTACTGAAAGACACATTGTAAATGATAGATGTTTATAATAAGCAGGTCTGTCCACGTCAAGGAATCAGCATGTTCCTGATCCATTCGGAGATTCTCTCCAATATATGGAGTGGTGCTAACTTCCAATTTAAGTTTCAACATCTTCTGATATTCTACATGGCAGAAATTTTAAAGCATAGGAGATTACACTGAGTGGCCAGATTATTATGATATCTGAACACATAATAATCTGACCACTCAGTATATATATATATTAGAGGCCCAGTGCATGAATTCATGCATGGGTGGGGTCCAGCCAGCCTGGCCAGGGGAAGGAGACATAGGTGGTTGGCCAGCCTGCCTGCTGGTCGAACTCCTGGTCGAGGGGACAATTTGCAGATTAGCCTTTTATTATATAGGATTTATACTGAGTGGCCAGATTATTATGCATTCAGAGATCATAATAATCTGGCCACTCAGTGTATATCAAGCTGATTTGCTATAATAAAGCACTACGTTTGTAAAGACATGTTCATTTCTTACTGTTTGGGTAATAGTCATATAATTTAACATTTTCCATTTTTACATGAACAAGTCAGTGAGGTTTAGCACATTCACAATGTTGTGCAAATCACTTCTACTTAGTTCAAAAACATTTTTATTCCTACCAAATAAAGCTTGGTACCCATTAAGCTGTTATTCCCCAATCCTTTCTCTCTCCTGGCCCTGGCAACCACCAATCTGCTGTTTCTCTATTTATTTACCTTTACTGTTCATGTCGCATAAATGGAAATACATAGTGTGTAACTTTTTGTGTCTGGCTTCTTTTACCTAGCATAATGTTTTTGAGGTTCTTTTTCATTGTAGCATGTATCAATATTTAGTTCCCTGAGTAATATTCCATTGCATGTATAAACCACAATTTGTTTATTCATTCATTGATGACCATCTGGGTTGTTTCTACCTTCGGCTATTGTGAATAGTATTGCTATGAACATTCATGCACAAGTATTTGCTAGAGTACCAGTTTTCAATTATATTTGGGCATATACTTAGCAGTAGAACTGCTGGCCATATGATATTCTGTTTAACTTTATGAGAAATTGTCAAACATTTTATGTCAAACATCTACTGTGTATGAGAATCCCAGTTCCTCCACATCCTCACCAACATTTGCTATTTCCCACTTCTTATATTCATTCATGTGAATATGGAATGGTAAGTCATTATAATTTTTATTTGCCTATTCATAATGAATAATAATGCTGAGCATCTTTTCATGTGTTTGTTAGCCATTTGTGTATCTTCTGTGGAAATACACTATTCATATTCTTTATTCGTTTTAAAATTGTACCATTTGTCTTTTTGAGTTTTTTATATATTCTGGATCTGAGGCCATTATCAGATATATTACTTAAAAATATTTTCTCCGACTCTGACCGGATTGGCTGAGTGGATGGAGCATTGGCTGAGGACTGAAGGGTCTCAGGTTTGATTCCAGTCAAGGGCACATGCCCAGGTTGTGGGCTTGATTCCCAGTAGGGGACATGCAGGAGGCAGCCAATCAATGATTCTCATCATTAATGTTTGTATCTCTCTCTCTCCCTTCCTCTCTGAAATCAATAAAAATATACATAAAAATAAATAAAAAATATTTTCTCCCATTTTGTAGATTGTCTTTCACTTACTTGATAATGTCCTTCATTGTGCAAAAACATTTTATTATTTTGATGAAGTCTAATTTATTGATTTTTTATTTGGATACTTTTAGTATCATATCTAAGAAACCATTGCCAAATCCAAGGTCATGAAGATTTATTGATATATTTTCACTGAAAAGTTTTATAATTCTTTGTTTCTTTATTTATATTCTGTCTAGATGTTCTACCCAGTGTTAAAAGTGAGACAGAGGTCTCACATTATTATTGTAGAATTCTTTCTCTTTTCAGTTCTGTTGATGTTTTGGGGCTCTGTTGTTTGGTGCATATATATTTATAATTATTGTATTTTCTTGAGCATTTTATCCTTTTATCAATATCTGATTACCTTTTTCATATTTAAAAAAAATTTTTTGAAGCCCATTTTGACTGCTTAGTATAGCCACCCAGATTTCTTTTGGCTGCTATTTACATTGAGTGTCTTTTCATCTTTTTTACATTCAACCTATTTGTATTTTTTAATCAAAAGTGAGTCTTTTATAGACAACACATAGTGGGTCATTTTAAAAACACATTCCGGGCCATTTTGTGAGGAGACGAAGGCTGAGCGGCTGCAGCCGTGTTGCTGACCTCGAGCAGGTGTCGGCTTCGCCACGCAGAACCGGGGAGTAGGAGATTCAGAATAGAATCTCTTCTCCCCTTTCCCTCCAGTGAGATTTTTTTGATCTTCAGCTACATTTTGGCTTTGTGAGGAACCATAATCATCAAAGACAATGGCCAGCAACGTGACCAACAAGACAGATCCTCGCTCCATGAACTCCCGTGTAGTCATCGGGAATCTCCATACTCTTGTGGTGAAGAAATCTGATGTGGAGGCTATCTTCTCAAAGTATGGCAAAATTGTAGGTTGCTCTGTTCATAAGGGCTTTGCCTTTGTTCAATATGTTAATGAGAGAAATGCCCGAGCTGTGGTGGCAGGAAAAGATGGCAGAATGATTGCTGGCCAGGTTTTAGATATTTATCTGGCTGCAGAGCCAAAAGTGAACCGAGGAAAAGCAGGTGTGAAACGATCTGCAGCCGAGATGTACGGCTCCTCTTTTGACTTGGACTATGACTTTCAACGGTATTATTATGACAGGATGTACAGTTACCCAGCACGTGTTCCTCCTCCTCATATTGCTCGGGCTGTAGTGCCCTCAAAATGCCAACGTGTATCAGGAAACACATCACGAAGGGGCAAAAGTGGCTTCAATGCTAAGAGTGGACAGCGAGGATCTTCTTCCAAGTCTGCAAAGTTGAAAGGAGATGACCTTCAGGTTATTAAGAAGGAACTGACCCAGATAAAACAGAAAGTGGATTATCTCCTGGAAAGCCTGGGGAAAAAAATGAAAAGGAACAGAGCAAACAAGCAGACTTGTCCTTCTCATCCCCAGTAGAGATGAAGAATGATAAGACAAGAGGAGCAGACCACCAGCTCCCTGAAGAAAGATGAGACTAATGTGAAGATGGAGTCTGAGGGGGGTGCAGAGGACTCTGCTGAGGAGGGGGACCTACTGGATGATGGTGATAATGAAGATCGGGGGGATGACCAGCTGGAGTTGATCAAGGATGATGAAAAGAGGCTGAGGAAGGAGAGGATGACAGAGACAGCACCAATGGCGAGGATGACTCTTAAGCACATAGTGGGGTGTAGAAATGTTGTCCCATTATTTCTTTATCTAGGCGCTTGTCTAAGATCAAAATTTTCACCAGATCCTTTCCCCTAGTACCTTCAGCACATGCTCACTGTTCTCCCTATCTTGTCCCTCCCATGTTCATTAATTCATATTACCCTGCGCCTAGTCCCATTTTCACTTCCTTTGATGCTCCTAGTAGTTGTGTTAAGTCTTACCCTGTAATTTTTGCTTTTAATTTTGATACCTCTTTATGACTTAACAATAAAAAGGATGTATGGTTTTTATCATCTGTCTCCAAAATAATCTCTTGTTATGCAGAGAGTACAGTTCTCTTCATTCATATATGAGTTCAGTAGATGCTTCCCTAACTACAAAGGCAATCGCATTAGTTGTAGTACCTGAGAGCAGCTTTGAGTTAGAAGTATGTGCTATACCCCATATAAGAGTGCTATGTGGGGCTGTTCAACACATGTAACCATGTATTTTTGTGAATGAGAGTTGGCATGTCAAATGCATCCTGTAGGTAAATGATTAGTGTAATAGTCTTTAAGATTTGTTTTCTAAAGTTGATACTGTGGGTTATTTTTGTGAAAAGCCTGATGTTTGGGACCATTTTTTCTCAAAATAAATACATCCTTATTAAACAAGGAATTTGGAGGAAAAAATAAATAAATAAATAAATAAATAAATAAATAAATAAATAAAAACACATTCTTCCAATACCTTCCTTTTAATTGGTGACCTAACCTGCTTTTAAATTGAATTCCAAAATTCATTTCAGGGACCCTATAACTTTTATTTATTAACCCACTCCTTTATTATCAGCAAATAGTTATTAAGGTCTTGTTAAGTTCCAGGTTCTATCTTAGATATTGTGGAAAACATACAGTTGAACAAAATTTTGACCTTAACCTGGAAGATTTCATTCACATTCTGAAAAGTGAGAAAGATATATCCTATCTAATAAAAGAGTAATATGCAAATTGACCATACCTCCACTACACTCACAAGCCATGCCCACCAGTCACGCCCACCATTCAATCAGGATCAAATATGCAAATAAACCCAACCAAGATGGCTGCAGACACAGAGAGAGAGCAGGAGGGAGGCTTGGGTTTCCCTGGCAATCAAGGAAGCCTGCCCTTTTGGCCTGCCCTTGCCAGCTCAGGCCTCCACTCAATGCTACAAAGTTTCAATGATAGAAGATAAATAAAAATGATGTCAGCCATGTGGAGAGAGCAGGAGGCTTGAGTTGCTCCTGGAGATGAAAGAAGCCAAGCTTTCCACCTGCCTTGGCTGGCCCAGGCCTCTGCTTAAGACTACAAAGTTTCGATTATAGAAGGTAAATAAAACCCAAAAGAAATGGCTGTCACCACAGAGGGTGTAGAAGGCTTGGCTTTGCTCTAGGCTACAAAGTTTCAATTGTAGAAGATAAATAAATCCTAGATACAAGAGCCTTTGCTTGCATCACCAGGGGGTGTGGCTGGCCTGAAAACCATCACAGGCCCCTCACCCAGGCTGCTCCACACTAATCCAGGACCCCCTTCAGGGCAAACCAGCTGGCTCCCATGCACCAGGCCTCTATCCTATCTAATAAAAGAATAATATGCAGTTTGACCATCACTCCAACACACAAGATGGCTGTCCCCATGTGGTCAAAGATCCTGCCCCCATGTGTACACAAGATGGCCACCACAAGATGGCCAGAGGGGAGAGCAGATGGGAGGGACTGGGCCTGTAAGGGAGGGTAGTTGGGGGTGATCAAGCCTGTAGGAGAGGGCAGTTTGGGGTGACCAGGCTGGCAGAGGAGGGAAATTGGAGGTAACCAGGCCTGCATGGAAGGGCAGTTGGGGGGGGGGACCCTTGCCTGCGGGGGAGGGCAGTTAGGGGCAAACAGGCTGACAGGGGAGCAATTAGGAATCAATCAGGCTGGCAGACGAATGGTTAGGGGGTGATCAGGCTGACAAAGAGAAGCGGTCAGGGGCAATCAGGAAGGCAGGCAAGTGAGCAGTTGGGAGCCAACAGGTCTGACTTGTGAGAGAGATGTCTGACTGTTTAGGCCTGATCCCAGATGGACATCCCTCAAGGGGTCCCAGATTGGAGAGGGTGCAGGCTGGGCTGAGGGACATTCCCCCTCCTTTCCCCCAGTGCACAAATTTTGTGCACCGGGCCTCTAGTAAGTAAATAATTATAATGCAATAAATAATAGATAATAATATAGATGTGTACAAAATGTTTTGGAGGAAACATCTAGATGAATGTTATATACAAGCATAAAAATAAAGAGTTTTTCAGATTAAGAATCGGGAAGTTACATTCCAGACTGAAGAGCATATATAAAAGCACAGTGGTGTAAAAGTGCACAGTTGGTTTGGGCATAAGGACTTAATGTGATGTGACTTGAAAGGGTGTGCAACTAGGAATGGAAGATAGAAACTTACACTGAAATCTATAGTGACAGTCTTTATACACCTTGTTGTAGCCTTGAATTTTGCTTGTGTGGATTAGGAATCAAGAAGTTGGCATATTTAGATTTATGTTTATAATGATTACTGGTGGCAGTTGGGTGATGGGTCATATGGGAAGATGAGAAACTCTTGAGACAGAACTAAAATTCCAATAGAACAGAAAAATCCCCATGTAACATCTTCCTATCCTATTGATGGGCATAGACCAAATCAGACTAATAAGATTATTTTGCCCAAATTTTTCAAATTATTGCTAAGAGAGGGAAGCCTCTTTTTTTTTCCCTAGAGAGCAGCTTTGGAGGTAATTTCTCTGTGGTTAAAAAATTCAATGAATGTGAGCTTGAAAGTGAGCAATCGAGTACCTGAAAGAATACAGCCAAGAAATAGATATAAAAACAAGAGAGAAAAAGCAAGGAAGTTCTGAATGCCTTTGAGTTCTAGTCTGAGATACCCCCAATGTTAGCTTGACCCCATTTCTTACATAGTTTGACTTTGTGAGCTCTTGTATTCTCATTTTTTTGCTGAAGATCATGCAGTTGGGTTATTGTCACATACAATTGAAAGTATTTATTAACACAGAGGTTCTTGTATTATATATATATGAAGAGAAAGAGGAGAACGAGCTTGCAGACTCATACAGTGTTGAATAACCAGACCAGATTCTGAAGTCAGCATTTTCACTCTTACTCCTGTAGCAAAGACAAATGACCAAAAGGCAGCTCTTTGTGGCTCAAAGACTATGTGAGCCAAAAATGGGCTAGATTTCTTTAATTCTGCAGTAATATTTATAATTCTTTGGACTTTTAAAAATATTCCTGATCAAGGGGAGTTTTCCCCCAAAGGACTGATAAAGTTATATCTTATTGAAGTTCTACTCCTACTTATCCTGTGTGGTTTTTTTCCCCTCTGTTAAACATTCAGAGTAAAAAAAATCCTTGTTATCTCCTAGAAGTGCATTCTCTCCTCTTCCCATATCCCTTTAGTTTCATTCTTTAATCACTGGATAAAGGGCCTTAAACCATGTAAGAAATAGGAAACAATCAGCCAAAAAGCTATTGGGCATTCCTGAGAGAAAGAATGAAGGAAAGAAGTGATTCTATTACCCTCTCCTGCTTTGCATTTATATACAAATAATTCAGCTGTGTTCAAATCCTTGCTACCTGGCATATTTCCTATTGGAAGAGATGACCTAAATTCAGTTTCAACTTCTGCACCATTGAATGTTGCTATTGGTTTTAATAAAACTAAGCTCTCGTAGGATAGTTAGGTAACAGAGGCCAGAGAATCAAAAGTTATTTGCCCAAAATTATGTAACTATTGCCAGCAAGCCAGGACTAGAATCCAGGCCCCCTAATTCCCTCATCCGTGTTTTATTGCACCATATATCTCTGTTTCCACCCTGCATCAGGAAGATGTAGAAGCAGGAAAGCTTTTCACTGGGGAGTGTCAGTAAACAGTGAAAATCCTAAACTAAAAATATCTTTCATGTCATTTTTCTTCAAGAGTTATTGGCAGGGTCAAGAGGTGACAAGGAGGATTAAAGAGAATTTTTTGCAGTTTCATGAGTTTTCCAGTGGAATGCCCTGATGAACAACAGCTGTTTCATCATCTGGACATGTTGAGACTCCCCGCTCCTTTTCCCCTCCCCCCGTGCAATGTTTACTGCATGCCTGCAACATACAAAGGGATGCTGTGTTCTGCTGCCTCACAGTCTTCACTGGAGTTGAACTTATAATTTCTAATTATAAATATGATGCCTGTGGGTGATACTCTATTGTCAGAAACATAGCTAAAAACATGGGCCAGACTGTAAGGAAGTGTTCGGAAACATGGTTATCCTCCTCTTTTCTGCATCACAGAAAATAAGGCTGTTGCCCTCCAGGAGTGAGTGTGACCTGTCTGATTGCTGCCAGAGAGGTTCTTGTCTCCTCAGCACCCCTCTGAGTTAAGTGTAGGAAGAGTACAGGAATGGGGATCAGGCAAGTCAGAGAAGTGTTTAAATTTCATCTGTGCTAGCATTTGACCTGGGATGAGTGACTCAAATTCTGTGAGCCTCATTTTTGCCACCTATAAAATGGGAATGACAAAATGGATTGTCTTTTGTGAAAATAAGATGAGATACTGTAAGTAAAATATATATCATATACTATTCCTAGACCATAGTGTATGCTCAATAAGTGGTAATTTCGCATTCACTTCCTTTTGTTTCAGCCCCCTGCCTTCCTGACCAATCTAAATGGAGAGCACACCTGGGCTCTAAGTTTGTGATAGGAAGGGCTTACAAGGCATGGCCTGGGAAGGGTGCTCTCACTCTAGTGGCCTATGTGGTTTGAACCACAGGAGAGCAGTGTCCTTCCCAGCATGGCTTGAGTCGTGAGACAGCTAGTTACTTCCTATTCCTCAGCTGTCATGATTTATCACTAAAAATGATGAAACCAACCTTTCCCTACCCAAATTCATTTTGCTCAGAGTCCCACTGGACTTGTGAACTGTCTTTCACTCCATTGGAGATGGAAAATATTTGGAAGGTAAATAAAAATCTTCTGATAACAAGGTTAGTAGAGTTCCCCAAATTACATTGCATAGTTTCATATTTAACTTCAGATTGATATTATTCTGTGTCTTAACTTCAACTAAATTAGGATTGCCACCTATTGCCTTAAATGGGACGGCACACTCTTCAGAAGGAAGAGATGCCTTACGTTTCCATATTCTCATGTTGTACCTAGCACAGTATATTCACAAATCCTTTTTTATTTTACTTTGCTGAGCCAATTTGGATAGAGATTAAATTTAACACAAACTAAAAGAATTTATCACTTATTGGCAAAGAATTCGAGGTGAAGTTATAGGTAGGATTGGATGGACTTCTAATTTATAGGTGACTAGAGGCCTGGTGCATGAATTCATGCACAGGTGAGATCAGGCCAGCCCACCCCAATCAGGATGAGGGGAGCCAATTGGGGTTGGGGTGGAAACAGCTGGGGGGAAGGGCTGCAGACGGTTGGCAAGTGGGCCACACCCCGGATTGGGGGGAGTGGCTGATCAGGGGCAGGGCCAGCTATGGGGAGGAGCCACAGGCAGTTAGCAGGCCCTGATTGGAATGGGGAGGGGGGGTCCATCAGGGGCATGGCTGGCAGCGGGGAGGGGCTCCAGGCAGTTGGCTGGTGGCCCCGCTCCTTGATCAAACTCCCACTCAATTCCTAGTTGAGGGGACAATTTGCATATTAGCCTTTTATTATATAGGATAGGGTGTATCTCTGCATATGATTCTCTCCCTCCAGCTCTGGTGATTATTCACTTCTCTCATCCCTTCAGGCTCAGGATGCCAATGGCCTGACTTTAATAGCTCTGGAATACTGAACCATCCTTTATGGTTTCTCTTCATCCTGTCCCAACCAATGTAACTGGCCACAATATTAAGCCATGCACAAAATGTCCTTTGATAAAGTGCCATCTTTTCCCTACTGGGACTCTGACTGAGGGAGCCCCTCTTCATAAGGACTTAGTGACTATGGGGATGGAATGGACAACAAACATATCACTATAAATTATGAAAAGATCCATGAAGGAACCAAAATAGATGGTGTGAAAGAGAATAAGAGACTGGGATCTAATTCAGATAGGATGGAGACGGCATCTTAAATAAATCCTGGAGAATGAGAAGGAGACAGAAGTGCATTTGAGGCTAAGAGATTTCATGTATTCTCTTTTTATTCAGTTTGCACAACTGTCTGTTGGGGGGAAGGGGATATTGTTATTTAGGGGAAAGTACACTCAATTAGAAATAGGAGACCTAGGTATTTAGTCTCAGGTTTCCACATTTACAAATGAGCAAACCAAGGCTCAGACAGTTAAATTACTATGTCATACCCTGTGGAAAAACTAGGATTGGAAGCCCACTCTTTCACTGGAGTACACTAATTCATCAACTTGGAAATAGGTCAAGATCTTGGTGAGCATCTTACAACAATTAAGGGGATTGGATAGAATGGATATTTATAATAGTCTTGACTTCTCCACAAATTATCTATGTAGATTTATTTAATCATAAACCCTAAAGAAATTATGTGTTGTTCTTAGTAATTTTCCTTTTACCTCATTTGATTCCCAACTGTTTATTTCCTAGGGAAAGAATAATCCATGAACTGTTGGACCTTAACATGCCAAACATAGGCCACACTTCCCTGTATTGTACTGTTTGTGTAATTCCTGACATTGGCACCAGCCTCCATCCAGATGAGCAGCTTCTTTATGTCCTCTCTGGAAATTTCCTCTGGTGCTCAGGCTGTGTGGGATTGGCTATGTTGGTTCACAGACAGGAACTCTGGCTGAGGTCACCATTGCACTTTGTGGTTTTTTTTTTAAAGCTTTGAAGCCATATCCAGCTATCTTTCCAGATAAAACTCCCACCTCTGCTCCTTCTTTCCTTCTCATTGCAAATCCACACTGAAATTTGAGCCTTCCAGGGTATCCATCCAATGCCATTCTAAACAACAGGTAGATGAAATTTAAACCAGGTAGCTGAGACCACTTATTTTCCATCAGTACACATTACTACAGTCCTCAGTTTATTGCCAAATTTAATTTATCCTACTTTTAATAGTATATCTACTATGAACTATTCTACAATGCCTGAAAAAGTTATATATTTAGGATGACCTTCACATATTTTATCATTGTGATCATTGTTTTCATTTCATATCTTCCCCACAAATTTATCCTTTTTCTTACTGTATTTTTGTATTACTATTCTACTTTCCATCTACTTTCTTCACAAAGTTGAAAAAATGTAATTATTTTTTTCATCCCTGTAGTGAGTGTTGTTTTCTTTGCTAAAGATCCCTTTTTCCTTTTCTAGGTAACTGTTTCCTCCAGGGTAACTGCTTCTACCTCCCTCAAAAATTATATGATTCTGGGGGAGCTGACAACTTCTCTGTCTGTCTGTCTGCCTCTCTCTCTCTCTCTTCCTCTCACACCCACACACACACACACACACACACACAGACACACACACCACCTGCCACATGGTTGGGCAAGTGACCAGGGCCAGACCAGGTATAGCCCAATTATAGCAATGTCAGAATTTCCTCACTGGGATTTATATGTGTTGGGGGGGGAGGAGTTCCACCTCTTCCTCTGATCACTGAGCTGAGATCTTAAGTCAAGGGCCTGGAACAATGAAGTATTTGAACTACCTGGGCCACATCACATGGAGAAAATCTATCTGCAATAGGAGAGAAGAGTGCCATCAGACAAAAAGAAGCAGGGATACATCCAGCTGACCCGAGGCCAGTCCCACCCCAATGTCTCTAGTTGCATGAACCCGATGCATGCTCTGTTCTTTAAGTCAATTTTAGTTGGGTTTTTGTTACTTAAAATTAAAGTTCTCAACTATAACCCTCTTCTCCTACTCCTTTTTTCATAGAAAATTTATTTATTCTTTACATGTAATTCTAAACCCTAAATCATTTTTAACCAACTCATAATCCCCTAAATCTATAATGGGGAGAATAGGGCTGCATATTTCTGGAATATCAACCACTCAAAGACATATCCTTTCCTAAGACTGAAAAGGGCCTTCCTGGAAGACACAGCTTCTGACTTCATTCTATATGTTCTGGTATGCAACCCATGTTAAATACTAAGAAGCATTACAATAACTTATGTATAACCCTAGCTATCTTAACTGAAATTCTCTGGAGCCATTAGAATTCTGGAACAGCTCCAGGTACAAAAATGCCTGAGAAACTTGAACAAAACAGAACAAAAAGCCCTTGGCAGTAGGGAAGCAATTTCTGAAAACATCAAATGAGAGAGCCATAGAAAGCTGAGGAATTAAATTCCTCTCATAGCTTTGAAATGGAAGGGGGGAAAACCCTCTCATTAATGGCTACATCTATATATCTCATTATCCAAGACAAATGAATAAAAAGACAGAAAATATTAGAGGCTGGGAAGATGGCAAGTAGAAAAAAAAGAGAAAGAGAGATAAGTGTGAACCAATGTGGTGGTGATGCAGATGGATTTTAGAGGCGCTCTGGAACTGTGAGAGGCCCATCAGAGGACAGTGAAGAATCTCGGGCAAAGGGAAGGGCATCTAAGAAGAGTGTTAGCAGGACAAAGGCCATCTTTATTCACATGGGACTGGGAAAAGAGGAGAAGCCCACACCTACCTGCCTTGTACCCCATGCTCACTGAAACATCTGGGGACCTTGTCAAAGGCATGACACCCATACAATTTTAGCAGGAAGTGGAGGTGTCCCCTATTTACTTCATCGAGGCCAAACTAAAAGGCAAAACTGATCTTGAACAATAATTTTGCCAGCACCATATTATAAACAAAATTTTGGCATTTCAGTGAAGACATTCCTCGGTTTAAATTTTATTATTTTTAGTAAAAAGTAAAGTGCATATCTAAAATGCATTTGATAATCTTCAAAGAGAAAATAGACACCGTGTTCGCAGTTGCTCTAACCTGTGCTGGACCTCAGTGTTTACTTGTTTGGTTGTTTGCACAGCTGTTCGGGAAGGGGAAGGGAGTTGGGGGCATGAACAAAGGCAGTGTTAGGAGAAAGAAGTAACTCCTAAAGGCCTATTGAGAAAGTTGCTCAAGAAGGGGTTTCCCCTATGACCTCAATCAGCAGGAATCCAGAAGCAGCAGCATCTAGTGAAAAAGCTTAAGCTTGCCTTCTCCCCCTACCCTTGTATTTCCAAAGCTGTCAATCACTTTTGTTAATCATGACAGCTTAGCCTCACCAACGCTTTTGGGAATTAAGGACTGGGCTTGTGTCCACACTGGGACAAAACAGTGCAAGGAAAGCAGCAGACAGCATGAAATGCCCAAAGCATTTAAGTAGAGGGGACAAAGCACAACCAGGACAGATGTGTGAGGCATTCCTTGAGTATTCTCTGGAAGATGTGGGAAGGGGATATGATAAAAAAGCATTTTCTGTGCACATAGAATGAATGCTTACATTATTACTACTGTCTTTATTCAGAGTAATGGGGCCAAAACAGCCAGAGAATTTGAGGACATGAAGTTGAATATCCAAGTGGATCAGGAAAAAATCATTTATCTTCTCTGTGTGATATTGGTGCTGAGAAGTCATCAAACCCACAGAGATGGTGTACCTTCCATAAGAATTTACACCATTTTCTTCAGTTTGCAGCCATATAACAATTATTCCACTTCTGGTTCAATGCTTAATAACAAGTCATACTGTTTTATGATTAACTGAAGGTGACTGAATCATGAGCATTGCTCTAAGGGCTAATTTTTATGTTTAAATCAAAATATGGCATCATAAGGCTAAATATAATTGGATTAATCATTAAATCACACCTCATAAGAAAAACCACAACTGGAAGAAGACTATTTTGAAGATGTTTTCACTGTCAGTGAAGCAGAAATCAGAGAAAAAATTGCACTCACATGAGAAACTATCTCCTCACAAAGAAAAAATAAGACAATATCTCCTCATATCTCATTAAAGTAGGTGAAAAATTTTTATTATATTAACATATTTTGTATTAAAATAGTCACTGCATGACCATTTGACCTCTAAAAGTGGCTGGTCACACCTAAAGTCAGTTATTCCCAAATCAGTCACAGAGGGAAGAGGCAAGTCAGGAAATATGGACCCCAGAACAAATCTGGAGAGTTCTGGAATATGAGGGTAAAAGAGACTTTGTCTTTTGAAAAAACTTTTAACCCACTGATTTTATCTGGATTTATGTGTTTCTGGAACAAAGATTTGCATCAGGTGAAACCTATGGAAGTTCTGGGAGGTAAATGGAAATGATACACTGGAGTTTGAAAAGTGTTTTAAAGGGGAGACAGCACAATGTCTGTTCTTATCTCCCTTCTGTTGGCTGATGTGTGCATAACTACTGGGGTTTCAGCCAGTCTCTTGGATTATATACAATACCCCTGAGGAACAGCAGAGAAGAAAACGGGAATAGGCTGGAGCTCCTAACAAATTCATACCAGTCCTGGATGCTAATTGCCAGGGTTTTTACTGAGACAACAAAATGTTCTGGATGAAGCCACCATATTTGGGTTTTCTGACAAAAGACACTGAACCCAATGCTAACAAATATGACAGGGAAAGCAAATTGCTGTCTCTCTATTCTGAACTGAGCTTTGGAAAATGTATATTTCTAAGAAACTGTTTACTGAGTGACACACTTAAAAAAATGATAACTAACTCACAGATCTGAGCCAGGCACTAGTCATGTCTCTGTCTCTGGGAGTCATATGGGTTGGGGCAGATCCTATAAGACCCTGAAGCAGTTATGTCTTGTAGGGCAGTTCATGTAGATTCTTCCGACTTTGGATCCTCCCAATTCTTCATATTTCCCTGCTTCTCTCTTCCAGCAATTATCAAATTTCATTCTGTTTTGTTTCTTTGTACTTAAGAGCTTGACATGATTGAAGGGAATTGAGTGAAGTATCTTTATCAATTCTTAGGGGGGGAAAAAACCTGAAAGAAAAAGGAGGACTTCCTGACACTTGTGTGGATGTAACAATTAAAATAAGTAACAAACCCCTAAATGAGTAGTTCCCCTCCCCACCAAACCAGCAACATTGTTATAGAGCAAATATTTTATAAGCCTCTCTTTGCTACCCTAAAATAAAATTCAAACATGATATAATTTATCTGGATGTATAAAGAATTCAACATAAACCCAAACTATAACATAAAAAATAAAATACTAAAATAATGTTTATTCCTATGTAAAGGTTCAAGTATGATCACATTAGAAGACAAGGCACCCTCATTTGAATGTGTTTTCAAAATGTTCCCCAGGAAACCACTCCCTTGGAAGATGGATAAAACTTCCGGGTCAAAAGTATGTCCCTCCCTTCCCTATAGGACCTTCTCCTTTCAGGGACAATTTAGAAGTTCTAGATGGTTTTACTTTATTAAGAAATGTGGCATTTTTTTTACATAGTATTACCTAAAATGTGCCCTGTAGCAAGAAATTTTCCTATCAATAAGTGTTAAGTAAAAAGTATAACCTAATAGTATAAGAAACATTTTTTCTTCTTGCTCTAGGCCAGTGGTCAACAAACTCATTAGGCAAGAGAGCCAAATATCAACAGTACAAAGATTGAAATTTCTTTGAGAGCCAAATTTTTTAAATTTAAACTTCTTCTAACGCCACTTCTTCAAAATAGACTCGCCCAGGCCGTGGTATTTTGTGGAAGAGCCACACTCAAAGGGCCAAAGAGCCGCATGTGGCTCGCGAGCTACAGTTTGCCGACCACTGCCCTAAGCCATCAAGAGTTCTGAAGATGTGACTGTGCTCAGTGAATCTAATTCCCAAAGCTATCTCATCACAGAATCCTTTTTCACTGGAACATCTCTTGGGTCCAGTTTGTCCTGGGAGAAACTTAGAAAATGCTGCCTCACAGCCTGTCGAAGAGCACATCACCACGGAGAACAGAGAGGGCCCTTTAGGAGGCTCTGAAACCCACTTGTGGAAGAGCAGCTTTTACTAGACGATTCACTTTGCCGGGAAGTGGGCATGTTAGCTCCCCCTCAATGTCACAAATCTGCCATGTTCACTTGACTTTCGTGAGAAGGAGGCAAACAGGTAAAATTAATCTGACATCAGAGATGTTTTGGGGGAAGCAGAATTTTAATGTTGCTGGTGATACGAATTGACACCTATTTTATCTGGATTTCACAGCACATTTACCTATAGCTACTTTAGCAAGACATGACGGAAATGCTCTGCTCATAACGTTGACAATGAGGCATTATAAAAGGATACATGTCATCTGATAGCTTTAAATACTATGTTTTATGAGTAATGTTCATAATATTTATCATTTCTGAAGTTCCTATTTTGTGTAAGGACATTTTTGCAATCACTATTTCATTTCATCCACACAACACATCTATAAGCTATTGTTGGTCCCATTTTAGAAATTTAAAAACCTGAAGTTCAGGGTCACAGAATTGTTCAGTGGCAGAACTTGGATGCAGAAAAGTGGCCATTTCAGGCTTCCCTAGAAGTCACAAATTTGCCCTATTTCACTTGACTTTTATAAGAGGAAGGCAAACGCATAAAACTAATATGACATCAGAAATGTTTTCAGGAAAGCACAATTTTAATGTTTTTTTTCCTTTGCCTCCCTTAATTAAGGGAAATTTTTTAGAACATTTTCCATTTTTAAAAAAGACAGTCAGAAATTACAGGCTAGCCTCCAGCTGTCAGGAAAATAGCCATTCCTGAGTGCCCAGGATCACTTAGCCTTGAGGGTATTAACAGCCCATGCTTTAGTGCACATATTGTAACTGAAGAACCTACAGTGAACTGCTGAAAAGTTACAGGGTCGAAAAGATTGTGATGTTTTTCTTCTTCCCTCAGTGTCACCTGATTTAAACTTCAAGGTGTGTTATTTGAAAACCACTTGTTTCCAGTGACTCATTTTGAAATCACTGATTTCATCTTCCTGGTTCTTTGTAAAGCCAGGAAGGGAGATCAACACCATATTATTTTCACCTTCAAACACGCTTACCCTGTAACCAGAAGAATCCAGAACTGTTATTGTTCCCTTGTTGAAGAGTATGTTTCTGTTTTATCTTTTTACAAGAGCAGAAATCCATTCTGAAAACAGGTGCCCTGCTTGCCGTCGGTTTCATCCTCCAGCAATTTTCAAGCAAAATGTTTATAAAAGATTCACCTATCAGTCAACACATATTTACTTAAACTCCTACTGTATACCAGACATTGTTTTACATTCTGGGACTACAGTAGAAAGACAGACTAGATATTTTCTCCTTGGAGTCTGTGCTCTAATGATAAACATATAAGTAAAAATGACCTTCCCAGAAAGTGAAAATGCCTATGAAGGAAAATAAAAGAGGGTAGTATATCATAATGACTGAAGTGGAAGATTGCTTCACATTTAGACAGCCTTTCCATGGAGATGACATCTGAGCTGCTGTTAGAATGATATGAATTTGAGGAAGAGAGTGCCAACTGTAAAGAAGAGCATTAAGATGAGAATAAAACTTGGGAGTTTAAGGAATAGGAAGGAAGCAGGTCCCAGTGGAGAGTGATAACACAAGAGGAAAACAGTAGATGAGATCAGAAGGGCTAATGGTCCAGAGCCTGTGGTAAGAATTCAGGTTTTATCCCAAGTACAGTGAAAAGACAATGAAAGACATGGAGGCTACTGTTTAGAGCTGATTCCAGGCTGGCAAAAAAAAAAAAAAAAAAAGGAGTATAAAAGATCAGTTAGGCCAGTGGTCAGCAAACTCATTAGTCAACAGAGCCAAATATCAACAGTACAACGATAGAAATTTCTTTTGAGAGCCAAATTTTTTAAACTTAAACTTCTTCTAATGCCACTTCTTCAAAATAGACTCGCCCAGGCCGTGGTATTTTGTGGAAGAGCCACACTCCAGGGGCTAAAGAGCTGCATGTGGCTCATAAGCTGCAGTTTGCCGACCACTGAGTGAGGCCAATTGCAATAGCTTAAGTGAGCAAAAGTAATGTTTGGATTAAGTAGTTCAGTGGAGATGGAAGGAATAAATGGCTCTCAGGATAGAACTGTCCAAATTTGCTGATAGATTAAATTAGGAAAATGGGAAGGACTTACAGAATTTTGCCTAAACAACTGGATTGATATTGGTGACATTTTCTGAACTGGGGAAGAGTAGAAGAGGCATAGATTTGTGGGAGATACAGGAAATCCAGAGTGCAGTATTGGCCATGTTAACTTTGAGATTTATTTTAATCATCTAAATAGAGATGTCAGGTAGGCAGCTGAGTATACAAGAAATCAGAGGAGGGGGTTGTAACTGGAGATATAAAGTGCCCCATAAAGCCCAAGACTGAACCGTTTGCAACATGCTGCCTCAGCTTCCCCATAGGCTTTCCCAATTCTCTATGTAACTGATTGGCTCTGTGTAATAATTGTCCATGAAAGTTTCTACTTTCAATCTGGTTTTCCACTCACTGAGGCCTTTCTGATCTCTCTTCCTTTGTCATCGGTGTCTTCCTGAAACGCAAACAGAATTAACATCCACCTAAACCAAACTAAATGAAATTGCAAATCTTCCTCATTCAGTAAGGTCATAACTTGCATTCCAAGGTAATCCAGATGATTTTTTCTTTGTTAATCCTCACCCAAGGATATTTTTTCCATTGGTTTTTAGAGAGAGTGGAAGGGAGCGAGGCGGGGGGGGTGGGGGGGGGGGGAACCTCAATGTGAAAGAGACACGTTGATTGGTTGCCTCCCACATGTGCGATTGGGGCTAGAATTGAGCCTGCACCAAATTGATCCCTGGATCCTTCAGTCCATGGGCTGATGCTCTGTCTACTGAGCCAAAAGGCCCGGGGCCCTAGAAGACTTTCGTAGAGTTCGTAAGAAGTCTGGCTCAGTCTGACATTTGGACTGTTTCACCAATCTTCACCTTTTCTTTACCCTCTCCCAAAAGTCTTTGCTTTACTTTTCCAGGCACCCATTCACCATTTCATTACCTGTAGGGCCTAGATTTCAAACAACTGCCAACTAATCAATCCTTGGGTGTTTAAAGGATTACTCATTTCTGGTATATTTGCCTTTTACCTGGGAGAGTGAAAGAATAAAAAATAGTAAAGATCAAATAAATGGCCCTCAGATGGTAGGAATTTAAATAGATTTTCTCCAATTCTAACATACTTAATACAGGTTGGTTATTTTCCTGGAGCCTGTTTTATCCATTGTTTCCTCATATTTTTCATCTTAAAATTTTCTTTCCCCCATGAAATTGTGTCTCATGCTATATAACATGGGTGAACCTTGAGGACATTATACTGAGTGAAATAAGCCAGTAAAATAAACCAGTGACAAAAAGACAAATCAAATGCTGCATGATTCCACTTCTATGAGATACCCAGAATAGTCAAATTCATAGAAACAGAAAGTAGCATGGTGGTTTCCAGGGGCTGAGAGAAGAGGGAAATGGAGAGTTGTTATTTAATATGTAGAGTTTCAGTTTTGCAAGACAAAAAAAATCTGGAGATGGGTTATACAACAATGTGAATGTACTTAGCACTACTGAACTGTCACTTAAAAATGATTAAGATGGCAAATTTTATGTTAGGCATATTTTACCTAAATTAAAAATTTAATTTAAGTTAGCAGCAAAAAAGCAAGTCAGAGATATTTGAAGTATAAAAAGGATTCAGCTCGCTGTGGCTTAAATGAAGACCACATAATGAGGAACTCAGGTGCCACTAGATGATGGGCTCAGCCAGGAAAAAGGAACCTAAGTTCTATAACCATAAGGAACAGATTCTGCCAACAACCTGAAATAACAAAAATTTGGTTTTGGATTCTTCCCCAGATTTTTCTTCTAAGAACCAGCTTTGCTGGCACCTTAATATCAGCCTTGGGAGACCCCAATCAGGGAACCCACTTGACTTATGCCAGACTTTTTGGTTTTTTTTTAATTTTTTAAAAATTTATTCATTGATTAAGGTATTACATATGTGTCCTCATCACCCATTACCCCTTCCAATCTCCCCTACCCCCCGTCACCACTTATGCCCTCACCCTCCTGGTGTCCGTGTCCATTGATTAGGCTCATATGCATGCATACAAGTCCTTTGGTTGATCTTTTCCCCTTACCCCCACCCTCTCCCACCATCCCTCTGAGGTTTGACAGTCAATGCTTCTCTGTCTCTGGATCTGTTTTTGTTCATCAGTTTACGTTGTTCATTATATTCTATACATGAGTGAGATCATGTGGTACTTATCTTTCTTTGATTGGCTTATTTCACTTAGCACAATGCTCTCCAGTTCCATCCATGCTCTAAGTTTGAAGCAGCCACCTTTTCCTCCTTTTTCTTCTTCCTCTTCTTAAAGAATACCTTTCAGCATTTCATATAATACTGATTTGGTGGTGATGAACTCCTTTAGCTTCTTCTTATCTGTGAAGTTCTTATATCTGACCTTCAATTCTGAATGCTAGCTTCGCTGGGTAGAGTAATCTTGGTTGTAGGTTCTTGCTATTCATCACTTTGAAAATTTCTTGCCACTCCCTTCTGGCCTGCATAGTTTCTGATGAGAAATCAGCTGATAATCATGTGGGTGTTCCCTTATAGGTAATTAAGTATTTTTCTCTTGCTGCTTTTAATATTCTCTCTTTGTATTTTCCTCTTGGCATTTTAATTATAACGTGTCTTGGTGTGGTCCTCTTTGGATTCCTTTTGTTTGGAGTTCTGTGTGCTTCCTGGACTTGTAAGTCTATTTCTTTCACCAGGTGGAGGAAATTTTCAATCATTATTTCTTCAAATATGTTTTCAGTATCTTGCTCTCTCTCTTCTTCTGGCACCCCCATAATTCTGATGTTGGTATGCTTAAAGTTGTCCCAGAGGCTTCTTACACTATCCTCAAATTTTTAGATTCTTTTTTCTTTTCCAGTTGAGTGTTTTTGGCCTCTTGGTATTTCAAATCTTTGACTTGATTCTTGTGTTCCTCTAGACTGCTGTTGGGTTTCTGTAAAATATTTTTTATTTCAGTCAGTGTATGTTTAATTTCTAGTTGGTCCTTTTCATATCCTCGAGGATCTCGCTAAACTTATTGGCCTTTTCTAGGAACCTCTTGAAAAACCTTATAACCGTGGTTTTGAACTCTATATGCAGTCGTTTGTTTTCCTCCATTTCTTTTGTTTGTGATCTGTTTCTTTCTCTCCACATTTTCACTGCTTCCCTGAGTTGGTAAGGTAGCTTTGTGTCTAGGTATCTCGGCCTGCCCTGTTACTTGAGGTGGACACTCTTGGTGCACCCCTTTGTGTACTGTATGTACAGCCTTATTGCAGATAAGTCTTGATTGTTGTTTGTATCACTGGGAGGAATTGATCTCCAGGCCAACTGGCTGTAAGGATCAGCTGTAACTATGCTGGGAGACAGCTTTATGCAACAGGACATGCAAATTTTCCAAAGCCTCTGTGCTCAGCTTGGATGGGGCAGAGTTTCTGGGTGGGACAGAGTTTCAGGGTGAAGCCGACAGGCTTGGCTTCCAGTCAACCTTGCCCCATGAGGTCACTGGGTCTTAGCATCAGCAGGAAATCGCTGCAAGCACCTCTGTGAGAAAGGCGCCCCCGAGTTTCACCTGCCACCAGACTATCCAGTCTCTCCCCCAATGAATCCGGAATCTCAGATTTTCGCCTGGCACCAGGGTTCTGTGCAGTCGGAACTCCTTTCTCCCTTCCGCCAGATCACACCAGTGTCACAGTGAACAGTTCACCCTCACTGCACACACTTGCATGCGTGCCTCTGAAGCTCTGCCTTTAGCTGTTCCCCTGAGACTCCACCTCATAGCGCCACCTGGGTCTCCTTTCTCTCTCCCACCACATAATGCCAGCAGGACAGTCCGTCCTCTCTGCATGCACTCACACGCACGCCTCTGGAGCTCTGCCTTTAGCTGTTCCCTCGAGACTCCACCTCACAGTCCAGATTCTCCTTGTAAGGGCCTGGGTCCCCTGGGTTTTGAGTGCGATTCGAACTGGGTTCAGTGCAGCCTGGACTTTTTATCTCTTTTTTGCTAGAGCATTCCTGCCATGTGTTCAGACGCCCCCCATCCTCTCTGGCTCTGCATGCGAGCGAGTTCCCATACCTTAGGCTTTGCAGTGGCTCTGATTATTCATGTGCATTTCTGTTTCCTTCTAGTTTTAGAATTTCCAGTCAACCAGCCCTCTTGTGGCTCTGGATGATGTTTGCCTTGTCTTTTAGTTGTATTCTTGAAATTGTTGTACGGGGCAGCAGCCTACGTGTTTACCTATGTCGCCATCTTGGTTTCTCCCATTCCAGACTTTTAATATTTATATTTGGGAGATAATAAATGGATAGTTTAAGCTGACAAAAAAATCTCTTTCTTAACCTCAAGCTCCTGTTTCCATAAGCTCCCATCCCTTTTCTTTTCCCCTATACAGCCACCCTATTTGACATTCAATGTCTATTTTAGCCTTCTCATTGAACCTACTTTTCCCACAAATATCAACAACTTACCTTAGTTATTAATTCTAATAGTCATCCCAAAAGTTTGCTCTTACTTGACCTTTGTGTCATTTGATGCTCCTAGCTACTTTATCCTTTATGAAACGCTTACCTTCTGTGAATTCTGGAACCCATTTCTCACCTGGTTTCCCTCTATTTTTCTTGCCACTGCTTCCCAACCTCCTTTGTACAGTCTACTGTTTCTAATTAATTCTTAAATTTCTTGTCTTCTAGGGGTCAATTATTATCCTAGCTTTTCTACTCTACATACTTTCCTTGGAGAATAACATCTACATTCACAGCTAAACTCTTACTTATATATGTACTAGAGGCCTGGCACGTGAATTTGTGCACAAGTGGGGTCCCTCGGCCTGGCTGGGTCAGGACCCATCGAGGCCCTCTCACCCAGTCCTGATCAGGCAGCCAGCTAGGGGAAGGGATCATGGGAAGTTGGCTATGGAGTACACTGATGACCAGGGGGCAGTTCCTACATTAAGTGTCTGCCCCCTGGTGAGCATTCATCATAGTTACTGGCCAGTCATTGAGTCATAATGGTTACTTAGGCTCTGATAGATAGATAGATAGATAGATAGATAGATAGATAGATAGATAGATAGATATAAATAGATTATTGACTTCAAACATTTCTCTGGTTTGTACGTCTTGGTTGAACTTGAAATCTATATGTCCAACTGCTTATGGGACAACTAACCCTTGAAACCCTGAAGGCCTTTAAATTCATTTTGTCCAATCATTCTTTCCTTACCAAATTTGGACCTTTACTTATAGTTGCCATCTTGATAAATGTCAATTTTTCTAACTTGGTTAGCCAAAGTAGAAGAAAATAGGTGCTGTCCATAGCCCCCTTTATTCCTCATCACCCCTGCCACAATTCAATGGTTTACCCAATCCTAATAGATCCTGCCTCCGAAATGTCTTGAATCTGCCCCACCCATGAGCCTTTCTCTACACCTACTGCCATTCCTTAGTTTGTGCTCTAATTACTTCATTCTTGATTGCAGCAATAGCTTCATGGTCTCCTAACTGTTTTTTAAACTGATCACCTTATTTTCAGCTTGTCCCACAATTCATTCTCCACCCAACAGAGACCTTTCTAAAATGCAAACTTGATATCATTTTTCTTGACTAAACTCCTTTAATGAGTTCTTTATTTCCTTCTGAGAAAGCTCAAATTCTTTTTCTTAGCATGCAACACCCTACAAGAGCTGGCACTTGCCTAACTAACTGCACAACTGACCCTCTCACTATGCACCCTTTGCTTGCGAGCTTCTAAATTAACTACAGTTTCAGTGGTATGTCAAGCTCCGTTTTATTTCTATTCCTTTGGACATGTTGTTCCTTTTGTCCATAATTCACCAACTCATTTTTCAAATTATAGATCAATTACCACCCTCTTGAAAACCTGTTCTAATGCCACCATTGCATGCATGTGTTCCCCTTTTCTCTGTTAACACTGCACTCTGTGTAAATCAGTAGTACTTCCTTTTCTATAGCTGCCATTAGTAGTGATCACTGCCAAGTGGTCCCACCATTAGAATGTACATTCCTTTAAAATAGAGGATGGGCCTTACTGACCTTATACTCCTACTATTTAACACAGTGTCTGAGACAAATCAGTACAACACATATTGTGATGTATGCACATGCTTGAATAAGTTGTCTTTTATTCACTGCCCATTAAGAACGGATCATATTTGAAAAATTATACCCTGCAGAAACTGGTTTAGCTCAGTGGATAGAGCATTAGCCTGTGGACCGAAGGGTCCCAGGTTTGATTCCGGTCAAGGGCATGTACCTTGGTTGCGGGCACATCCCCAGTGGGGGGGGGGGGGGGGAGGCGTGCAGGAGGCAGCTGATCGATGTTTCTCTCTCATCGATGTTTCTAACTTTCTATCCCTCTCCCTTCCTCTTTGTAAAAAAATCAATTAAAAAAATTTAAAAAAAAGAAAAATTATACCAACACAAAAATATTTTGCCAACACAGAGATATAATAATAAAATAGCTAATATTAACTATGAGCTGGGTACTATGCCCCCACCTTTGAGATTTTGCTTACACTTAGGACAACCTTAAGAGATGTAAATACTATAGCTATCTTATATTATAGATCCAAAAACTGAGGCAGAGAGAAGTCAAGTAATTTCACCCAAAATATATAAAATTAGGATTCAAAACCAGATCTCTTTGTCTATGTAATAAGCTGCCAACCATATATAATGAGTCGCAGAAAGAGTCTATATTTTGAAATACTCTTTCCCATTGTCAGACAATGTACCAGACCAAATTTTAGTTTAGAAAATTCAGTTGCTGTACATGCATATGGTGAGTATATAAATATGAAATCATAGTAAAAAATGAAGTCAATATTTTCTCAAGAAAAATTGATATGTAACCAGGCTGGAATGGCTCAGTTGGTTGAGTGTTTTTCTGTGCACAGAAAAGTTGCTGGTTCAATTCCCAGTTGAGAGACATGCCTGGGTTGCAAGTTTGATCCCTATTTTGGGAGCTTATGGAAGGAAACCAATTGACATTTCCCTCACACCTTGGTTTCTCTCTCTCTCTCTCTCTCTCTCTCTCTCTCTCTCTCTCTCTCTCTCTCTCTCTCTCTCTCTCTCTCTCTCCCTTGTCTCTCTCTCTCTCCAGTCCTTTCTCTAAGCATGCCATCAGGTGAGGATTTTTTTGCGTGTTTTTTTTAATTGATATTTATATCTTGTCAAGTTAGCGAACAGCTATCCCTTGTTGCTATCCGTGTGTGTTTTCAAGTAACTCCACATAAAGCAAGTTTCAGACTGACCATATTTTGAAAAGTAACCCTTTCTTGTAATCACACTTGGACTTTTAAAATTTTTAAGCAGACGGTAACAAAGTTCCTGATAAATAGAAGGGGTAAGATAATTTGTCAAATGCTCTATAGAGCTCTATCTATTCCTCAGTGGTGAAAAGTTGGGGGTGGGGAAATAGATGCCAAAGATTAATGAGCAGTTAAGACTCTGAGCTCTCATCAGAGGCTTTGCAGTTTCACTTGTAATATTTTTATTTGGAAAAAATATTTTACTTTAAATTTAAAAACCACTTAGATTATGAAAGAACTTTTCTATGGCTTTGTATTAATGGATTTCCCCCGGAAAAGTTTCCTTGGGGGAATTTGCTTTTGGACTCTTTTTGTACATATGCCACTTGACATGTCTTTTTCCTTTTGGTCAAGATATTCTCCTCCAGGTTTATTAAAGACTATAAGTCTGAAGTATGAAGTAGATTTATCCAGTTTGATTATAATACAACAGCTTGAATTTAGGTACAAATATTACATTTGAGTAAAATTCTCAGGTGTAAATCTCAGCTATAGTCCTTGAGTTCACATCCTAGGTCTGGCATTTTCTAGCTGCCCTATTCTCCAGGCTGTCCACATTGGCCTTGGAGCAGTGAAGCAACAACTAGTGGAGGAGGTATCTACAGAGATGGGCTTGGTATGGTGCTCCTGATTTTCCTTTGATGCTAATAATATGTAGAAGGAATTCAGAAGGTCCTGCATGCCTCATGAACTGTGAATCATGAGTATTAGCTATGAAATAGCTAAATAAAGGCAAAACTAGGCCAAGCAGAGGATGGGATGGAGTCACTGGGACTCTTAAGCACCAGCAAGAACCAAGGTGGCCTGGTCAACAGGAGGTGATGACTGAGCTCTTTGAAAGCATTCACCATTCATCAACCATTTTGGAATAACAGACCCTGAGTTAAAACAGCAGATGCTCAAATTGAGAGAGGAACCAAGATGGCAGCATAGGTAAACACCTATCTTGCTGCCCCACACAACAATTCCAAAACTACAACTTAATGACAGAACAAACATCACCCAGAATCGCTGGAAAGCTGGCTGAGTGAAAATTCAACAAATAAAAGTAAAGATAGGACACTGTGACTCAGAGGTGCAGTGGAGCACAGCATGGAAAATACTTGCAGAATCAGAGGTTTGGAGCCATGCACAAGCACCAGTGGAAAGGGTGGATGGCTGCAAACCCGGGCGGTTTTCTCCAACAGGGAGGGCAAAGGCATCCCACTTCACTGATTCCCCAGTTCCAGGAAAGGTCTGGGAACCCATACTCATATGGGGTGAAACTGGACAACGGGCACAGCAGAGGTCTGTGAGCTTGTGGAGAGGGTGAGCTTATGGACAGTGCGAGTAAACTTGGGATCAACAGTTTGTGCACAAACTTGGGAACAGAAGTGCATGGCCTCGCAGAGAGGACTCATGACTTGCTCCCTTGTTCGGGAGACCACTGGACTGTGTTGTGTTACAACCCTGGGCGAGACTTTGGTGGTGCGGACTCATTTGGGGAGAGGCTGAGTTGTCTGGCAGAGGGTGGATATCGGCGGCAGCTCTCTCTCGGAGGTGCATGCGGCCATTGACACCTGGCAAACAGACCCTGGTGCCACAAAGGGCAGAGCTGATTCTGCCTATTCAGCCCAGAGACTCCGCCCATCCAACCTGAACAAAGCTTACCCTCACAGTCAATTGGCCTGGAGGTCAAACCCTCCTAGCTCTAACAACAATAAGCTGGGCTTAACTTCAACAATACTGTACAACCCATAAAGGAATGCAGCAAAAGTATCCACCTCAGGTAACTGGGGAGGCTGAGCCACTGTCCCTTAGAGGACATCTACCACACAAAGCTAATCGACTAACTCAGGAAAGCAGCCACCATGCAGAGACATGGAAAGAAATCAGATGGGAAAGAAATGGAGGGGGGAAAAAAAACGACTGGACAGAGTTCAAAACCATGGTTATAAGGCTTTTCAAGAGGCTCCTAGAAAAGGCTGAGACCTAAAAGGAAATGAACAAGACCTACGAGGAAATGAACAAGACCTACGAGGATATGAAAAAGGACCAACTAGAAATTAAGCATATACTGACTGAAATAAAAATATTATACAAAGACCTAAAAGCAGTCCAGAGGACTGCAAGAACCAAGTCAAAGCTTTGGAATACAAAGAAGCAAAATCCACTCAACCAGAAAAGCAAGAAGCCAAAAGAATCCAAAAAATTGAAGATAGTGTAAGGGGCCTCTGGGACAACCTCAAGCATTCCAACATTCGAATTATAGGGGGACCAGAAAAAGAGAGAGAGCAAGATAATGAAAACCTATTTGAAGAAATAGTGACCGAAAACTTCCCCTACCTGGTGAAAGAAATTGACTTAAAAGCCCAAGAAGTGCACAGAACCCCAAAATATAGGAATCTAAAGAGGACCACACCAAGACACATCATAATTAAAATGCCAAGGGCAAAAGATAAAGAGAAAATATTAAAAGCAGCAAAAGAAAAACAGTTAGTTACCTATAAGGGAGCACCCATATGATTGTCAGTGGCTTTCTCAACAGAAACAATGCAGGCCAGGCAGGAGTGGCAAGAAATATTCAAAGTGATGAATAGCAAGAATCTACAACCAAGATTACTCTATCCAGCAAAGCTATTATTCAGAATTGAAGGTCAGATAAAGTGCTTCACAGATAAGAAAAAGCTAAAGGAGTTCATCACTGCCAAACCACTATTATATGAATTGCTGAAAGATATTCTATAAGAAGAAGAAAAAGGTAAAAATATAAATTATGAACAACAAATACACATCTATCAACAAATGAATCTAAAAATCAAGTGAATTAAAATCTGATGAACAGGATAAACTGGTGAATATAACAGAATCATGGGCATAGAGAGGGAATGGACTGACAATTATTGGGGAGAAAAGGGGTGTGGGAGGTGCAGCAAGAGACTGGACAAAATCATGCACCTATGGGAGAGGATAGTGTGGGAGAGGTAAGGGCAGAGGATGGGATGGGTACTGGGTAGAGGGGACCTATAGAGGGAAAAAAGGGGAACAATGTAATTAATAAACTAAACAATAAAGATTAAAAAAAACCAGCAGATGCTCAGTAGCAGCTTTAATGTGAACAGAGGCTGACTTTCAAAGACCAGGTGAAATGCACTTAACCAGAGGACCAGAAGAAAGCAAAGGAGGACAACACATAAATCATTCACCTCATCCTAGACACCAGTAGTTCATATAAACATTCATCTGCTTGGACTCCAGATCCCCTGAGAGGGGAAATATTTAATGACTTATTAGAACACTAGAGACCTGATGCACAAAATTTGCGCACTGGGGTTGGGATCCCTCAACTCACCCTGTGTCCTCTCACAGTCTGGGATTCCTTGGGTGATCTCCAACTGCTGGCTTTTGGCTGAATGACCTTCTGCTGCTGCACAGCCTGTTGCTTGAGCTTTAGCAGCTGCTACATGTGCACGGGCTGAGCCACCATGGTCTGTCCTGCAAACACTGAGTGGGTGAGTCAAGCATGGAGGCAGGCTCAGCCTGAGTTCCCTGTACTTCCCTGAGTCACTGAGTTGTTCAGACTTACTGCCTTGAACAGCACTGTGATCAAGCCTAAGCCAGCAGTCAGCTATCCCTCTCACATTCTGGGACCCCTCGGGGGATATCCGACTCCAGCTTAGTCCTGATCCCTACTGTGCCTGCTGCCACTGCTCGGTAATGCTATCGCAGCGTTGGGAGAGGCTCTGAACGCCTTGGCAGCTGCGCTTGCCAGCCATGAGCCTGGCTTCTGGCTGATTGGCACAACCCCTGTGGGAGCGCCCTGACCACTAGGGGGTAGCTCCTGCGTTGAGCATCTGTCTCCTGGTTGTCAGTGCATATCATAGTGACCTGTTATTCTGATCATTGTGCCGTAGCAGTCTCTTGGGCTTTTATTATATAGATTTGTGGCACCTGATTATCCAAAAGAGACAAAATTGCCTCGCAATGGTTCCAAAAGTGAAATATCCACAGCAAGATAAAAATCAGTCACCAAAAAATTTACTCCTCTGTACTAGGATTGTATATCCATAGTGCTTTGGGAACTAAGAAAGTCAGTTTTTCAGACTATGGAACTAGGAAAAGCTTTCCAGAAGGGTAATATTTGAGGAGAATTTTGAAGGGCAAGCAGGAATTACCCATCTATTAAGTGTGACATGTTTAACGAAAGCAAAGTTATTTGAGACGAGGCTTGAGCTTAGTAGCAAAGAGAAATCCAGGGTAGACTGCAGAGGCCCGCTGATGGCTGTGGAGGCTGTTACCTGCAAGAGCCTCTGAGCGGATGGGGCTGTAAAACAGCCTGTGTCCTGCTTTCCAATGGCTCTCTAGTCTCTACAGCAGAAGGAGGGATACACCCTAGGCCTGAGAATGTGACTACTCTTTGTAGTTCACACAAAGGCTTGCTTTGCTCTGTAAGCCTTATATTACCAGGCTTTCTAGGCCCACTGGAGGCCTAGAATACTGGTAAAGCTAAGGCCTCAGAGGAAACTGTGTGGGTAGCAAAGAAATCAAGCTTTCATATATTGAACTAGCTACAAAAGATAAAGAAATAAATTTGTGAGGATCCTGTAAATATGGTAAGATTGCCTGACCAGTGTGGCTCTGTGGTTGAGCGTTGACTCATGAATCAGGGGGTCAGAGTTTGATTCCCAGTTAGGGCACATACCCAGGTTGCAAGCTCGATCCGCAGTAGGGGCCACAGGAGGCAGCTGGTCAGTGATTCTCTCTCATCACTGAAGTTTCTATCCATCTCCCTTCTTCTCTTAAATCAATAAAAATATATTTTAAAAAAATAAATAAGTATAGTCATATTATGGAAGCTCATACAAATTAGTTTAAAGAATTTGGACTTTATGGAAGAATAGTGAGGAGCCACTGAAGGTTTTTGGACAACTGGGAACATGACAAAAAAATAAAAATTTTCCACAGCAGCTGTGTGCAGGGTAGACTAGAGCCAAGAGACTCGGGAAGTTATTGCAGTTGTCCAGACATGAAGCAAAAAGGGAGATTCGATGGTATCCATGGTAACAGAAAGGGAAAGATATGGAAATTATTTTGAAGGCAGAACAACAGGACTTGATTACTGATTGGGTATGAATGTGTGGAAGAGGCAGTAGTAATAAATGACTCAGGGGCTTTGAGCTTAGGAAGCTATGAGAATACCTTTGAAATAGGGATGCTAATCAGAAGAGCTGCTTTGAGAGAGAAAATAGGGAGTTTGGTTTAAGGGATGGTGAATTTCACATAATGATGGCATATATAAGTGGAAACACATACATTTAAAAAGACAAAAGCTAGGGCAGTCTTAACTTTTCTTTCTTTTTCCCTTCCTTCCTTCCTTTTTTTTTTGTTTCTTTCTTCCTTCCTTTCCTATTTTTGTTCTCTTTCCATGATTTTTAATGCATCTGAGGCTCTTTATCTGAGAACTTTGAGGATAAATTTTACCAATTCCCTTACATTTAGTAAACTGTGAGAAAGGTTGCCATCATTGTCATCACAAACCTTGTCTTCAAGTTAACACAATGTACTATTCAGTACTCTCTTGTGTTTGTCACTTTTGTAGACAGAGTTCACAATAACAGATTTGATGCCCTTGAGACATTTTCACTCTGTGATGGCCAATATTTATAGGACCGATATACAAAGAACACACAGAATAGAATAATCATCATTGAACAATATCTATAGTAGATTAAAAGTAGTATTTAACAGTATACTCTACATGAGGAAACCAGGGAAGAGGAGGGTCACTGTGCTAGATAAGACCAGTAGTGGGATACCGATAGTTAGAGGTAAAAAAAAAAAAACATGCTTGAATTTCTTTTTTGGACAGAGCTCATGTATACCACTATCTTCTTAGGCAAGGAAGATGGATTTGGAATGCTGCTTAGATAATAATACTTACTATTCTCATATTTTTAGGACTTAACCCTGTATACCCATTATCTCTTCCTGTCTCTGGATGCTATGACTTGCACAAGACCATATAGCTCTACTCTAGGAAGCTGGGCCTAGAGTAGAGCTATATGAATACTTTAATGGTGATGAGAAAAATCATACTACTTCATTAGAAAATTCAGCCAATTATTTTAAAAACTCTGAATATAAGAACCCAAAAATATTGAAGCTGAGGGCAGCTTCTTTAGCATGATCTCCTCTCCCTTTTACAAAGTGAGACCCGTCCTTAGGAAAGATCCCACAGCTGGGCTGCACATCTCTTCCCGTTTGAACAGCACTTCCCCTTCACTCCACTTATGCCTCTCTTCTTGCTTCTGCTGCCATTCCTGCAGTGGTTCTGTGAGTTAGTATGAAAACAGCTATTTGCCCTGTTGTCTTCACTACCTCAGAGAGAGGGTCAACTTGCACCAAAGAGAGGGAGAAATTGCATGTTTTCCCCCTTCCTTTTTCACTTTGTGAGTTTCCATTGAAGTTTAACATTATGGGTCAAAATCTGGTCTCAAAGTCAGGTGACTTGGTTCATGATATTGGTCCACTGATGGGCAAATTGTTTTATTTTTGTGCTAATGTTTCCTCTGCTTGTTAAAGAGATTTAGCAAAACATTGAATAGATATTGAAAAGATGAAGACACAGTCAAAATGATGTCTTAAGGAGACAAGCACCATTCACAGTCAACATCTACTGGTGTCGGTGGAGTCCCTGTTCCCACCTTTAAAAAACTCTGTAATAATTTAAGTTTCCTTGTGAGTTATAGCCACCATTCACTCTTTGCTTACATAACATGTTTTCTTCAAGTTTCCCTTAAATTGTTCACTCTACTAAAGAGCCATTTTAAGTATCTTTATATTTTGTAGCTAGTTCAATATATGAAAGCTTGATTTCTTTGCTACCCACACAGTTTCCTCTGGGGCCTTAGCCTTACCAGTATTCTATGACTCACTACTTTACTTTTCATAAATAGATGCTAAATACTCTCCCTGACTCTATTGGAAATGACAGATTAAAATACTCAAGAAAAAAATTGTAACTAATGCAGTTAAGATTTAAACTATGCAATAAGTTTCCTCGTCTCCTTTTTTCTCTTTCATGTTTTCTACTCACTGTTTGTCATAAACAGTGGTTATCAATTTCTGTCAAATAATTCTATTCTCTTTATTTCTCCTTCCCCACAATATATAGCCCTTTTATTGGGAGAAGGCCCAATGCATGAAGATTTGTGCAAGAATGGGACTTCCTTCCCCTGGCTGCCAGAGCCGCCTCTTCACTCCAGCCAGAGCTGCCTTTTCACTCTGGCCCAGAGACACCTTTCCACCTTCCCACACTGCCCAGAGGCCCAGAGTAGCTGGGGTGGTGTGGAACGCCTGCATATGCAAATCGACCCACCATCTTTGTTGGGTTAATTTGCATACTTACTTCTGATTGGCTGGTGGGCATCATGAAGGTATGCTCAATTTGCATCTTTTACTTTAATTAGTGTAGACTACAGGCCTGTTGCATGAAATTTGTGCACAGGTAGGGTCCCTAGGTCTGGCTGGCAATCAGGGCCAATCTGTGGGGCAACCAGTAGGGTGACAGGGCCTCCCCCAGATCACACCCACTTTGGCCAGCCTGGTGCCACCCACTTGCTGACCCTGCCCCCAGCTCACATCCACCTTGGCTGGCCTGGGTCCTGCCAGCTGGGGGCAGCTCTTACATTGAGCATCTGTCCCCTGGTAGTCAGTGCACATCATTGTGACCAGTTGTTCTGCCGGTCGTTCCATCATTCAGTCTATTTGCATATTAGGCTTTTATTCTATACTAGAGGCCCATTGCATGAAGATTCATGCAATAGACTTTCCTTCCTCTGGCTGCCAGGACCAGTTTTCCTCTGGAACCTGGAACCCAGGCCTTCTCTCTGGCTGTTGCCTTCTGTTTTTGCTTTGGCTGGCTGGAAGCTTCACTCCAGCCAGAGCCTTCAGTCTTCTCTGCTGTGGCTGGAGTGCCACGCTGCTGGCACCTCGTCTCTGCCCCTGAGGGCAGGCACTCTCCACCTCCACTGCCTCAGTTTTGTCTCCACCCCCATGGCCAGGTGCTTGCGCCGCTTGGCCCTACCCCTGCTCATGATTGGCTGGTAGCATAGCCAATCAGGAGCCAAGGTACAGTCACATTTGCATGTTACTCTTTTTGTAGATAGGATGATTTTCCAATTCTTGTATTTTCTTCTTTTTTATTCACTCTCCTCTCCTCATTCCTAAGTCAATAAAGTATCACCATTGGTCCCAGAAAAAAGTTACTTCCTCCTGCCAGAAACCTAATTGACTTGTCATTTTTCTTTTTTTCTTCTTTTTAAAATATATTGTATTACACACAAGATGTCAAAATAAGCCAAAGGAAAATCATTTGGGCAAAATTAAAAAGAATCCCAAGTCTTAATTTACAGAAAAGATTCCTTTATTAACATTTGTTAATATGTTTGTATATTTTCAGAAAACAACTCCAAGACCATATGGATTCCTGCAACAAAGAGGAACTGACAGGTCTGCTCTAACCACGAAGACAGTCCAGAGATGGAAGACGCTGACAACACCTTGCCACACTAGCAGTCAGCAGTAGTGCGTTGCTGCAGGCTGCCCAGGACCAAACCAGAGAGTGTGGGACCTGCATTGCCACCATTTGTCCAACATCCAGACACCATTAATGACATGTACACATAAGGAATTATTTGATATTGAAACTAGAACTCAGAACTGTTGGACACTGAAACTGAGACTCAAATATTTTTGTTCTTATTATGTTTATTTCTAGTATGTAGATGTAAGATTAAAAAAAAAAGAAACGGGGGGGGGAAGATAGATATAAAGGCAAAGAAGCATTGAACAGACTGTCAAACTACAGTGGGAAGGCAGGGGAGGGTAGGGCCGGGGGCGTGGGAGATCAACCAAAGGACTTGTATGCATGCATATAAGCATAACCAAGGGATACAAGACACAGTTCGGGGGGGGGGCTGGAGGTAGGTGAGGGCACGTGCTGGGGGGTAGGGGCAGCTGGGAGAAGATTAATGGGGAGAAAAAGGAAATATATGTA
Source organism: Antrozous pallidus (assembly GCA_027563665.1). Classification (NCBI taxonomy): domain Eukaryota; kingdom Metazoa; phylum Chordata; class Mammalia; order Chiroptera; family Vespertilionidae; genus Antrozous; species Antrozous pallidus. The sequence goes on from CM050520.1 coordinate 64,681,649, forward strand.
CTACTATTTGTAATACTTTAAAGAATAAAAAATATATATTGAAAAAAGAATCACAAAAATATATTTATTGATTTTTTTTTTTTTTTTTTTTTACAGAGAGGAAGGGAGAGGGATAGAAAGGCAGAAACATTGATGAGAGAGAAACAACAATTAGCTGCCTCTTGCACACCCCCTACTGTGACCACAGCCAAGGTACATGCCCTTGACCAGAATCAAATCTGGGACCTTTCAGTACGCAGGCCAACGCTCTATCCACTGAGCCAAACCAGTTTCAGCTGTCATCTTTCTTAAATACAAAGATCCCTGAACAGATTCAAGGAAAATAAAAAATTTCCATGGTATTTCCAAGTACAGTTTGAAAGCAAAAACTGGAGTCCATGAGAACTACTACATCTAAGTTAAGATGATGGCCTAGAGACAGCAGTGGAAAGAGACAGAGAATACACATTGGGCATAGATACCAAGTTCTTTTGAGATATTTTCTCCATGGGACTCTCATGTTTCAGCACAGCTTCTGAGCAGAGGCACAATAAGCTTTCTTTTGGACTATCTTTTTAAGGATATTTGTATAGAAATAAATATTAGGAAATACAGTGTTTCCCTCCCGAGGAAAGAGCAGACATTATTATCAACCACTGTAATGGATCTGGGTTCCCCAAGCTCATGGTTTCTCTCTAGCCATGCAACCCACTGCGTCTACAGATGTCACCTGGCCCTCTTTGCAGCACCCTGTGGGAAATGAGGTTTAGGAAAGCGCCATAAGAAAATTCTGATATTCTGTCTACTGCTATTTTTCAAAGTAATAAAGTCCTTTGTCTCTGACTCAGGAGTCTTGTGTCTCCTGCCAGTATCTATGAAACTCTAGCAGGCTAATGTATTGGATTACATCCAATAGGCTAAAATTGTAACCTTTCATAGTTCTTGACAATATCCAAACATTATGATATTTCATGCTGTTGGTAGAAATATTAGGCAGAGAGAAATTTAGAGGCTGAGTTTTTTTCTCCATCAATATCTTGAAATAGTTAAATGCACATTCTCTTTCCCTTCAGCTCTCACCTCCATCTAGTCTAATGTACTTTCTTAACCTTGATAATAATGGCTCTAATGGCCCATGTATTCAGTAGAGTGGATTTTTAGAACCTATTTCCAGGTTACAGTTTGTGTGCCAGGATTACATTAGTTTTTATTAATAAAGAAAGGAGCCAGGCAGCAGATTAGAGCTGACTTTTCAATCACTTAATCACCAAATGCACCCCGAGTACTCTCATACTTCTGTGTTAAGTGCTGCATAAAGCAGCCTCAGTTCTCAAAGCATTTTAACTTCCTTCACTCCCATAAAAAACAACAATAAAAACTTCTCTATTAAAAAACCCAAATGTTCAAGCCACTCATTCATTGAGGCAGTAACCATAGAAACATTTTTATAAGAAGGATTGTAAAAGTATTCTCCCCCATCTATCTTGGTCCTAAACAAAAAAACAACCTCGGGATCCAGACTCAATATCCTCATTTTTAAAAACCTCTGACCTTCAGGGAACTTGAAGATTAAAGAGACCAGGCCTACCAAACCAACATCCTTCTGGTACCACTGATTAATAGTAATAATGAAAATAAACATTGCTCTCTGTCATTTCCAGTTAATTCAATCCATAATGATGATTATTTGTTGTAGGAAAGAAAGCAGTGAGTCATGGCAAGGCTTTAAAAGCTGGGAAAGAAGCCATGTGAACACACACACACACACACACACACACACACACACACACACACACACTTTCATACCAATCTGAATCATAGCATTGTTTTAAACAATGGTGCTGAAATGATAAGTGCACTTTACAGTTCAACAAAAACTCAAAGTCTATCACCTGTCGTCAATTATTCTGAGTCTCTGTGACCCCCAATTCAGTCCAGAATTGAACCTCCAACCCAACCCCACATAGTGCTGACCAGTTAGGTTTCAACCAGTGTTCAGAGAGAGAAAATTGCAGCTTGGTTACTGGGTGGGGATGAAATAAATATGAAAACTCACTGGGTTCTACTACCAAGGTACCTGCAACCAGTCAATAAGGTACAATAGTCTCAAGACCTGCATTTTTGTGGGAGTTGGAGAGCCCCAATAGCTGTTCTCCTTCCTCTGACTTATCCCACCCTTCACAGTTTGTTGCTCCTTGCAACATTGCCTATTTTCTTTGTATCTGTTGCCCATTAGGAGAAGGGCTTCAGACATGCAGAGTGTGCCATGGACTACACTGCTTGCTATCCTGGCTTGATTTCTACCCCAGGATGTAAGCCATAGGTTTGCTTTACTCTTTGGACAAAAGATGTTCAAGACCTCCGCACACAACAAAGAGATAAAGTAGTCTAAAGTTAACAACACCTTCATAATGATAGACTTTTAGGTAATTCGTGACTTGGAAGTTATTCTTTTCTCAATTAAAAGTCAGTAGTATTTTATAACTACTCACACTGCCTTAAGTCGTCCCAGGTGACCAGTGCTATAAACTGATTAAAAAAATAATAATCTCCAGAAATTCTAGCATAACACAGATCCAGTCACTAGTACTTAGGAAGAAGAGTAATTAGAGCCAAAGCAATACAGCTGATAGAAACTCATCATAAAGTATGAAATCTGAGCAACTGGAGGCAGCCTAAAAATTCTCAAGTAGTTTAAGTTAAGAGTTCTGATTCAAGAGGCAACCATTCCAACACAGACCTATAAGGGACATAGAATAGCATGTCATATGGAAGATAATCAAATCCTAGAATTAAATGAAAAAGGGAGGGTTAATAAACACCTGTATATGGAAGAGGCAAAGACATGTCCTTCATGCATTCCTGGCTAAATTTTCTATCAGTTCTCTAATGAGTTAAGATTGGAAATTGTGTGGTTTCTTGAGTAGATATTACATGTAGTTTCACATGCCTGCGTGTGTGTGTGTACATGTTTAACCACTTAGTAACTTAAACTCAGTACATTCCTTGGTAAGAGATGAATTATCCTCAACTAATGCTTTTTTAGTTTAATATAGCATCCTATATACAATTCCCCAGCAAATATCATGATGAATAGTAATCTGGATTATATGTGCCCAGTGGACAATCAGAACTAAGACTCTAGTACTTAGAATAATCAAAAGACATTATCAACAGCCCTCTAGAACGTTGCTTCAGCAGGATTATCTTATTTATATATGCTATACTACATAGTGGCAGGGTGCAGGGCTGCAGAAGAAGGGTCCCAAGAAATTTTGTTATGCTATATAACTCTTCTCATAGAGGGTAAGATTTGACAGAGCTAAATGACCTGCCTACCCCAAATCATCTTTGTCCTCCTGATATGTATCTGAAATTCTTTACTGTCTTTGTAAAAACTAGCATAATGTTACATGCAATTTTGGGAAAGGGGTGATTAACACTGTTAGCTTATACTCAAATACAGATAAAGCCATTTCTTCAGATTAACTAGCAAGGAGTCTTGAACACAGTGAACATATTTTCCAAATCTGAAAGTGAGTCAAGTTGTTGCACAAGTAAAAATGTAAATACAAACTGTTAAAAGCTTTGAAATCACAACAGTGCTAGAAGAACTGAGATATTAAATAATAAGCATGAAATGGGATCCTTTCAAGGGAGGAGGAAGAGGATGGGGCAACACCAGGTGAAATGGAAGCATGCGGCCATCATCACCAGAGAGCATCACAGCATTCACAAGAGGAAAAGGAAAACAGGAAAGGCACGAGAATCAGCAGGTTTTTTTGGGGGGGAAAAATGGAACAAGGCTGCTCTAACTTGCCCTAATGTTTCTACTTAGCCTTTCATATTATTGTTGTAGTATTTTTAAAAAAGTAAAGGAAAATTGGATGACAATAAACTAGATTACTTTTTTAACATAAAATATGAATTGAGGGGTGTTCACTATTTCTTGAGTAATTTCTTTGTTTCGAACCCTGAGCCTAGCACTCTCCTTCCATTGTGCCAAGAACCAGGCTATAGAATGCATGTTACCATAGCAACACACCAGTGGAAACATCTCTTGCCCCACTCATACTGAGCCTTCAATTCTAAGTATTCCCAAGGTTCATCTCAAACCAAAATAAACTTTTCTTCAAACTTCTGAGAAAGGGCTGAATTATTAATATTTATTTATTGTTTACCATAAATTTTAGCAATAGCATGCCAAAACTGAGCCCTAGGGAACAAATAAAATAGACCTTCAGTGGGTGTGCAAGTAGTTTTTGTGTAAAAGACTACTATCTATCTGCTATTTGGGCAGAATATCAAGAGCTTTTAAGGCAACTCTCAATTCCATCTGTCAAAAGTTTTAATAAAGTCTAAAATTTCCCAGTCCCTATCCCCTCAAAATATCCTAAAAGAGATAATACTTCCAATGAAATGACAAGGGACACACTGGCCAAGTCAGGGTGATTCCTTTATTGAGTGGGGAAGCACCTCACTTGTAAGGAAGGATAGAGCCTGAGGCTGACCTTGCCCAGTCAGTGTTGCTGGCTCTTCCTGCCTTGGTTGGAGAGCGCCACCTACTGTATCTGCCCCACTACTATCCTCATAGAGTCCCCTTTTCAGCTCCAAGTATCCCAAATGCCAGACTTTGAAAGCACAAGGCCAACTCTAATATTTATAAGCATTGGTTGGACAAGTGTGTCTTGGACTGTGGTCTAAAGAAAGAGGGAAGAAGGGCCAGCTTTGAAACTTCTAAATAAGAGCATATTAGAGCTTTGGGAGGAGGATTTTAGGTTATTTTTACCACCTAGACACCTGGTCTGGACACACTGAATTCCTGCCCACTTTCTTGTCCTTATCTGCCACCAGTCTTTTGTACCAAGTCTGCACCAAACTGGATTCTTCATCATCTCCAATCTTGTTTCTCACGGTGGTTTTTTCCATTCCCATTCCCATTCCCATTCCCATTCCCATTCCTTAGCCTTACCACTGAGCCAAAACCTGTGCATCTTTTAAGGATTAATTAAAAATGTTTTTCTATCTTCATGAAAGTTCATTACAGTCTTTGTAATTCTTCATACCACCCATGGTTAATACCAATTAAATTGCCTAGTGATATCTCTTTTAAATTTCATTATTTAATTCTTGCCTGGCTCTCTAAGTAGTCATGTGCTTTGGTGTACCATCCCCTAAAATTTTAGAAGCGCCTGCAGAGCAGCAGTAGCATGACATATTACACCAAGAATAGAGCCTTGGACCTGACAGCCACTTTTTCTTGATCTCATCATTTCTTATCCAAAACTTCTTTCATTGTGTCCTACATAATTTCTCACAGGGACTTGCCTTTGTGAGAGAGCTCTGAATTCAGCTGTTAAACATGTACCCTAGAGTCCCTTATCCTCACAACACTGTCGATAGGAGGACGGGGTGAGGATGGATAAAAGTGGGTTAGAATACTGGCAAAGCTGAAGAGAGAGTAATTTTTTCTTTGGCTCTAGAGGTCCCTTGCTTCTCAATAAGTCAATGAGCTTAATTTTAGTAACCCAGCCATGCTATGGAAATTCTTTAATTCCTTGTTTTCATTAATATTTAGCAACAGATTAATGGATGTGGCCAGATATAAAGCATAATGGCTAAGATAATAAATTTTAGAGAAAGAAAGAAAACAGTTTAATTACCAACTCTATAATTTATAGCCCATGTAACCTGGGGCATGTTTCTTGGCATCACTGACTTGTTTCCTCATATGTAAAATGAAGATAACATTCATCTAATGGGATTTTTGTGAGAATTAAATGAGTAATGTGTGTAAAGCACATACTGCAGTGCCTGATGATAAGTTTTATTGGTGGTGGTGGTTATATTCCCAAGGTCTAGCAAGGAGCCTGGCCCACAGAAACACACACACACATACATGTTGAAGTAAAATAGAATATACAAAAATAGATCTATGCTATCCTACATGCTATGAACTAATCTAGCACCAGTGACAGGGATATATAAAGATCGAGCTCTACGCCCTAGTTCTCAATGTCCAACACTTGTCCAAACAGTTCATTTATGACAACCTGCTCTTCCTGCTCTCACTTCTGAATTCTCCCAATTTTCACCTCTGGCCCCTGATGACCTAGGGGGACATCCCCTGTAGTCTGACCCATGTGCATTTAGACCCAGCTGAGCAGTAATAGTCTACCTCCGCATATTCTCTACTCTGCTTTCCATCTTGTCTAGGAAATCCCTCTGATCTCACAAGGGAGGGAAATGGACCACAATTATCAATTATTCCAGTGAGTAACTAGCTAAAAAAAAAAAAAAGAAACAAAGAAGCAAAAATATCAGTTATCTAATCTATTTAAGATTAAATTAGATACCTGAACTCATTTCCAATGTATGTGTATGTGGAGGGGGGGTGAGGGGGGAAGAGAGTTCCTCTACCATCAACAAGCATTTCTCAGACACAAGGGTAGCATCAGATTTCACAGGTTAAGGATTAAGACCTACAAAACTGCTCCCCCTACTGGCACCCCCTCTGGTATCCCCATTTCTAACTCCAGTGGCAAGTGCTTTTCACCCACTGGCTATAAATCAGAGGTTCCCAGGACCACCTCCTTAGATTTGATTAATTTGTTAGAAGGGCTCACAGAACTCGGAGAACAAATTGATTCACTAGATTACCCATTTATTACAAAGGATATAAATCAATAGCCAGATGAGGAGATAAATAGGGCCAGGTCCCAAACAAAGGAGCTTCTGTCTGCATGGCGGTTAGGGCTCTACACAGTGGCACTGGGTAGCATTCTCTGTTTCCCAATGTAGAAGCTCTCTGCACTCTGCCCTTTGGGAATTTTAGAGAGGCTTCATTAAAGTAATAATTAATTAAATCACTGAGATTGGTGATTGATTCAGCCTCCAGCCCCTCTCCCCTCCCTGGAGGTAATGGGTGTGACTGAAAGTTCCATCCCTCTAATGACATGGTTGGGTACATTGGCAACCAGCCCCCATCCTTAGGTACTTTCCAAAAATCACTTCATTAATATAACAAAAGACACCTTGATCATTTTCAACACTTTAAAAATTCCAAGGGTTTTGGAAACTCTGTGACAGAAATGGAGTTGAAGGCCAAGTATATTTTTCTTATTATAAATCATAATATCAGAGAGATGAAAATCTGTAATCAGATTTTCACTGGTTGCAGGAAAATAAAGTATTCACATTTTAACATTATGCATTAGCCTCTCCAATGTTAGAGACTAATGTTTACTATTGTTAATTTTTAACACAAGCTATAAATATGTCCTATATGTGCCAAAACCACTTTCAATGGGATGGTTATTACACACATATGGAGGAACAAAAAGGTGTGAACTTGTCAGAATCTGGCCTTGGTTTCTTTTAGCACCATTCCCTGGCAAACTGTTTCTGAGAGTCACTGTTTTCCCTGTTATTTTGCTTCAGCTAGTTGTCAATTACTATCCCTCAGGTGTGGACTGACATTGCTTTAAGGTGTTTTAAGTGTAAAAAAAAAAAAAAAAAGAACTGTATTAGGCTTAAAATACAGTACCTTCCAATGGTATTTTCACTTTTGTATGGGAATCTTGAAGTTCCTAAAGACCCAATAGAATTAATCTCTCAGGCTAAGATTTCCAAAGGTTGAAAATTATTTCTGTTCCTGAAATTATATCATTTGTGGGTCCACTCACTCCACTAATGTTGACCCCAGACAGAGTAGGCTGTAAGCAATAGCAAAATGGAGATGAACATATGAAAGATGTAGCCCTCTTCTTCCCCTTGAATTCTGAGGTGAGAAGCAGTCATTGGCTCCAGCTGCTCAGAGAAGAGTTTTAGAACAATCAAGGCCAGCTGTGAAAAATCCTGTCTGGGTTTGGCTTCTGACAGACAGCAGCTTTTGTGTGGAAAGAAGCAGCTCTTTTCTCCCGGGTAAAACCTGAAAAAGCTGTGCTGTCTGTGAAATCTAAATTGGCCAAAGATTTTGAAAGAACATGATTTCGATGCTGAAACCATCAACACAGTGAGGAAGCAGAAATGTGCCTGTTAGTAGGCAGTATGAGCCACAAAGATTTGGACGTAAAGCTACATGATTAGGCCTACTTGATATTATTTCCAGAGGCCCCAGAGTACCTCAATCCAGTGAGCTCCATGGTCTTAACACTTAATGTGTGCTGTCCCTATCCTGAATACAATTCCACAAAACTAACCAACTCATTTTACTAATAATAAAGTCAACTTATACTGATGAAGGAAGACCAAAGCAACCAGTAAAAAAACAAACAAACAAACAAAAACAACAGGATATTAAGTATGGCTGTAACTTGCCTGAGATACCAGAGTTTCACAGAGGAGGGGAGGGAACTGTGAGCAATGCTAGCATCATTCAGGTAGAGAGCCTCAGTGGAGATGACAGATGACTGTGACCAGGCAAGCAGGGACTTATGGGTAGGGGATCATGAAAGGAATTAAATCCCGCTCCTGAGAGCATATTATATTAAGGAGCATCTGAGCTGTAGGAATCAGAGTGAGTTCAATTGGAATGATTCCTGTTTCATTAAGCTATCATAGGCAAGGTCAAAGGTTCTTACCAGATGAGAAGTACCACAAAGATGGGACAGAGGGGAGATTTCTACCTTCATATAGTAACTTCTAAATTGATAGTTTTTTCCTAATAAACTTTAATATAATTATACTGTGGCCCGGTGCAGGAAAATTCATGCACTTGGGGGTGGAGGGAGTCCCCTCAGCCTCTCACAGTCCTGGAGTCCTCAGGGTTTGTCCTATTCATGCAGGAAGAGGGCCTAAGGAGCAGACTGACCTCCCTCTGTGGGAGGCCACTGGGCCGGCCAATCAGGGGACAGCACCACCCTCATCACCCTGCCGCTGCCACAGCCTGGCCTCCCGCAGACTGGCAATCAGGGGACAGCGCCTGCCCCCACCACTCCTCTACCGCCACTGGTCACCACTTCCTCCCACCCTTACCCCCCCATCGCCATTCCCTCCCTCTGCCCACTAGCACATGCCTTGGCTGGCCTGGCACCTCCTGCTTGCAGGCCTTGCCTTCCCCCCACCCCGCACTGGTCTTTCTGCTATTTGGTCGATTTGCATATCATGCTTTTATTATATAGGATGGTAAGAGTTTCTTGCTCCATATATCCCAAAATTTAGTCCTGAGAGAAAGAAATATGCTAACCCAAAAACATTCCATGAAACTGATTGCCTGGTAAATTTGTGCAAAAACAAACAAACAAAAACACCCTCAATGCAGAGATAATACACAGGAAAGCTGAAAGAAGTTCTAAAGTCAATAGACTAAAATAAAACCAAAATGGTATAGAAAGTGGGATAATGTAGAGAATGTCAATTGGTATGAATGGTAAGAAAGTAGAATTATCTCTGGAATCTTTTCCAAAGGACACAACTACTTACACATAGATTCTGATGGGTCCCCAAGGAGAACTCCCAGCTTCTCACCCCAGAGAGGAACACTGCTCTTGATAGACAGGAATTATTGTGTCCTTTAAATGAGAAAAGGTTGAGTCATCAGTAAAATGAGAAAAACCACTAGCCTATAGTCAGGTGGAATGAGAAGTGAATTTAGGTTTCCACACATACTAAATACGAGTTTTTGGCTATTATTTTATTTCTTCCTCCCTCCATTTCCTGTTTTCAAAAAGAGGGGGGATAGTAATAGCTACCTTACAAGTTTATGATAAACATTAAATAATGCATGATAATGATATTAAATGAATATTATAATCTGAATTTTGCTATAGCATTCATAACTATGATGCTTTACCAAATAAGTATGTCAGGCTCTGCTCACTATTTTTATTTTAACTTATTTTGATTTGTATCAATTTTCCCTGGTTTGTACTAAGAGGATTTCCTGGATTGTATATTTTTAATCAGTTTGTGGGAAAGGAAGTTCTCAAAGGAAAGACTCTTTACGCTATATCCGATGAAATCATTGGCATAGGATTTAGAAAGTTAAGAAAAACTAACTTGCTTACAATTATTTGATTCAACATGGAAATTTCCTTTTGGTTGGATTTATTTTTGTTGATGTTGTTAGTGCAAAGTAAAACCACTGAATATAAACATATGAGTCCAGTATTAATAGAGCAAAGCTGTGAAACTATCAACTGAATTTTATTCTCATTGGTGTTATCAATTAACTTGAAATTGAACAAATAACCTTCCCACATTATAAGTTAATCTACCCATAATTCTAAGAAATGCCATCTACCCATGAAAACAAACAAAAGCATATGAACATAACCTAAAAACATAATAATAATAATAATAATAATAATAATAATAATAATAAAAAGCATAATTTGCCAATTAGACTGGATGACCTTCCGGAAAAAATCGTGGCAGCTGGGGGCTGAGGCAGAGGCAGGCGGCTGCCACCAAGGCATGGGCTGAGCCCCTTGCACGAATTTCGTGCATCAGAACTCTAGTTACATTATAAAATATCACCATACAACTAAACTAGGCTTGTGTAAGTCTTTATACACATTTAGGAATATAGTCTCATTTACTCTACTTATGTATCACTAATATATATGTACTACCAATTCATATCAAGTTAAGACTGGTATATGAATCTGATCCATAAAATTTACAGTTGGTGGATCAGATTAAAAAATTATGCTTAAGACTGACACATTTTTTTCCTCCATCTATTTCTTTATTCACCTAACTGCAGTTTATTGTGCTTTTTGGAAATCCAAAGTAGCCATTGATGAAACTGAGAAAATAATCCTTTTGTAAAATTTGTGTGGTATAATTCATATTCATGTTGGAACCTTCAGCACCCCAGAAAGGAGTCTGGTGAAAGGAAACTCTAGAGTATTTAAGGCCTCCCCCAAGGAAGTTTCCCTTTCTCCCCCTCACATACATACCTCTATGCCTTGATCCACCTACAGTTCTGAGAAAAGTCAATAGAGTTAAATGAATGTATGTGTGAGTTTTTTATAGGCTCTCTAAGTAGAATTGTGTTCGGCTTTACTAGTTGCATTTCTGCAGCTCCAACACTGTCATAAACTATAGTACCATTTAGCTGAGGTTGAGCATATTGGGCAGAGTCAAGGTGAACATCTAGCAAAGAGCTTTGCAAACACTCTAGGTAAAAAGCTGAAGCATTTCTCACTGTAACAACAAATAAAATGGACTTGTCCAGTTTGCTCCTTCCCCTCCTTCTCCCACCTCTACTTTCACTTTGGTAACTAGTATTAAATACTGATGCTGTGCTGTTTATGAAATAATACTAAAGGGCATAAGAACTAAACGTTTACCCCTTTTCATCTCAAATTTTACCAAGAGAATGTAACAAAGTCTCTACCTCCCCTGAAAGATGTTTTAATTGGTGGCTAAATAAAATACCTGGGAGTTTTAGAAAATAAGATTATTAATTAAAAAATCATTCTTAGACTCACAAATTTTGCCTAAAAAGCTTTATTCTCTTAAGTTCTGATGGAGCAGAACAAATAAATACTCATCATTAATATTTTATTACAAAGAGTAATTTATAAAACAGTCTTTTTTTGAATAAAGAAACTAAGATTCAGGAAGCAAAAAAGAATTTCCCTGTCATGGACGTGGTTAACCAAAGAGCCAGTTGTTTTCTACACTTACTGTCTTTTTGTTAATCATTTATACACAAATTCTTGAGTACCTATCATATCCACAGTGGTATCTAAGGGCTGTGAAATGTATAAACCCAAACAAGTCATGGTTCCTGATGCCAAAGATATTATTATTGGATATTCTATACAGAGCAATAATAGAAATCACTATTTATCAAATATTCATCATGTGAGAGAAACCAGGTCAAGCTCAGGCAGGGTCACAGACATTATTCTCTTAATATGAGAATTATTTTCCTCAGTTTACAAATGGGAATCCTAGGATACAAAATGGTCATGTGATTGTTTCAAATCGCACAATTCATCTGAAGCCCAGGTCACAGTTGAACCCAGATCTGCCTGATTCCAAGACCTTTGCTCTTAACTATATCATAGGCTATACTACATCTGAAACAGTTCTTCTCCCCAGAGGCAGTGGGAGATGCTTTAGCTACAGGTGAAAGGGATGTTTTGCAAAATGAGTTCTATTAGCCCTGAAATAATTTACCAAAAGAACCTACAGATTTTCATCTTTCCTGGGTGACTTAAAAATGAGAAGATGTTGACTTAGAGGTTTAAGAGTGGGCCTACCTGACCGCCTAGTAAGAAGTGAAACTAAATGGCATCTCAGGCTTTCGTCCATCTTATAATTCTCAAGAAAAACAAGAACAACCAAAACCAAAACACATCTATAACAAGTCTCTTTCTCCCGTGTTTTCTTTTGAATTCAAGTAAGCTTAAAAGTAATAAGTATATTGCACTTAAAATAGCTATGCAGAGCCCATGGAAAATATGCATGGATTGTGAAGCTTTCCCGTGTTCCAAGGAGATTTTGCAGAGGGTTGGGTTTTTTGTTTTGCTTTTGGTGATTTTTTTTTTAATGGTAAAGCATGGACTGAAGATTGGGCCAAAGTGAGTGTTTGCATGTAGTGATGAAGCCTGTGTCTGTGGGAAGCAAACATTGCAGAACACTGAAAAATATGTTCATGCTAGAAGACCCATGTGAGGATTGGCATCCTGAAAGAAAGACAGATGTTTCCTCAAAAGCAGAATAAGTGGCTTGCTGTTCTATCCAGACTTGGTCCCTTAGCTGTTATCTCAGGGTCAGTACACATCAGAACAATTGTGACCACTATGCTTCCCCTCTGTAACTCTAGAAAGAGACGAAGCACCAGGAAAGAGCCAACTCTCATTCACAAGGCCTTTGCTAACAGTACTTTTCATTTGAAATACTTTTTTTAGTTTGCAAGCTCTATTACAGGTGTTAGGATTGTTGCCTCTGTTCACATGCTGTGGACCCCTGCAGTGCTCCTAGAACAACTGTGTACCTCTTTTTCATAAAAATACATCCCTCTAGTATTCCCTTTTTAATGCAATAGGTCTCTTCTCTGCTAGACTATATGCTCATTTCATGGCAGGGAGCATGACTGCTTTGTTAACCATAAAATCCCAAAGGCCCAACACAATGCCAGGCATATAGTAAGCCCTCAATTTTCTTTTTCTTACCACTTCTGAGAGCATCTTTGGATAGTCTCAGATATTCTAGAAAGGCAAAGCCTAGACTGGCTCTTTCATTAGGCTGCTGGAACAAGATCATTTGTTCATTCATTCATTCAACAAGTATTTTTGAGTTCATAATATGTGGTAGACACTGCCTCTGAATGACTGGGATTCTACAGTGAAAAGAACAAAAGAGACCAAAATCCTCATCTTTATTAAGTTTGCATGTCACCATAACTACAATGGAAAAAGAAATTCTGAAATCCAGCTATTTCACTACCATTTATTTTGCAGATTACATGAGATTGCTAAGTATCTTACAAATTTTCTATCTAAATCAGGTGGAGATACCTATAATAATAAAAGGGTGATATGCTAATTAGACTGATGTCCTCCTGGACATCCTTCCTGAGGAGGTTGGGCCAGAGGGAAGCCAACCTGGGCCCCAGGTGGCTGTGGGTAGCCCAAGGGAAGACAGCCCGGGTCCCAGGTGTTTGCGGGTGGCCTGAGAGAAGGAAGGTCTCTCTGGCATGAATTTTTGTGCATCAGGCTCCTAGTATCTCTATAAAACAGTTGAGTTTTAACTGAGAAATATAACTTACAAGTACAGAAACCTCTTGCAATGGATATCAAAGCTAGCTGTGTGGTATTCCATGCCCACGTTTCCATGTGTGACCTCAGAAGCTCCCTAACACCTTTAGCATGAAGACATGTGTCCTATTGTTCCTTGCCACCAACCAAATTCTGAGTAATGGGGGATTCATTTAGAGAAGAAAAGTGAAACTAACATGCACCAAGCTATTTGCATCTGTTAAGTTATGGTTGTCATTTTTACATACACTATCTCATTTAATCTTGGCAATAAACTACATCATATGGCCTTCCTTTTACTTCCTATGGAATGAGGAAATGGGGCCAGAGGTAGAGATGTGCTTTTACATGCTAATAGATTATATCATTGCAATTGTGGAATACAGCCTGCAGGCCAGAGCTCCTAACTAACTTCCTAATTAGCAGATTGGTGGATTTGCTTAAAAAGTGAATACATGAATGGTCTCGCCAGATAATAAGAACATTTATTGTTCATGACCCTGTGCCAAAAAAAGAAATGGGACCAGAGAGAATGGCCACCTATCTTCTATGCAGCCAGGCAAGATTTTGTAGAAAAGGTGAAAACTGCCTACAGCTCAAGCTATTTAAAGAAACCCTGACTTTCAAAATTCTCCACTGCCTTTCCTAATGGTGCCATTCCCCTCCCCCCACCTCCTTAAGGTCACAAACTTTTCTCCCGCTGAAAACACAGCTGTCTCACAGAAACGCTGTACAAGAACATTAATAACAATAAAACCCAGAGGAATTCGGGAAGCAGTGATAAGGCTGCTTTATGCTTTTCCTTTATCCAACTGGGAACTTACACTGGGCTTTGCTTGCTGAGTGCTAAGAAGCTAGGGGAGACTGCTGGGCACACAGTGCGAAGAAAGGAGGGTGGGGAGGAGCAAACGGAAGAGGGAGCAAAGGGAATTTAACAAGAACAGTCTCCAGCTGGACCTAGTCCAAGGAAAAGTCGAAGGACAATAGAGGAGCCTCAACACAAACCTCTCCATCTGTCTCCCTCCCCCCCCCTTATCCTCCCCCCATCGCCCCCTCCTCTGTCTCCCTCTCCTCTAAGGCGCTCTCATTGCCTCAGGTCCTTCTTCCCATCCTCTCAACAACCTGAGACAACAAATGCTCCACATCAGGAGCTTTTGTGTGGACCCTGGCGCCTAAGTCTGTACCCACTTATCTGTATTCTGACTTTAGGACTTGGGCTTGAACTAATATCTTCAACCACAAACCAATCCTCCTTCTCCACAGTTTTGCTTTGATGGTTTTACTTAACCCTGGTGGGCCATGCTCCTAGAGTATCAAATGAAAAATTCCAGAAAGAAACAACTCACAAGTCGTACCCCACGTGCAGCTCTTGGCTATTGGGGTGAATTCTCCGCCTTCCTGCCCCTTTGTCAGCGTCTCCACGCTCTTCAAGCCCCCTGCTTCCCATACCCGGTGGCCACTATCTTGGTTGTCAGACCTCCTCTCAGGTATGGACATGCTTGTGCTCAAGTCACCCTTATTTTCCTTAGTGGCCCCAAAGCACAAGAGTAGTGAGGCTGGCAACGTGATGATGAGAAGAAAGTGCTTGGTCGAAGAGAAAAGGTCAAAGTTCTAGACTTAAGGAAAGAAAAATATATATGCTGAGGTTCCTAAGATCTACAGGTAAGAACGGACCTTCTATGCATGAAATTGTAAGAGAAAAGAGGTTGGTTCTGGTTTTGCTCTTGCACCTCCAGCTGCAAAAGCTAAGGCCACCGTTGAGTGATAAGCCCTCAGTTAGGATGAGAAAGGCATTGCATTTGTGGGGTGGGAGATGAGCAGAAAACCCGTTGCAACTGAGGAGAAAGCACTGGGCATACATAGAGATGTATGCCCGGAATCTGGTGATCACATTCACAGAACTCTGGTTGTAGTATATTGTTGTGATTGTTCTGTTTTATTATTAGTTATTATTGTGAATCTCTTACTGTGCCTAATTTATACGTTAAACTTTATCAGAGGTATGTAGGTGTATTTAAAAAAAACCACACACACACAGTATGTATAGGTTACAGTGCCATCTCTGGTTTCAGTTATTATTGGGGGTCTTGGAACGAATTACCGATGGAATTACGTTCATAGTAATACTTTATTAAGGTCGTAGTGGCTTAATAGGAAAAGCCAGAATGGGACACAGCCTGCAGGAGAGCTTTAGATTTACACCTATCCCCCATTCTCCTCCAAAGGTTTAATAAGCACTTCAAAGACAATGTTGTGAAGGGTCAGGTGACAGAATATAATTATGTTTTCATCCTATCTTTGGTCTAGGTGAACCGTATTCAAATTTCTATGTGCTTAACGATTATAAAATGTGCCAAACTGGTTTTGCTCAGTGGATAGAGCATTGGCCTGTGGACAGAAAGGTCCCAGGTTCGATTACGGTCAAGGGCATGTACCTTGGCTGTGGGCACATCCCCAGTTGGAGGTGTGCAAGAGGCAGCTGATCGATGTTTCTCTCCCATTGATGTTCCTGACTTTCTATCCCTCTCCATTCCTCTCTGTAAAAAATCAATAAAATATATTTTTAAAAAATAAATAAATAAATGAATAAAAATAAAGATTATAAAATGCTATTGGCTTGGTGCACAAAATTCATGCACGAAGGGGGGTTTCCTTCAGCCCAGCCTGCTGCCTCTCACATACTGGGAGCCCTTAAGGGATGTCCAACTGATGGCTCACCCCCAACCTGCCCAAGGCACTCAGCCTCAGCCATCTCCCTGCTCAGCTCAGCTCCAGCTGCCTGTGACCACCCCGCCCCAGGGGCTGGGCACTCACCTCCGCGCCTGCGCCCTGGCCGATTGCCCAGCCTGCGCCCCCCCCCCCCCCCCCAGCCACCTCCAAGCTCAGGTGGTGGCGCTCCTGTGCTTGCCCTGCCCCACACCTCGGCTGCCTCCAAGCTCGGGCAGCCAGGGCACTGTGGCATTCTCCACTGCTACTGCTTTATCTCCACCCCTGGGGCCCAGCAATCATGCCACTTGGCCCCGCTGTTTGCCCCCCCTCCCGCTCCTGATTGGCTGGTAGCATAGCCAATCAGGAGCCAAGGTACAGTCTCATTTGCATGTTACTCTATTAGATAGGATCTTAGAACCATTTATACTATACTCAGAAGTTATTTAAAGGCTTTTCAATCCTCTTCAAAATTTTTATCTAATTTGACTCTTTATCATGACTTTTATCTACTTTGATTTTTTATCATGGCTACAAAAGCTACTTCCACCCTTTTCTAGGGAGAAGGTCTATAGCTTTTTAAATACTCTCAAAGGACTCCATAACCACTGAAGGTAAGAACCACTGTTCTTCCCATATCAATGCTCACCATCTCACATCTTAGTCCCTCAGGAATATCCTATTCCCCTGCTAAATTGCTGCACCTTAACTGATAAAGTCATCTGAGTTAAGCTTTCAATGACTCCAGTACCTAAACAGCACCTGTACCTTATAAAATACTAGAGGCCCAGTGCAGGAAATTCATGCACGGTAGGGTCCCATGGCCTGGCCATTGATCAGGGCCAATCTGCAGGTCAACTGGTGGGGTGATCAGGGGGTCCCCCTGCTCACACTCACCTTGGCTAGCCTGGTACTGCCTGCTTGCTGGCCCCACCCCCCACAGCAGCCGCCAGTCGGGGCCTGTGTGCTGGTGGAAGCTCCTGTGTTGAGCATCTGCCCCCTGGTGGTCAGTGCACATCATAGCGACCAGTTGTTCTGCTGATCATTCTGCCATTTGGTCAATTTGCATATTAGGGTTTTATATAGATAAGTTTTAGTGCCTAAACTCAAGGAATTAGGTAATTTGAGGAAACTGCAAGCACTTTGGAGATGCTTGGTAAAAAAAAAAGTGAGGTTTAAGAGCCTCCTAAACAATGCCACTTCTTTCTTCTCCAGGAACTTTTTCTTGGCACTGTGTACTGATCCTGCTTCCAGCTCTCACACCAGTGCCGGTGTATGGCAATATCAGTACGAGTCTCAGGTGCCTGGGTATAAGGATTTTTAGGGGAATGACATAGAAAGGGGAGCTAAAGAGAAAGGACCCAAGAACCTTGAAGCAGAGTGAGGTCTTTGAAGACTACTTGAGAATACTACCATACCAGTTTCCTTTGTTGAAAGGAAGTAGAATAAAACCAGAAAATCTTATAGTGAAGCTTTTGGGATCTATCTCCTGTCTTTGGATCAAACAAGTACACATAAAAGACAGACCCAAAAAGTAAGTTAGCATACTATTTCCCTAAAGAGGAGGCTGGTACCCAGGGTCACTTGAGGTAGTTCTGGGCAGGGAGAAATGACATTGGGAGCACCCATTCCAACTGCCACATCAGGAAGCTGTTAATGTCTACTCAATCAGTCTAAAAAAACCACAAATCCTGTGTTGATTGGGAATTTTTCCAGCTCATATTTACTTGGGCAGCAGCTCTCTTGCCTCACAAAACATAAATCCATACCCTGCCCATTGCAGTGGCATAGGTCAGAGCATGAATGGTGCAGAGAGATACAGAGAGCTAGACCCAGCATCTTGCAGATCTTTCAGTGCAGCTGAGTAAGTACATGAAAAAGATGTCTACAGATAAGAAACATCTTTGTACTCCAAACACTGCATCTGACCTTTGGGCAATTGCAAATAGAAATACCTTAAAGACTATGCAATTAAATCTAAAACTCATGAAGAAAGGAATCTATTTGCACAGAGAGTCTCAGATATAGGTAGTGGGAGGCAGAGAGAATAGCAAGTTAGGCCCTTCATTAAAAAAAAAAAAAAGGAAGGTTTTTCTTTCGTCACATCTGGCAAAGAGTTTCACTAGTTCATTGGAGTAGAGGAATCACAATTACCACAAGAACAAGATTTTTAGTTTGTTAGATCTTATTTTCTCATACCAATGGTATGGTGAAGTTGATATAATTTTAATTTTATAATATAGATTTTCTAACCTTCATTAATTCTTTTATTCTCTCAATAAAATCCAAGATAAAGAATTTCTCCAGATAGTTTTACATAAAAATTTTTGGACCGGGATAAAACTTCACTAAATTTTGCAGCCAAAAAGTCGAGTAAAACATCACTAGAGTTTTTCTTTTATCCAGACAAAACCTCTAAGAAAGCAACAAATATTCATATTTTACCTTCATGTTTTACAACAGCAAATATAATAGAGGCTCAGTACATGAAATTCATGCATGGGAGGGTGGGGGGTGTCCCTCAGCCCAGCCTGCACCCTCTCCAATCTGGGACCCCTCGAGGGATGTCCAACTGCCCGTTTAGGCCCGATCCCATTGGGATCGGGCCTAAACGGGCAGTTGGACATCCTTCTCACTATCCAGGACTGCTGGCTCCAAACAGCTCACCTACCTCCCTCCCTGATTACTCCTAACCGCTTCTGCCTGCCATCCTGATCACCTCCTAACCACTACCCTGCCATCCTAATTGATGTCTAACTGCTCCCCTGCCAGCCAGTTTGCCCCCAACTTCCCTCCTCTGCCAGCCTGGTCACCCCTAACTGCCCTCCTATGATCGCCCCCAACTGCCCTCCTTTGCAGGCCTGTTCCCTCCCAACTGCCCTCCCCTACTGGCCATCTTGTGGTGGCTATCTTGTGTCCACATGGGGGCAGGATCTTTGACCACATGGAGGCAGCCCTCTTGTGTGTTGGAGTCAATCTGCATATTACTCTTTTATTAGATAGGATAAGTGTATGTATTTCTCTCTTCAGTGTCTCATAGATCTGCTCTAATCCTTATAGATTTTGTAAAAGATGTAATCTCAGAATCAGGAAGTAAAGTTGTCCTTAATACAAAGCTAACATGACTTTCCACCTCAGCCCCAAAAACAAGGCCCCTGTCACCTGAGCTCCCACAATGCCAGGCCCTAGAATTCTGCTCACGCATACAGTTCCTCTCTCTGTTTTTTTGAAGTCTAATGATTTTCTTAAAATCATCTCTTGCCATTATAAGTTCTTTTAATTCTACCCAAGAAAACTAGCTTTATTATAAAAGAACTAGAGGCCTGTGCATGAAAATTCATACATGGGAGGGGGGATCCCTCAGCCCAGCCTGCCCCCTCTCACAGTCCAGGATCCCTAGGCGGGAGGTGACACCCCCATCACACCTCTTCTGCTGCCACTGCTGGCAACACAAGCCTCGGCTGGCCCTGGTTACCTGAGCTCTGGGTGGCCCTGGGTGGCTGAGCAGCCACCATCAAAGGCTTGCCTGTGCCTCAGGCCAGCCCTGGGCGGCTGGGAGCATGAGGGGACTGGGAGACTCCGGAGGCAGGTTCATGGAGTGGACCTTGCCACGGACCTGCCACCCTTGCAGGGCTGAGGAGACTAGGTGCCGCCATCTTTGAGGGCAGGAAAGTCAATTAGCATATTCCCTCCTTATTGGCTGTGGGTGCTACCATCTTTGAAGGCGGGGCAGTGAATTGGCATATTTCCTCCTTGTTGGCTGTGAGCACCATCATCTTTTGCAACAGTGTGAGGGTCAACTCGCATATTCCCTCTTTATTAGATAGGATAATGGTTCGTTTGTTTTTTAAATAAAGAAGGAATGGCTACATTGGTGGCCTCATGTTTTCTTGTTTGGCCACACTCCACAGTGGCATTATGGAGTTGTTGGTCCTCAGTTTACTGATTTGTAAAACAAGGTTTGGGTGCAGAAGATGTTTCTGTGCATTGTACATTTACAGAAAATGTGAGTGAAAGGTGCCCTTTTCTGTAAAAAATAAATAAATAAAATGCATCTATTTAACAACAAAGAGATGTTACTACATAACAATTAGGATGCCTAAAATTCAAAACACAATACTAAGCATGGACAAGTATGTGGAATAACAGGGACTCTCATTCATTGCTGGTGAGGATACAAAATAATAGTAACTTTGGAAGATTGTTTGGCAGTTTTTTATAAAATCAATACAGTCTTTTTAAAATTTCTTTATTGATTAAGGTATTACATATGTGTCCTCACCACCCATTACCCCTTCCAATCTCCCCTCCCCCCATCACCACTTGTGCCCTCACCCCCTGGTATCCGTGTCCATTGATTAGGCTCATATGCATGCATACAAGTCCTTTGGTTGATCTCTTCCCCTTACCCCCACCCTCTCCCACCATCCCTCTGAGGTTTGACAGTCAATGCTTCTCTGTCTCTGGATCTGTTTTTGTTCATCAGTTTATGTTGTTCATTATATTCTATAAATGAGTGAGATCATGTGGTACTTATCTTTCTTTGATTGGCTTATTTCACTTAGCATAATGTTCCCCAGTTCCATCCATGCTCTAGTTTGAAGCAGCCAACTTTTTCTCCTTTTTCTTCTTTTTAAAGAATACTTTTCAGCATTTCATATAATACTGGTTTGATGTTAATGAACTCCTTTAACTTCTTCTTATCTGTGAAGCTCTTTATCTGACCTTCAATTCTGAATGCTAGCTTCGCTGGGTAGAGTAATCTTGGTTGTAGGTTCTTGCTATTCATCACTTTGAAAATTTCTTGCCACTCCCCTCTGGCCTGCAAAGATTCTGTTGAGAAATCAGCTGACAATCGTATGGGTGCTCCCTTGTAGGTAATTAAGTGTTTTTCTCTTGCTACTTTTAATATTCTCTCTTTGTCTTTTCCTCTTGGCATTTTAATTATGATGTATCTTGGTGTGGTGCTCTTTGGATTCCTTTTGTTTAGAGTTCTGTGCACTTCCTGGACTTGTAAGTCTATTTCTTTTACCAGGTGGAGGAAGTTTTCAGTCATTATTTCTTCAAATATGTTTTCAGTTTCCTGCTCTCTCTCTTCTTCTGGCACCCCCATAATTCTGATGTTGGTATGCTTGAAATTGTCCCACAGGCTTCTTACACTATGCTCAAATTTTTGGATTCTTTTTTTTTTTTCTTTTCCGGTTGAGTGTTTTTGGCCTCTTGGTATTTCAAATCTTTGACTTGATTCTTGTGTTCGTCTAGTCTGCTGTTGGGTTTCTGTAAAATATTTTTTTATTTCAGTCAGTATATGTTTAATTTCTAGTTGGTCCTTTTTCATATCCTCAAGGGTCTCGCTCCTATCCTCGAGGGTCTCATTAAACTTATCTGCCTTTTCTAGGAGTCTCTTGAAAAACCTTATAACCATGGTTTTGAACTCTATATCCAGTTGTTTGTTTTCCTCCATTTCTTTCATTTGTGATCTGTTTCTTTCTCTCTGCATTTTCACTGCTTCCCTGAGTTGGTATGGTGGCTTTGTGCGCTAGGTATCTCAGCTTCCCCTGTTACCTGGAGTGGGCACCCTTGGTGCATCCCTTTGTGGACTGTTGCAGATAAGTCTTGATTGCTATTGGTATACTGTGAAGAATTGCTATCCAGGCCAACTGGCTGTGAGGATCAGCTTTGTCTATGCTGGGAGACAGCCTTATGCACCAAGACTTGCAAATTTGCCAACGTTTCTGTGCTCAGCTTGGATGGCATGGATTTTCTGGGCAGGGCGGAGTTTCAGGGCAGAGCCCACAGCCTTAGCTTCCATTCAGCCCCACCCCTTGAGATCACCGGGTCCTAGCATCCACAGGCAATCACCGCGAGCACCTCTGGGAGAAAGGTGCCCTAGAGTTTCGCCTGCCACCAGACCATCCAGTCCCCAATGAATCCAGAATGTCAGATTTTTTTCCTGGCACCTTGGTTCTGTGTGCAATCGGAACTCCTTTCTCCCTTCTGCCAGACACCAGGCACACATTCAACAGATCACCCTTACCATGAGCACTCATACACCCCCCCAGGAGCTCTGCCTATGACTGTTCCCCCAAGATTCTGTCTCACAGCGCTGCCCAGAGCTCCTTTCTCCTGCCAGACACCGCCAGCAGCCCAGTCCGTTCTCTCTGAGCGCACTCATGCACACGCCTCCAGAGCTCTGCCTTTGGCTCTTCCCCTAGGATTTGCCCGCAGTCCAGATTCTTCCCATAAGGGCCTGGGTCCCCCGGGTTTGAGTGCAAATCGAACTGGGTTCAGCGCAGCCTGGAGTTTTTGTCTCCTTTCCTCTAGAGCACTCCTGCCAAGCGTTCAGACACCCTGTCCTTTCTGGCTCTGTGCACTGCAAGTCTCCTACCTTACTTAGGCTTTGCAGAGGCTCTGACTATTCGTGGGCACTTCTATGTCCCTCTAGTTTCAGAACTTCCAGTCAGCCAGCCTTCCCATAATTCTGGACAATGTCCATTTTGTCCTTTAGTTGTATTCTCGAAACTGTTGTGTGGGGCAAAAGTCTAGATGTTTACCTATGCTGCCATCTTGGTTTCCTCCAAAACCAATAGAGTCTTACCAACAATTGTGATCATCAGTATTTTCCCAACTAATTTGAGCACACATATGCACACAAAAACTTTCACTTGAATGTTTATAGCAGCTTTATTTATAATTGCCAAAAACTGGAAGCAACCAGGATGCCCTTCGATAGGTAAATGAATAAACTAATCTTGCTACAACCATACAATAGAAAATTATTCAGCAATAAAAAGGAAGGTGGAGCCAAAACTGATTTGGCTCAGTGGATAGAACGTCAGCCTGCAGACTGAAGGGTCCCAGGTTTGATTCGTTCAAGGGCATGTATCTTGGTTGCGGGCACATCCTCATTGGGGGTGTGCAAGAGGCAGCTGATCAATGTTTCTCTCTCATCAATGATTCTGACTTGCTATCCCTCTTCCTTCCTCTCTGTAAAAAATCAATAAAATATAGATTTTTTTTAAAAAGAAGGTGGAATCAAGCCACTAAAAGATATGAATAAATGTTAAAAGCATAAGTGAAAACAACTAGTCTGTAAAAGCTATATATTGTGTAATTCCAATTGTATGACTCTTTGGAAAAGGCAGACCTGTGGAGATGGTAAACAGATCGGTGATAGGCAGACGTTCAGGTGTGGTGGATAGGGTTGAGCAGATGAAGTTCAGAGAATTTTAAGGTGGTGAAACTATTCTTGACAATACTGTAATGGTGGATACATGACACTAAGCATTTGTCAAAGCCTACAGAACATTACAAAACAATGTACAACTTTAATGTGTGCAGATTTTTAAAAAATTACAGAAGCCAGTGTAGCCCAGTAGAGAATGAGACAAAGAAATATAAATATACCAGAGGCCCAATGCATGAAATTTGTGCAAGAATAGGCCTTCCTTCCCCCTGCTGTCAGCACCAGCTTTCCTCAGACCCGGGCTTCCCTCGCAGCCCTGGCTTAATCCAGAAGGTCGTCAGGAAGGATATCTGGTCTAATTAGCATATTATGCTTTTATTATTATAGATTATAAACATATCCAACAACCTCACCATTGGAGTGGGGGCTTAGGGTACTGTCCTGAATAACATTGGAAATCAGTGGAGTCTTTAAGACTAAAGGCAAAAGGGACTCTACTTACACTCTATCTGATAAAGTTGTTTCCCACAAAGTATGGATTAACAATTCTGAAACCATTCTATATCAATACTGGAATTGAACAATGAAGTAAATGAATGGCAGATGGTATAAACCAGATTTCTCCCTATTTGGAGTGGTAGGTTGCAGATAAGCAATGGTATGAACCTAGAATGGTCTATGTGATGTTGAATTAGAGCTGAAGGCTTCAGAATAAACTAATGTTTAGCTTAATAGATACAGATAATTACATATGGAGGTATATAAAAATATGTGCATAAACTCAGATAAAAATACATTTTCTTGTTGTTTCATCACCTAAGAGGGCTTACAATTAATCACACCCCATGCTAGTTTTCCCTCTCTCCCCAAATATGCCTCTCTCTCCCCCTGAGAACTCTTGTCTCTCTACACCTGATTTATTTATCTATAAAAGCATACTGTGCAATGATGCTATAACTCAATAGAGCTACCCAAGACAGAAAATTTAATTTTTCTAGTTGCTTTGCCTTCACACAAGGAAACTCAATTTATCTTACAGGGAGTGAAAGGAAGCTTCATCCAATTTATTTCTAGAAGCAGGAACTAAGCTATACACACACACACACACACACACACACACACACACACACACACAGAAAGAAAAAGCTAGAAAGTACATTTGAACTTAAAATCTAAGAGATGCACCCTGGCTGTATGGCTCAGTTGGTTGGAGTGTCATCCTGTACTCCAAAAGATTGTGGTTTTGATCCCCAGTCAGGGACAGAAGGCAACCAACCCATCTCTCTCTCTTTCTTTCTCCTTTCCTCTCTCTCTAAAATCAGTAAACATATCCTTGAGTGAGGATAATAAACACTATGAGATGCTGTCTCATTAATTTGTATATCATAAATGCAGGATTTTGACAGTTCAGACAGAATGCATGTAATTTTATTGAATAAAAGTAAAAGTTAGCAGCTACAGTATAATATATTTAATGGCATATTCCATTTACATTATTAACTTGATAAAAATGAATCCATGTTAAATTCTATTAAATGTATATAAGTGTACTTTTAAAAAAGATTTTTTAATATATTGGAAAATTTAGTCACAATTATTTTGGATATATGATTTTGTATTGTATTAATATTACCAAGGCTCCTGTAACTGAACCCAGGAGCTCAACAAATATACAAATAACTGTGTATAAAAGAATGCTAGAAATAATGTTAAGATAGGAATGAAGGGAGAAAGTAATCCTTGGAACGTCCAATAAGAGGATGTCTTTGAAATGAATAGTCATCAAATTCATAATGATATTTAAGTCCAAATCCATTTCCTGGTTAATTTTCATTTTAATCTAATTCAGGTGATGATTTCTAGCACCTGTTGAAGGAGAGGGTATCTTAACATCTTCACCAGCCCTAAAGCAAACACAGGAGTCAAGATTATTTCTGCCCTCCTCTCCCCATCCTAAAACATGGTTGAGTTAACAACTATTTAGTTAGGTTGTTGGTAGTATAGAGAGAGAATAAGGTATCACATGCATCAAATGCTAAAAAGGCTACAAAGAAGATTCTGATGAAAATATATATCTTATCTCATTCTTACAAATTCATTCTACCAAAAATCTTTATTCATTCAAATACATCCCTTATTTCTATACTGATTTTAGCTTGAATACAATTTGAAACATTTTTCTTATAGTATTTCCAAAAGGATTGTAAAAGGAGTTCAAATAAGAAAAATTTGCACACGTCTTCTATAGAGAAACAGATAAACTCTCAATGTCCTTGTGTTTAATTATTTTTACCATATATTTTATAGGCTTCCTATTTTTCAGTGTATTTTCAAAACATTACTTCACTGGTCCATTTTATAGGTGATAAAAGTATTTCAAAAATATTAACGGCCTGAATTAAAGTCCTACAGTAAGAAAGTGATGATCCTAGGATCAAATTGCAGTCAACCGGACTATAAAGTCCATATTATTTGCAATACTGCTACAGTGAAAGTTGTTTATCAAAAGGACATTTTTCAACTTAACTGTTTCTGAACACAAGTTAATGATTAAGAATATTAAATCTTGCAAAATCAGAAGAAAATAAAATTATCCCAAAAATCTGTTCATTTAATAGACACTGACAACAAATCACATAAGAAGCACAAGTTGATCTCTCAACATTAATGAATCCGAGAGCCTCACTCTGTACGATATGGCTAGTGAGGGAGTGTTTGGGGATAACCTTGGGAATCCTAAAGGACAGGAATTATTCAGAACAGAAAAAGTAACTATGTGCAGAGATGAACAGACCATTCCTTCCTTCACACCTATGATCCTTTTAGTTGAAAGTGACAGACACTAACTCAAGCCTGCTTAGGTAAAAAATGGAAATCTAGGACACTGTGCTGCTTCAGAATTCAAGATTGTGTGTCTGGGGCTCACAAAGACCCTATTTACAGCACTGTTAGCGTGGAGGCTTTCTGTGTTGTCTGAAGGAAAAGCAAAGAGTGGAGTATAGAAGGAACATTTCTATGGTTGATTCTGGGTAGAAAATCTGAACAGACCCATTTCTGCATGCACAGAAATGCTGTCTAAAGATTCCCACACTTAAGTGGAGAGGTTCTGGCAAGGGTGGGGATTGGTAAAGCCCTCCAGTTCTATAAGTGAGAGCAAAGGAGCTAGGAAATTCTTGGCCTTAGGTTAATGTAATTTAATTTCTACCCAGAGACTGGAGAAGCCTGAGAATATGGGTTATGCATACATGGGGTATGATAACAGAAGAAGGAGGGGGGATTCTCCACAGACCAGTGGAGAGCACCAACATGAGATTTCTGCACCAATGCTCCTCTCATCAGAGGTCTTGGCACAATGAAATGGCTGGCGGTAGTACTGAGCAGAGCAGGGGCGGAAGGTAGGGAGGAGCCTAGACAGTGCCCTGGGCAGCAGCATCTGCTCTGTGGCATTGAAGACTTTGGGAGCAGACTTTAGGCGGCAAAGCTGGGGCTGGGAATAAGTAAAATGATGGAGTTTGGATGTGCATATAGTGGTGAAACACTGTAAAGATAACTCAGCATTTATCAGTAAAGGTTTTAAAGGAATCTGAAGGGAAATAAATAATGTATTTGTACTGCGATTCTGACCCCCTTCTTTTTACCTCTTAGTGTGTGGCTTGGAAAACATGTTATATACATCTTTAGACATATGCAGATATATCTCCCTATCTCCATATTTATAGAGTTCTCTGAGCGTTGCCTCTCAACCATACTATTTCATGGTGTTGGGTGACAGAGAAGTTGTTGGCCCTTGCCTGAACACTTTCTAATCCACTTTAGAAACTCAATAAACCTTTGCTGTTAATGGCAATCCCAATTCCTCACAAACATGGGAGCCTGTCAGTATCATTTCCATGCTCCTCATATTAGTCAAGATGTCAGGAAGTAACACATATGGAATGTAGCAACAAAGAACTTTTAAAAAATTTATTAAGACAGGGAGAAGGAAATGAGAGACTTTTTCTTCGACTTATTTGCATTCATTAGTTGAATCATGTGTCCTGACTGGGGATTGAACCTGCAACTTTGGCATATCTGGATGACACTCTAATCAACTAAGCTACCCAGCAAGTGAAGCAAAGATCTTTTGAAGCCCAGACACATCCATTGTAAAAGACATGTCTTATATTATGTATTATTTACACTCCTAAAAAATCTATACGTAGTAATGAATTGCATATAAAGACAAATGATATTTGAAGCATTGATCATTGAAAAAGTTCTAGAGTCAATTTATTTGTAAAGGAAATAAACATTTATTATTCATTTTCTTGGTGGATTTATATTGCCTCTTTAGGAGATTTGCAAAAAGGGGATACCATAGTAGAGTGGAAAGAGTCAGGGTTTAAAATTAAATAGATGAAGAACTGATCTTTATCTCCATTAACTAGCTATATGACCTTAAACAGATTTCTTAGATTTATTAAGTATTCATTTCCTCATATAAGTACAGCTATTACTAATCTCATTACTTACTCTGAGGAACCATTTAAAGAACTGGTACATAGTAGTTGCCCATATATGTGTCTATGTCATGTTTTATATTTCTCTCTCTTTTTGTATATAATATTAATTATGCACATATGTAAATTTATACATATAATATATGTGATGCCCACCTTCCTGTTTCCTAAAAAACAGTATTTCTAGAATTTTTAAATATATATACAGAAATAAAATTTTAAACATATACAACACAGTCAGGCAAACCATCACAGCTCCTCAATATTCTGGATAAAAGCTATTAAATTTACACCTTTTAACCATTTTTAAATTTTACTGAAATTAGTGTCTTAGCCTATTTTTTATTACTGCTTAAAGTTGATAGCTATACCTCAACTTTGCAAAATGAAGAAACTAATGAGATGCACCTTTTCTATATTTGATTCTTCTATCTTTATGAAAACCCCATTCAACTGATAGATAAGTCAGGACCAGCCGTGGCACAGGACTGTGTTGAGCAAATCAGAAAACATCTTATTAAGTGCTTTTTTCTCACTGGCATGATCTACATACCTTTGCCAAATCTTATTTTTGATAATTTTATTGATCCTTGGCAATCATCAACAAATCAACAAAAGCGAGTGCTGGAGAGGATGTGGAGAAAAAGGAACCCTCGTGCCCTGCTGGTGGGAATGAAGACTGGTGCAACCACCCTGGAGAACAAAAAACTTAAATGGAGCTCCCATTTGACCCAGTGATCCTACTTCTAGGAATATATCCCAAGAAACTAGAAACACCAATCAGAAAGGATATATGCACCCTTATGTTAATAGCAGCACAATTCACCATAGCTAAGATTTGGAAACAGCCTAAATGCCCATCAGCAGATGAGTGGATTAGAAAACTATGGTACATCTGCACAATGGAATACTGCACTTCTATAAAAAAAGAAGAAGCTTTTAACATTTGCAGCAACATGGATGGACCTGAAGAGCATTATGTTAAGTGAAATAAGCCAGGCAATGAAAGAAAAATACCACATGATCTCACTCATTTATGGAAAATAAAGAACATCATAACCTGGTGAACAAAAAGATAGATACAGAGGCACTAAAGCACCGAACAAACTGTAAAATTACAGCAGGAAGGCTGGGGAGTGTTGGGGAGGGAGGAAAATAGATCAACCAAAGGACTTGTATGCATGCATATAAGCACAACCAATGGACACAAGACCCTGGGAGGCAGGGTTGGATGAGGGCATGTAACAGGGTAGGGGCAAGGCCAATAGGAGAAAAAAGGAGATATATGTACTAATATATAATACTTTAAACAGTAAAAAAAAAACAGTAAAAAAAGATCCTTTAAATTTTAAATAAAAAGCTTGCTCAAAATAGCAATGAATTCCAAGAGTCAATTTCAGATGGGTTTTCTTCTCTATAACATACCATAGTCACACAGATGCCATGACTATTAGTTGTTGTTTAAGGTTCAATATTTGTATTTTTGCAGTTGTAAAATATGCCTTAAATTTGTTCAAAATCAATGTGTTTCAAATGTAAGGTTTTTCCCAAGAGGAAAATTAGAATAAATTTTGTATGGTAAAATCACTGTTCTGTATTCTGCACCTGTAGCTAATTTCTACACTAATGTGGAAGAATTACAGGAATAGTTTCTGGAACACATTCATCATTAAGTTTGTTAGAAAATAGCTGTTTGAGGGCTTAAAGAGGCTAAAGCATGAATTGAAAGGATCTGTTCCTCAATGTTGGGAACTCTTTGTGTCAAAACAAGTCTGTCGGTGAATTTACCTCCACATAGAACATTAGTTTGTATTCTTAGATTCTATTAAACCCAATAAAGCAGATGTTTACATAAACTGAAATTTCATTGATATGCTTGCTCTACATAAAGATAGAAATTATTCCTTATTATTGGTAATGCTTGTCCGAAAAGCAGAATCTTGAAAGTGTTATAATAACTGGATTTAAAAAGTTCTTTCATTTCACCAAATTTCAAATGGTCATACATTGTTTTTACAAATAAAGTTTCAAAGGAAAAAAATGAAAAATGTTGGCTTAGCTTGACTTTTCTCATGGGCTTCAAATCAAATTTAAAATTTGGAAATGATCTTGTAGATTATCATACTTTCCAACCTACCAACCTACTTATTTTTAGGTAAGCAAGTTAATGCCCAGAGCTGTGTCTCTTATATCCAATATAAGAGATCCTAGGAGCTGTGTCTCATAGTATCCAATACTGACATTCTCAGCTTTGTGAGCAGTCTCAACTCACAGGATATAAACATTAGAAGGTTTTTAACCTCCCCCTTCCCCTCCCATTAACTGAAACTAGTTATGCTTTATTGAACACCCTACACCATTTTCCAGACTGGGTAGCAGACTCCCTTAAGGTATTTCATTGTGGCTCCATAAATTTGTAATTACTTTCAGCTACTAAAATAGTTACATATTGGATCTTTAAAAATGAGTGCTGTTGGGGGAACACCAAGATGGCGGCATAGGTAAACACCTATTGTTCTGCCCCGCGCAACGATTTAAGAACTACAACATAACAGCAGAACAGACAGCACCCAGAATCACCAGAAAGCTGGCTGAATGAAAACTCCACTAATAGGAGTAGAGGTGGGACACTGAGACTCAGGAGCAGTGGGAGCGCAGCCTTTCAGACGGAAACAGGTTAGGAGCCGTCCTGGTCGCGCGTGCGGGCTGGGGCTGGAGCAGCAACCCCGGCCGGATTTCTCCAATGGGGAGGGCGGAGACGTCCCACTGCACGGACTCCCCAGTGCCAGGCGAGGTCCAAGGTCCGGGGGACGCACCCTGGAAGCAGAGTGCGGCAGAGGCTCCTAGTCTGCAAAAACCCGGAGGCGGCGAAAAGAAGTTTCCGCGCAAGGGTCGCACAAACCCGCGACTTGCCCCCTGGAAACTTGTCTCCTGGTTCTGGAAACCATCTATTTTACAACCCTGGGCTAGACTTTTGGTGTGCAGGCACATTTGGGGAAAGGCAGAGTTGTCTGGCAAGGGGAAGAGACTAGCGGTTTTCTCTTGGAGGTGTCTGCAGCCAACCCCATCCAACAGAGACCTGTGCACGAGTGCCGCATAGGACACAGCTGACACTGAGGCTGCCTGCTCAGCTCAGAGACTCTGACCATCCAACCTGAACACAGTTTCCCTTCACAGCCAATTGGCCTGGAGGTCAAACCCTCCTAGGGCTAACAACAACAAGCTGGGTTTAAATTCAAAAATACTGAATACAACCCATAAAGGATTGCAGTAAGAGTACCCACCTCGGGTAACTGTGGAGGCTGAGCCACTGTCCCTTTGAGGATATCTACCACATAAAGCAGCCACCATGCAGAGATATGGAAAGAAATCAGGTGTGAAGGAAATGGAGGAGAAAAGACGACAAGACATAGAGTTCAAAACCATGGTTATAAGGCTTTTCAAGAGGCTCCTACAAAAGGCCGATCAACTTAATGAGAATTACCAGGAAATAAACAAGACCAACCAGGAAATGAATGAGAATTACAAGGAAATGAATGAGAACCTCAAGGAAATGAATGAGACCCTCAAGGAAATGAACAAGACCTCTGAGGATATGAACCAGACCCTCACGGATAAAAAAAAAGGACCAACTAGAAATCAAGCATACACAGACTGAAATAAAAAATATTACACAAAGTCCTAAAAGCAGTCCAGAGGGCCACAAGAACCAAGTCAAAGATTTGAAATACAAAGAAGCAAAATCCACTCGGCTGGAAAAGCAAGAAACAAAAGGAATTCAGATAATTGAAGATAGCGTAGGGGGCCTCTGGGACAACCTCAAGCATGCCAACATCCGAATTATTGGGGTGCCAGAAAAAGAGAGAGAGCAAGTTAATGAAAACCTACTTGAAGAAATAGTGACTGAAAACTTCCCCCACCTGGTGAAAGAAACTGACTTAAAAGCCCAAGAAGTACACAGAACCACAAAATATAGGAATCTAAACAGGACCACTCCAAGACATATCATAATTAAAATGCCAAGAGCAAAAGATAAAGAGAGAATATTAAAAGCAGCTAGAGAAAAACAGTTGGTTACCTACAGGGGAGCACCCATATGATTGTCAGCAGATTTCTCAACAGAAACGATGCAGGCCAGACGCGAGTGGCAAGAAATATTCAAAATAATGAATAGCAAGAATCTACAACCAAGATTACTCTATCCAGCAAAGCTATCATTCAGAATTGAAGATCAGATAAAGTGCTTCGCAGATAAGAAAAAGCTAAAGGAGTTCATCACCACCAAACCAGTATTATATGAAATGTTGAAAGATATTCTTTAAGAAGAGGAAGAAGAAAAAGGTAAAAATATAAATTATAACAACAAATACACATCTATCAACAAATGAACATAAAAATCAAGTGAATTGATAGGCTGATGAACAAGATAAACTGATGAATATAACAGAGACATGGACATAGAGAGGGAATGGACTGACAATTCTTGGGGAGAAAAGGGTTGTGGGAAGTACAGCAAGAGAGTGGACAAAAATCTCGCAACAATGGGAGAGGACATTGGGGAGGGGGAGGTGAGGGTAGAGGGTGGGATAGGTACAGGGTGGAGGGGAGATATAGGGGGATAAAAAAAGGGAAACAATGTAATTAATAAACTGAACAATAAAGAAAAAAAGTGGGAAAAAAATGAGTGCTGTTCATTTAGCTTCGGTCTCAAATTTGATCCAAAGTTCTTGTTCTCATTGCATGAGCACTGGCTAAACTCATTACTTCAGCAGCTTGAGAGGGAAGGGAGGAAAATGGGGTTGTTGAATTCTCTCCTCTTGACCTCTCCCCATCCTCTACCCTCATTGCACCCTCTCTCCCTGCCTCAGGTGTTGAGGCATAGGGAGGGAATGGGAGAAGAGACTGCTCTTCTGTACCTATCCATGATGAGGTTTCCAGCCCTTTGCTGAAGGCAATGGCATCTTTTCTATCAACCATTGGCAGGCTAGTAATCCCTTCACTGTTGCTGACATCCAGATATCCTTGAACCTCTTTTTTCTATTCACACTTCATTCCTAGTTTATCTCACCCAGTCTGGTGGCTTTTAATATTTTTATACATTAAAAAAAATCCCAATATCCAACTGCTTATTCATTGTCTCTACTTAGGTGTTCAGTAAGCATCTCAAACTTTACATGTCTACAAGTCTGCTCCACCTGAACTCTTCCCAATCTTAACTAGCAGCAACTCCATCCCTCTAGTTGCTCAAACCAAATTTAGGGTCATTTTTTCTTTCTTTCTCTCTAATCCCACAGCCAATATTTCAACAAATTCCATCACTCCTACCTTGAAGACTCATCTGGAATCCAAATCCTTTTTACCATGTCCACTGCTGCCTCCCGCATCCAAGCCATTGATAGCTCTAGGCCAGATTATTGCAATGGTCTTCTAATGGATCTGCTTTGCTTCCTACTATCTTCCTTAACATAGCAACCAGAGTGATCTGATTAAAACAGATCAATTCAAGCCTGTGATCAAAATCATACAAAGGGTCCTTATGTCATCCAGAAGAAAAGCCAGAGGTCTTGCAATGGCCTAGTAGTCCCTACATGATAACTTTCACCCCTTATTATATCTCTGTCCTCTTCTTCTTCTACATTCTTCTCATTCACTTCACACCAAATAGGCATATTTTCTGCCTTTCTTCAACAAACATTCAGGCATGTTTTCTTTTTTTATTTGAAGTCTAAT
Organism: Antrozous pallidus; assembly: GCA_027563665.1. Classification (NCBI taxonomy): domain Eukaryota; kingdom Metazoa; phylum Chordata; class Mammalia; order Chiroptera; family Vespertilionidae; genus Antrozous; species Antrozous pallidus. The sequence continues at coordinate 64,715,467 of CM050520.1, forward strand.
TTACACACAATAAAATTATAACTCTTAGTGTCCAGTTCATAGAATTTTTTACAATTATATCCACCCATGTAACCAACACCCAAATCAAGATCTAGAATATTGCTATCTCCTTAGAAAATTGCCTCATGGTTTGTTTTTTTTTAGTCAACTTCTACCCATCCACATACGCAACCAGTGCTTTTATTTCTGTCACTATACATGAATTTTATCTGTTCTTAGACTTAATATAAACAGAATCGAATAGTGAGCTCATTCAGAATGCAAGAAATTCCCCTCATCAATTCCGTCAATTGTTATAACTATTACAAGTTAACAAAGATGCTTGTCTCTGAAATCTTAAAGTGATTATCATAACCTGCTCTGGTCAGGGAATAGCCAGGAAATCACAATTCACTTATAATATTTACAGCAGAGGTTACACAATGCAGGAAGTTGGTTGCACAGGTGATGAAGGAGTTAGGAATCCATGGTGAGAGGGAATCCAGAAATTAGCCATTTCAGGAAACCACTGCTATCCCTAAGCTGGAAGATAAATGGAGGAAGCAAAGTTACAAGAGCCCAGGTACCAGGGTCACTCAGCAAGAGCTTGTTTCATGGCACACCTGTCAGGACAGGTGCCATGGAAAATATATAGCCCAGCCAGAGGTATCCACAAGGAAGAGATCAGCAAAGAGAAATGAATACCCTGGCATCTTCATTTCTCCCTCACTTCAGTCTCCTGGAGGGCTTCCCATTGGCCACACTGAGCCAGAAGCCAGCTGACACATGAACCTGGGAAATAGCCTACAGGGACTATCCTGCTCAAGCCGGGGATGGGCAAGGAACAGATCTGAGGGCAGCAATTAGAACTGTGACAAAGCTATAGCATAAATACACATAGCAGAATTTGGAAAACATTAAATAATTTCTATCAGAAACATTTCAAAATGCATGCATTAATATAACAAATATAAATGCCTTATGCTCCCCTAGTTTCAAAGAGGGAAAGAAGGAAGGAAGGACTACCAAATGCTAAATCATTATTCAAGCAGATTAACACTCAAAAAGAGTTTGAAGTGGGTGGGGGTCTTTTTGGGTTCCATCCTATTCTCGTATGGCATTGAAATTGGTAGTAGAGAAGCAAAAAGGATTAGATAATTCCATGTAATTTTTTGGTCACTCCAATTGCCACATGGGAAAAAAATGAAGACTAACAGTACTTGTTCATATCTTAGCTTGCTTTATCTCAAAAATTTGTATATTTTTAGAGCAATGAAACTGGTAAATAAATTTGGAAGATAGAGCTTCTTTGTCTTATTTTTGATGCTGTAAAGTTATTTCAACAATTAAAAAATAGTCTGGGGGAAAAAAGATTGTGCCCCTAAAAATCAAGGGTTTATATACTTCTTAAGTCTGCAATTTACTAGGCAGAATGTTTTGGCAAGACTCACAATTAGGCCATTGCTGTTATGACTGCGGCTAACTTACAAGCAGTGAAGCGTGCCAAGGATTTTGAGTTCCAAGACCCAGCTCTGAGTTCCACCTGGAGTACTTTCCTACCTGTGTATTTTTGGACAAACAACTTGGCAACTCTGAGACTCCAGTCATTTGAAATAAAGTAGCTCCGGTCATGCTATCATGCCACAGGGTCATTGTGATGATTAATGAAATAAGGTTGGTGATTGTTACTGCACAAATGTTGGCTGTTGTTGTTTTATCTCAAGGAGCTGAGAATGAGCCTTTCTTTTATCCGATGAAAAACACGGAACACAAACATTATGTCATCAGAAGCAACCTAAAATAGCCACTATATAATTAACTCAGTCTTCAGAAGAGAAAACAACTGCAGGATTAGAGAAGGAAAAACACAGACAATTTTCAGTGCCTTCTCAGTTGCAGCAGCTGAATGAAGACCTGTCAAACTCATTTATGGTACCCAGCCATGTTACTGAATCTTTACAGCCCTAAGTATTCCAGATGTGTAGGGCTCACTGGTGTCTGGTAAGCTAGTAAACAAGATAAACAATGATTTTCTACAAGCACTGGATTAAAAAATCAGAAGAAAAAATGAACACCTGAACATTTTTATCTTAAAATAATTGACAGAGGGGGTGGGGAAAAATTACAAAAGTTTTGTAAACCCAAGTTTCTTGCAGCAGTATTTGATAGGTACTCCCTCCCCCCAACTGGTGGGCGGAGTTATGATGTAACTGGCATCTGCCACAGAGACACTGAACCATCAATCAAGTGCATGTCAAGTGCCTTGTGTCCCACCCCTTCCTGTTCCTACCCTTAAAAGGTGTCTTCAGTGCTCCACGTGGACACCATTCTCCCTGTTCTCCTGGTCTGTGGGCTGTTCTCTGGGTCTGTGAGGCAGTCCTCCGGAAGACGGTCCCTTCTTCTCCTCCCCCTCCTCTGGTCCTGATTTATCTGCCTTCTCTGCTGGGCCCCATCCCCTCCCCTCAAAAAACATCTTCACCCTGCACATGCACTCTTTCTCCCTTGGGAAGAGTCTCCTCAATAATGCCTGATTCCTGGTATCCTAGTCTCCATCCCATCTGTTTCATCTTTCAGTATTCTTACTTATATAATCCTGGAAAGCATTTTGTCTACCAAATCACCAAGTCCTGGTTTCAGCTCCATTGCTTATCTTCCTCTCTAATTCAGATCCCAAGAACAACCTATTGCAACCCACTTACTCTCCTTTTAAAGGCTCCTTTATTTCAAAAAACTCTCTCTCTCTCTCTCTCTCTCTCTCTCTCTCTCTCTCTCTCTCTCTCTTTCCCACTCCCCCCTCCCTCCTTCTTTCATTTTAGTCTCTTGGAGGAATTTTACACATCATTCATCATACAATGAGTACTTAAAGACCTACAGTTATGTGCTCTGCTAGGCCAGGCAGAGTTGGGGGCGGGGGGAAGGGGTTGGAACTACATTAGAAGTAAACAAAGATCCCTAACCTTATGAGCTTATATTCTAGTGGGGGAGACAGACTATAAATAAGCGATATAATAAAGAGGTAAATTAGATAACATGTTAAGTGAAAACTGTTATGGATTGAAAAATGACTTTGAGGAAGGGAAGAAGGGTAGGGAATTCTCCCTTTCTTTTCAGCAGTCAGCATTCAAAAGACTGAGGTTTCTGTGAAGACACATTCCTTCCTCAGGAACAAGGTTTCATAGGGCCAGTAATAGCCTCTTCCCTCCCCATTCATGCAAGTAATGGAATTTTACACCATTGTTTTTACTCTTTTGATTTCCAGATCTGATTTTGTGGAACGAAGTATATTAAGATACCCTCGTTTCTCTATTCATTATATTTCATTAGAGCTAATTTAGATTCTCATCTTCAAGTCCTCGATTTTTTCATGTTCCCTTCGCTAATAGAATTACCAGTTCACATCCTTTGACGTCAGAATAGTCCGACCAATTCAGTGTTTTACCAATTCAATTCTGAGGCTTTCATCTGATTCCCTGGACCTCATTCGAACTTCCATGGGAATAAGTCTATCTTAATAGAAGACACTGACTCTGGGCAAAATAGTAAAGCAAGTGAAGACTGGGAGGGAGCCCCTCCACAGTCCATTTATGAGGCTCTTAATCCATTTATTGCTGCACTTTCTTCTCCCTTCCAATGGGGAACTATACCTCACATTACATATTTCCCTCAGCCAAAGCCTAAACCCTGTATGGCAATACCGTGAGGACTTTTCACATAACTGGCAAACCAAAGCCTGCGTATACATTAATTCACACAGTTACTTTAAGTAAAGTGAATATTTTATGTAAAGGAAGGGGGTGCTTCTGGCTTATTCTTATTCAGCATTGTATCTCCAGGGCTCACATGTTAGTACTTAATATATGTTTGTTGTAGGAATGAATGAATAACATTATTATATAAAAATATAATTCTGACATAGAGGAAAGAAACAATGTGAATTTTGTGTAAGTGGTTGAAACTTGAATTCTATCTCTCCTATAACTGAATGCTTTATCCCCTGCTAATGCATGCTTTGATTTTATTTCACCATGTTTCATTTGTCTGTCTGCCCCTCTTCCACTGGATCCGGAGTTCCTTGAGAGATTATATGTGTTCACCTGTTTTATTTCCCCTCATTAACATCCAGGCTGGGAGAACACCAGTTGTTTCCAGCCAGAGAAGAGCAGGGATGTCTACATTCCTCCTCAGAGAAGAAAAGCTGGGAGAAACTGCTAATATCTCTCCAAGCCCTCTTGCTCCTCTCCATTGTGAAACATGGTAGAAGAAATCACACAACTCAGCCCAATTCATCTTCAACCCACTCTCTGTGGCTGCCATGGGGTAAGCTGGAGAGGGAAGAAATTATACTGTTCTTCCAGGACCTGGGTGGGTAGGTCTGCTCAATTCAGAAGTAAAGTCTTAAGCGGTTCATTGGAAATCTCATTTCTAAACCACAATTTCTACTCAGCCTTTCCAACAAAGCCAGTTTTCCTTCTCTGTTAGATTCCTGCATCTATGCCTGAATCTGCTCTCACTGCCATTACTAGCACAGGGCCTGGCTCAGGATATGCACTCAAAGATGAATGAGATTAATAAAATAATGTTGTCAGGGTCTTTGTGATACTTGAATGGAAATGTGAAAAATGACCTAGATAAGCACAAGGCACTTTCAATGCTCAGGAAAATGGGGAGTAGCTCTCATTCAAAAGTCCAAGAGTCATTAATGTATTTGATATTTGAAGGCAACGATTTTCATCTCATGGCACAGATAAACTAATTACTAAAATTCTGTGGCACACCAAAAACTGTATTTTTTGCCTATCTGGCAAAAAAAGTATAAAGTATCATTGTGATTCATTCAATATTATTGCTGTGTTGGTGGCTGGCGGTTTTTTATTTGACAATCTAAGGGAAAAGAGGTCAGTGCTTCTGACTAAATAGTCAGGTATTGCATGTTTTAAAAATTCTTGTATCTTACCAGTGTGCACACCAGTTGAAAAATCACTGCTCTGGGGAGTGGGTTTAGGCTAGGGTGAACTGAAAAATGTATAACTTGTCTCTGTTTTCTTGTCGCCACTATATTATAAATGTGTTGACCCAGAGCTAGGGCACATCCAGCAATACCTGATATATTTATCCTAGAAATATTCTTCCCAAAGTGTGATCTTTGAGATTCGGCTTGAGCAAGATGCTCTTGAGGAAAAAGAAAGAAAGAAAGGAAGAAAGAAAGAAAGAAAGAAAGAAAGAAAGAAAGAAAGAAAGAAAGAGAAAGAGAGGGAGGGAGGGAAGGAGGGAGGAAGAAAGAAAGAAAGAAAGAAGGAAAGAAATTATCTTAACTAATAAAAAGCTAATATGCAAATTGACTGAACGGAAGAAAGAAAGAAAGAAAGAAGGAAAGAAAGAAGGAAAATAGAGCATTGTGGTTATATAGACAAACTGCTGGTTCAAATCCCAGCAAAGGCACTTGCTCATTATGGCTTTAGCAAAGCTTTTTAAGCACTTCAGACCTCAAGGTCATCATTCCAGAAAAATTAAAATAAATCATAGAATAATTATATGGATTAAATGAACCAGTCTCTGTAAAACTATGTAAATCTATAAAAGTATGTGTAATAAATAGTACATAGATGTTCGATAAATGCTGGTTTCCTTATAAACATCTGATAATTGTATTACCTCCCTCTCTTAGAGATGTGCAATGCTCATGTGTTTACTCACCGCTCTGGAATACCCTTCACTAAAGAAATTCGTTGTACTTTATTCAATACAGGACTTTTCAAATGTATTTCACCTAAATTCTTTTCTGTGTGTGGGTTTTCAAATTATTCTTAACATCCGTGCAAAAACTTTAGGCAACAGTGCCACAGGATTGTGAATACAGCCAGAGCCACACACACAATCCTAGTGGCCATCAAACCTTTAAAAAAGGAGATGCAATTCAGAAATATACACCCATTTGGCCAGATAGTCATTTCTGAACTCTTGAGAGTACAGCTTCCCTTCACCATCTGCTTTTTCATGACCAGCAGTCTGCACAGGCCTTAGCTAATTGAACATGCAAAGTGCTACTCGTAGACAATGATCTCAGTATATTTTTTAACTCGTCATCCACCGAAATCAGAGATGAGAGCAACATCTAATGGCTGCAAATTCATAAATAGCCACTTCCATTCACTTTCAATTATTCTGCAGAGAAATCTGGTCACAAATGAGCTCAGTAAATTTACCATATGTTATCCTCAATAGCCAAGCTGAGCAAAATGACCCAATTTGTTAGAACATTAATCCTCTATAAGTGTTCCAACCTTAATCAGTTTATGGCTTCAGATTGCTTAATGGTAAAGTTAAAAGAACCCCAAGGATGCCCAGGTATGACCTTCAGTTAGTCAAATGCAGACGGTCTCCTGAAAACATGGATGCAAGTGGTGCTGCCTCAATACCTCATTTACACTAATGTGGCAGGTGTTCCATACTCTCATTTGCACTATAGTACATGTCATTGATGAAGTCATCTTGGTGGAATGTCCAGATCTTTGAAAGTAATGATTATGTCTTATTTTTTTCTGAATCTTCATTGATAGGCATAATACCAGGCACATAGTAGTCACTCAACTTATTTTGTTAAACGAAAGATCAAATAAATGACCCTCAGTAGTCACTTTCAATAGAGGGGGGTGCTTTTTATACCTGTCAATCTGAAGGTGGAGCTGAAGGCTCTCTCTGCTTGATTCTACCTATGAGGAGTAATTCTGAAGTTCTGATATTTTAAGTAAAACTGGTAGAATAATGTAACAATTAAAAGCATAGACTCTGCATCATATTTTATGGATTTCAGTCTTAGATCTGTCTCTTAGTAGCTGTATGACTCTGGACAATGTGCTTAGCCTCTTTGTCTTAGTTACTAAACTACCAGACAGGAATAATAATGAAGGTTGTCATGAAGAGTAAATAAATTTTGTATATTTACATATATAGCTACCTACCTATACATATGTCTGTATCTACACCTCTATCTATGTAAGTAAGTATCTATGTATCTGTCTTCCGAATGTGTAGGTGTGACCCTAAACCTGGGCTGTTACTCTGGGAAGGACTAGGAATAAAGCAGTAAGGAGTTGATTGCACCCATGTAAATTGCCCTCTCAAAGATCTGTTCCCTTTTCTGCATCTCTTAGAATTCACTTCTCACAAGGCTGATGCAGCATGAGAGAGAAAAAGCCTGGCAAGGAGTAGTGTATATTTGTATGGCCTTGCCCTCTACTCAGATCTCTCTGGGACCTAGTAGAAGTGGTATTTGGTCAAGAATACCATCAAGCACAAGGCAAACTTGTGCTCTTTGGCTTTCTCTTTCCTATATTCTTGGAGTCTCTCACTCACACCTCCCACCACCCAGAGCCCATGATAAATTCTAGCCATGCAAAACCCCCGCATCTTCATCAAGGGAACTTATTCATAACCTCGCTTGGATATTGAATCAGTGTAACATGAATTCAAAAAATTAGTAGGATGATTGTTGCTGGTTGACCAGTGATCATCTCAGGGAATCATGCTTTATAGTAACCTTCCTTTTCCCAATTAAATACACACACACACACACACACACACACACACACACACACACACACACCAAATGCCATTTTAAGAATTAACTTGAGGTAAAAATTATCTTAACTAATAAAAAGCTAATATGCAAATTGACTGAATGGCAGAATGACTGGTTGCTATGACACTCACTGGCCACCATAGGGCAGATGCTCAACGCAGGAGCCTTGCTCACGGCTGGCAAGCTCAGCAGCAGTGGCAGGAGCCTCTCTTGCCACCGCAGCAGGGCTAAGGATGTCCAGGGAGCGGGCCTAAGCTACCAGTCAGACATTGCCCAAGGGCTCCTGGACTATAAGAGGGTGCAGGCCAGGCTGAGGGACCCCCACCCCAGTGCACAAATCTTGTGCACCTGGTTTTAGTATATAATAAAATGCTTCCATTTTAAAATGTTCAGTTTAATGAAATTTGACAAATATATATATATATACACACACACACACACACACACACACACACACACACACACATACACACACATACACACACACATATATATAGTTGTATAAGTACAATCATCATTAATACATTTCCATCACTCCCTTGTACCCCTTGGAAGTAAATTACTCCCATTCTAATCCCCAAGCAACCACTTATCTGCCACTATGATGAGTTTTTCCTTTGCTAAATCTTCATATAAATTCACTTTTGTGTCTTTCATTCAGCACTAGATGCCCAGTGCACAAATTGGTGCACCAATTGCATATCTTGCCCTGGCCTGCAGGGATCGGACTGAAACCGGTTCTTTGACATTCCTCAAGGGATCCTGGATTGCAAGAAGGTGCAGGCCAGGCCGAGAAACCCCACCAGTGCACAATTGGGGCTAAGGAGAGAGGTTGGACAGCCAGGGAGGGACTGTGGGAGGGCTCCAGGGCATGTCTGGCCCATCTTGCTCAGTCCCGATCAGCCGGATCCCAGCAGCAAGCTAACCTACCAGTCGAAGCAACTGCCCCCTGGTGGTCAGTGCATGTCATAGCAACTGGTCAACCAGTTGACTGTCTGTCCCCTGGTGGTCAGTGCACGTTGCAGTGAGCTGTTGAATGTCCTTAGCATATCATTAGCATATTATACTTTTACTAGGGGCCCGGTGCACAAAGTTTGTGCACTAGGGGTGGGTAGTCCCTCAGCCCAACCTGCCACCTCTCACATACTGAGAGCCCTCAGGGGATGTCCTACTGATGGGTCACCCCGGCCTGCCCAAGGCCAAAAGCCTCTGGCCGAGGCCTTCCATCCTTGGGCAGGAGACCTCAGCCAGGGAACCCCAGCCAGCAATCACCCTGCAATCTGGCCGAGGCTTTCCGGCCTTGGCAGCAGCCATCTTGGTTGAGGTTTAATTTACATATCACTTCTGATTGGCTAGTGGGCATGGCTTATGGGTGTGGTGGAGGTACAGTCAATTTGCATATTACTCTTTTATTAGATAACATTAGTTGAATGGACAACCAAACAACTGGACACTTAGCATATTAGGCTTTTATTATATAGGATGGTTTTGAGAGCTTATCCATGTTATGTTGCATAGTATGTTGCATTTTATTGCTAAGTAGTATTCTAGTATATGTATATACTATAATTTGTTCATTCATTCACCTATTGATGAATTGTTTCAATTGTTTGCAGGTTTTGGCTATTATGAATAAAGCTTCTATGAAAATTCATGGACAATTTTTCATGTAGACATACACTGTCATTTCTTTTGGGTAGATTCCTAAGCTATTGCTGAACCTATGGTAATTTTGTACTTAACTATTTAAGAATCTATCAGTCTGTTTTACAGAAATTTTATAGATTCAGTATTTATATTTAGGCCTATGAACCATTTCAAGTTACTACATGAAAAGGGTTGTTCATTTTTTTTCTGAACATATACCCATTTGTTCTAGCATTATTTGTGAAAAAGACTTGGTTCAAAGGCACTGCAGTACACACACACACACATACACACACACAAACACACTATCTTCGGTTCTGTTAATCTGTGTGCCCATCCTGACATCAATACCATACTGTCTTGAATACCATAGTTTTTGTAAATCTTGAAAAGAGATGGTGTAGGCAGAGAAACCAAGATGGAAGCATGGGTAAACAACTAAACTGCTGCTTCACAAAACAATTTAAAAAACACAACTAAAATACAAAACGTACATCATCCAGAACCACAGGATAGCTGGATGACTGGAAATTCTACAACTAGAAGGAAAGAGAATAGCACACGGAGAATCAGAGGAGCTGCAAAACTTGAGGTAGGGAGATAGGCGCGCACGCGAAGAGGATGTGGCTGGAGAGGACGGGGTGGCTGAGTACCTGGCTGGCGTGCTCTAGTGGGAAGGAGATAAAAGCTCCAGAAGGTGCTGAACCCCAGTTCCAGGTGAGACCGTGGGGACCAAGGCTCATGGGGTGGGGGTGCAAATCTGGACTGTAAGGTGGAATCTCAGAGGAGTGGCGAAGAGCAGAAGTCTGGAGGTGTGTGCGCAAGTGCACGCAGAGAGGACTGACAAATCTCTGGGCTACACTGAATTCCAGTTCCAACTGCACTGAGGCGAGACCCTGAGGACTCAGGCCAATATGGGTGGAATCGGGACTGTAAGGTGGAAACTCAGGGGATCAGCAAAAGGTCAGAAGGCACGCGCGCGAATGTGCACAGAAAGGACAGACTATTAAGGGTGCTGCAGGCTTGATCTAGCGGGAAGGAGACGGCTCTGGATCGCCCTGAACTGCAGGTCCAACTGCACTGAACCCTAGTACTCAGCAAGAATCTGGAAGTCCAGATTCATTGGGGGAAAGACTGTTTGGCAGCGGGCGAAGCTCAAAGGCACCTTCCTCTCAGAAGAGCTTGTAGTGATTGCCTGTGGACACAGAGACCCAGGAACCTCATGGGGCGGAGCTGATTGGAAGCCAAGGCTGTCGGCTCCACCCTGAAACTTCACCCCATCCAAGCTGAGCACAGAGGTTTGTGCAATCTTGCAAGTCTTGTTGCATAAAGCTGTCTCCCAGCATAGACACAGCTAATCCTCACAGCCAATTGGCCTAGGGGTCAATTCCTCCCAGTGATACCAACAACAATCAAGATTTAGCTACAACAAAGCTGTACACGCAGTCCACAAAGGGGTACACCAAGAGTGTCCACCTCAGGTAACAGGGGAGCTGAGACATCTAGCACACAAAGCTACTCTACCAACTCAGGGAAGCAGCAAAAATGCAGAGACAAAGAAACATGTCAGGAATAAAAGAAATGAATAATATAGAATTCAGGACCACATTTATAAGGTTATTCAAGAATCTTCTAAGAACCACCGAGAAACTTGATGAGACCTTCAAGGACCTTAATGAGAATGCCAAGAAAATGGAAAAGGACCAGTCAGAAATTAAGCATACACTGTCTGAAATAAAGAATATACAGAAATTCAGCAGTAGATCAAAGGATTCCAAGAATCAAACCAAAGATCTAAAATATAAGGAGACAAAAAACACCCAACCAGAAAAACAAAAAGAAAAAAGAATCCAAAAATATGAAGATGGTGTAAGGAGCTTCTGGGACAACTTTAAGCATACCAACATCCAAATTATTGGGGTGCCAAGAAGAGAGAGAGCAAGATATTGAAAACCTATTAGAAGAAATAATGACAGAAAGCTTTCCCTACCTGGTGAAAGAAATAGACTTACAAATCCAGGAAGTGAAGAGAACCCCAAACAAGAGGAATCCAAAGAGGACAACACCAAGACAAATCATAATTAAAATGCCAAGGGCAAAAGACAAAGAGAGAATCTTGAAAGCAGCAAGAGAAAAACAGTTGGTTACCTACAAGGGAGCATCCATATGATTGTCAGCTGATTTCTCAACAGAAACTATGCAGGCCAGATGAAATACTCAAAGTGATGAACAGCAAGACTTGCAACCATGATTACTCTACCCAGCAAGGCTATCATTCAGAATTGAAAGTCAGATAAAGAGCTTGACAGACAAGAAAAAGCTAAAGGAGTTCTTCACCACCAAACCAGGATTATATGAAATGCTGAAGGGCATTCTTTAAGAAGAGGAAGAAGAAGAAAAAGGTAAAGATAAAAACTATGAACAACAAAATGACAACAAATAATACCTACCAAGTAAATCTAAAAAATCAAGTGAATGAAAAATCTGAGGAACAGAATGGACTGATGAATATAATAGCATCAGGGACATAGAAAGGGAGTGGACTGACAATTCTCAGGGGGAAGAGGATGTGAGGGGTGTGGAAAGAGATTTGAAAAAATCTTACACCTATGGATGAAGACAGTGGCATGGGGTGGAGTGGGGGATCGGGTGGAGGGGAGTTATTGGGGGGGGGGAAGAGGAACACCTGTAATAATCTGAACAATAAAGATTTATTTAAAAAATAAAATAAACAAATAAAAAAGAGATGGTGTAAATCCTCCAATATTCTTTTTTTTTTTCAAAATAGTTGTCATTATTCTAGATGCTTTGCAGTTTTTTATAAATTGTAGAATCAGCTTCACAATTTCTACCAAAAAAAAAAAAACTGTGTTAGAATTAAAATTCTATGTCAACTCAAGGCAAATTGATATTTTAATAATACAGCATCTTCCAATTAATGATGATGGCATTACCTTATTATTTATTTAGATGTTCTTTTATTTCTCTCAGCAATGTTTTGTGGGTGTAAAGTATTATAGTGTACAGACTTAATAGCCTTTGCTAAATGTAACCATAATTATTTGTCTTTTATACTATTCTAGATGGAATCACTTTTTGCGGCATGTTCCTGAGGTTCATTGCTAGTAAATAAAATATAATTTTATTTGTATACTACATAGTGTCTTGTGACCTTGCTAAATTCACTTGTTAATTATAGATATTTTACCATGAATATGTATTGAATATTGTACAATACTTGTTCTGCATCTAAAGTACCATTGTTTTTCTTCTTTATTCTAATGATGTGATGACTGATATTATTTCTTAATATAAATCAACTTTGCATCTGTGAGATAAACCTTACTTGTTCACTTTTTATTATTTCTATAACATATTGCTGGTTTCCTTTTGATGATAATTTGTAATGTAATTTTGTTTCAGTGTTGATGAGGGACATGGGTCAATAGTTTTCTTGTAATGTCTTAGTCTGGTTTGTTATCAGAATAATGCTGGCCTCATAAAATGAATTAAGTATTACCACCTGCTCTGTGTTTGATAATAAAATTTGTGTACCATTTGTATTATTTATTCTGTAAGTTTTTGAAGGAATTCACATTTGAAGCACTCTAGCAAATCTGTAATTTTCTTTGATGAAAATCTTTTAATTTTTAATGCAATATCTTCTCTGCAGGGCTATTCAGATATTTTTTTACCCATGTTAGTTTTGGTAATTTATGCTCTTAAGAAATGTTTATTTCATCTAAACTGTCAATTTGGGGGTCATGTAGCTGTTCATAATACTTTCTTATTTTTCTTTTAATGCAGAAAGATCTAAATTGATAAATCCTCTTTAATATTTTTAACTTGTATTTTTTTCTGATCAGCCTCACCTGAGGCTTATCAATTTTATTTTACTTTATTTTTCCACTTATTCCCTCTATGCCCTCTTCCACCTCCATGTACTCTCCACACACACGGTCACCACACTGTTATCCATGTCTATGAGTTCTCTTTCTTTGCTCAGTCCTTTTATCCTCCCCCAACCCTTCATATCTCTCTCTCTCTCTCTCTCTCTCTCTCTCTCTCTCTCTCTCTCTCTCTCTCTTCACACACACACACACACACACACACACACACAGCCAGAGCTGTCTTCCTATCTATCTATGAGTCTGTCTCTATTTTGCTTGATAGTTCAGTTTGTTCATTAAATTTCACATATGAGTGAAATCATATGGTACTTGTCTTTTTCTTACTGGCTTATTTCATTTAGCATGATGTTCTCCAGGTCTACCCATGCTTGCAATTTTATTAATATTTTCAAAGAATCAACTTTCGTTTTTATTGATTTTTCTTAGTCCTCTTTTCTATTTAATTACTTTCTGTCTTTATTATTTCTTTCCTTCTCTTTATTTTGGGCTTTATTTCCTCTACAGTGTCCAACAGCATCTTCTTAAAGTGGAAGTCTAAATTGTAATGTACTTTTTCTATCCTGATAATAATCTAGTTTGAGTTTAGTTTAATATAGCCACTCTATTTTTCTTTTGATAGTTTTTTCTTGGCATTTTTCCCATTCTTTTACTTGTAACACAGGTTCAGATATTTAAAGTAGGTTCGTGTAGATATTATAGAGTTAATTGTTGCTTTATTAATGTAATTGGAGTAAAGGCCCTAAATAAAAGGTCAATTTGACAATATTGTTTTTTTATTTAGGGTCTTTAGTTCATTTACATTCATGAATTATTTATATGGTTGGGCTAAAATCCACAATCTTGCTATGTGGTGTTTATGTTTGTCTGAATAAGTCTTCTTTTTTTATTTAATTTATTTGGGTGACATTGGTTAATAAAAGTATAAGTTCTTTGAATATGTCTTTTTCTTACCTTCACTTCTGAAGGACATTTTTGCTTAATATAGAATTCTAGGTTGACAGGTTTTATTTTCTTTTTCCTGTAGTTTAAATCTGTTTTTTCAATTATGTATTGGCTCATGTTGTTTCTGATAATAAGTCTGATATCTTTCTTTGTTCCCTATTATATAGATGATATTTTCTTTTCCTCTGGCTGTTTCAGGATCTTCTCTTTATCATTGATTTCTAGTAATTTGATAAAGCTATACCTTGGTAGTTTTTTTTTGTGTTTTTTTTTTTTGCTTATTGTTTATGTGATTGTTAATTTTGGTTAGGATTTGTTGAGTTTCTAGGATTTATAATTTATGGTTTTTATCAAATTTGGAGACTTTTTTTATTTCATCAAATACTTTTTCTATCCCCTATCTTTCTCCTTGGATTTTATATAGATTTGTTGAGTACCTGAAATTGTGTCAAATATTGCTGAGGTTCCATTCACTTGTTTTAATCTATTTCTTTCTTTGCTTTCCTTTGGATAGTTTCTATTCCTCTATCTTCAACTTCACTGATGTTTTGCACTATATTATCTAATTTTCTGTGGTGTTCATCCTATAACATGTCCATTTTAAACATTGAATTTTTTCATTCTTGGAAGTTCTCTTTGTTTGTTTTTTTTAATGTTTTTATTTCTCTCCTCACTGGTTTTTTTTTTTTAATTCCATGTGCATATTTTTTACAGCTGTTACATGTTGATTTCATCTTCTATGTCATGTCTAAGTTTCTTACTAATAACTAGTTATTTTCCTGGTAATGGGTCACATATTACCATTTTTTACATGTCTAATCATTTTTATTGGATGCTTGGGATTGTGTTGTTACACTTTGAATGCCTAGATATTATCTTCCATTAAAATGTTTTCAAGTTTGTTTTGTCAGGCAATCAATTTACTTGTAGATCAATTTGATCTAATTGATGTTTGTTTCTAAAATTTTAGGAATGTCTAGAGTAGCCTTTACACTAGGGTTAATCTTGCCTTACTACTAAACTGTGAACCTTCTGAGGTCCCTATTTAATATTCTAGTTAGAACTCAAATAGTTTTCAGTCAATTGTAATCTATGAAAATTGCTTAATGGGTCTCATTCAGTGGTTCCTTGCTTGGATGTGAGGAGTTTTCATGCTCTGCATAGTTAGTTTAGAATTCAGCAACAGACTAAAGTGGACTTCTGTGTAAGTTTCTCTGCATGGCTGCCTGCTCTTTAGTTCACTGATCTACAAATTCAGCTACCTCAACCTCCTCATCTTCTGATTGCTGTGTCCTCAACACAAGACCACTGAGTTCTGCCTGGGCTCTTCCTTTATGAGCTGCCATCCAGAAAGAACAAAAATCTGGGATCATTGAAGAATGACCCCACTTTGCTTTGCTTACCTTCTCTCAAGGGTCACAGTCCTGAACTGCCTGTTATCCAAAATCTGAAGATAGTTGTTTAATTTGTTTCTTCCAATGTTCTAGTGTTTTGGGTGGGAGAGCAAGTACAGTCTCAGTTACTTCATCATATCTGGAAGTGAAAGTCAAACATGGTATTTCAATTGCTGTTATGCTATAGGAAAAAAATGTTTTCTGATTTAACTAAAATTTACATTAATCTACAAAAGACGTAACCTTCCCCTTCAAAGACCACAGTAATTCCTTTTAATCATTGAACTTATTTGAACAAGAGCAAAGAATAAATGGTCAAAGAAATCCTAAAGTGGTGATGTTGGCAAGGATTTCCATACAAAAGGATGGACCCTTTTCAGTTAGCAACACTCCTCACCTCCCACCCTCCTACCTCATCCACAGTCTTGGTTCTAGATTCCCCCTGCAGCACACTATGCCATTTACTTTTATAAAAATATCTCTGAACAAAATTTTCTGCCTAATTATCCATCTGTTCAGAGCCCAGCTCCCCATTCAGAGACTGTGTATGTGGGCCACACTTCAGTGGTGGTGGGAGAATAGCTCAGTGTTTATTGCTTTTGACCAATGTAACATCTGTTCTTGTCAGCAGGCACTTTCTGGGGACAAAAGTTCTGTCTTTGTTGTTTAACTCAAAAGAGCACATCTAATCAGCCCAGGTAGGAACAAAGGCTTCTTGGTCAGAGTGAACATTTTAATTAGATCAACTCTTTAAGTAAGTCTCCAGGTGAATAATTAATAAAACTGGAGAACTTTTCATAACATTTGGACAAAATGTCTATACCTCCTTTCAGTCTCCAGAAGAGCAATAGAAGGGAGCATTCAAAATGATTGCTACTTAATTGACCTCCAAGGAATGATACAGCCATACTTGACAAGTATGTACAATTTGGGTTTTTATTTATTATTTATTTTTACTGTTTTTAGTAATTTGTTAATTGGCACATTTGGAGTCATTTACTTATTAATTCAGAAACAGTTATTTCACGTTTAATATGTGTTATGTCCTATGCTAGCCATTCTCTTGGGATGAATGGATATGGTGGCTGTTTCCCAGAAGCTCACAGTCTCCTAAAGGAACAGGATATGTAACTGGATTATTATAATACTAAAGGCCTGGTGCATGGATTCATGCACCAGTGGGGTCCCTCTGCGTGGCCTGTGGGGATTGGGCCACAGCAGGTGGCTGCAGAGGAGCCTGAGCCAGGCCAGTGCTGCACCACTTCCACTCATCCCAGCTCACTATACCTGCCGCAGGCTCACTCCCAGTCAGTCCCAATCGGGAGAGGTTTGCGCCATCACAGTGGTGTTTGCCAGCCATGAGCCCAGCATCTGGCACCCATTGGTCAGGGGGCAGCTCCTGCATTGAGCATCTGCACCCTGGTGGTCAGTGCATGTCATAGCAACCTGTTTACTGGTTGCTTAGGCTTTTATATATGTAGACTAGGGGCCCAGTGCATGAAATTTGTGCACTGGGGGTGGGTGGTCCCTCAGCCCAACCTGCTCCCTCTTGATGAGGCTTTTTACAGCCTTGGGCACCCAGTGATCACCTTGCCATGGGGCCAATCGCTGGCTGGCTCCGTCCCAGCCCGAGTGAGGGGTTTTCCAGCCTTGGGCAGCAGCCATCTTGGTTGAGGGTTAATTTACATATCACTCCTGATTGGCTTGTGGGCATGGCTTGTGGGCGTGGCTCACTGGGTGTAGCGAAGGCATGGTCAATTTGCATATTACTCTTTTATTAGATAGGACTAGGGGTCCAGTACACGAAATTTGTGCACTGGGGGTAGGTGGTCCCTGAGCCCAACCTGCCCCCTTTCACATACTGGGAGCCCTCAGGGGATTTCCTACTGACGGGTCACCCCCAGCCTGCCCAAGGCCGAAAGCCTCTGGCCTAGGGTTTCTGGCCTTGGGCACCCAGCAATCACCCTGCAATGGGGCTGATCACTGGCTCCGCCCCAGCCCCAGCCTTGGGCAGCAGCCATTTTTGTTGGGGTTAATTTGCATATCACTCCTGATCGGCTGATGGGCTTGGCTGGTGGGCATGGCTGGTGGGTATAGCAGGGATATGGTCAATTTGCATATTACTCTTTTATTAGATAGGATATTGTGAAGAGACATGTGCAAAGAGCTACAGGAACACAGAAAGGGGTGTAATTCTCCATGCCATAAGAAAAGCTATCCACAGCAGGTACTATTTCAGTAGTAGATTATAGTCAATATATCTGAACATCTCAGAATTGACATGTTTTGAACTGAAAACATTGTAAGAGAGATAGGGAGCTGTAAATTAATCTTTATAATATAAACTATCTACCTGTGGAGCCTGGGAGGAGCTGCTGATCAAAGCTAAGTGAGGATATTCTTATGCTCAATGCCTAGATTATCAGAGAGGAGAGAAATCAAGAGAGCAGGTCCGATGTAGTTTATAGTGAAAAAGCTGGATCCCTGTTAGAAGGCTGAGTAATGATTGCATATGAAGGAGAAACATAATTGACTAAAAAGCACGTTCTCAGAGAGCATTAATGCCTAATCTAAGGTCCATGACTGGGTTTCAGCTGTATGGAGATGATGAACTTCTCTATCCCTGAATTTGTCTGCATTTTTAGAAGTTTGCCCATATGCATTGTTTCTCAAAAGAGTTTCTTAGCTTTGTCAAAATATCACGTTAAACACTGTTGCATAGTAAATTATCAGGTAATAGAAACAAGCTATGAAGCCAGAATCTCAAGTTTGAGACTTGGGTCCTCCATAGACTAGCTGTGTGGACTTGAATATGTCCCTTTATCTCTCTGTTCCTGAATCTGTCATCTGCTTACCTTGTACAATTATCATGAAAGTCAAAGGATTTCATAAAACATAAATTGCTACACTATTATCTATAAAAATAAAAATTAACTTATGTAAATGCAAATTTAATTTACTATAAGTTTATTGTTTGATTAATTATGGCAAATCTACTCTTGTGGTTAATTTCTGTATATGTATGTGTGTGTGTGTAAATTTAAAAAATTTTTTTCAGTGTGAAAGTTTTCAAATTTAATGCAAAAGAAGAGAATAGTATAATATACCCATGTACTAGATTTCAAATTTACTAGTATCAACATTTTTTCCAATCTTGTTTCATCTATACCTCCATTTCCTCCTCCTCCATTTGCTGAATTATTTTAAGGTAAATACAATATATATTTTACTTTAGTATATTTCTTATAAAATAAGGACTTTTTAAAGAAAATGACATTACCATTTTAAACATAACAACAATATCACTATCATACCCCAAAATAACAGTAAATCTTTAGTATCATCAGAGTTTCCATTTTCTGGTCTTCTTCCTGAATCAGGTCCAAACCAGGTTCATTGATAGAGTTAGAGAGGTTCATAGCCTCTTAGATAGAGTTACAGAGGTTCACTCCATGCTGACCTTCCCAGGTCCTCCTTGCCAGGCCCCTAGATGCCCTTCTCCTGCAGCTAGGGCTGATCAGGCCGGGACTCTAGCAGCAGCGTCAGCCACCAATAGGTGGACTGGGAAGTTATTTTTATTGCCATATTTGTTATCAACTAGGGCTTTGCCTGATTTTCCTATGAGCTTCTGCTTTGATTTCCCTGATTAGCACTGACCATTTAACTATTGCTTTCATGACTACTATTATCTGTGGTGGATTTAGTGCCCAGCTACAAATTCTTTGATGCTCCTTCTATTGAGTAATGATGTTTATGCCGGACTTGAATCTGGATGAGATTCCACTGCTTTGACCAATTAAATACAGCAGAAGTGGTACAATGTGACATACAAGGCTGAATCATTAATGGCCAGGAAGCTTCTATCATCCTGTTGTACCATTCCACCATAGGAAGTTCAAACTACATGGAAGGGCCATGAGTGGTCATTCGAGTTGACAATCCTGGTTGACAATCTTTACACCATCCCACAGTTATCAACACCATCCCACGAATATCATACCTGCAGTTGAAGAAATTTCTAGATTATTCCAGTCCCTAGTCACTTGAGTCACTCTAGATGTTTGTCTTTCAGTTGGAACTAGAGGTATGATAAAGTAGGGACAAGCCACTCTCACTTACGTTTTATTACAGAGCACCCTGTCTGAAATCCTGACCCACAGAATCCATTAGCAAAATAAAATGGCCACTAAATTTTGTGGTGGTTTGTTTTATACAATGTTAATAACCACCCTAGTTCTTGTCATACCTATTTCTTTAGAGGGCTAAATACCGCCCCTCCTCCATCCCACGCTCCTTAGCGCAATACACTGAGTGTCCACGATTTGGGAAACCAGCTAAAGAATCTGACTGAGAGAGCTTACTAGTCACTCTGCAGAATTTAGTGTAATCCTCATTTCTAATAAAGTGACTCACTCTGACCCCAGGCTGTATTTGTCATCACTAAATCCAAAGTGACTTGGTTCAATTTTTTGGACAATAAACCCCCAGATTCCAGGCTTAAAGAGGTGGGAGAAGTGTTCAAAGAGTCTAAATTCCAATGAACCTTCATTAAGTCCATGCTTACCCTGCCTCCTATTCCGAAGTCTTTCCTGGGTTTTGCAGAGGAAAACCTCATTGTTGGCACCTTCTTTTCACTCAGCTAAGTTGGAACCCACAAGCTTTCTCTCTCCTACAACATTTGTTGGAATATCATATCAAGTGTAGTTTCCTACTGCTTTTTCTCTATCATTGTGTATTTGTGCCTTGTTTTATCCATCCTCAGGCATCTGATCTAGAAGCAAGACAGGGAAAGTGGCTGGAGGGCTGATCTTATTTTCTGAATGTGGACTCGACCTCAGTCCCTGATTTCTGGCCTGCTTCTCATCCCAGTCATACACAATACACAATATTGTGGAGTTCTGAGCTTAAGCTTTCTTTTGTTTGTTGCAGACTTTCAAGCAGTCTTCTTATTTTCAGTCCTGGGCCTCAGTTGTAACCTCCACAGTACCTGACACTCCCAAGTTCTGAGTCTTGGAAGGTTTCTCTGGGGTGGACAAGCTCACTCCTAGTAAGTTTCCCTTTTTGTAGACTCCACTCTGCTACCTTAGTCATTACTTCTCCGTCCACTTTCTATCTCCCAAAAATGTGTCAAACTCCTGCATCTGCTGAATTGCCATTTTTTTCTCCCTGGGTCTATAGCTTTTAAATTTCTTCAGTTTTAATATGATCTTGGAAGAGGATTTAAACCCATGTGGTTAATAGTGTAATAAAAATTGAAAATCACCAATATTTACTTAGAAAGTGACTAATGAATAATGAAAGTTTTGCTTAGATACAAATCAGTATTTGTAGAAATAATGAATAGCAGTTGCTGTATTGTGTCACCCTTAGTACCTAATTTTCTTCTTTATTTTGTGAGAGGTTATTGAAGAATATTGAGAATCTTCTATTTCATAGAGAAAAATTGCAAATAATAATGTTTTTAACAGATTGCCCAACAGTCTCTGTTGACTCCTGATGATATCTAACATTATAAGCAATAAAGGGGAGAAATTCCTAAAAGAGCAGAGAATGGGAAAGGGGATATCAATGTAGAAAAGTCATTGGTAAATTTTCATAAGGTAGAAACTAGATGATACAATACCAGTGGATGAGCAAAAGCAGATGGATCTCCAGCTCCAAGCATGTCCTGACATGGCTAAAGCAGAGGGCTGATCAATTTTCATGATACCCACCAGAGTCAAGAGATGATAATTACCATGAGTTTTATTGAGCACTTACTACATGTCAAACATTATTTTGAGCCAGATGTTATCCCATTTAATCCTTCAACAACCTTATAAAATTGATATTAGATCCATTTTATAGATTAAAAAAATTGCAGCACAGAAAGGTCAAGTAATATGCCCAAGATTCTCAGCTTGTAGGTGGTAAAGTTATAAGTGAAACTTGGGCAATTCATCTCCTGTATCTCATACTGGCTGTTTCAAGTGGCTATATTCATTTTATTTTGCATGTAGAATTCAAACTTTAAGGTTTACTTTTATCGTTGATATTTTATCCGCATTTATAAGCTGGAAAATACTGGGAGACTGTATTGTAAAATTGAGATTATTCAGCTTATTAAAAGTTAGAAAGCACCACAAATTCACAAATACTAAATCTATCTATAATATAATTGGATCACGTTACCCAATCACATATTTCCTAAAACTTCTATTTCTCCATGAAAATGCCACACACCCAGGGGACGCATCTAAGTGTTCCCTCACATTTAATTGAGCACAGTATATGTACACACACACACACACACACACACACACACACATATATATATATATATATATATATATATATATATATATATAACATTATGAGCACACACAGCATGCTGAACTAATAAGACACTAGACTAGGCTTACACATCTCCTATCCAATGCATTTTTTAAGTACAAATACAAAAGCTGTCAGAAAATTTTTATTCCAGTTTGCACAGAAGCAAGCTAAACTATGTATCATAAGTCAGCGCATAACATGTGGCCCCTGTAGTAGCTCAGAGGTACGTCAGTGCCAGCACACACAAAGCCCCTCACCCACAGGATGTACTGGACTTGTACTGTACTTATACTGTATTATTCTGTGCCCTGCACCTAGGGATTCAAAGAAGAAGCCACATGGACACTGGTAGGAAAGGCAGAGATGGCAAACAGGCTGGTCCCACACCCACATGTGGCAGCTAAAAATTGGCAGGGATATCTCAGCTGCGGAGGTTCCCCACTGAAGAGCAAGAGGACCCAACCCCACATCATACCCCCAAGTCCAGGGTTTCAATGCTGAGAAGAGAAATCCCCATAACTTCTGTCTGTAAAAACAAACAAATACAAATAAATAAATAAAATAAAAACAGTGAGAATTGAGGCTGAGTACGATGGAGGCTGTTGGAATCCCAGGCAGTTCTTAAAGGGTCTGCCCAGGAGCTCTAGCACTGGGTTGGCAGCTCAAAAGGCATCAGGGGCATATGAGGAGGCACTGAGGTGTCTGGTATCAGGGCAAGAAATGGGGGACAGCTTTCTCATAAATGAGAGTACCTGGCAGAGGCCACTGGTTCTTTGATAAGCATGCTCCTCATCAAAGCTGGGAAGTGGGTGCTATATCTGAGTGTCCACCAGCCTGGTTATCACTGTTTGCCCAACCATTGTGGTTCCCAGAGACCCCACACCACCAAACTTGCAGGCCTACCCAAGCTGTTTCCAGTGGAATGTCCTGTCTTGGCTCACACATCAGACTTTCCTAAAATCTCTCACGCAGCACCTGGCCTCAGCAGGTGCTCTCTAAATGGCTCCAGGTAAGCACAAGCAGCAGCTGGCTGTGTTTCACAGCTTGGCCTGTCCTGGCACCTCCAAGCCCAGGACGAATAGCAGGCATCTGAAGATTGTTTTGTAGCTCAAGCCCTGGGCAGAACACAGGTGACCGCTGATTGTAGCTTATACCTCCCAGGGAGGCTGCGTAGCCAGCACACCTGGCAGACAGCTGTGGGTTGGCATTATAACCTAACCACCTCCATGATATCAGTGGTTGTAGCCAGTTTTTGCAGCTCAACTGGTAAATCCCTCTAGTTGACATGCCAACAGCAGTCAAGGATCAACTATAACAGGAGGGTATACACAGCTCACATGGGGTGGGCTGTTCTCAGCTTGGATGATCAGTGAGGCTGTGCAACTGAACCCTACAGAACACCTTCTACATAAGGCAACTCTACCAAGCCTGGGAGACATAGAAACAAACACAGGGGTTGGGGAGAGGTCAATGGGGGTGGGGGGAAGGAAATTCATGTAATACTTTAAACAATAATTTAAATTTAAAAAGAAACAAACACACACAGGAAGGCCAAAATGATGAGACAAAGAAACATCTCCCAAATGAAAGAACAAAACTCCAGAAAAAGAACTAAACAAAACAGAGACAATCTACTAGATGCAGAGTTCAAAGCACTGGTTTTAAGGATGCTAATTAAACTTAGGGAAAGAATAGTTGAACTTAGAGAAAACTTCAACAGCATGAAAAAGGACATAGATACCATAAAAAATAAGTCAGAAATGAAGAATATACTAACTTAAGTGAAGAAAATTTACAGAGAATTAACAACAGAGTAGATGATGCCAAGAACTGAATCAGCAATTTGGAATATAAGGAAGCAAAAAACACCCAATCAGTACAGTAAAAAGAAAAAGGCATCTTGGTAAATGAGGCTAGTGTAAGGAGCCTATAGGACAACTCCTCTCTGAAGGAAAAAGAGGAGAGAAAGAGACTGAAAATCTATTTGAAAAAATGACAGAAAACTTCCCTAACCTATTGAAGGAAATAGACATACAAGTCCAGGAAGGAAGGAGAGTTCCAAACAAGGTGAACCCAAAAAGGCCCACACCAAAATATACCATAATTAAAATGCACAAGGTTAAAGACAAAGAGAGAATCTTAAAAGCAGCAAGAGAAAAGTAGTTAGTCACCTATAAGGGAACTGCCATAAAACTGTCAACTGATTTCTCAACAGAAACTTGCAGGCCAGAAGGAATTTTTAAGAAATATTCAAAGTGATGAAAAGCAAGAATCTAAAACCAACATTATTCTAGCCCATAAAGCTATCATTTAGAATCAAAAGACAGATAAAGAGCTTTCCAGACAAGAAAAAGCTAAAGGAGTTAATCACCACCAAACCAATATTACATGAAATGTTAAAGGGTTTTCTTTAAAAGAAAAAATATATAGAAAATATGAAAAATAAAATGGCAATAAATATGTATCAATAAATGGATCTGAAAAATGCATAATAAAAAAGGAAGCACAGCATAAACAAACTCATAGATACAGAGAATATTTTGACAGTTGCCAGATGGGAGGGGGGTTGGGGAGGATGGAAAAAGATGAAGGGATTAAGTACAAATTGGTTTGTTACAGAATAGTCATGGGGGTGTAAATAAAGTACAGCATAGAGAATATAGTTAATAATACTCTAATAACTATGTATGATGTCAGATGGGTACTAGATTTATTGGGATGATCATTTAGTAAGTTACATAATGTCTGATCACTGGGGTATACATTTGAAACTAATATAATATTCTATGTCAACTGTAATTGAAAAATAAAAAGATTAATTTTTTTAAATCTGTTATGTGAAGATTCTGTGACATAAAGACAGCCCTTTTCCTAGTTCTGTATCATACTGAGAACTTGTAGTCTTGAAGGACATGCAGTGAAAGGTATGGTCAGAGGTATGGTCAGTTTGCATATTACTCTTTTATTAGATAGGATAGAATTCCCCTTTCCCTTGCTGTCTGCCATTTGCTGCCTGCCTTGCTTGAAACTTTGGTAATGGAATTATTTAGTCCTGTTTCTTATCTCCAACTCTTAAATTTAATGGAGATAGTCGAAATCTTCACTGTGCCTTCTTTTTCAAGAGTTCATTTTTATCACTTCCAAATAGTGAAAGACCCCAAGCTAATATTATCTGTTTAAAGATAAAAATACCTTGCAAGCTTCATTGCTCACCATTGTTTCCTCCCTGCCACATCTCCATACTGGATTTCTTTTCTAGTTCCTTTATTTGGTGTCTTTTCTAGAATAGTTTTCTCATATGTAAAACATGGGTGATACAGTCTTTGATTACTAACACATCCAATTCTTCTTGACAGGAGAATGATACTTGGCTAGAGTAGGATTCCTTGGTAGCTGCCTCTTTCCGAAAGTGGTTTGTGAGATGTTGTTTCCCCAAAGCTTCCCCAAAGCTTCTGGTGTTACAGATGAGAAGTCAAATTCCTTTTCCTTTGCAGGTAAACTGGTTTTTTTGTTGTTTGTTTGTTTGTTTTGTTTTTTTTTTTGGTCTGGAAGCTTATTAGATTTTTCTCGTTAGCCTTAGAATATAGACATTTTACCAAGATATTTTTAAAAAATCAATACTATCAGAAATTTATTAATTCCTTTTAACATGTAGACTCAAGCTGTTCATAGCTCTGGGATGATTTTTACTATAATTTAATGTATGTCTCTATTTCGTCTGTTTATTTTACATTTTTTCTTTTAGAACTTCTTTTAAAATTATTATTGTTTTGCATGTCAGGACTCCTTAACCTATATTATAAAGAAATGAATATATTCTCTCGTTATTTCTGCTTTGCATTTTGGATGTATTTCTTGTGGTTATTTTTCCACTTCTCTAATTTTAGCAATGATTTTCCTCTCCATTTACTGAAATGTTTGGTTTGGATATCACCATTTCTTTTTCACACGTGTATGTGTGTTTAAACGTCTATATATTTAATGATGGGCTTTTTTATTTTAAGCCTCCATCATTGTGATTTTTTAAAATTTAAATTCTTTATTGTTTAAAGTATTACATAAGTCTTCTTTTCTCCCCATTGACATCTCCCCAGCCATTCTCACCCCCAAGCACATGCCCTCACCCCGCTACTGTCTGTGTCCATTGGTTATGCTCATATGCATGCATACAGTCCTTTGGTTTATCCCTTACCCACCCCACACCCCTTTAGGTTGGACAATCTGCTTGATGCTTCTGGCTCTATTTTTGTTCATTAGCTTATGTTGTTCATTATATTCCACAAGTAAATGAGATCATATGATATTTATCTTCCTCCCACTGGCTTATTTTGCTTAGCATAATGCTCTCCAGTCCCACCCATGCTGTTGCAAATGATAAGAATTCCTTTTTTACAGCAGCATAGGATTCCACTGTGTAGATGTACCACAGTTTTCTAATCCACTCATCTGCTGATGGGCACTTAGGCTATTTCCAAATCTTAGCTATTTTAAATTGTGTTGCTATTAACATAGGGGTGCATATAGCCTTTCTGATTGATGTTTCTGATTTCTTGGGATATATTCCTAGAAGTGGGATTACTGGGTCAGATGGGAGTTCCATTTTTAATTTTTTGAGGAAACTCCATACTGTTTTGCACAGTGGCTGCACCAGTCTGCATTCCCACAAGCAGTGCATGAGAGTTCCTTTTTCTCTACATCCTCGCCAGCACTTGTCATTTGTTGATTTGTTGATAGCCATTCGGACAGGTGTGAGATGGTAGCTCATTGTTGTTTTGATTTGCATCACTCAGATAATATATCATTGGTAAATATGTTCTCTGATGCAGTGGGCTTTCTTGTTGTTTTGTTAATGGTTTCTTTTGCTGTACAGAAGCTTTTTATTTTGATGTAGTCCCATTTGTTTATTTTCTCCTCAGTTTTCATTGCCCTAGGAGCTGTATCAGTAAATATATTGCTATTACATATGTCTGATATTTTGCTGCCTATGGATTCTTCTCAGATTTTTATGGTTTCCCATCTTATGTTTAAGTCCTTTATCCATTTTGGGTTTATTTTTGTGTATCATGTAAGTTGATAGTCTAGTTTCAATTTTTTTGCATATATCTGTCCAATTTTCCCAGCACCATTTATTGAAGAGACTGTCTTGTATGCTTTTGTCTCCTTTGGAGCAGGGAAGAGGAAATTTGATATATGAGCATATATTAATTGAGAATAATGGCTTGGATTGATTTCTGGGTTCTCTGTTGTTGATGTTTGCCAGTTTAATTATGATGTGTCTTGAGGTTGGTCTTTTTGGGTTCATTTTGTTTGGGACTCTGTGTGCTTCTTAAGACTTATGTGACCTTTTTCTTCCCCAAATCAGGGAAGTTTTCTGTCATTTTTTTTCTTTAAACAGGTTTTCTATCCCTTGTTCAGCTTCCTCTCCTTCTGGCACTCCTACTATGTGAATGTTGTTTCCTTTCATGTTGTCCCAAAGCTCCCTTAGGCTCTCCTCCTGCATATTAAGTTTTCATTCCAGTTGCTGTTCTGCTTGGGTGTTTTTCTACCTTGTCTTCTAACTAACTGATGAGATCCTCAGCTTCTTTTAGTCTGTTGAAACTTTACATTGTGTTCTTTATTGTAGTTATGTCATTCTTTGTTTCCTCAATTTTTCTTTATTTCCTCTTGATTCTTGCATGTTGTTGAATTTGCCTTCCATCTTTTTCAGTGTCCTTATGACTATTGTTCTGAATTCTTTCTCTGACAAATTGCTTGCCTCTATTTCTTTTCTTTTCTGGTCATTCCTCCTTTTCTCTTATATGGGGGTTATTGTCTACCCATTTTTGCTATTCTTTTGTGATTATTTCTATATATTAGATCAAACTGCTATGCCATCCAGAATTTTTTGAGTTTGTCTTATATAGTAGATGTTTTGTGAGTCCCGGTGGTGCAAGCTCTCTGGTCTTCTGGGCTGGGTATTTAGGGATGTCCCCTATTTGGGATATTTGAGTTCTTTTGGTGTAGTTTGGTCTTGAGTGCTATTGTCCCATTTGTGGATGGAGTCTCCACTCAAGGTGTCTGGTTATGTGGCTCACTCTACCACATTTATCAAACAGCACAAAATACAACTCAACAAGACATGACCCTAATATACTCAGGATACCAATAACCCCAATAAAAGTAACCACCAGAGAATAAGAAGAGAGAAAGGAGAGCAAAGATGATATCAGGGTTGGGGGGGGGGGGGTTTGGGGAGGGAGAAGGTAAGAGACAAAAGAAAAAGAAGAAAAAATGTGGGGAGAAAACACCACAAAACAACAGATAAACAAAAAAAAATGCAAACAACAAACACCGAGAAAAAGGGAGGGACAGAATCTGTAGAGGGAGAGCTTATATACAGAAAATAAGGTTAAAGAATTGAATGAATAGGGGAAGAACCATGGTCAGTCCAGTATAGAGGAGGATGAAAGAGAATGAGTAGATAAGAAGAAAAATGAATAAAATAAAATTAAAAGTGCTATTAATAAAAAAATTAAAATGAAAATATATATTAAAATTTATTCATTTATTCATCCATTTTTTTGAAAAGAAGAATAGAGGATAGAGTGGGTAGGCTTGAGTTTATTGAGTGAAGCTAACTAAACAATTGAGAAAAGAAGAGAGCAAGAAAGGAGAGGAAAAATTGACTGGTAAAGAAAGAGAAAGGAGAAGAGTGTGTAGACTTGGAACAAGGAAGAGGAAATTTGATATATGAGTAAGCCTACAGAAACTAGGATACTAATAACCTGTCAATAAAGCAGATAAAGATGATCAACTTTTATCAAGCAGTAAAAAGGAAGGAAAGAGAAAAACTAGAGCGGGCATAGGAGAGGGGAAAACAGGATGAAAGAGGGAGAAGTGGTGAAAAAATGTTTAAAGCTCATTTCTTGTGACAGGATGAGTGGTAGAGTTGGTGCTCTCACAAGTTCTTTTGATATTTCCCTCCACACCCCTGGGAACTCTTTATCGTACTTTCCACAACATGGGCAAGAAGACACTTTCCTATAGTTCACCGCACATTCTTAAAACTCTGGGTTTTCTTTTGATTATCAATGAAGACTCCTTCTTGGAATCTCCTCACTGCTCATCTCCTACTAACCCAAAACAGTCCTCTTGGGCAAAATTTGGAACAACTCCACACTGGCTGAATCACGTTTCCCACAATTGGAAACAACTACTCACACATCTTAGACCCAATAATCCCTGAAAATGAAAATCAGTCTTGGTGCAGCAACATTTCCTTTGTTGGTATAATCAGAGAAGCCAGCCAAGCCAGCTATTATCTGCCAGCTTTTAGGTTTTCCAGGAAGAAGTCACAATCCAGTGTGGGAAACATATCAAGCTCTTCAAGTGAGTTCATTGAGAATTCTCTCTTTTTAGCCTTGGGTACAGAGAAAGGGCTTACAGTTCAGCTCTCTCCAAACAAATCTTTTCCTAGATACCACTTTCAACCTGTTCAGCCCCTCAGTGTTGTTGAGAGGTTAATAATTATGTCCTGAGTTTTCAGTTACCTTGTTTTCACAAATTCCCAGGGGTAGCCCATCTCACTTTGGTGTCTACCATCTATTGTAGCTTGTTGTTTCACTCCTGACTTTCATTTCATATCCTAGTACAAATAATCTGTGTGCACAAGCTGAATTCATAGCCCTATTCCTACATGAAATGTTTCTTTTGCACTCTTTTTTACATGCTCCCCAAAAGGTTTTCTTCCTCCCAGTGTTGAGACAGATAGATTGAGGGCACAGTATTTAGAGGACATAGAAAATGTGTAGGAGGGGTGGGATGATGGTATGCAACAGGGGGTAGGGGAGGCTGGGGGAAAGACAATGGGGGAAAAAGGAGACATATGTACTACTATGTGTAATACTTTAAACAATAAAAAAAGAAAGAAAATGTGTAGTGCTTTATGTTTTAAGAATAATGTCTATCACAGCGTCCTCATGCTTCTTTACCCACAAGAGAGACTAAATACTGACATTGCCCTTTCTCTCTCTACTCTGTGCAGCCACAGAGATATTTATAGTCCAGAAACCGGGCTACCTCACCAAAATGGATGATCAGGAATTGGAACCCGTCTTGGTCACCATAGCAGCAGGCAGCCAGTGACATCAGAAGCCTGACATCGGTCAGTGCTGCTATGCTGAAGGAAACCAGAAGCTGATATAAAGAAAACATTATATAAAATGTTTTTTATTCCTTTTGAGAGGCATTTGGGAATTATTTCTGAAGGAAGTACCTGAATTCCTGCAACCATTTTAAACCTTCAGCTTGTACTAATAAAATTTATGTTGGAAAAAATATAATTTGAAAATAATGTAGAGTAGTAAGAGTGCAAATGTGAATATATATGTCACATATATTACATCATATATATATACACACACATATACACACACACACACACATATATATATATATATACATATATATATATATATGTATATATATATTTACCAACCATTAGTTTTAACTGCTAGTTTGACTATGAAGACACCCTGCTGTAGGATAACTATGCTATAACCCAGACTAAGTCAACTTGTATAAAGTCTTTCTATTATGATGGCCTTTGGTGTTTGTTGATTCCCATCTAAACTCCATTTTTCCTAATGTCCTGCTTTCTTTCTAGCTACACTCCAGGCTTCTCAGATTAACCCCTCACAATTATTCACTGTATCATTATTTCCATTTCCACTTATTAATTTTCAGTGAATCTCCTAATCCAGACCTGAAATAACTTGAAACAGGCTTAGTTTATTATACAGAACTAGAGGCCTGGTACACAAAATTCGTGCATGGGTAGGGTCCCTAGGCCTGGCTGGCGATCAGGATTGAAGTATGGGATGACTGGCAGGGTGATCAGGGACCCCCTTTGGCACCCACCTTGGCCAGCCTGGCACTGCCTGCTCGCCAGCCCCACCCCACCGCTGCCACCAGTTGCCTCCCTCTGTGGGGCAACTTGTGGAGTGATTGGAAGGTCCCCGCTGGCATCCACCTTGGCTAGCCTGGGGCCTGCAGGCTGGGGGCAGGTCCTGTGTTGAGAATCTGCCCCCTTGCCAAAACTGGTTCGGCTCAGTGGATAGAGCGTCGACCTGCAGACTGAAAGGTCCCAGGTTCGATTCCGGTCAAGGGCATGTACCTTTGTTGCAGGCACATCCCTAGTAGGGAGTGTGCAAGAGGCAGGTGTTTGATGTTTCTCTCTCATTGATGTTTCTGACTTTCTATCCCTCTCCCTTCCTCTCTGTAAAAAATCACTAAGATATATATTTTTAAAGAGAATCTGCCCCCTAGTGGTCAGTGTGCGTCATAGCGACCAGTCATTCCACTTGTCATTCGACTGTTTGGTCAATTTGCATATTAGGCTTTTATTATATAGGATGATAATGCATGTGATACATTTTGCCTCAATAATGTTGACCTCAGCAGAAGTTAGTGATTTTATTCAACAAAGAGAATTTACAGTTCTTATCATGACTAGAAGTAGCTAGCAGTTTGGTTGGTTATATGGGCAATGAAGAAATGATTTTTCTAGCTTAAATTAACAATTAAGAATATGAAAAAGAAGGGCTTTCAATAGAAGCTGAATGGCCCCATCCATACCCCATCTTCTGGGTATCCGGAAGATCTTTCCCATTACTAACAAGGGAGACCTTAGCAACCCTCTCAAAGAAAATGCCACAGGAAGTGCACAAAGATGAACAAAATCCATAAAGAAGTGATCATTCAGGAGCTGTCCAGTACATGCAATAGTTCGGCTCAGAGCACACCATTCCAGCCAGCAGGTGCTCCAAATCTCAGGCCACCAACCATGGGCTGTGTATTATATAGTCCCATGGAGGGTTTCTGACTTGGGAGTGCTGCTTCCCTGACTCATCATGTTGCCTCTGAGAATAGTGGGTAGAGGAACTCCCTCACAGGCTTTGGAGAGAAAGGAATATGTACAGAACTTCAAGACAGATAATAAAAGCAATTATCCTATATAATAAAAGCATAATGTGCAAATAGACCGAATTGCCGAACAGCAGAACAATGATCAGGGCGACCATCCAGGATCATGCTATGACACCCACTGGGTGACAGGCCAGCCAGGTGAGTGCGATGCAATTGGTTGAAGGCCTGGCCATCACCCCATGATCGCCCTGCTGAGGGAGGCTCAAACCACCAGTTGGTGGGGCAATCAATTGTGGGGCTCCACAACTGCCCCAAAGAGGGAGGCCCAGGCCACTGACAGGCAGACTGCAGCAGGTGGGTGGGGCCTCCCTCTGTGAGGGAAGCCCAGGTCCTAGGTGCCAGCAATTGCCAGAAGGAAGTCTATGGCGGCAGCCAGGAGAAGGAAGGCCTACTCTTGCATGAATTTCGTGCATCAGGCCTCTAGTTTTTTAAATAAAACTCCTGAATTCAAAATTGATACTTTCAAAGGTAAAGATTTTAAATTCTTTTTGTGTGTGTGAGCTAATTGGCTGACTGAATTGAAAAGTTGTATTCTTTTGGTTATTATGCAAAACCAATTGCTTTTGCAAATAGGTTTTCCATTTATAACAATACTTAACCCATATTTAATGAAACTGCCCATTGCAAAGCATAGTTATGAGAATGCTTGCTCTTATTACGGTGCTTCCCATGGCTGGCTGCAAAACAAATGAAGATTGTAGGGTATTATTTAGTAGTGAAGTGCTCCCCCTAGTGAACAGAAGTAGGAATTTAAACAAAACCCGAAAAAATCTTGAAAATATTTCAGTTCCTCTTTAATATTTAAATCATAGGACTCAAAAAAGTAGGGCACTAGCTATTTTATTGATTGATCCTATAAGCTTTAGTGTAGTAGAGAGACACATTAAAATCAAGGTTTTTTAGGCTACTGTAAGGGTTGAAATGGCAAGTCATTTTTGGGTTTTGAAGTGCAGCAGGGTCTCTTAACCCTGTCATTGACATTGTAGGCCAGACAATTCTTAGTTTGGGCAGAGCCATCCTGTGCAATGCAGGATGTTTAGCAGCATCCCTGGCCTCTACTCACTTGATGTTAGCAGCATCTTCTCCCTATTCCCCCCCCCCCCCCCCCCCCCCCCCCCCCGCCTACACACACACACCCACACACATTCCTACCAGTCCTGATGACCAAAAATGTCTCGACATTGATTGCCAGTTTCCCCAGGAGAGCAATATATCCTCCAGCTGAGAACCACTGGAACGGAGGGATGACAGAATATGACATCCTTTAATAGAATCACTCTCTGTGTTTCTCTGTTGAGAATAGCCTGCAGACAATAAAAATACCAGATAGGAATGCATATGGTGAAAAGTGGCTAAAATTCTGAATATATTTTGAAGTTAAGACAGAAATTTTGAAAGGATATGGAGACAGAAAGAGAGATAGAAGAGAGAAAGGCGGGGGGGGGGGGGGGAGAAGGAGAGAGAAAGGAGGGAAAAAGGAAGAGGGAGAGAGAGGAAGAAACAGAGAGAGGAAGTGGACAGGACGAGGGAGAGAGCAGAGTCAAGGATGACATCAAGGACTTTAGCCTGAGGAACCAGAATTGAGTTGTCATTAACTAGGATGTGGAGACAAAAAGAGGAGCTGACTTCAGAGGCAAAAGATACGCAAATAGAGATGAAACATAGTCTGTAAATTAGGAGAGGTGAGGTCCAGGTTGTTATACTAAGTTTGGGAGTCATTATCTTATAAATAAGATATATAAGTTGATCTATGAAGTGAATATATATATGAAATTCCAACTATTCAATGTAAGAAATGCAAGAAGGAACCAGCAAAAGAAAATGAGAAGCAAGAAGTACACTTTGAGACAGACCAGTGTGATGCTCTGGAAGTCAGGAGCCTTTGCACAGTTTTTCTCTTTACATGAAAGGGTCGCATCTTAGTAACTTCCTTCTTAAGGTTATAATTTGTTAATATATGCAATTTATTTTATTTTCTGCGGTAACATACTTACCTGGCTGTCTCCCCTAGATTGTGAGCTCCTGAAAATAAAGATCTCTTTTGTAGCATCCAGCACAGTAACTGGCATAATACAGGTTCAGTTGATACTGAGATTTAATAGGAAATCCACCCTTCTGAAATCAGTTAAATCAAGGCTCTCAATTAATTCAAAATTAGCAATAACTCAGGCATAATTCAAATAACTGAGATGTTTAAATTCTGTGTTGAATCATACCATTAAAGGGATACTGTTGCTATCTTGAATTCAGTGTCTCCGCTTTTATTTTGTGTTTGGGACTCTTGATAACATTGTATTGATAAAAGAAAATTAGATCCATGGCTAATGACTATAAAGCCATTAATCATCCCTAATTTTCTATTGCCATCATACCCATCAAAAAGACATGCTTGAAAGCTGAAAAGGTGGTTAGCCTACATGTTATCTTTAAATATTTTTAACTGATTAAATGAGTCATCTAAGCATATTGTAAATTTACTGTGCCAGAGAGTATGTAAAATACTTTCTATATTAGTGCTTTATCTTAACACTTAAAAATCTATGAATTAATGACACAGATAAGGAAATTGAGAATCAAAGATGTTAATAAATATCCCCCCCCAATTAAACATAGCTGAAATATCATATTACATCTGAAAAATTAACAGTAATTCCTTAATATCATTAACCAGTCAGTATTTCAAATTTCTGATTGTCATAAATTATATATATTTTTTCAATTTTTAAGTTTCTTTGATTCAAAGTCCAGATCAGTTCACTCATTATAACTGATTTATATCTCCTAAGTACCTCTCATTCTGTAAGTTTTCCTCTATCACTTTTTTCCCCTTGCAACTTTTGAAGAAATAATCGTGCCAATTGCATTCCTTCAGTGGCATTCTTCTGTCCTATTTCCTTGGTAGATGCTTGATCAGATTTAGATATAATTCATTTTGGTAAAACCAGAAAGCATGTAATGTTAAGAATGTCTCTTGTGTACTTTTAGCAGCTAATATTTTTATTTTACTAAACATGTATCTCTATTTATTTTGCTAAGAATCCCAATCTTAAGCAACTAATAGAATGATAGAATTAGAATATCACACTCACTTGCCTTATCCTACAGTATTTTTATCCCACACCATCTCAGAATAACACTAACACTGCCACCAACACAGTCATTGTAGACAATGTAAGACAATTTCTGCAATTCTTTTCAGTTTAGGACATATCCCATTAGAAAGATACACATTATTGAACTTTATAGAAATAAGAATAGTTCTCTGTGTTATGGTACCAACTAGATATATATTTAGGTACTTTTTTTAAGATTGTTTTATAATTAAAAAAATATTTAAATGACTCAGGTTTTGAGAAAGCAATGACACCTTTCTCACAATTTAGAATGCCCTTGATAAAAGGGCACTTTATAATATCAAAGTTTAAGTTCTAAATCTTTTTATGTATGGTCTCCCCAACTAGACTATTGATTTTGTCTTCAACTTTTATCCTATCAAACAACCTAGTATATTTTAATCATACTCCAAAGTTTTCAAAAACTTTACTATATATAGCTTGATTTGTTGCTTTGAAATAGCTCATTAAACATTTATATACTGTCCTCCACACCCCCTGAAAAAAATTTCATAAAAGCAATCTGAATGGTTAGAAAAATAAAGCTGTTTGGCCCGGGCCAATTATATCAAATCTGTTGTTTTAGGACCTCATCCTATATAATAAAGGAGAAACATGCAAATTTGACCGTTATCTTTCCTCCTGATTGGCTATGCTACCAGCCAATCAGGAGCAGGGGCGGGGCCAAGTGGCAGGAGCACTGGGCCCTCGGGGTGGAGATGAAATGGTGGTGGTGGTGGTGGCAGCGAGCACCCAGCCCCAGGGCACTGTGCGTGAAGTGGCGGTAGCAGCAGCAGCAGTAGCGGTGGTGGTGGCAGGGAGCGCCTGGCCCCCGGGCGTTGTGAGTGGAAGTGGCGGCTAGCACCCAGCTCCTGGGGTCAGGTGGTCGCAGGCAGCCGGGACCGAGCTGAGCAGGGTGATGGCTGGGTGCCCAAGGCCTAAAGCCAGCCTTGGGCAGGCTGGGGGTGAGCCATCAGTTGGACATCCCCTGAGGGCTCCCAGTATGTGAGAGGGGGCAGGTTGGGTTGAGGGACCACCCACCCCCAGTGCATGAATTTCTTGCACCGGGCCCCTAGTCCTGTATATAAGTAGATAAAGCCTATGAT
Source organism: Antrozous pallidus (assembly GCA_027563665.1). Taxonomy (NCBI): domain Eukaryota; kingdom Metazoa; phylum Chordata; class Mammalia; order Chiroptera; family Vespertilionidae; genus Antrozous; species Antrozous pallidus. The sequence continues at coordinate 64,751,419 of CM050520.1, forward strand.
AGGTTTAATAATGGTCCCACAGATGTCTATGTCAGAATCCCTGGAATCTGTGAATGTTACCTTATATGACAAAAGGGAGTTTGCAGATATTGATAAAGGATTGAAAATGGGGGGGATATCCAGGTGAGCCCAATGATATATATATATATAAAACATATATGCCTAAGTGACCATTATAGTCAGTCGACCAAACGACCAGTCACTATGACTTGCACTGTCCATCAGGGGCAGACGCTCAATGCAGGAGCTGCCCCCTGGTGGTCAATGCGCTCCCATAGCCAACCTCTGCAGCTGGCCAACCCCCCATGGCCCTTCCCCCCCATCCGGCTGGCCCCAATCATTCACCAGTCTGAGGGACCCCACCCATGCACAAATTCATGCACCAGGCCTCTAGTGTCTTCCTAAGAGGAAGCAGAGGAAGACACTACAACCAGAGAGAGGAGACCATTTGATAATGGAGGCAGAGACTTGAAGATACTAAACTTTTGCTATTAAGATGGAGGAAGGGGCAATGAGCCAAGGAATGCAAGAAATGCAGCCCAAGAAGCTGGAAAAACCAAGGAATAGTATTCTCCACTAGAGTTTCATGAAGGAAACAGTGGTGAAACTGATTTTGAACTTCTGGCCTCCAGAACCATAAGAGAATCTTTGCTGTTTTAAGCCACTAGGTTTGGGATAATCTGTTACAGCAGCAATAGAAAACTAATACAGAGCTTTTGAGAAGTTTTATTGTGAAATATTAGATTTAGAAAAAGGTACAAAATGTCAACAGTCAGATGTGTACAAGTACAGTATTTCAAGTCTATACATGTGAACAGCTTAACAGGTTCACTTCAAAATGCATATTTAGACCAATGCAATCTAAAAAGGACTGTAATATTCACAGGCTATTAATACATAAATAGCTTGAGCCAAAATGATCCACACTGGTAAATGCTAATAGTTGAACACAGGCTAAAAAGCACAATACAGCACACCATAATATCTCCTTACAGGTCCACATTTAAAGAATATCAGCTCATTATGTCAATATACTATAGATCTGGGACTGAGACTCAATTGCTAAAACAATTGAAATAATTTTAAGTCATATAATAAAGTCATGGGATAAAGAGGGCATTTAATCAGTGCTAAATACTGTGAAACTCCTAAAAGATTTTAACAAAGTTTAATTATTTAGATTGATTTTCAATTTTCAATGTTACCTACAAAAGTGAGAAGAGGCACCTTTCCTTTGCAGCAGCTCCAAAAAAGGTGTAAAACTACTACACATCTTATTTTAAAATCATAATAACCATGGTGGATTGTCAAATGACTATAACCAGAATATAAAACATTAAAATCTGTGATAAGAAGGCAGTATCTAGCATTGTTCAAAGTACTGAAATTTATGAAGATTACATATGAGGATCTCATAAAAATAAACTGCTTTAGTTCTTCCAAGCCTTACAGATTCAGTCTTTTGCTATTACTTGAAAATTACCCAATATTATGTTTTCAAATTTGGCAAGGAATTGTTTTATATTACTTTATAATGAATAACCATAGGAATATTCTACTGAAACATGAATCCTATTACAAACAATTACAATTTCCTGTGTTCTGAGAAAAGATGACCTTTGATGAGATTCATAATCATTGCTTGCTTAAAAAAAAAAAAACTTTACAAAATTGACAAATTTAATAATCAGTTTCCTTCAAACAAATTTACCCTGCTCATAAATTCTTAAGAGAAAGAACGCTTCCACTCTATCCAATATATCTAGCAATGCCTGATGCTTTAAAATTTACTACAAGTTTGAACTGGCATATATTAAGTAGGCCATCAATTCCATTACAGGCTGAAAACTGATGGATCAGAATATAATTAATCAATAACTTCCCATAACCTATCCCACCCTACCTTAACCTTTTATAGACAATTTTAAAGACTCTTATATAATTTTCTTATAAATAATACTGAATCTTAAACAAGATTCCAATTTATTCAAAGATAGTCACAGATTGATTTAAAAGTTATTTAATTTTTTCCAGATTTGCTTTAAACTTACAAATTAAGTATGGTGTACATAAATATTAACTTAGATAACCCCATGTAATGAGGAAAGCAGATATATGGACCACTGCAGAAAAATTATAAATTTTTAATTTTTTTATAAAAAAAATAAAGCAAAACATGTAACTTATAAAATATGAACATGAAGCCATATCACATAAAAATAAAATTACTCTATCAGAAGTAATTTAAAATTAAATCTTTGGGGAAGTATTTTGACTAATTCAATGACCAACAACTTCCCATATTACACAGAAACAAACCACAAAATCATCTAAAGTTTATATGCATTATCAGTTCTTAATGCAACCTCAAACATTTTACTAGCAAGTTTGATTTCCTTTTGAAATAGGCATCTGTACATATGCATTTATATACAAACATTTATTAAACATGATTTTAAAACAACTATATACAAAAGATCAACATTCCTATAAATAAAAACATTAGGTGGCAAAAAGGCACTTGTAAGTAAAAATCCACAGTTTATACAAAACAAAACACTTTTAACCTTGGGTACTGTACAATAAACATTAACTCCTTACCAATAATGAAAATACTAGTATCTAACTAATGTTAATTATGTAAATTTAAAAACATATTTACATATTTTCTGAAGTTCATTTAATAAAAGCACCATGATTCCTCTCTCCTAAATTAATGTTAATGCAAAGTGAAAACACAATCACCAAAAAAAACCAGTGTTCATCATTTTTCTTGTTTAAAAGCTTTTGTATTCTAAACTGAAAACTATTTGAAATTAGCATGGTGTAAAACAAAAAGACAAAACAAAAACCCTGCTGCTATGATTTCTTAAAAACATATCTACTCTATTATTGCATGTTACATTTTATAAAAAGCACTACTCATGCACTCCTTTACAACTGTTTAATACTATTGCTGGCAAAAAAGTTCTTGGATATCAAATAATAAAAAGTTACTTCAAACCAGTTGAAGTTTTATTTGGATGTTTTACAACTTAAAAATGCTTATCAGTTACAAAAGTGAATAGGAAAAATGCCAATTCATTTGATGTGCAAAAATATTTTTTCACTACACAGAATTTAAGCGCTTTACTGAAATTTTTTCAAATTTACATTTTCAGCAGAAACATTAAATCAAAACTTCCTCAAGGGGATGTTAGTATACTTCCACTTTTGTCAAACTTTTTACCCTTTGACAATGCAGCAACCTGTTTGAGTAGTTCTCTGTTTTTGGCCTGTGGGAGACAAAAACATTTAAAAGATTTAAGATTAACAATGTGAAATATTAAGACATGCTGAAGACTACTACTTAATTAATGCTATTTTTTTTTCACTTATAGAACAAGATTTCATTGAAACACTAACAATTAAATAAGTATACTTAGATTCATCTCTTTAACTATGGCTATGTAGACGGAAAATTAAAGATTGGTTTGTAAATGTCAGCATGAATATAATTGTTGATTAAGGATATAACCATTTACAAAAAACAGAAAACTTAAAGTGAATCTGCTTAAGAGTCAACATTTTATTATTATTTTTATAATTATATTTTTATTGACTTCAAAGAGGAAGGGAGAGAAACATCAATGATGAGAGAGAATCATTGATCAGCTGCCTCCTATATAACCCCTACTGGGGATCAAGCCAGCAATCTGGGCACTGAACCTTGACCTCCTTGTTCATAGGTCAACGCTCAACCACTGAGCCTCACTGGCCAGGGCAAGAGTAAACATTTTAAATAGAAAAAATAAGGTTGGCTCTTAATCCTAAAAACATGAAGGGAAAAGTTTTATTTTAAGATGAATAAGATCAAATGACTCAAGTGGTGATCTGTGGAAGGACTATTTCCCTACAACTATACAAAGTCTTTCATTTGATACTAGAGGCCCAGTGCACAAAATTCATGCACAGGGGGTGGTGGATGTCCCTTAGCCCAGCCTGCACCCTCTCCAATCTGGGACCCCTCGAGAAGTACACGACTGCCCGTTTAGGATTGGGCCTAAACGGGCAGTTGGACATCCTTCTCACAATCCAGGACTGCTGGCTCCAAACTGCTCACCTGCCTGCCTCCCTAATTACCCCTTACCACTTCTGCCTGCCAGCCTGATCACCTGCTAACCACTACCCTGCCAGCCTAATTGATGTCTAACTGCTTCCCTGCCCGCCTGTTTGCCCCTAACTACCCTCCTCTGTTGGCCTCGTCACCCCTAACTGCTCTCCCCTGTAGGCTTGATCACCCCCAACTGCCCTCCCCTTGCAGGTCTGGTCCTTCCCAACTGCCCTCCCCTGCTGGTCATCTTGTGGCAGCCATCTTGTGTCTACATGGGGGAAGGATCTCTGACCACATGGGGACAGCCATCTTGTGTGTTGGAGTGATGGTCAATCTTCATAATACTCTTTTATTAGATAGGATAGAGGCCTGGTGCATGGGTGGGGGCCAGCTGGTTTGCCCTGAAGAGTGTCCCAGATCAGGGTGGGTGTTCCCTTGGGTTGAGGGGCAGCCTGGGCGAGGGACTCGTGGAGGTTTGCAGGCCGGCCACGCCCCCAGCGACTCAAGCGGAGGCCCTGGGATTTAGGATTAATTTATGTCTACAATTGAAACTTTGTAGCCTAGAGCAGAGCCAAGCTTTCTGCTAGCTCCATAGCGACAGTCATTTCTGTTTGAAACTTTGTAGCCTAGAGTGGAGGCCTAGGCTGGCAACGGCAGGCCGAAAGTTTGGCTTCGTCCATTGCCAGGGAAACCCAAGCCTCTGATCTCTCCAGCTTAGTGGCTGCCACCATTTCTGTATCTTTTATAATTGAAACTTTGTAGCATTGAGTGGAGGCCTAGGCCAGCAATGGCAGGTGGAAAGCTTGGCTTCCTCTGTTGCTGGGGAAACCCAAGCCTTCCTCCTGCTCTCAGTGGCCTTGGGGTTTATTTGCATAATCTGCTCCTGATTGGCTGGTGGGCGTGGCTGTGGCTTGTGGGTGTAGCAAAGGTACAATTTGCATATTACTCTTTTATTAGATAGGATTCACCAATTAATAAAACAAGCTTAAGAAGTCCTTATTGCAAAATGCTGACTTTATTACTTTGCCACAAAGACTCTTAGCTTAATGATATTCAATTCTTAAAAAAATACCCATCAGAACCACCCTTCCTAATCTTATTTTTGTTCTGTTAATTGCCAAACATTTTGTGCTGGCTTTGATATAATTTGAGCAGTTGTATCATCATTTTTAGTTTCATGAAAGGCTGAAGTTTTCTTCAATGATTCCAAGTTTCACATTGTCATCTATCTGAACTGAATTTGCATTTCATTCAAATATTGCATCCACCACTGACAAAGACACTATTCTTGAGCCAATGTGCTGTGACATATTTTGACTGTCTCCCTATGTATCTCCTGACTATGAAAATATAAATAATGACTCTCCATATACACAAGTACGTTAATGATAAGATACTTAAGGAGCTTTTGAGCCAAAATGGGCAGAGTGCCAAAAATTGTTTGAAATCTGAACACTGTCCTAAAATTTTAAAAGATATCCTCTGGTTATATTTCCAAATCACTTTCCTCCACAAGTCTCAAGAGTTATTATTTAAGTAGACTCCATTTTAACCTCAGGGCTTCATCTTTTACTGTAACTTTAGCCTTTCTATAGCAACATAATACACTGCTTTCTCTGCATGCCATCTTAAAAGCAGTTTCATAAACAGAAACCTTTGCAGGCTTTGTGCTTTCACTCCCCCATTCTTTTCCAATCAAACTCTCCCTAATTAATACCTATGACCTCCAAAATGCAAATATTTCTTAGAGTAATCTTATATGTGTAAGTCAAAAGTTTTTTTTCATGTTCGACTCCATAACAGCATTACTCTGTTATGGCTGTTTAATATTTAAGGTGGTAATTAAGAATTTCAATTTCAAATTTAGAAAACTGTCAAGAATTTTAAAGGGTCCTGACCGGTTTGGCTCGGTGGATAGAGCATCGGCCTGCAGACTGAAGGGTCCCAGGTTCAATTCCAGTCAAGGCCATAAGTACCTTGTAGGAGGTGTGCGGGAGGCAGCTGATCAATATTTCTCTCTCATCGATGTTTCTAAACTCTCTATCCCTCTCCCTTCGTCTCTGTAAAAAAACTGCTAGAATATATTAAAAATAATAATTTAAAAGGATTTTTATTTTTCCTTAAAATTAAACAATTTGAGAAATTCAGAGAACAAATCATTAAGAATGCCTGACAGTTAGTGACTATAACCAACTGCTTATTATGAACAGTTCTAAGTCAAATGTAGATTTTAATTTTCTTCCTTTTTTTAAATTAAATTTTAGGTGACATCTATAATAATAAAAGGGTAATTAGACTGGACAACCTTCTGGACAAAGCCGGGACTGTGAGGGCCAAGGCAGAGGCATTGGTGGGGTCCGAGTCCCTGGCACAAATTCTGTGTACTGGGCCTCTAGTTAATAAAATTATTATATAGGTGCCAGGTGTATAATTACAACTCTATTATACATCATCGGAAAACTGCATTGTGTGTTCACCACCCAAAGTCAAATCTCCTTTCAACACCATATATTTGACCTCCTTTATTCCTTAACTACCTCTCCCCTATCCCCTCCCTTCTGATAACCATATTGTTAT